>CAJRST010004446.1:15078899-15116028 GCA_907169785.1 Menidia menidia | reverse complement strand
CATCCATCCATCCATCCATCCATCCATCCATCCATCCATCCATCCATTATCTATACCGCTGGAGCCCATCCCAGCTGACAGGGATGAGAGGCCGGGTACACCCTGGACAGAGGGTAAATACTCATACTTGTGAGATGTGACCAAGAATGACTGTCTGACTCCGAGACAAAATACATTGTCCTTTTAATCTCAAGTTTCATTGGCTACATCCCATACAGTAAGCACATGAACGAGAGAGAGCAAGATACAGAGTCCAGTCACTGAGCATAGAGAGAGCAACTTCCCAACAAGAAAACCAAAGGTCCACAAAGTTCCCGGAGCCGTCTGTGTGGAGGAAGTCTTTGTTCTCTCTTTGATGCGTTGGGACATGCAGTGAAATTGCTGGAAGAAGAACACAGTGTGTACAACTCTGCTTGCAGACAGCTGCTAATTCACAGTTAAGTTTGAAAAGTGCACACAAAGTATGTATCTTGTATGTAGCTTGATGAATATTACTGTATCTCTACTGTACTTTGTCATAATACCATAACACGTAGTGTTACAGAGCTCAATGTAAAACAGCAGTATTCATTAGATGTAAAAATAAGTGACATGACATATCAATATTCACAAAAACTATCTGAATTGATTTCACAATATCTACAAATTCACAACTTAGTAACACTTTCAGAGCAGTTAGAATTGTTTCCATTAATAATTTGTTTAGTTGAACTATTAGTCTACTGCTTCCTACGCATCAAGAGGTTTGCATCAATGCTGTAGAGGTTATTTTGTATAAAACATAATATTTAATGCTGTTCTAGATAGCATAAATATATCAATAGTATTATA
This sequence comes from Menidia menidia, assembly GCA_907169785.1. Classification (NCBI taxonomy): domain Eukaryota; kingdom Metazoa; phylum Chordata; class Actinopteri; order Atheriniformes; family Atherinopsidae; genus Menidia; species Menidia menidia. Next base: position 15,115,197 of record CAJRST010004446.1, on the reverse strand, counting down.
CTCTTCATATACTGTATCTTAGTATATAGGATGACGTGTTTTTACTAAAGTTAACTCTTGCCCTGTGAGGAAAATGACACGTGAACAAATCAATTTAAGCCAAACCTGATTGGCAACAGGATTCCTGTGGATCATAAACTACATTAAAATTAAATTCAGGATTATCATAGATGGTTGTTTGCCAGATGTACACGTGCATCACTACACAATGTAAGTCTACTTATTCATGTAAAAGTTCATCAATAATCTGCCATTTTTTTCTCCATTACACAGTTGCTTGCTCTGGCATTTGGGGGTACAAATCTAAATGTTTGAATAAATGATAATGTTTGATAAATGTAACCGCTCATACTGAACTATATGACCATAATAATAAAAATAGATTGCAACAGTTTGGTCTGATCTGGAAATGTGTTAAAGTTTGGTATCTGTGGCACAGACATAATAATCAAATATGAATATGATGAAGAAATGTAGTGCAGAAAGCAATAACAAATGTGAAACAAACAGCAGAAAAATACTCAATCTAAATAAAACCCCATTTATACCATTAAGACATTTGATAGCGGCTAAATTTCCAAGCCTTTAATCCCCTCAATAAGATTATACTTCTGATAGTAATAAACATTTTAAAATCATATTACTCATATAAGGAGGGTGGTCATAAAAATACTTATTTGACTAAAATTAATTTTTTTTAATGTGTTTTCCTGTGTCAGAAATCAGACTTTCAAGGGGATCCATGTAAATTTACATGGAAGGTTAATTGACTATCAGCAGATGTATGAGACATCACCCTAAGACAAAATGATAACGTTTGGATTCATTGGTTGCTTAATAGAAACAGTGAACGAAATCACTGAATCTTAAAAACTTTGTATTTTCAGAAACTAGGGCTGGTTGAGGTGTTTTGAAATAAAGATTATCACATTAGTTTCTATCTCTATGAACATTTGATTTTATAATTGGCTTCTATCACATTTGCAATGCGAGTCTAAAGTGTTTTGACTGCTGTCAGAGGCAAAGATTAACGGGAGATGCTCCTCTGCAGAAGAAGTAGGATCATCACACGTCATGAAAACTCCTGACATGTTTTGATTAGACCTTTCTAAAGCGTAATTAAAATCACTTCAAAGGCTGAGTTTGGTAGACCGACACCACATAACTCCCTACGATTCCCAACAGTTAGTCATCAAGAAATGAATAGCAAATGAGCGCTTCATCCATGGATCCTTAATTTGACGTTCACCGAAGGAAACCTGGAATGAATTCTGAAACACTCTCAGAAATCTGCTCAGGGTGTACAAGCGTCGCATCGATATGCACAAATGGAGTTCAGGAATGATTAAGCAGGTGGTTGTGTGTGAGTAACAGTGACTGGATTGAACTACAGGAACACCGACACCATGGCCTATTTCGTTATGGCAAACATCATTACTGCAGGTTAAGGAGCGCAGACATGAATGTGCACAGATTGTCATGCATCGACCTATGACTGATACACTGCACACCACTTCTGTTATTAACAAATCTTTACAGAGTCCACAATGCAAGCTACTCTTTCTCCAGGGTTCAACTTACTGTCGGACTAGATGGACTGCACACTGGGGTCTCATGTTTGGCGTATCCCACGGCATACCGAAAACAACCAACAAATATCAAGCATATCTTGCTAAATAAGTAGCTGAAACATTCTTTAAACATGTACCAAATTAAACACATAGCTAAAGATTGTCACACACATATACAGATGCCACGAATCAAATGGAGATAAAAAGTTTGAGACGTTTGTCAGTGCGGAGACCACCTGCTCCAAAATAATCTATTGGATGATTAAACCAGTAAATAAATAGGTGGAGAACTGGGCAATTTATTTGACAGGATGTTATTGTATAATTATCTCCAATAATGACTCTTATTTGATTGTGGCATATTGGCATTTGTTATCTACAAGCTAACACAAAACCAACACGGCATATGTCGAGAATCAAATGAGCACCAACACACTTCACACAACAGAGTATAAAAGAATGACAAAAATCAACTTTTTTTGGCTGGGTAGGAAACTTATGGAGCGGCAACAATAACCGAGTCAAATAAAACCGAATTATCTGGTATGAATGAATGAAACATCTAATGTAAATTACACCTCTATGAAATACAGACACTGAACATCAACCCTTAAATCTGAGGTAATGGTGGCGTTGTGTTGTGACTGCTCAGCTCATGGATGCGTTGCACCACGAGTCAAAACATAAATGCACATGACTGACGATATCACATCCTTAACTCTTCGCTTTATCTTTTCATAGGCAGAGATCTGTTCACATTACACACTGAGAGGCAGCTTTACACTTTTGCGCCCTTATCCGCCAGCCGGTCGATATAATGCAGTGTGTTAGCCCAGTGGATACCAGTGAATGTCTGCATGTTAAACAGACGCTGGCTTTTGCGCATGAATGTGTCGGAAATGTGAGTTTAAGCATGTTCCAGCCTTTATCTTTGTGATGAGCGTATTTACCAAGGCACATAGCTTATCTGTCACTGAACCATAATCAGCCAGTTAAAAACAATAAGAACAAGTGGACTAGAACATGTGGAGTGGGCATTGGGACTGATATTCAGCAGGAGCTGAAAGCCAGACGCTGACAATTATTAATGATAAAGTCTATACAGGCTGTGCCTAGCTAACCGAGCACAGCAATGTGACCAGAGAGCGGCTCTGCCTTCTTTTTCTGTTGCATCGTTGTGTGTCCGTGTGCAAACGTGTTGTCTACTCAGTGGATGTGTCAGCGCCTTATCACTGGTAATGAGCGGTGGAAACTTAAAATGCCTGCTTGCTCTACAACACAAACGTGTCCAAACGTGGGGAAAGCACAGTCTGACTACTCTACGAAACGGCAAACAATCTAGGCTTGGAACTTGGAACTTGTGGTACCTCTCGAAGGGGGGAACAGGGCCAGAGCGAAATGGGGAAGGAAAAAAGTACAACGCTACACATACACAGACCGATGTGAGAATATGCTTCCTCCAGGGTTCACCACTACATGTGAATCTTATGCATGTTGAACTTTGCCTTGCAGCAACATATCAAATGTAAAAGAAAAAAAAAAAAGGATAAAACAGACTCACGATACATGCGCACACAAACATACGCACACATTAAAATGCAATGGACTTGGCCTTCTATCAATCTTTCAACCTTCCCCAAGCAAACCGGGCTATTTGGTAGGATTCAGTTTTGGTTGTTTGCCTTCATGATGGCAGGCTTTCTGTTGACGTACGTGGCCCAGTAGCCTAAGTTGAAGATGAAGAACAGAATTGGGAAAATGATGCGCGATATTTTGTCAACTTTGCTGACGCGGTTGTAGGATTTCTTGGCCTCTGTGTAGGGGTCGTCCATTCTGTGCAGGTACGAGTGTCTGGCTGATGGTCCCGGGGCGCTCTTGGAAATGGTTGTCAGTCCCTGGTCTTTGGGCACGTTCATGGCGTAGGTGGTCCCGACAATGTTGAAGGTGTTGTTGGTCTTTTTGGACAACGTGGCAGACTCTCTTCTCTGAAAAGGAAGAAGCCAGCAAACGGGGTCAGTGGCGAAGCACCAGACTAAACAATACTTCCATTTGAACTCATCAAGAGGAAATAGAAGCAACACCACGAGACACGACACACACAAGAACAAAACAAAAGCCTAACCATATCTTTAATCCTGGCCATGTTAGCCTGAAACGGTTCCTGAAAAGAAAAGTAGAAAAGAAAAAAAGTTTACCAATTATATTAAAATTACCCAACTTACATACTCTATTCACCAGTATCTCACTGAAACTTTGACTTTGAACATTTTACACTGTTAAAACTGTCAAATCAAAGCTACATCATTCAAATTTGGATTGCAGACAAAAAATAATGTCATGAATTAAAAAAATCATGACAAAATGATCAGGTTGGGGATATCAAGAACAGTTCTACTTGGCATCGTTGCAGAACCAGGCTGTACTGGCGTCTGGTACTGCTAACAGTAGCAGTAACAGCTCAGAGCAGGATTAGAAACAAAGCAACGCAAAAGAAAAAAGAGAAAAAAAGAAAAAACGGTGCCTGGAAACGTGTCTGACAAACTGTATCAATGAGAGCAGCCAGGCCTCTTCAGGCAAACAGCTTGTGATAGAACGAACACGACAAAAGCTGTGTGAGATAATGCAAGCTGGAGAGTCCGCTGTCGTCCCCTGACTCGAAAGTCACCATTAGTCTGTCTTTCATTTTAGCAAATCGCACCGGAAGACACAACTTTATTCACTAAATTGGCACTTTCACTTAATTAATCGGACGTCTCTTGAAGGTCCAGGCAGCCCACTGGAGCATGGTGTGGCCCCCGTGGTGCATGTCGGCCAACGAGTGGGACACAGAAATTGATTACCAAGCAGACTTTTGGTTTCCTGTGTGGCCCTCGGCGAGTGAGTTGGTACTGTGGAAATTTCCTTCCAGCTGCCGTTTATCCCCACAGTGGCCACTTTAAAACAGTGCCTGTCAGGTAACAGGAGGCTCATCTCGTTTGCGTGATGTCAGCCTCCTTTGCCTCTTCCCTCCTTCACCTTTCTGCTTCTCGCACAGGAATCATTCCCAGCCAAATGCTTTGATGGCTGTCCCAACTCCTAAAACGCACCTGGAGGACTGAAGCTCACCTCAGTCTATCCTCTGCTTATATCCACATCCATGTTGTACTAATATCTTACACTCTATGTTGAATCAAAACCAAATATACTTTGTGAAAAAAAGATCAAAGAGCAGATTGGACATTTGTTGCCTGTAACTTTTATTGCTTTGAAATGACCCTCTACAGCCAGAAAGTCTCATTTTACTGCCCCCTGGACTCCTCTGCCCACGGTTTTAGCAGGATGGATTGAGACATGAGAGGAGGAGTGAATTAAGCGTGGAGTTTCTGAAATGCGATAAGAGAGGTGTTCTATCATCAGTGCTTCCAGTTAATACTTTTGCGTTAGGCCAAGTTTGATTTTTTTCATTGAACTTTGTACTCCGGCCTTTAATGTCTCCTTCTCTCCACTTTTAATATTTGAATAGCTAATGTTCTCTCTTTCCCTCATGCAGCGTGCTCCACTCTGTCAGCACACAGCTACTAACAAAAGCTTTTTCCAGGGTCAACAATGCCCACAATTCTTTTCAACGACATATTTTAGAAACAGAGAAACAGCACTTCTCACAAATATGTTAACACATTCTTTTGGACTTTTAGATGAAGCTGATAAAAGCAGAAGGATAAGGAAAGAGAAATATGTCATAGAAAACAGTTCTTTCCACAGCGCTGACAGCAAGTCTGGTTGAAGGCTAACAGCGCTGGCAGACAGATGAGGGTCTCTCTGATGATAACCAAACAACCAGTCCTTTCTATCTACCACACCCCAAGCCATTTCTGTCAGAAAAGAAAGGCCTACATCAGCAGGAAAACTAATTACCACTATATCGTGTCACGTGAGCTTAATCACAGCTCTCTGGACTCCTCAGTCATTGGCATTAAAAATGTTCTTTGCACAGTAACCTGACAAATGAGCGGTGCCGAGTCATTTTCTGTTGCTTTTTAGCTGGGCTGTCATCTGAGGTAATTTATACGGTCTAATTATTGGGGAAACCGTCTGGAGCACTGGGCTGTGTGCGTGTTTTTTTTTTATGAACCTAATGTGACGCAGCACATCATTTACTTCTGCCCAAACACGGTTGTGTATATCTAGACTGATTGGACTGGCTGTAGGCAAAAAAAAAGGAGAGAAACACATCTTTTGACCTTGTGTTTCTAACTTCAGCAAGTTGTTGCTTCAGAATTTCATAGTGTGATGATGTATCCTTGGGGTGATCGTGCCTGGCTGTGCCCCACTGTTTGGGGCTCATTGAGTGCATGTGTGCATGAAACTGAAGCCTGGGCCAGCCTGTCCCCCTCCATGATTAGAGATAAGGTGCTGGCATATTTAATAGCCTCGAGTACTGGAGCGTGAGGGTGTGTGAGACTGTGGATTTAGGGAGCCAACACTTCCCCGTTTGTGCCCAGTGTGTTTGTTTATCTGTAGGGAGGTGTAAAACCCAAATTGCTGAAAACACTTCAAACACATATGCTTCACTTTCACTTGCTTTCCATCTATCTCCATTGTTTGTGCTTACTGCTTTTATTTCACAGACGAATTTTGAAAGACACCTATCCCATTCTCATAACTATTAATGATGTACATCTGCCTCGTTTCAGACAATAACTCTGATACAACAACTTCATTTTACTGTGTTGCAAAAGGTTTTTATTAAAGCGGTTCGAACAAGCTTCCCATGAGGCGAATAATCAACTATAAAACCTCCACATAAAACGACAAAGGTGTGGAAAAATTCCGATCTAAAAAGCTACTAACAGCGTGGCTTCAGAGATGGTAGCTCCACTTTATCTTCCCCACCTGAGTTCCCGAGAACATCCTCCGTAAAAGTTGTTCCCTTCGGCGTTGCCCTGCTGACACGCAGCTGCTGGAGGAGACGGCGGCGGGCCGCGTTTTCAAAGAGGCAATTTAGTCAAAAACGCACGTGCATGCAGCCGTTTGTGTTGCAGGTGTGGACACACGGAAAAATCAGCCGATTCTCCCGCCACCGCTGAAGCAGACAGAGCCTAATATCTCGCACCGTGGCGTCCAATCACGTGTCACGGAGAGGCGAGAATTCACAGGCCTCCCCACCAGAAGCTCCACACAAGCTAATTCCTGTAATGAGCGCACCCTCAGCTGGCGGGGGGAGAGCTAATTAGGCAGAGGGCTCGTCAAACAATGTTAGGTGAACAGAGAGAAAGAAAAATGGCGTGGACAATCCATAGGCAGCAAAGGGAATTAGCTTGCAGAGATTTGTCTCAAACTCACCATTTGACGACCCAAGCGGCAGCTGGAGCCATGAAAACTTTCTGAGCTAAAAAGACTTTCTTGAAAAGCGCCATTCCTCATAAAGCTTCTCCTCCTATTTAATTCAATTTTCGCTCCATAAGAAATCTGATGGCTCTGCTCTCAGTTGTTCAGTCTTGCGGGGAGTTTGATGGAAGCGTCGCGTTCTGTGACCCCGTTCTTTTCTTTTTTTTTTATCTATCATGACAACTGTGTGCTCAGCACAACCCACGAGAACACAGTCCGGGCTGTTGCCATTAAGAAGAACCTTCAAAAGGGGGGGAAAATGATCCCTGCCGACTGAAAAGTTCCACGGCAGCAGTATGCATTTCTGTCTGTCACTCTGAAGACCAAATGTCAAGCCATGAAAAAATAAAAAGTCTGGAAACGCTGCACTGATTGTGTCAACCTGTTTGTACATAGAAAGCAAAAAAAAAAAAAAAAAGATTTGTGACACTGTCACCACAGAAATGAATTTCTTTTGTTGCATCTCAAAATGCGGATAATCACTTTTATGTGCTACAACAGCAACCCGGAAACATAATTTTACCACTGACATAGTTTGGATTGTGTATATCTAGTTTATCATGATTGCTCCCCAATCATCCAAGTAGGTAAACCTTTTAATTCGGTTTGAGCTTCTGTGTACATGTTTATCTTGTTTATGCTAGCAGCTTCGCAGTTTATTCTGGACTGTAGGGATCTTATTGAACTCAGAGTGGCTCAGACAGTGTGAGGCAGGCTGTTATGGCTGCTGCCATGTCCTGATTAGACCCCTCCATTCTGAACGGCTGCTTAGAGATGTCCTTTAGCAGGCTTCTGCAGGCCAAAGATACAGAAAAAATGTCTGCTTATTTTTTTTTTATAAATCTTGAGTTTAAGCCCAAACACCACATAATCCCCCGCAACCCAACGCACAACATCGGGACATATTTTTGTGAGCATGCGCGGGGAGACAGGAGCAAAAAGAAGCAACCTTGCAAATGAATCATTCAAAGCAGCATGAAGCCTGAGCCTTCGACGTGCACAGAATATATTCAATTAAAATGTTTGAAACTCTTCATGATGAAAAAATAAGCAACAGTTGAAAACAATACTTCAAGTCAATGGAATTGAATTTGTGGAAAAGAAGGGTAAAAATGATCTAATTTCACTGTTTAAAGCCTGAGCTTCAAAAACATGCCGCTGTCGGCAACTTACATCCAACTACACTCTGACATTTTCTCATTATATAACGGATCCAATCAAATTACTTATCTACAAAACAAAATCTCAACAAAATGTTTTAATTAGCAAAATTCTGACTTCTTGTAGTTGGACTTTCTTGTCAATTAATTAACACTGAATCAAATCATCACAGAATATCAGCTTATTAGTGATTCAGCCTTATGATGCAAAGCTGTAGTTTAGCTATCTTCAAAACAGCCAGAACTCTTCAAACTTTCTCTTATACTGTCCCTAGCCGCTGATCGTTTCTGTTTAGCAGTTTAGCACGATCGCTTTAGAAACATAAAATATAAAATTCTAAGTATCCTTAAGTGTTGCAGTTATGAGAAACACATCATTCATTATTTATATAAAACACATCTTAACCTACCTTCCCAGCTGGCTGTTTGCTCTCCAGCCGCTACTTTAAATTGGTCAATTACAGAGAGGAACACGCTTAAACACTCAAAACCAACTTGTCTTTTTACCTCACTGCTTTAATGAAAAATCTCTTTTTTTTTGGTTCCTCTATTCTCATGCACGGCAAACATAAGAAAAAAAACACCCACGAGTTGTGACTCGTCGGGTTTCATGCAGGCTCTTTCTAACGTGGATGTCAGGACGCCAGCGTTTTGGAACAAGAGCCGAGCATATGCTGTTGCTGTAAATCAGGGCCAATGTCTCTGGGAGTTTATGTCTGTTTCCGCTCACTGTTCCGCCCCACTGTTCTTGTTCCATTTGGCTGGCAATGAATAAATAAAGGGTCTCTTTATACTTTTTGTAAAGTACTCAAGGCTGCGTTAAAAAGGGAAATTTAGTGTGTTCCCAAAGTCTAATTTCCCCTCACGGCTCCCACCGTGTAAAACCACGACTTTCAGCACAACTTTTGAGTTTTTCTTTGACGTTAAAGTCAAAGTCGGAACATAATTAGCAACCACAGCGAAAAAAGAGCTAGAGACTATTTTCAACTGAGGTCCTGCATTCAGTTTAATCTCGAGGTGTGTGCTGTGCTGTGCATTTCAGAAGTGCGGGCGTCAAACATGCTATATCATTAGTCACTCACCCTTATTTCCATGCCCTCTTTTTTCCCATCCCATGCCCAGCTGCGCTTGGTGAAGTAGTTGACTGTAGCAAACTCAATCAGGGCAGAGAAGACAAAGGCATAACACACAGCCATGAACCAGTCCATGGCAGTGGCATAGGCCACCTTAGGGAGGGAGTTTCTAGCACTGATGCTCAGGGTGGTCATGGTTAGGACAGTGGTGACCCCTGAAGACAGAAGGACAAGATAAGTAAACATTTCCTTTTAAAGCAAAATCTCGGAAAGTTTTTCCTTCAACTTGAATCAAATTTTGCCATCACAGCTCTCCATTCTCATTGCTGTTTACTTTATGGCTTCTCTCCTGAAAACTAGCGAACTCAGCAGTTTAAAAGTTAAAAGTTAAAGTATGGTATTGTCAAAATCAATAAGCTAATTAGGTTTTGGATGCAAAGTTAGACTCAAGTAAAAAGTTTGGAGCTAAATGATGCTCTGGTGTGCTGAGCTGCAGGGCATTACATAACTGTCTGAAATCAGAAAGTTCAGCCTCACACTGATGACACGATTCAGTGGTGCATAAACACTGCGAGTGCACTAGGTCAACCCTTCAAGCTCAAACTAGCAGGAGCTAGTTCTCAATGCATGGAATAGTTATAAAGAAAGTTTTGAACTGTATTCTGATTGGAACCTGGTCTCATTCATGAATTATTAATGATGGGTGATGCTGAGTCTTATGGAGTTATGGAGGAAGATCAATTTCAACTGAGGAAAAATAAATTAAAACTAAGTAACAAGGAAAAATACAAATAATTAATATAAAACATATTAAAATTCAAGTTGTAGAAAAAAAAGGAACTTTCCTTCCACAAAGAGAGATCTAGCATTGCATATGTTTTGCTCAAACAACCACATTGGCTGTGTCCAAGGTTACCCCACACTTTAGAATGTGAAAAGCCAACAACATAAATCTTTTACTAAAGATGAATTAATCTAGAAACGATTGTAAACTTTGTACTATTTTGCAGATCATTTCACATTCCAGAAAGAAAAATTGGCTTTTTTGTAAGGCTCATAAACCAAACGACCCTTTTATCCATAACAGAACATAAAAAGTGTCACATTTGATTGTTTCCTGAAAGATACTGGCTCATCTTGGGCTTGATGGGAGTGCCAAAATGCTTAAAAACGTCTGCAATCTCTGATGGTGTGACAGCACGTTAGCGACGGGTGTTTCCATTTTCAAAGAGAATTGACTTCAAGATGAGCCAATAATTTTCATGAAATAGTAAAATGTGTCTGAAACTTGTGACATTTTTTCTTTGTTCTAAATGAATGATGTTAACGAATTGTTGTCACTGGCTTTTACTTTTTTGTTCTTAGGCTAGTGGTTAGATGGAGAGACCATTTTTCATTATGAGCCTCTCTTGCATACATTTGCATACAGTTCAACATCCATTGTGTAACGTATGCCATTGTTCTGAATTAAAAAGCTAATTATTGCATTTCATTTCTGAATAAATTATTATGTAATTGGACGTGATGTTCTTGACATTTACAACAGTGAATGCACAAACTGGACCTATTATTGGTCAGGGTACAAATGGAGCAGCATAGTTGAGTAAAATGATGCAACATGTGCTTTGCATTAAAAAAAGACTCCTGAGCACCTATTTTCTCTGATCTTAGGTAAAACACAGCTGGTTTTAAGATGAGATATTCTTATAAATACCTATTTTTTGTTATGTTGAAGTTTTCATTTGAAATGTACAAAACATTTTCTAAGAAATAAAGACAATTTATTCATGTTTTGTCAACCAATGCAACAGTTTTAACCATGTTAGCTAGTGCATTTTCTCTAAAATATTTCTTCATAGCTCTCTTTACAATCATATGGCTCAATTAATGGGGCAGTCATGTTACTTTGATTTAAAACACAAGACGCAACTCACCAAAAACAGTGCGTGCAGGAACGGACTCTCTGTTGAGCCAGAAGGACACCTGAGACAGTATCACAGTCATGATGCACGGCAGGTAGGTTTGAATCACAAAATAGCCAATTTTCCGTTTCAAATGGAAATATGTTGTCATCACAACATATTCTCCTGAGGAAAGGAGAGAAGCAGAGAAGAAAGAAATGGAGAGAGACAAACAGGGTCAAAATGATTAACATAAGCAAGCCTGGGAGTAACAAATGAACTGTGGAAACAGAAACTGTTATTTAAAAGAAGCCCTGTTTGTTATAAAAGCCCTCATCAGTGAACAAAAAGTTGTCCACTGGTGACTAAGCTTCACTTCTCTTTAAATTAGGCTATTTTCAGAAACACGAGTTAGTTTGAATCGAAAGGGATGCTATTAAATGACAGAAAAAATATTTGAAAAGTGCATCACTGCTGCAGATTTTTTGATTCAGTTTGGTTGAAGTAATTCAATGTTGCAATAAAAAAGCAAATAGGGCAGAAACCTTGAGATAAGGTCACAAAGTTTGTTCTGAAGAGGAAAAAATATACTCCACCAGGCAAGTTTTATTTTAGTGCAGATGCCCCCATCCTGTAATTGGATAGATAGTAAAGTTTAAATGTTGCCTTCCCTAAAGGAGCAGTTTCAGACCTTGGAGTTGTAAAAATGGAGAAGTTGCTTGGCATATCACTTTACACTTTCCTGTTGATATATTCACTGTAGAGGGAACAAATTTATGCCTGAATTATTCGCACCCATTTGTGTTTGTCACTGGTGGCAGCTAAAACAAATTCTCAGTTTCCCTCAGCGCTGACTGTCATTGCCATGTTTGCAATCTGTGTAGCAGAGATATGACAAAAACAACCTCCCTTTCCCCGAGGGTTTCGCTCTGAAAAGAGATTCTGGCCAGGGCTGAAGAGGCCCTCCGTTTCCTCAGCTCACTGTAGTCCATTAAATTCAAAGTCAGGAGGAATGAGATTTTCTGACATGCATAAACTGAAGTAGTTGGCGAAAAGAGCCACACTGAGCCCACTTTGTTACTTGCAAAACTTCTCTTTTTCCATCAGATATATTTGCAGTTTTCCTGACTTAAGCTGAATCCAGCAAGCAGCATAATAATTAACCGGGGCTCAGGGACGGCACTCTCTGAAGAGTTAAGCAAGTGCACTTATTTAAACACGAGCACTTCCTCAGACAGTGGCAACAAAGCAGAATCATGTTTTCGTAAGTCTCCCAACACAACTGAAGTCTGACAGATCTCTGAGGCTGTAACTCAGCCCCTGAGAGCTACACAGCAAACAGCTACACTGCAGATTAAATCTCTTTAAAAATGGGAACAGAGGGTGGCTCGGCTGAAAGCTGATTTTTCTTTCTTTAGGTTATTAACAGGAGTCTTTTATCTTGAACTTTGCAGTTAGATTTATCCAGTCTTTTCGTACTGTTATGCTGCTGATCGATGTGCTGTACCTTAATGGGAATCTTATGATAGTCAAGGATGTAATAAAATACACAAGACACATTCTAAAGTTGCTGGATTTAAATCTACAATCTGCTGAAAAGCCTAGGCGTACCTGCCCTTTCAAAACAAATAGATGTTTTACAGCCCTGACTTATGGAAATGTATATGCTGCAATATTAGGCTGCAATAATCAGAGTTTGAGCCATCTGGGTTGGTTTGTTCAGCACCCCCCACAAATGTTCGACAGGAATTGGACCTTGAAAATTGGGAGGCACGGTCAACACTGAATACTTGGGCTCCCATATCCATTCCTCATCTCTATTTGTAGCGAAGCAGGGAGGGGAAATTATCCTGAAATAAGCCACATATCATGTAATGCAGTTCAGGGGGTGAAAGGCAGGACGTCCAAGTGCTCACATGTCGGTTACTGCCATACAGCCCCATTCAGGTCAGAAAATGTGTTTTTAATTCCATTTTTAAATGCCCCACGATCCTTTCATAGGTTAAAAAATTGTCCCTCTTTAAGCCTTGATTTCTATTTATTCTATTCCTGGCCAGTTTGGACGTATTTACAAGCAGTTGTAGCGATCCTGTGACCCAGATGTTTAACTGGCTGGATCAGGCCCATGCTAAGTCACTGAAATAATCACAGTCAACAATTCATTTCTAATTTCAACATGTTATCATCAGGGGCAGCCTCTTCACTCAAGACCTTGTCATTGTGAGAAGATCATAAAAGTTTTTCATTCCTCTATTAAGTGGTCATAATATTATGGCTGAAACCTTGCGTTTTCATGTTTTTGTTGAATTTTCACACAAGTTTTGAGTGCCACTAACAAAAGAAGCAACAGTGGTGCTGAAGTGCAGAAATGATTATGTAGTCAAAGCCACTGGGCTGGAAAATATTCCCTTTAATTTTTCTGTTATTAAAGCTGGCTTGGGGCTATGATCCCAATAAGAAAGAAAATGTGCTTTCACCTTTTCCACGTGTCTAGATATTATCTTTGTAAATATGCTGAGTAGTTTCTCTGAAAACTGATAACAGCTGTAATTTTCTCGATGGACCCAAACAATCTAAGTTGAATTTGAAATGCCAGAAAGCAGAAAAGTGCAGACAGCTCTGGTATGAAAAATGCCCAGCAGTGCTGGGTAAGCCAGTAGAAAATGAATAGGACAGTTTCATTTAACAAAAAGTAGAGGCTGAAAAGCTGAAATTATATAGCAGAGGTAGAAGTATCACTCCATGATGCAGTGGTTTTCTTTCATTGCTTTCAGATACATTAAAACAGAAATTGGTGTGTGGAACTGCTGTGAAACTTTCCAAACTGTAGGCTCAGCTCATAGTCCTGTCAGGAAAAAGCCTTTGGAACTAACAGCTAGTGCACTAAATCTGAATTAATGTATTGCTTCCTGTGTTCTCTGCTGAAAACAAGGTGTACCTGTGCTGGAACTGATGGTTTCTTTCCCAGTAACGTGACCCAGTAAGTCATACTGGTTGAGCCGGGAGCCGTCCTCTGCCACAGCCACTGACCGCTCGTCTCCCTGGGTCCACAAGTAAATCACCTCGTTGTTTGTGTAAGCATCTAGAAAACGTGGACATTAAGATGAGCTGTTGTTATTTTGTATTTTTCCAACACACAAAGAAAATAAAGGCTGAGTAATGACAGCAGAATTAAAAAAGACTTTTTGACAATCCCATGGCAGGCCGACCAGAACGAGCACAGGGACAGCTGTGCCGGGTGCTGTAGTTCAGCTCAAACGTGTAAACATCACACTACCTGAACCACAAGTCGGTTAGAGATCTCAAGTTCTGAGGGGAGGGAAAAAAAACTAAATGTAAAAAAAAGCCGGCGTACCGCTGTACCTATTACCTCGCTTTTACATCGGCACATACATCATTTCTGGTCATTTCCAGAACTGAGGCAACTGGAGCGTGAAATCAAGTCGAATCGTAAGAAAAAAGTGACAGAATTGATGGGGACTATTTCATATATTTTTTAAAATAGATTTTCTACTATACTCAACAACAGTTGCTGTGAGTCACGGTTGTGTTTAATGCCTGTGTAAGACGTAAGACCAGTATGACGCATGACTAGTATCGTTCTTTTTATCTGGCACAAGACTGGCTCATGTTCTGTTGTAGTCTTACAGGTATGTTTAAAGCAAACATGCACCATCTGTACATCTGTGTCTCCCTCTCATCGTTCTAATACAACTGTACGACGCACAGGTAATAAGTTTATCCCTTACAGATAAAAACAGAACTTGTGAGTCCTCCATATGCAGCTCTGCTGGTGTCTGATGCAAGTTTTCCCATTACTAACCCACACATTATATTCTTTCTTTTTTTCAAAAAACACTTATGGGTCCACCTTGATGTGATTGCTTCAACTGTTGTACTAAAGTGAGGTTAAATGGAACAGAATTAATATTTTCCGCCTCGCTGAAGAGTGCCTCGGCGTTGCGTTTAGTAAAGATGCTTTCAGAATCACGTCTATTAGTTGTGATGCATGTTATATTATTACATGAAACTATTTGTGGCTAAAAATGGGAGTGGAAACCATGTTTGTGCACAGGCTTACTGCAGAGTGTACAGTACTGCTACTGCTCGCAGTTTTCAGGCAGAAATCACACACAGTTATATGCATCTGGTCCAAGGACTACACCAACACACTGTATGCTCTACAGCACAGATATCTAAAATCCTAATTAGCCAATTATGTACCAGGCATTTTGCGTTTAGCCCTGTTTTGATGAAGATTAAAAATCTCCCTGGAAGGCGTAAGGAATGCTCCCTGACACCTGTGAAGAACAATTTCTATTAAACTCTATTACACTGTGACCATCTGGGATGACTTACAACTTCCAAACTTGAGAGGACAGGCATGTGCATCCATCGGGAAATCCTCCAGGTGCATGGGGCACTCTGCGTGAATGGTCAGTCTGAGGGCGGGGAGGGGAGAGAAAACATTTCACCCATCAGGCTGCAAAATGGATGTGGCGAGCATTACCAACACATCACGACAAATGTCCCCACATACATCATGGAGAGCTTTTTCATGGGCAAACATTTACTGTCACACATGCTGCGAAGGTCCTTGGCAGATGTAATCATCATGCATCACTACATCATGACAGTTTCTGCATTAATCACAACGTGAACTGTATATATGGGGTAGAATCCGCAGGCATAAGGGACTTTGAAATCATCTGACTGACGAGGATCAGAGTTTACTTCAATGGATCCCATCGTGACTGGGCCTTAAAAAGCACTTAGACAACCAGAAATATGTATACTATAATTTATATGAAGTCACTCATACATCTGCAATCAATATTCAAGTTCAAACAATAAAAAGTTCCATAAAAATCTTCCTTGAGTGGATTATGCCACTTTTAAATGCAACACAGATTGGGTTATGTAAAATGATAGTAATGTATTTTCATAGTACATACTTCAGGCCAGTGTTGGCTTATTAAAACTACCAGGACTGTCAATAATAAATGAGCATAGAGTAAAGTTAGTTTACCTTGAGATATCGTTTTTAAAAAACTATGCTGAACAAAATGTTCTACGGCTAAATACAGATGGACAAGTTCTTGCGTGTGTTTGATCTGATATTTATATTGTTCCTCATACAAAATGAACTAGCTTCAACAAAGTGTTTGATTAGACCTGTAATGTAATACCCACGGTCATTTGGTTTTAATGTTACTAATCTTTAAAAATGTAAACTTTATTGTACCTTCAGTATAACCCTCACAGCATACTTCAACAGGGAAACTTATTGTTTCTAATGAACTCCTTCTGTTGCCTCTTATAACAAGCCTCAGCCCTTTTTTCTTCTTTCTCACCTCCTGGCTGCTGTCTGGTGCTGTCTCATTACTGACAGACAGCTTTAAAACTGCACCAATAAAAACAATAAAACACAAACCAAACGTTTGCTTCACACTTCTGCACATCCCGCAGCACACAGAATCAGCCACTAATTGATAACATTCATCTCATCTTCAGTCTGTAATGATATTCTTAAGGCCACTAAAGGCAGGGAAAAATCAAGAAATGCAGTATAAAAGAAATAAATGTGAGAAATGCTCAAAGCATTTGCTCAAAGAGAAAGAAAAAAGCTGCCAATATTGAAAGATCAATGAAAGATCATCATCAAATTGAGCATCATTGGTATGACTCAGGATTTCTGCAGAGTACATCTACAAAAGGATGAAGTTTAGACACTGGATGTTTGACACGGTAGGCTCGAGAAACCAGTCGTGACCACCTAATAGGTGAAACTGATAAAATGAGAAGCTGACACCAGCCACAGGGTGGTGTTGGAGAAGCCAAACTGTGAGTTTTGTGGGGATGACACATGAGACGTGTTCTGTTTTTGTCTTTGACAGCATGATAGCATCTAGAAAAGTACAGATATAGAGTGAATACATCTGTAATCCTAATTCAATATAATTTTTCCTCCTTTTCTTGTTTAAACATTCACATCTGAGTGTATAATAAGTGAAAAAGTGGCACGATGTGATGAGGAAAAGGGGAACTATGTCATGATCAAGGGCAGTTATCCAGCATTCACAAAGGTTATAGTCATAAACAAACCATTTTAAGATTATCAGAAGGTTTATAGCAGGAGAGTTGAGTTTTAAATGGATTATTGTTGGAGTTACAATAAATGTAATAAAGCCTGTTATAATGCCGTATCTTGTTTGTAAAGTGATGGTGCAGTAAGTGTGTGACGTTGTGCATCACTGGACCAGCGGACGTCATATAGCAGAATACAAACGGCACACCTCAAACACGACTTTACAGCTGTTGTGATTTTCTTTTTCAGTATTCTCATGCCGACACAGCCGGTCCGGAAACTTATCCACAAAACAAACGTAGCCGTTCTTTGATATGGAGGAATTAAATTTCCACACAAATTCACGCTCTCTGTCAAAAACCGAGCGCTCGTGGAATTCAGAGTTTGAGTTACACAGACAGTGAATGATAAATGGTCCCGCAGAAGCAGGACTGCGGCAGCCCTGGCAGGCGAAGCAGCCCCATCCATTCAAAGCAATGATGCCGTCCTGCACAGAGGAGGCCTTAACAGCATTTGTCAGTTCAGCGGCTGTGGATGTGCTGATTAAGTGGATTTAAACAGCTGTCTGGAAGGGAGTGCCAATCAACACTGGGTGCCATGTTGAAATGGATTTACATCCTAAAGCTTTATACCTGCGAAGTGAGCAAAAAAAAAGTCTCTTTTTTGGTGACACAGAACTTCTAACCATGCAGTCAAATATTATGTAAAACATTGAAAATTATCTGTAGCTATTTAAAACACAGCACTCTAGAGTTAAGAAATGGCATTTTACACATTAGCTCTTCAAATCTGTATTCTAGGGTGTATTTTTTTGGTTCGATTGACAGAAATAACCAGCATTATTTAAATAAATATTGCCAAAAGCTAAGAGTTATTTTTAGCTTTTGCAAAGCAAAGATGCACAGACTCTGAGTCTGTGCATCTTTGCTGGCCAACACAGAAATGCCGTCACATTTGATCTGCCCACGTGAGACAACAGAATTAAATTATTTTAATTTATCTTTACAGCTGAGAGTAAGTATTGATTTTTAGATGAATATCATAGGTCTGATGCAGAGCTGCAGGGAAGGCTGACTGACAGCGTCAATGTTTTATCAATGTTCTCGATGAGATTATATCAATTACTTCTGCTTTGGACATGTACATTATTGTGTTTTGTGACTGTGAGGGATGCTGATGCTGTGTATTGTACTTCAGGCATGAGATACACAGTAAAAACGTGCATTATAAACTTAGTTGTTTATGTGTGAAACATATGAAGTCCAGGTTGGCTGTTAGTCATAGTACTCCTGCATCATTGCAGGGATTTTTCAAAAATGATTTATCTATCTCTATCCAGAGGTCATCACTAACCTGCCATTTGTGCTTATAAGTTAAATGTCGGAACAACAATCTTAAAGACTTCCATGAAATGTAAGGTAAAATACACTTCCATCTGGAAACATATACATTTATTTTATTTTACCAACTTAAAATTAATCTTATAAAGTCAAAATTAGCCTAAATTAAACTTAAAATGTCTAACTTGTCCTGCTTCCTCTCAGGGCAATAACAGGCTAGATGTTACATATTTTTAAATGCATCTTGGATAATTACTGGATAAAACTGCTGTCTGTTTTAATTTGTACATGTACATGACAAAACACTTTTAACCGTCATATTGTGAAGTATTATTGTAATTTACATGCTCAAATGGGCTGCAAGCACCAACAGATTCCATTTTCCTTAATCTAATGATGCTTCAGGTCCAATGGGATGTGAAAGGCATCATCACAGGATGTATGGCAGACATTTGGCGACAATTACTTCTCCACCAATTTGTTGTGCTAGCAGACTGCTATGCTTATAACATTATGCGTATAAAGTAATATAAGAGCCTCTTTAAAAATGTAGAGAATTCTCTAAGTGGACTATAAAGTAGTTTAATTAGGAAAAACTGATGTTCCCCTGGAGTGTGCATCTGACCATATCCAGATCCAGCAGGGGATATAATCCCATTCTTAAGTGGCGCTTTCGACTGAAGACTAATGATCTCACCTCATTGTGTAGAGAAGCGTGCCGTTGTCGACTAGTCGTAGGAGTTTGTTAGGAGTTGTCATGTTGTGGGCCACAGATTTTTTTCCATTGTGGAAGAAAGTATCAGGAGTCCAGATCTTGCTGGCCAGAAGGTTGTTGAGTGGCAGAACTTGCATAGGCCCATCAAACTTAAGCCTCTCATCCCTCCAGCTCTGGCGGAAGAAGACGTCAATAGTGTACTCCTGCAGGATGGACAGTGTGAACAACATGTTAGCAAGGTAACAGCTTTTAAAGTAGAACCATGGAGCGACCTAATGCAGATATTCTGATGAGTCACCGGAGGTAAAACACAGGTATATCAACAATGCTTGCATTCAATTTCGTTAAGATGGATTTGGAGGTATGATACATCATATGTACAGTGACACGTGGGCTGCTTAATGGAATGGACACATTATCATTATACCTGCCTGCTGTGAACAAAATGTTTATTTGTGCTCCAGGTTTAAAAATGGAATAGAATTCCTGCTGTGCATCATCCCTGTTTGCTGGACATTTCAACACCCTCACAGGTCCCTGACCGTCCAACATGACAGAATTTTTGCTGTCCAAAAAAACACAACTCTCTGATCTAAGCTGTGCAGGCAATACATTCATTTTCCCCAGAAAAACAACATACCTGTAAAAGAAGAGCAGGGACAGAAAAACATGGACACTTGTTTGGACACTTTACGGAACAACTGACACAACTGACTGAAAATATCCATTAAAACTATTTTGACAGTAAAGTAACTTGAATTAGGTCTCAATTATGCAGTTGGTATTCTGTCCAGCAATACATGTGCATGCAGACAAATCCATGCAGTAATTTCAGTCATTGTAGATTTTTCCACTGTGTTCTAAGGCTGTATACTTTTATATCCTGTAATTGCTTCCCGGTTAATAATGCAACATTCAGTGTTCACACTTGAGGCACCTCACATCGGACTGATAAATGGGGTTCAGTTAGAAACCCTGTAAACATCTATTTCATGTTTTATTAACCTGCAACTAAGTCTCTTGCTGTTGTCACCCGTATGAAAAAACTAAATGAAATGAACAAATGCAGGAAGTAGCCAGTCAAAAGAAATTTATTTCACATTATTCATTAAATAGGACTCGGTGTCCTAGCAACAGCCTTTCCTTTCCAGCTGTGTGCAGACGTGTGGCAAACTCAGAGCAGCCATGTTAACCCAACAAGATGTGAGGGAGGTAGTTTTCACTTTTTGCAACAGTACACAACGTTAGTGGTCAATAAAAGTACAACACACACGTTTCCTTGTGATTTACTCTTTTGCCGTCTTCCTCTGTACACTAAGATCACATATAATTGGTTACTAACTAATCCCTGTGGTAAAAATCTAATAAATCAATTTCTCAATGCTTTCAAGACGTTGAAGTCATCATGCTCAGCATGAGCGGTGTCTAGAGAGGTTTCCAGCTTCTGCTGAGCCTATCCACAGCACTTCTCCAAACATGCATGGATGTCTCTTAATTGATGTGAGTCACCTCGTGGTAGCCTGAAAAATGACAGGACTATGAAATGCACCACATCTGTGCTTAATAAGGCCCACAGAAACATTCACTTACAGTTACAGGCGAGACAGTGGCACAAATTTTCCTTTCCCACTTCTGCGGATGTCCATTTGTCATTTAATTGTAGTCTCAGCTCAGAAAGCTCTTAGATCCCTGAACATCTACCCAATTTGCTAGATATTTCTACCTTACAGCAGGGGGTGGGGATAGCCTAGCCTCCTACAGTATGTCGTCGATTGTCATGCGAGGGCGGAAAACTGTGTATCTCCCCACGCTTCAATCAAGCTGTGTCTCATTGGTCAAAGGATTACTGTGACACAAATGTCGTTGTGTTTGTTACCTTCTTCTCCGCTATTTCCACTGCACGGGATGCAGATGTAGGCTGTTTTTTTTAAGGGACTGGCTTGGAGACAGGGCAGCCGTGACATCCCCGTCTGTCCTTCCTCCCATACAACAGGCAGCTATGACACACATGTCACCCAACCATGGCCTCAAGCCTGTTAACGTATAAAGATATACCTTGGCCGTTTCCAAGGTAGATTTTCTCCCAAATTTGGTGCCGAGCACCTTCAAGTACACAGCATCTTTTCTTCTCAAAAGGGGAAATCTCTAAGCCCTCTGTTCAGTGGGCTTTTGGTGTTTTTATGGGCAACTTGTGGTTGTTGTTTGCCTGGGAGACTTGAAAAGACATAATTTGGACCTGGTGTGTCTCATTGCAGGTTAAACATTTCCAAACATCAGGCTTGAGTTTAGCAGGAGTTTGTATTGGTAGTTTAGGCGCTGTCTGGTGCTGAAATGGCGCTGTCCGGTGCTGAAAAATGTCGCTATCCAGTGCTGAAATCTATCTATCTATCTATTCTGTGTTTATGTTTATCAGCATAAATAAAGGTATTTTAATTACTCTTAATCCAGTAATCTACACATCAACCAATCCTTCTCATTTTGTAAAAGTACATTGCTATTACCCAGTGTACAATGTACTGGCTTTTATTCATTTTCAATGAATAACTGCACACGCAAATATATTCAATATCAATTAATCAGACCAAAGTACTATTAAAAAGTAAATGGAAATATGATAAAGAATGGATATTCAAGTAAAAGCCTTACATAAAAGGGTTTTCAAAAATGTCAACACTCTTTTCATACATGGGCAACAATTATATGGAGTTTGTAATCCAATAAAAGAACCTTATAATCAGCTCTGAGGCTGAGGTGAAGCCAATGCAAACTCCTTAAAATTGGTGTAAAATAAGCTCTTGTTCTGGTCTTTGATGTATTTGTGTTGATGAATTTTGAAGAAGCTAGAGTTGAAAGAAAGCTATAATTGACTGACTTCGTTTGCCTAAATTGCCTCTCTTTCACTCTGATTGTGAATTAGACACCAGTACAGACAACAAAGGACTCCTCAGGGTAGAAGAAACAAGCATGACCTCATACTGGGAAACCAGGACAGACACTCTGTCATGATTTATTACTCTAAACTCTCCACATATTTGACTAAAACCTTACAGCTAGATCTAACAAATAGAGTTCCATCTTGGCACAGAAACACCATTTAAATTCTTATCGCCATAATTACACTGATGCTTTGCATTAAAAAACAGAGATGTTGTAATAAATAGGCAATGTTGTTGGCTGAACTTGGGTGGAAATGTTTTTTTTTTTTCTCCCTTTGGGCAGAAATTTCCTGTGAGCACAAGGAATTAATTTGATGACTGAAAAGGCAAGAACGAAGAAAAGTATAGTCAATCTTCACAAGGCCAAATGGCACAGTCGGTTCAGATGCCAGCTGGTGTTCCTCCAGGGACTGAGTGATTGGTTTCTCCTTGAGGGAGGAGACAGATCAGGGCCTATGTCCAAAACGAAGTAAATGTCTTTTTTATAGTGCAGAGATTCATGAATGGATTCATTCTTTAAGAAATATCAATGTTTTGAAAAACGCAAAATACATGAAAATATTCTGAATAATTTTCATATCTACACTGCACATTTCCCTGGTTTCATAAGTTATTTTTTGGCATCTTGCTTTTCACTGGAAACCTGAGTATGAAGTGTCAAAACAGTCCCAGGATGAGACTGTCAACATTGTAAATAAGTTGTACAGTTTGTGTGTCGCATTTCCACAGAAATACGGTCCAAATACGACCAGTGAGCTGCCAGGAGCTTCAGAAACAGCTCTCCCGATGTTATTGCACATAAATAACACGGCAGCTCCTGTTGCAAATTACAACGCGTTTATGTTTGTGTCATTTTACAGCACATAGTCCAAAGAAAGATCCTGTGACCAGAAATTTTGCTCGAAGCAGTCTCCATGTGCTGTTTAATGCCTGTGAAATGTATAGAAATGACAAGCAAAATGTGCCTGAAGTGGGATAGCATTCATGTGAATTGTCGCATTATATAAATATTAAAGTAGAAGGTTGGACTTTTGTTTGTTTCAGAGCTCGGAAAATATACAAGTTAATGGCATCCTCTTAAATGGACAGAAACAGCATATATGAAGTTTTCCTCAAATATTTTGACGGCCAAGAATACTTATTTATTAACAATATTTTTCTTTTCTTTTTGTGCATTGCGTGGCTTAACATGCCTCAATGACTATGGTGAGACAATCTGTTAAAATGTGTTTCAATACAACTAAAAAAGAAACATACAAAGCACAATATGAAAATTCCAACAATTACAAAAGTTACAGGACTGTAAATGATGAGAGTGGAAGCAAAGGAAATAAGGGACATGATAGGAACAGATGATAAGGTGGCAGTTTAGGTAGGATGTGCGGTAGACTTTGGTAAAATTAGTCTAGCTTGAAAAAAAAGAAAAACGACAGTGGCTGACTCCTCAGTAATGGCAGGAAGGTTGTGTCTAATATCTGATATAATATTAATGCAGCCTTTTTATCTCTAACTAATGAGTTAATTAAATTTGAAAGATTTAGCTTTCACACCCCTTTTAATGATGTCATCTCATTTTAATTTGGATATTCTCAGCACATGTGGAAGTTGCATCTCAAACTTATTTCATTAATCTGAAAGGTGAGTTACTGTAAACTGATACTGGCTCCAATGTTGTTAATTTTGATCTCCACTGTTAAAAAACATGCCCACCATAACTAAAAATGCTTTCAATCTGCAGAACATCGACCTCAGATAAAGAAAGGTGAGGCCAGACAGCGTAAACATAATATGACAGAACCAGTGGCAACCAATCCTCACTACTTCCTGGTGGGCCTCAAAAAGAAGCAAGCCAGTATTTTATTCTGGTTTGTAAAATTGTGGCATATTCTGTCTACCACTGTGATACAATAAAATCAGATTCTGATAGAAAACAACAAAACAGATCTATTTTTCTCAGTTCTATAAATAGAGTCTATCTCAGCCTCTGAAGAGCAGGAAGTGACTCCTCTCATCCTTTTTTAAATTTGACCCCATAAAAGCAGCTAGGTGTTCTACTAAACTACAAAATACAAAAAAAAAACATCACAATCTTAATTTTCAAGTTTGAGAAAACATATTTGTAAGTTTATTTTGCATACATTTGTCTACATTTTGTCTACACAATGTCAGGAAGTGGCTGAAAATTGAATAAGTGAGTGAAGCATTCACAAAATAAAGAAGAAGCTGGAGAATCAAACCCATGGGAGTAAAAAATAAATAAATAAATATATATTTTACAGGAAGAAAATAGTTATTAGTGGTTATTTTAGGATCGGCTGAGGCAGGACTTTGATTTGATGTATCTGCATGAGCTGACTGAATTGACAGGTTTGATTTATATGCTTTGCAAATGGGGTTTTGTTTAGCAAAGAAGCTGTTTTGCAAATGTATCTTACAGAAATAACATGCGTGATATACGATGCCTTGTTTTTGACTGTAGGCAGCAGGGCAGCTGTAACACTGGGGTGTGATGGCGCGGTAATGATACAGATCCCTTCCTGAGGGGAGCATGTCTGTTGGGCATGACTCTGCTGGATTTCGCTCCCTGGGTACTGCAATCATCAGTCAGAGACTTGAGCAATGTTTTAATTACAACTCCACCTCCACTCCCAAATTCTAAATGATCCTGTCTGGCTTTGATTCTGGTGTGCCGTTCATGTTTCCCTGCTGGGAGTCTAACCTGAGACTCGCAGTGAGCTGTGAATCCCATACCAACTCCAATTATTTCCAGAGTTCACAGGCTCCTGCAGCTATGCAGTGGAAGCATGTTCAGTGTTTCTCTGGGCTCACACAAAAACTCAACTGAACAAAATAACAACACATGTTTCCTTCGGAATAAGATAGAGCAAAGATCAAGTAAGAATCCATTTTGCCAGTTTAAAAAAAGATTGAATTTAGCTCTCTGTTTTTTATTATTCTTGATCTTGCAGGAATTAATGATTGGTCCTGTTTTCATGATAATCGATAATTTAATAAATATATGTTTTTTGCCTTTGTCCACCCTTGTATTGGCTGTCTAATATGATTGTAAAAGGTGGTTCATCTGCCACCTGTTTTAAGTCATCTTCTGCTTCCAGCCACAGCTCTTGGTCGGTTTTGACTTTGAAAAAGATGCAGGAGTGTTGAAATATTACCGTTTGCAGCATTGAAACCTAAACCTGTTGGATAGATCCAGTCCTTTCCATGGTACCATTTAAAACTTGGATTTAAGTTAAAATGAAAAAACATCTTGAGCAGGTTGAACCTTCAGCAGTTACAAAAACATGCTTTCATTATAAATGAATATGAATTAATCCCATCAAAAAGTCTCCACATAACTGATTGAGTGCAACAGATTTGCCACCTGTTAATTCTCATTAGGGAAAGTGGGTGCCTTTTACCTGGCTAATTTGATGGTTAACCTTGTTTTCTTTTTTTAATGTTACAGCCAGTTAAGCAAGGGTGAATAAATGAGAGGAAACAACAACATAAATCCCCTTCAGAACAATTTGCGTGTTAGCCACATGGGCTTCTGCGATTTCTTTGTTTGCAGAAGGAGAGAAAATCCCAGTTTACACTTTTATGTGAACATGAGGGGCATACGTAGATAAATGCTCGCCTTAGCTGGGACAGGATATTCAGATGAGATGCTTATCCAGAATGAAGATTATGTCACGGTTTTGTCTTCTTTCAGAGCGATCTCCGCTGGGCTGTAACGGCTCTGTCTCTTAAGCAGCAGCCTGACTCAGCTGCAGTAATCACCGTCGGCTTTCAAAGGGGTTTCAATCCTTCTCCTGACAAAGAAAATATTATGTCTCTTTGTTGGATAGAAGCGATCGCAGTTATCAGTATGTGCAAATAGATGTGTCTTATTGAGATGATGCTAACAACAGTCTAAATGAAAAGAAAAAAATAATATAAAGGACCATTTAAATCAGCATGAAAAATACAAAAAATTCAAAATAATACGAATAATAAGTCTTCAAAGACTTTTCCCTGACCGTCTTTTTTTGAATGTTTTTATGTGTCTTCTTTAGTTGGAAACTAACACACAGTGAAACATAAGGACACAAAAAGACTACAGTCATGTTTTCATGAGGTGCTTTCTCTACTTATGCACCACATTTGGCTAATAACTGGATTTCAAGGCCCATATTTGTACTTTTCCCGAAAAGAGTCCCGAAAATGTACACTTATGTTCCCATAGGGAAATGGAAAAACTACAAGGGTACAATAGCAGGACCTTTGGGGGTACCACCCGAGTGGCAATGTTTCAGACTCCTGAGGGTACAATCATGGCTTTCTTGTTTGAGAGTGTATGTGGCTTAAAGGGGATTTGATCAGAATTATGTAAATGTTGGCATTGTTATATTGTTATTAGGTTCACCATTTTGTGTTGCCATGCTGTTACAGTTATTCAGCGTGCATAAACAATGGCTCCTCAGAGGGCTTTTTTTATTTCTTTGCCGTTAAATTCAAACCAATTTAATACCATAAATGGGAAGTTAACACAAATTACTGACTATGTATCCACATGACATCTATTGGCGCCAGATTTCTGTGATCTTGAACTTTTAAAGTCCAGTTATACTGATTTCTAAAAGACGCAGGGGGTTTGGCAAACAAAAAAGCTCTGGACCTGCTCTGCTTTGGAGCTGTTTCTGCCCTGCTCATGAATCATATTGTGACGCGGGGGAAAACATTGACCCGCATGGCGATTGGGGGGGGTGGGCAACAAAATTGAGGCCTATTTTAAGAGAATAGTTTTTGGAAAGGTGCTGGGAGGGCACATTTAAATTCTGTGTGTATTGTGTGAAAAAGCGGCTTAATTGGGCTTGCAAGTCTTTGAACAAGGGCAGTGTGATTGATATTGAATCCAGGAGTTGACTCTCACGTTTTAGCAGCACAAACATCCATCTTCTTTGTAAAGACCTTGAGCCAATCAGTTTTTGTGAATTTTTTGGCGTGCAGCTGTGGGCTGAAGCCCTCGTTTCTGGGAGGTGTTTACTCCGTGAAAATGTGCCGTCCCGGGAAGATCAGGCCATGGCTGACGTCTTGTCAAAACAAGTTTCAGCACAGCACATGTGACAGCCTGAATTGCTTCCCATCAGCACCGGCCTGTCAAATCCCACCATGAAACAGGTACATGTGCCGCAACACTGCATGCATGCGAATGAGATGTGAGTCTGCAGACTTACTTAGAGAAGGGGGGAAGTCGGGAATGAAAGACTTGAGGTTGATAAACACATCCAACCACTTACCAGAGATCAACGTCAAAATCCTAACCTACATTCTCGTCCTGGACGTGAAAATCTGCAGACATTTTCTGTGGTCAGGCGCAGACCTGAACTACAACCCTTGTGATTGACCCATTAATTGAGAGCAACGTCTATGAGCAGCTAGCTTCCCCCCCCAGTTGCAACAAGAAGCACAACGAGCAGACGTGACACACTGGAGTGGAGTTGAAGGCAGTGAGAATGGCCCCGGGGGTGAGTGAAACGCAGACATTTCTAGGACACTTGATGTTACAGAGATAGGTAATTGGACCGCCGGATGTACACAACATAGAAGTTTGACATGCCAAGTGCAGAAAATGCGCTCTATCGAGGAACATCCCTGCTTTAATAACCTCTCAGACTATTTAAGTGATTCATTTCCAGCCGTGCTAGCAGCAGGACTCTTGGGACAACGGTGTCGGTCAGTTGAGCCCTTCGGGTCCCGAATAAAATACAGTATCTTAAAGACTATTGGACGGGATACTATTAAAATCGGGCACTGGCAGTTCTGCTCCTCAGAGTATAGAATCTAATGACTTTGATCTTTTGACTCTGATCTTAGCCAGTAAAAATGTCAAATTATGTCTTCACTCAACTTTATAGTTACCAGAAAAGGAATCTTATGCTTTTCGTCTTGCATTTTGTATTGAAATACAAATGAAGGCCTGTGAACACATGCATGCACAAACACAGACTCATATTTCTGCTTGTATAAATTTGGAAGTACATCGAATGAGATATGGTAGAGAGAGTGTCATTCCACATTGGATGTGCATTCTCTTTGAGCCCACGAGTAGCACTTCATGACAGACAATCTTGTTACCATGATTAACAGAGACACATACACTTGGGAGTACTGTGGAAAGCCATTCTGGTTCAGTGGCTTTGCGGCAACATTCAGAAATATATGTTGAAATGGTATTATGCAGGAATGAACCATATATCTCTCTGTGCAGAAACATTGTGAATGCATTGAGCGAGATCTCATGGTGGACGTGTGCTCTGTGGTCCCATAAATCCCTGCTTCGGCCGCGTTTGGGAAAAAGCTTATGCTTGCTTCTGTCTGCAAAGAAAAAATACAGGCGGTGGAAACGACAGCATCTTTGAAGACACAGGGGTGAAACGGTGCTTCTGATGTGGATGACTTGCATTTGTTTGCGAAAACAGCATTGATGCAGAGGAATATTTTGTCATTTTCAAGGCACATGTGTTGCCATCAAGGTGACGGGGGAGGGGGCGGCGGGGAGGGGGGGGGATATGTCTTTTCCTGGGGCATCTGTGGGATTTCAGCACAACCGTGCAACAATGCAACCTCATTCTGCTCAACTCACAGGAGCATAGCTTCATACACACAGTGTGTTTGAAGCCTCCAGTCTTCATCTGTCTCCCAGTGAAAAAAACACGCCGCATTCTGAAGAGGACAATCAGCCAACTCCAACCCCGGAGTGATGAGCGCTTTAAATACAAGCGAGGATGGACAGATTTCCTTTTGTAAACTTGCAATAATTAGTATCCTCGGTCTCCAAATGATGAGGGAGTGTAATTATAGTTGCACGGTGCGACACAAGGGTAAACATGGCTTTTATTCCGTGTAAAGAGGGTGGAAATCTTTTCTGGTGTGCTTGTTAAAGTTTAAAATGAGTTAACAAATTAAAGTAAGAAGCTTCCTAACTGTTACTTAAACTTTGTTCTTTACAACAACAACATGTCATTGGGATTTTCTTTAATGCTCTCCTCTTTGATTTGGTGGCTGGATAGCTGCATTTGGTTCATCCATTAATCTTTAGTGAACCCGTGTCCTAAAAGCTGTTTTTCTTTGCTGAAAATATCAAGGAAAACATCTAAAAAAAAAAAAAAAAACGACTTCCACATCTCAAATACCTCATGGATTAGCCACTTCCTCGCTTTCAGCTGCCCTAAAAAAACAAGCCCACAGTTTTGTTTCCCAGAACAGTTTTTCTGCAGTGCTTCATACTCAGAGTCTGTCCCATTCCACTCTATTTCAGCTTGCTAGCCTGGAAACTTATGATCCAGAAAACAATCACAGGACCCTGACCCACTGTAGATGTGCTTTTATTGACTCTGAGTACCAGAGCTTGAGTTTTCAAGGCCCAAATGCACTACTACAAAAATAACTTGCCCCCCCGCACCTTGCATTTTCCCCTACATATATCTATAAATTGGGTCCAGCCCCTGCTCACTGTGTTCAACACTCCTCTTTATTCTGGGAACAGAAAAACTGAGCCTCCTTCCCACACACTAACCCTTAGAAAGTTCACACTGTTTTCAAGACTGTTGTTAATTGCATTTCAAACCTCTTATTATTTAAATCCACAATCAGAACTTACTTTTTTAGCGCAGCCTACAATTCCCATTTGTTCAATGTATAATTATTTGCCTTGCCTTTTCACCTCCCCCCCCTGTTGAAAAGACACAGCTGCTCAAAGAGCTGATTTATGATAGATTTAATTCATGCAATCCTTTACAAAAGAAACCTACTCTACACATTTGGAGGGTAGACCTTTATGAACTGCGTGGGTGTAAATAATCGGACTGGGGAAGAAAGATAGCATCACATCTCCACAGTCTTGGACAGAAGTTTGAGTCAGTGTTGTCACTCATTCAAATAGCTCAAAATTGAAGCATAATCAGTGGCGACATGATCAAGTGGTCAGATCTTCTTCCAGTGAGACAAACACAGAAGATTCTGGATGATACAGTGAAACCATACATATTCCGGTACTATGAAGAGACTGAGTATTGATGTTGGCTACACTGTGAGACGCTTGCTGCAGACTAAAGCCTTACCATCTTCAGAGACTAGACTGGGGAAGATCTTAAAAGGAAATCCTTGAAGCCTTTGCTTCGAGTCTGGAGCAGGAAAAAACTGTATATCCTGGGACCAAGTGAACTCTATGAAGATCAGTCACTCACGAGGAGATGTAAAGATACCAAAGTTACTTATTTACCCCAAATGCGGACAGACGAAACCTTGACCTGTATTCTACTGACCCTGATTGCAAATCAAAGATGCGTGCATATGTGAGTGGCAGGTTGCTGTTTTGTTTTGGCCTAAGACTTAGTTTTAACACTCATGCACTGACCTCATTGTTCGTAGATCTGCCCCAAACATTCCCAGAAGTAGGTTTCTGTGTCTCGTGACATTTTCGGTTGATTCATGCTCCTGCCAAGTGGAGCATGTAAAAGGAATAAAACTTGATCCAGAACTAAGCTCTGAGGGACCACAAAGGTGAACTGTCCGGAGAAAAGATGAAGTATTATAATGAAGAGAGTGAGTCAACACTCTGTCTGGCAGCTAACCCAGAATTCCGCACCTCACATATTTTACTGTCACAAGTGGCGGGGACGGGCTCATAAGGGGCCAAGTAAAACCCAGGCTTCCTGTTCTGAGGACACTGGTGATTTATCTCTCAAACTGCATACACAATTTGCAATAAGTTTGCTTTGTTTTAAGCCAGCCTGTGTTTTTTCATGTTTGGTTCAAATCAGGTCGCTTTGTATTTGATATTGATTGCTTTTACTGCTGGCAAAAATATATGTATTTACACAACAAAACCATTAAGATTAATCATTTTGTGTCAGGGTCCACACAGTATATTAATATGTGACATTTGTTCCTTTTAGATATTTATTTTTTCCTCTCAAATTCCCCATGGAATGACCCACTATAGTCAGTTATTATCATGTGTTTTATATTTTCCACATATGAACAGTTTGTGATAAATAATGAATAAGTACTGACAAATAGATGCATTTGTCTACATGTGTGTAGTGTTTGTGGTAAAAAGTGAACAATTTTGTGCATTATCTATTAGGGTTAAAAGTTGGTCAGATAACGAACTGAGAAAATATTAATCAGTAAACTGCAGCATGGGTTTATACGCAAGTTGTGTCAATAGTGTAATCTTTTTTTCTTGTTTTTTTGTTTGCTGCACCAAATATGCACGAGCATGTTACTACATGCACAAATCACACAAATCTCCAGCTTTCCAAAGATCCATCTCTGTCAAAGAAAACAAGGTATTTTATGATCCTTGTTACATATTTTCTGTCATATAATGAAAATGAAAATGATTATACAACAAATGAGACTAATGTGTTGTCGGTACTGGTCATCTGACTGTGTGGCTGGCTTTTTGCATTCAGAGCAGATAAGTGATGCGCTTGTATGCCTGGTAGGAGCATTGTATTGAACATCACTCCAGGAAACACACCAGTACCACAAGTGAGCAGGTCCGTTCAATTGGTATGGTGCAGATGGGGAAATATGTGTTTTAAATTTGTTCCACTGAAGACAAAGTAATAATTACACGCTACAAGAGAAGCAATGATCCCATAAATTATGTATGTTTTTAAGCAAAAGGACAAAGTCACATAAGTCACATAACATTCCCACACATTGTGGATTGGAGATAGATGATCATGTAAAATGAGATAAGAAAAAAATTATCTCAAGGAGTAACACTGGAAAAAATATGTAAACCTTTTTAGCCTTATTTTGTCAAAGTTTCCAAATCATTAAATGCAAGTGTGTGAAAACTGTAACAGCTGCCTCTGTTGAAGCAGAACTTCATCCAACTCAGAGGCATGAATGGAGCTGGATGCTGTTCGTCACATCAGTGCACTGCCATTAAGACTGTGAGATGAATATATATTGCTTATTTGTGGTGCGATACACAATCTGTGCAGGGGCATTTTTCATGAAAGAGAAAATGCTGTGAAACATAGTTTCCTGATATAAGATGACTTGATATACATATATTTTTGTATTAAATATGCTGTCGAATTCTAGAGGTTTTTAGAGGCTTGGTTTGAACTTGCTTCAAAATTCTCTTCTGAGTAATAAAAATGCCTTTTGTTGCCACTTTAACATATGAATCGGAAACAACACCCTCCAGTAAATCTTTTCTTTGCTGCCCCACTTCCTACCATCAACAACTCCTTATTTACCGGTGAGATCTACACAGTAAATCGGTGGGAAATTAGGAGCCCTCATCAGGCTTTGCAGCACAAAGATGTGGGGCTATTTCCACTGTTGAAGCACATACATTCGATTTGACTGTCCGGTATAACTGTGTCCACACTAGAGAATGAGATCCTTGTTGCCTCGTTGACCCCAGTGAAATCAGAGTCTGACGGCATGAAGAGGAGCGGCTCCAGAGAAGCCGAGTGTAGAGTGTCTTGTACAGCGTGAAGCAGCTGTCCTGTGAGATGCCAAACAGGCTGTCGGGCCAGTTTAGTGCGGAGCCACAGAGACCACCCAGAGCTCAAGATGGTGTATCAGAAATGCATGTCAATTGCTGCATGAGGACCAAAGACAAAACATGAAGCGTATCCAGCATCTGTTTCTCAGTGGAGGTCATCCAAGGCTTGTGAGGGAATTTCTCTGGAATAGTCTTCACTTGACATGAGAACACTTTTCACTCTATATAAATGGATTGAATTTTTTTGGGCTGATATATGACAGTTTTAGGTGTAGAATCCTCCTGCTAGTAAAGACAATTAACTAGCTGCTTTTATTCATAAGGACATTTAAGGAGAAAATATTCGTACAAAGCCCTGCACAGTTAGAGAAACAAAAATGAAACAGCACAAAAAAGGGATAAAATATCAGAAAGTAACACAAATAATGTCAAGAAATCTGACAAAGTGAAAGCCAAGGAGTAAAAATATGTGAAATGTGTAAAACTCCCCTGCGTTTTACCCTGATCATCAGGAAAACATGAGCATCTGATCAGCGGATATCAGGGCTTTTGAATGAGCATCTGCAGGTAAAAGGTTCAGATGATGAGATGGGGCTATTTAGGCACTTAAAAAAAAATAATAAAGTCTGGAATGGGCTGGGAGATGTCAGCTTTCACCCAGACGGAGACATAAAACGCTCCATCTTATCTACAGAATCAAAAAAATGGTTCAAAGAAGCTCCAAGAATAATGCCTGCATTCATCTGTTTGTCTAATGATAAAGCAGGATCCAAAATCACACCTTAGTGTCTTTTCAGAGATGTCCTGCTCTGGGGTTCCAGGGGACGCTGTGGCTTCCACATTGGGGATGTGTTTTGTCCTCGTTTAAGATCCTTTAGGCTTTGTAATGAAGCTTTTGAGCGGTTTGGGTTTTACGCTTGAGGAGAACACACATTTGGGAATCATCTGCATAACAATGAACGTCTGACGTTAATTCCAAACAGATACAGGCCCAGCATCTGCCATCTCAGTGGCTAAAATAGTCAAATGAATTTCACTTCACACAGAACAAAGACTTCTTCCAAATGTTGGTTGCACTGAGAGCTAACATGTTAGGAATCAACAGAAAGTACAAGGACCAAAAAGGTTGAAATGGCTGAAATGAATTTCTGGTCCTCTGATGATTTTTCAGTCCAGATGTCACACCAAGTTCATCCGCCAGGTATTCATAGAGTCTGGACAGGTGATGTGGATTTCATGGCTCACAGCGCCGATCAGAGACAGAAGGACAGAAAAGCGGATACTCACCATGTCCGTGTCTGACACGGGGCCAAAGCTTGTCACATAGATGTTTGTCCTCACTTCCGTCACGCTCTCTGAGAAGAGACAACAATGACAACAGACCCCCACATTTCTAATGAGTTACAAGATACAAACTTTTTTTGTCAGCCCTGCTGCAGATGATGCCATGAAATAAACACCCATTGGTTCTTTGAGAAGAACTTTAAAAAGCTTGTCGTCTTTAATAAACCTGCCAAAACAAATGGCTGCTCATTTTGATGATCCCTCCATATGAATCTGGGCTTTTCTGACCCCAAGCGTGCATCTTGTCATTTAAACCGGGTTAAACCATGTTTTGGTCTTTTTGGATGGGAATAGCGCTCTTCGTTTAGTTACGGAATGGAGATGTTACGTGCACAGCATTTTCATTGTGCTTCTCTAACCTTATTAACCAGTCAAAGTACCACACATGCACACACTTAGTTAGTTAGTTCATACAGTTGTACTCTGCCTTCTGTGCCACAGTAGCCTCCTGAACTGTTGATGCAAGCTGCTGAGGACTGTTAGTGGCTTTAAAGTTACCTTGATAATTCCTTCCTTTGTTTCATGGAGAGGGAAAATTGTATTGTGAGTGTATGAGTGGTGATTTTGTGCTTAATTTCTTAGAATAAGACCCCACTGGTGTTAGTAAAAAATGAGTGAAAGCTAAAGATGTTAGATGGACCTTGTACTAAAATGTGATACATGGTAATCACACTTAATCGGATAAATTAAACAAAAGAAAACGCTAATATTTTTAAATTGCCTCAAGTGGTCACTGCTTCTTCAAGACCTTATTATTAGTCAAATAGTTTTTTTTTTTATAGCAGTGCAGCTTTAAACCAACACTGACTGAAAGGATAACTCATAAAATTCATACAATTTTTGAGAGTACAAAAAAGGTTTTGAATAAAACTAAGCACATGACATTATTTTACTGTTCTCAGTAGTGGTGGGAAAAAAAACTAAAACATTATTAGGACACAGGAGCAGTAAAATAACTTTTCGAAAACAATCAAAGTTGATTGTGACATTACGGTCACCGATAGAAGGTTATCGTGACCCAGTCCAGAATAGTATACTAAACTACCTTTTCATTTTCGCACAAGAGAAATATCCAGGGCAAACAGCAGCTATAAACAACTTTTATGGTGATTTGCTTCCACTTTACTCGCTGTGTGAGATGATTCATGGGGATCTTTTGTGTAGTCGGTCTGAGTGGTTGAATCTTGCCTCTGGAAACGATCAGACTTTTTTTGCTCTTTGACTAAATTAAAAAAATACAGATTTTTATTTTACCTCCAAATAATATTTCACCCCCAACCCTAACAATTAATCCTTTATGGTACTTTTTCCAGATATGGTTATTTGTATCATTATCCCCAAATCCTAACTCAGACACATTTTGCAGCATTTTTCAATTATCTTTCCTTGTATAATCCACTAGTGTGGACTCGTGACCAATTGAAAGAAAATCTCTTTATCTGTTTTTGCTTTAATTCAGTCACAATTCATGTCCTCGTCGTTGTGCTAAGGACTTCCGTCAAAGGAATCCATTCCAGATACATAAAATTAGACATTTTCTAAAATGTATTGCAGAGCTACTCGGCATTAATGATAGGATTCCCAAGGACATGGCCCAAAAGAGCTTTTACCCTTTCCTCAAATTCTGACATAACTTTGCTGTGAGGAGCCTCAAAGATGTTTTGAAAGATGTTTGTCGAGTTTAACAGCAAGCCTTTGTTTGGCTTAGGCTACATCTGTCCACCAACGCATAAAATTTGCTTTGGGCCAGGCCCGAGTCTGAATGTTTGGAGAGAACATGTGCCTTTTGACCCATATTTATTTTTGCTGGTTTGCCCCAAAAACATACAACAATCGCCATGGGACGAGTTATTCAGGAACAGAGCAAAGCGTTCAGCATGTGTCATTCAAATGAAAGGCACATGTTGCAGCCCCTGCACAACATGTGCCTATCCAACACACACACGATGATCACATTAACCACTATGAGGTCCACGCTAGTGTGTATCTAGCTGTTTACCAGGCTTTTCTGCTCTGTTGTTCCAAGAACCAATGTTCTCCTTTACGTTTAATTACATGTACCATTGCACATACAGGCTCCATAATTGCTTTTTGTCCAGTCATAATGATTCCCAGATAATTCCTCTTAATATAACAATGATCAAAATGCTCATTAATAGAATTAGTCATGACTTTTAAATATGATATTCATTACATGATAGCGACTGCTTCTGGGCCTTCATAAATGACTCTGATGTAGTGTAGCCCGTGCTATATTTTGGGTTCATTCATTTCAATGCATGTG
>CAJRST010004446.1:14932506-15078889 GCA_907169785.1 Menidia menidia | reverse complement strand
CATTATTTTGGATGTTTTAACAGCAATGTAGGCAAAGGGGCGCTACAGTAGCATAAAAAGGGCATAAATGAAAGCCATGAAAACTATCCCCTCTTCAGAGTGGGCTGGCTGACACAGCCCCTCTGGGACAGTTGTGTAAAGCGGCTCTTGGACCACTGGTGAGACAAACTGCTGCTCCCAGTGGAGCAACAATGAGAGATAGATGAGGCTTTTCTCCAAAAGCGAGCGGATCCTCAGCTCTAACTGTGTCCTAGATCTAAGCGACCACCCACAGATGACGTCTCTAATCCTTTGGCAAAGGGCTCCACTGAGGGAAGACATCCACTTCCACATTAATCACCCCCGTGACACAAATGGCTCTCGCAAATATGCGATTATCACAACACAAAGTCAGCAGTTTGCATGGCAGATAGGGGCATTGGAAACCAAATAAACTGCCCTGTTTCTGTTCTCAACAATGCACAGAAAAATGGACCAGAGCTAATATGTGTTGCTGTGCATGCGTGTGTGTGTTTCTTCCAAGTTTCCTGTCTGGCAGTGCACCAGGGGCTATTTCTCAGGGGGACTCTTAGTGGAGCAACCCATGCAGGTTAATAAGCACTTTCATGGCCATTTTGCTAATTAGTTAACACATTGATTTTAGATGAGTCTACATTGACATGTGGTGGTTTTGTTTACTCATAAACAAGACTACAAAGTAAGATTCCATATTTTAGGTGCATCTTGCATTACAACTACAACAGTCACTTTAACAAATGAACGTTTCCGTCTGTGTTAGTGACCGGCTCTCTTAACATGCTAACTTACATCTTCTGATGGTTAAAGAAATAAACTGAATGAATGTCAATAAAGGATATTCCATATGACCACCTTTGTGCCAAATTAACATCAATAATGTTTGAAAGACGTAAATCTTGTACAGTTTTATTCCTTAAAGAATGTAATGACGTCTACCATGAGACATGTGTAATTACATAAATTCAAGTAGATAACGGCCCAGCAAGGGGGCATTTAGCCATATGGATAGCCTCTCGAACAATGACCCTCTGCTGACCTTTAAGTAAAGTATGCGACAGTGGAACATTTGTGTCTGTTCTTTAGGCTCAGAGGTAATTACTTTAAAGAAGGGGAAAAAAATATAGGTAATTTAAAAATCTTAAAAAAGATGGAAACATATGTTTGGTTACTTCATATCCAGTCAGTGAACATCACTGGTTTCATGTCCTTTTATATGCGATGAGATGTTGATTGTTACATTAAAGGCCTACGTTCAGTTAATCTTCCTGGTTGCTGCTCCAGACTCCAGGTTATCTGCAACCCAGTTCAGTAGGCACGCTCCAGCAACAAGCAGCGGAGCAGAAGTGGACATTCCACTTGGCTGGCTGGGAAATAGTAAAGCCTGCTTAAGCATGTGGGCCTGCTGTTATGCAGTATGTTGTCCTTGGAGGGATGAATATTTGGATAAATTGGTCTCAATTAGTGGGATTTCCATTGGCATATATGCTTATTTTCCTTTCGGGCATGGTTGAACAAAGACATCCACCCAGGGGAAGGTACATTTCCATACCAGGGCTGCACAAGGAGACCTGAATCCATCATGATCCCGATGCTGGTCTCTCATCAGTGCGACCATTCCTTGTTGCATAGCAGACACGGTCTTTTTACTATTTTTTTGTGCCAAAACCGCTCATGAATAAATCGATGAATTAACAGAATACATTTGAAAGCACTCGTGATATACATTTAGCACCAATCGAAATCAATGTTTTTCATTGTTCTATCCTAAAATGCACAAACAGTGCTGTCATTTCAGTCACGTTTGTCTGCATTTAGTCCAATAAATCATTTGGAATTAACTGTTGGGTTGAAAGAAAGTTCAATTGAAAATGTTGATGCTAGATTTGCACAGTGTGTTCACTATGTCTTCACCTTAATGTGTTTTATTGTGGTTTACAGGAGTGTTACATGAAGCTGAATGCATTCTGGCATCATGGATAACGGGACATAAGCATATATGACACCTTCTAATGCCTAATGTGCATGTGTGCTTGTTTTCACGAGACCAGTGGTGCACTGAGCTGTGAAAATCCTGGCTGTAATCTTTCTCTGCATGGGTGTCTGTGATTTGTCTAACATACACTGTTGCTTACCTCCCAGTCCAGGACGTAGCCTGTTGTCATATCCATCTAACAGCCTGTCCAGGATTCGGGTGTAAATGGTGATATTGTCCTTGCTATCACCGGGCAGAGGCTCTTTGTGTCCAACTACTGCCCTGCAGATCGAGAGAGAGAGAAAGAGAGAGAGAGAGAGAGGTAGAGTCAAGAACAGAAACAACGCTATGTGCAAGAAAGATGCTGACATGTTGTTTCATATGAGAAACAGACAGACTGACACTCCCCCAGTATACAGTGGTGGGAAAGCCAGTTTGTGTAGGCGAATCTATATTTTCCTACTATAACTGTGTTTTGAGGCCACAGAAATCAATGTTAATGATTCAACAACTCCATACAAACTAATGAGATCTGATTATTTCGGAATGTAAAATTTTTAATTAATTTAATAATCGTGGATAGAATTTTGACTGCCATGATCAGTGTCTGTTGAGGGTCGATTTTCAGCGGCGTGTTTGATAAATCTCTCCCAAAGAACTTCAGTGATCTGCCTCAGGCCTCAATCAATATTTGAATAAATTCACCGAGATGCGTTTGTGTTGTTAAACTGTCTTTGTTATCTGCTGTCTTCATATTTACAAAACAGCAACATTATGCTAATTAAGAGCTACTTAAATTGCAAACCCTCTTCTGTGTTTTGTTTGAGAATTCATCATATGCTATCAGCTACTCTTATTAATTTTCACCGACTCTAATCTCCAGCAGTACAATATTGAGGTGAGATGAAAAGGCCACTATAATATAGGCAAGCACTGGTGAGTTAATGGGTACCATCTTTAATTAAACAAAAATGCCCAGAGGAACTGACCCATAATACGAAAGTAATCCTCGTAAACCATTAGTCCATGAGTTCTTGTGCTATAGGCGACCAGGTCTTATGTCACTTTTCTAGGAGAAAGTTATAGAAATGTAGGGATTGTAATATTCTTGAATGATGATGATTAAGAGGAAAGGAGGGTGATAGTCTGCACAGCACGCAGACTCAGTTTGCAATTATTTTTCATGGACTTGTTGAGATAATTGTTTTGTTTGGGACCAGCAGATACGACAGCGTATCCTATTTGATTTTTGACCCAAAGAGAAGCTGAAAGACTGTCGGCTGTTCTGCAGCATCAAACTAATGGCGGCAGGTTGGATGTTAGGAGGTGGCTAAATCAGCAAACACTTCAACCTCCTGGTAAGGAGATGACAGCCTCATGCATAAAGTGCCACTAATTAGCCGAATGTTGTCAGATATATTAGGTTCAGTGACTCTAAAGCGGAGTCCTCTGAAATCCAGCTTTTTAACACTAAGCTCACTGCTTGCACGTGACAGAGGCACAGCTTTATATTCTTATATTATCAAGTGCGTACCTAGCTGTATGAATTATCTCTCACAAGGATGTGCAAAAATATGAAATTGTAATAAAGTACTTTAAAATAAATGCACGAGGCATTTTAGGTTATCTTTATTCATAGATCTTATCAAAAATTGACAAGTGAGTGAGTTTGAAGAAAACTCAAATAAGCTGGAAATGCTGAATGCAAAAAGCTTTGGAAAAGTGGGGGGTTGTAAAACTGCCACCGTGAATATCTCACTGAAGAATAATTGTATAGGAAAGAAACAACACTAAGACAGCTCCAGTGGAAACAAAAAAATGTATGCAAGAACCTCCATTCTTTGAGAATACATTGAGTTATTAAGGTCGGCTTCCCTCAAAAATATTCACACATCAAAAAACAAAAGTGGGTTGAGTAGCATCTGCCTGTCTTACTGCAGCACGTACACTGTGGGACACACACATCCTCAACTCTTCCAGTGGGAGCGAGCATTTTAAATTCACTTATGAGGACAAAGAAATGGGACATC
This sequence comes from Menidia menidia, assembly GCA_907169785.1. Classification (NCBI taxonomy): domain Eukaryota; kingdom Metazoa; phylum Chordata; class Actinopteri; order Atheriniformes; family Atherinopsidae; genus Menidia; species Menidia menidia. The sequence continues at coordinate 15,074,869 of CAJRST010004446.1, read as the reverse complement.
CCCCCACAATTTGTGGGGAGATGTCAGCGCTTAATTTCTCTTTAAGCGCTGAGGGTTTTTGCTCACACCAGCTGCAAGCTGCACTTCCATGGCCCTCTTCATTATTCACAGCCTAAAAACCAGCACATAAATGCATATAAAATGAGGATGGGACAAAGTAGTCTTTCTATTTCAAAAATATTCACACATGAAAAAAGAAAACTGATCTGTTCTTCTGCCAAAAAGTTTACATTATTGACTGTCTGAATATGGCAGAGAGCAGAAATAGCTGCAAAAGCAGAAAGATAGACAAATCCATGGTAGGTGGAGACACTATGGCTAAGCAAACACCCATGAACTTTTACAAAGGCATCTTTTCATTTAAAGGTAATGCCAGAAATAATTAAACATTCATATAGATTATGAGCTTAGCATATAAACTGTGGCCATTATCGAGAGCTGCCAGGCTTTGTGATTGCGGTATTCTGTGTCGCTTTCATCAGGCTGAAGTGTGATGTTAAAAGTGAATAGAAAGTATTTGATCAAGAGGTTAGTGATGTTTGACAGTGCTGGGTGAGGCTACCCTGATAAACTGTTAAAAGGCCAAAATTCACATCACATTTACGGGCAAAAAGCAAGCCAATATAGTTTCATGTTCCTGCTATGTGGTGCCTGACTTTAACTTTATGTAGTTGAATGTGTAATTTAGTTATATACGTATATTTCATATATAGTATACTGTAAGTTATATAGCTCTAGTTGAATAATCCTGAAGCTAAAAACTAACCTGTAGATATTCAGGAGCCAGGTGCATTGTTTCATTCTTAGCAGCTTTGTAAAGTCACTGTTATAATGATCTCATTTATAAATCACAGGAGTTGTGAGCAAGGGCTCAAAGATGATTTCTACTCAAATGTTTAGCCATGACTAGATCTGGATACTCCCCCCTAGATTTTGGAAATAGAGGAACATGAACAGAAGAAAAATAGTGTAATCAAAGAAGGTAACAATCAGGAATTCAGGTCTATAAATTCAGAACTAAGGACCCAGCAGGGTGGATTATAAGCCAGCAGGCATTCATCAGGTCATACAGCACATCAGGAACACGGCAGACACCTCCAACCTCTGTTTGATCTGCAGAGTATGAAGAGACAGCTGTGCAGTATACAGTCTGTGTGCAGGTTATCAGGAGAGAGGGTGACACATGGATCTGAGTTTATAAACACCCCAGAGGAAATCTAGTCTTTATGCTTGAATATGAAAAACATACCTAATTATCTTATTTCCTTTGCTCATTTGAGAGGTCATTCAGTGCCAACTAACAAATACAACTACAATCACTGATGTGTAACGTGAAAACTGATGAAGAGAAACAAAATAAATAGGAAAAAAATATATCACATTGACTAATCTCCAAAGTGTAATTTTCTTTATGGTGAATGATATGCATGGTCTTCAGAGGGGATTAAAATGCTTTCTGCTTTTAGTATCATCTACATTTGAGGAGAGAAAGGTGTGCTTTTGTTGTTTTGTTTTTGTTGTGCATCTGCATGGTTTCCACGTCTGACCCCTGGTCTTCTGAGAGTGGCTCACAGCATTGCAAAACTCATAAAAATCGGTTAAACTTAGGCAGCTTTAAGTAATTAAGTCACTGTCTGCTTCCAAATGAAGCACATTTACATATAATAGTCAACATTTTCATGCTTCATGGTAGGCAAGTTACTGATATATATTCAAAAATGAAAAATTAACAATAAATGTGGGACGTGCCCACACAAGAGTTAAATGGTTTAATTTTTTTTTCTTGGCTGCATCACACCGCACGTTCTGCCAGAGAGATTAATTGGTTCTTTGGTGAAGTGATGCAATTTACCGAAGCAAACAAACTAACTCTCAGGTACTCTTCCCAATTTTTTATTAATCCCCTTTTTTGGCTCTCATTTTAAGGAAAAGTGACCAAATTGAGACATCTATTTGTACTAAAATTGTCAAACACATGTTATACAGGTACTGTGATAGGCTCCAGAAACAGAAAATGGACGGATAGATATTCTCCAGGTCGGCTGATTAAGCTGCTGTTTTTTTAAATAACTGGCAAAACCCCCAATGATTCACTAAGCCTGTGAGTAAAAATGGAGATGCAGACTCATTTCTGCATGCCAAACCATATTTCACGTATAGAAAATACAAAATGTCAACATTGCATCGTAGACGTCCAGCTGTGGATAAGCGCTAGTGGCAGCTGCCATCAAAAATCATGCCCGGTGACCCTTTCAGTCAAAAGATCCACTTCTAATAACAACCCAGACTATATGGGGCAATAGGAAGTCCTCAGGGTCTCACTGGAAGATAATACTGAAACAAACCTTTGTTACAAACCTCTGATCCCTAATACATTTAGTTGTGTTGCTATATGTGTAGGTTATATAACTTTAAGAAAAACGGTAAATTACTAAACTACTTTTTTCCCTTGGAGGTTTTTAAAAACATTGTTCTGACAACTATGGGATTTCTAGCATTATAAGCCCTACTGTTAAATAAAGAGCTTTAGTTGTCAATAAATAATCACTGCTTTGCTACGGGTCTCAGTTACATGCTACCAGTACAAGGTAGGAACACATCAAACACCTTCTCAGATTGATTTTGTAATGGCATTATTAAACTTAGAATTAAGTCAAGGATGTACTGTGTATAATGGAGCACAGTTTTGCAACCAACTGCATGAAAAAACACTTTAGACAAGTTTATCCACTTTGAAATAGAATTACCCGCTTAAAATAATGTTCTTTAATTGGCTGTGATCTGGGAAAGTTATAGCTTTAATTTACTTTTTCCTAGCCCCATTGACAATAGGGAGAGATTATGGGATAAAACAAAGGGGTTCTGTTACTTTGTCTCCTTCCTTTTAAGTTTTCCTCTTCACATTTCTGGTCTTCGATGCAAAAATCAGCTACATGGACGATATTGAAGATTAAGTGGTCAGTTTCCTCTGTAGGAATAGTGTTGTATGTGGCTGACATGCAACACAGGGGACTTTTGCAGACTTTGCTGGTGGGAACGAATGCGATTTGGCTCAATAGGCTGAGCAAGGTGGTATGTAGCGACTAAGTGGACTGGCGCTGATCCAAGGTTAGAGAACTGAACTGGTCTGACAGGTGAAGGATTGCGAGCTTGGCCTGAGAGGTGATGTAGTGGTGGTCTCTCATGGCACACCAGGCAGCAGGCGCAGAGTGAGCTGCAGAGAAGTGAGCAGTCATGAGAGCTGCTCAGTGCTTCCAGAGCTGACAAAATGACGGGAAATGGACCTGAGTGAGGAGGGCTAATTATACAAGCAAAAGTTCAGTGTGCAAATGTGTGTTTGACGCGGTTACTGATCTATCTTGATCCACATGGCGGGTTATTTTATCCTGTAGACCCATGTGCTGAATATGTCAAGCAGACAGTTTGATTAAATCTCTCTGCGCAGGCAGCAGTGCCAACATTTCATTCTCAGTTAGAGAGACAAGCTTTGAAATAGTATCAGGAGAAGCTGAAAGGAAAAATTGACCAAGTGACATCTTTATGAAAAAAACATCAGAGATTAAGCTGCTGAATGTAATTAAAATCAGCCTGCAAGTTAACATTAAACGGTATTACAGCTTTAATGTGATGTTTTTAAACTTAAAACAGGATGTAGAGGAATTGACAGCGAGTCGGGGAAGCTAACGGTTTCAGGTGATCTTATTGGAAGCCCTTTAACACATTCTACGGTTGAATTTTTGGAGGCTTAAATGTAAGGATATATGAGTAGTTCAACAGTCATCGCATCAAATCACATTTTGTTTTAGGATACACATTATTCTTCTTTATTCTTCATTATTCTTCTTTTTAAAAACAAATCAGCACAATTTCAAGACACCCTTTGGTCAAAATATCTTTTCTTGACCAAACAACTGCCTTCTCCTTATTAAAAGCACACTCCTGAGATCTACCTACTTTAGAGTGGGCGAGAAATAAGCAAGCAGCTACTTTACCCTTTCTCCTCCCAACATTAGAAAACAGAGAAAAACAGAGAAAAATGTTTCTGACAGAAGCAAGCAACCAAATCACTTTGAACTGGACCGATACTCTGAACAAGGAAGAGCTCCTGAGGGAATTCAACTAAAGCTCCAACAGGATGTTACTGAATGTTTGGTTTCCGTGCGTTTGCTGACTGATGCATTCAATCCGCGGCAAGTCACTTGGATTTATGTCTTATGGTCATATGCGTTAATGTGCATTACCTATTTTCATATCACGGGCCTCTAATGTGCAGTTTAATCCAGCAAACACAAATTTAATCAACCTATTCCTCGACTCACACCAATAAAACTCAAGCTCCCTCTCTGTGTTTTTGTGTATAGTGTTATTTTATTCATCCTGTGAGGGAAACGGTATCCCACTGTTGTGTGTGTAAGTTAAGCAATGCTTTCTCATCAGCAGTGATGGACCACATGTTAAAGCTTTGAATGTGCAGTTTAATGTAACTGTACAGTTACATTAAACTGCTCTAGTTTAAGGTTACTGTACAACAAAACATTAAATAAATTAAGTTATAATGTTAATATTCAGAAACTGAATGTTATGACTCGCTGCTGCACAGCAGAATATATTAAATTAAATGCCTTTTTAAAACAAGATTGCTGCACACACACATTCATAAAATCTGTCTCAAGTTGGTGCACAAAGAAAAGTTCCAAGTTTAGGTTTGTGTGGCCTTTTGATGTTGTAGAATCCTGATTTCCATCCAACACTAAAGTGTTTGGGAAGCGCTTTAGTGTTTTCCTCTTGGAGCTTTTGGGAGTACAATATTTAGAAATGTCTTTATTATTGTTTCCTGCAGTTATTGGGAGAGACTTATTTATTCGTGTTTAACATAACAAATAGTCAGTCTCGTCCAAATCCCACAAATGAGTAGAAAACACAGTCCAGGGAGTGTCTAATTAACACACTGATGATAAGATAGGGAATTTGAAGCTTGAATTTATGCATGAGGTAACCTTTACATCACGCAATCTTCCTCGCCAGTTCCCCCCCCATTTACATTTACATACCATAGTTCTTCAATAATATATTGATAATGCTATGCATCAAGGCATTATGCAGGATACTGCATCCCCCCCAAAGGATGTATTGTATCATTCACAGCCCTTACAATGTGACTGATTTTCCTTTGTGTGCTTCCTTATTCTGTCCTCCACTTGTCTGTTTTGAGCAGATAATATGCATTGGAGTGAAGCTGGAGTGGGTGGTGCTGGTTTGGGGTAGCTGCTGGGATACATTGCTGTGGTTGATTCACAAGGAATCGCCCTATAGGCAGTTTCTCTTCTGGGACAGAATCTCTCATGTGTCCCATCCACTTTGATTGACAAGTGACATATACACTTGTATACACCATATGCATTTTTAGCTTTGATGGCATGTAAAAACACCATAGATAAACAGCGGTTTTAACACATCTTAGCAAAATGGTAAGCTGGGCGATTAGCAGCATTTTAATTTTCGTTGGGACTTTCCATGCCACTGAAAATTCTATCATTGACTGAAGAGCAATTATTGTGCAGCATGCTGTGCTGCTGTTGCTCGTCGTGTGTTGGAAATGCAACACACTCTTCCCTCTATCCGCAGCGCTTCATCCCCCAAGCTCAGTACAGTGTGTTCACTACTTGTGCTGACAGAAAAGAGCCAGGGCATGCCTCTGGAGTGGTTTGATAAGGCTATTAACTCATAGAGGGTGAAAGAAAGGTGGATTTTATTTGATGAAAAAGGAAAACAAATGTATTTGTTTGGAATAATGCTGATTTTAAGAGTCAGATGTGGAACAAATGTAATTTTGAGTTGTTACATGGCTGCACCATAAGGGAAATTATTTTAATTTATTTTTGTCTTATGATGTTCTCAGAGACAAGAAAAATACGATTTTAACTTGTGTTTGAAGTTGAAATGATAATGTTAAAACAGGGAAAAAAAATGAAAGCATATGCTGATCAAAATAAAAGAATAATCATTATTTACATTTCGGACAAATTCAGTAACTCTAATCAGAATCAGAATCAGAATCAGAAATACTTTAATAATCCCAGAGGGAAATTATTTAATATGGAGAGGCCTAAAAAGAATGGATGGACTGGTAGTTTGTACACCTCTTGAGCTCTACCTGCTGGTATCTGAGGCACTTCCATGTCCGCTGGGCTCAAGTCTCTCAGGTTTTGCCATATTGAGCATTCTCACAGCAGGCACCAGAGGGACATTTTAGTGAAAGCTTAAACCACCTCCACCGGGCGCACACAGTCTGTGTTTGCAGAAAATGCCAAGTAAGGTTATGATGTGTCTACCGGGAACATTTCCTCTGAGCTCCATACGACGGGAATTTCAGAGAACAAACTGTTTCAGATAAAGTAAAGAAATTTACCCCGAAGTTCTTGCTCCGAGCAGAGGGCTGCTCAAACGACTTCAACTTGGGAGAACATTTTCAAGGGGGCTGCTCGGCAGCGGAAAGCGGAGCTTCCCTGACATCTGTTTAACGTTTCCTGATAAAGCGGGAGGTGGAGGCCTCCGCGGGAGCGCCTTTTCCCATTGATTACCGTTAGAAGCCGGGGCACAATCTGTTCAGGCCCCGCTGTTCTGCACCCTTTACATGACCCGATCATGTTCAGGAAACCATGTCCCATCTATGAGTGTTTGCAGACTGCAGCTCGATGACTGCCAGCAACACTTTGCAGTCTCAGCACTACGCAGGAGTTTTGGTCTCAAGTTTATCCAGGAATGTGCCTGCGTAACATTTTCGTTGAAATCGGTTATTATCATAACATGACAGCATATAAATCAACTCAATCGCCACATTTCCTAATGCGCAGCAACATTTGGTGCATGTTTTCAGTAGTTTTTTAAGAAAACACTGATGAAGCCGTGTAGCGCTCCTCTTTTCATTCCGTGCACTCGCAGGTCCTGTGCGCTCATCCCACACACAAAGTCAATCCCCCGGTCCATCACGATAAAAGTCTTTGCCTTTCTTGATCTGTGAATTAAACAGTTTTGGCCTCTCTCGCCGTCCTTGATCCTTAAGCAGCTTCAATTCACTGCCATGACAACCAAGGTTAGGAGCAAAAAGCAGAGGAGGGGCTGAGGAATGTCTCTTCAGACTGCAAAATGAGAGCTGACCGTTACCACGGGCTAAGGTTCAAACAAACAAAACTCCAGTGGAAATGGGTTCTGGAGTGCGACTACAGCTCAGCTGGATCAGTTCAGTGTTTTGTTTTATATCAGAAAAATAAGATTTAATAAGTCAGTGTGATGATTAAAACTGTGTACTAGCAAATTCAGTATCTTGTGTACAGGAGAACCCCCTCCCCCCCCTCCTCTCCCTCCTCATTTTCTGAGCTCATGACAGTATGTGAAATGTGTGACATCATTGTTTATGACACCAGCCTAGTTTTTCTAGGGTGCATTCAGAGGAAAGCCATGGCCCCCGGTGTCACATGCAGTGCTGATACGTACGAGGATTACAAAACTGCCATCAGCAGCGCAGAAGATATAATTCATTACTGTAAGCATGCTCCGAGGAGCTGCACGAGTGCTTTAAAATGTGACTCCTTAAAAGATGCCACCGTTTTTCATGCAAGACAAGATCGCCAGACTATTTCAAATGGTAAATCATTTCCTACAAAGCACCGGAAGGAAAGATTAAAAGCAACTCAAGAGCTGATAATTTTGGCAAGGCCGGAGGATTGGAAAGAAACCGAATTCAAGATATCCGATAGTTTACCGTTATGGAACGATTGATAAATCTGGGTAAATGTGGCATATGACATTTTTATATCATTTCAAACTCAGGATTTGACATTAAGGGTTTAGTCAAGCCTCAGATGAAGGGGTGCGCACAACATTATTTTTCAGATTCTTATGACCAAGCACTGTTCCCTATGTCCAGCTGGGCAGCATATACTGACAAACAGAGGTAGAAAATATTGGATCTTCCTTCTGACATCTTTGACAGCGCCGTTAGCCTTTCATTCGTTTTCATTTTAGGTGCATGTTCTCTCTCGCCTCTCACATTTCATGATGATGCTTTTGCTCTTTCCTGTTTTTTTAAAATGGCAAGCTGCAGCAGAAATAAATGTTTCCATTCTCCAAAGAACCATAAATGTTATCGACATGGCCAAACCCGTGCATAGGACTCTGTGTGTGTGAGATTGGAGGGGGGAAGGGTTTTGTGTTCGCTATCATATGATTTGTGTCTATGTTGTTCCCGTTAATGAATTCCCGATGAGGGACTGCAAAGGTGAGTTTTATTTTCTCCACGACGCTACTCACTGAAACAGCACTATTGTATCAAAGCCATGCAAGAACATACATCAGTCTTGTTAAAAATAACCACTGTAGTTGAGGCAAACATGTATGAAAAATCTGCCCCTCACACAGTCATATCAGGAAACTATGAGGTTTTTGAATTCACAGCGTGACTTATCTGGAGGACGTTACATGACTGAATCTCAATTTATAGACCGAATATCCAAATGTGTGATTAACTAACGTTTGTGATCCATGTTTCGAAAAAGATAAGCCCTATTTCACAAATGACTAATCTGATGAAGCTTTGGATTTTTTTATTTTTAAGATTAGACTCTAAGATAATTTAGTTCATTGAATAAACCATCTTCAATTAAAGCACAAATTCAAGGTATACGTGAAAAAATAGAAAAAAGAAACAAAAACAAAACGTTAATGCTGTCAGACCGCTAAAGGAGAAATGGAAAGAGCTCTTGTAGATATCTGACTAAACTCGTGTTGAGACTCCCTACTCTCTTGTTACATTCTGCAGGATTTGCAGCCAAGACTCCAACGAAGTGTCAGTGAATTCAGAAATGACAAAACAAAAACAGGGCAGATTTAGATGGGATATTCTGGTTTTGGCTCTGATTCTTGAGTCATGCAAGAAGAATGATTACACATTTACATTTTCATGGCTTGAATTATTGTTTAAGGAGTTTTCTCTGTCTTTTTCATCTGAGATTACAGATCAAACATAGCTAGTGACTGACTGCCTAAATGTTTCCATAGAAACCAAGATTAAATACTCATTATAACTATTTCCAATGCTCTCAATTGTCAGATTTTCCACTCAAGTTGTCTTACGTGTATACAAGTAAAAAAAGAGATAAAGGGAACATCTTTAAATATATATTCCACACCTGTGATGCAGTTTAGCAGCTTCCAGACAAAGCTGAGGTAACAACCTGGTGGTGCGCATCACACTGCCACCTGCGACACATCGCATGAGGTGAGAGTGAAGAAAGTCTGATTTAACAGCTGCACCGCAAGCACCTATTAGTTTTTTCATGAAGAAACAAGGACTTAAATTCCTGTCATATAGATTTAAAAGTGTTGCAGAGACCTGTCAGCCATTTGAAAAGCGATCGACTGAAGACAGGAGTCGCCTGTAGCTAATTACTGGACTGCATCCAGTGTTGGAAAAAAAACAAAAAGAAGAAAAATTAGACACGCTACTGGCTTTTGTAGAAGTTTTTACATGTTGTTATAAAGCAACAGACAGAATATTTTTAGTTTGAGCTCTGCCATTATGTTTTATGATGTTAATAAACTTAACTGCCCCTGACTAATCCAGCAGGACAGTAAAATTAGAAATGTGGGAAATTGAATATAACCATATGTGACTGCAAATACACTATCACCCATTCTTCAGTTAGATGGGGGGGATTTATTTATTTTCTCAATTAATTTCATGTAAATACTTTGCAAATAAGATTTTGTCAGGAAAGTTATTCTTTCTTCATTTTAGCGACATGGTCGATGACATAATCATAACACTTGCCACCAACTTTGCCACCATTTAATCTGTGCTCTACATAAGTAATTCATAGCTAATCGTTGTGAGAAGCTGTGAGAGGAACGGTCAGGCTGTGATTAAAAAGACTTAATGCAGCTTAATTAATTCTGTTTGATTTCTGCTAAATATGTCTGATCCTGCTTTTTGGTTGTTAAAATGAAGAAGGGGACACAGCTGGTGAAAAACAACACTATGTATTTTTTTAGCACGGTTGGAATTTTATAATTTAATAATTGGGATGAGTAGAAAGCTTCATCGTATTTTTGATGACAGAAAAAAAAAGTTTCCAGGTAAGTTGGAGATATAAATCATACAAATAACTTCAAACAATTGCTTTCCCCAGCAGCAACACAAAGAATGTATTCTCATTACTTGATGAAAGTTTTACAGCTGTCATGAATCTGAGAGAAAGGTGCTTAATCAATTAATAGCACAATCAAAAACTCAAAGAAATGCCACTGTTGACTTTTGTTAACAGGTTTTTTTTTTTTAGTTAGCCTGCATGCAATTTTCAAAGCCGTGGGCATAAGAATCTTAATCTGCATGGCTTGTTTGCCCCTAGCTAAAACAACCCAGAATCCACTTAAGAGCGAGATGGGGGTCGGTGTCGCTGGAGACGAACAACATGGGTTTCACTGAAATGATGGTGTTTCATGCCGAGCTTTTATGGAAAATGAGTCAGAATCCTTCCTGAACACACACAGATACTGCTAGCCTGACGTTGGTGCACAGAAAAAAAATTAATAATAGCAACACAAAAGCAGAAGATTGAGACGGAACTTTTTATTCTTCCAGTGGTTATGTCTCAATGAACTATTGTGCAAGGCATGACGCACACAATAGCACACACACACACACACACACACACACACGAACAGGTACATAAAAATGAAATAAACATTTACTTTAGTTTCTGTGTTCAGTATGAAGCTTTGCAGCAATCTATTTCTGCTGCACTTTAATACATGCCTGCTGGAGATGTCTGCTAATTGGAACTCAGAAAAGCCATTGATCAGATCCTCACTGTATCAATAGAAAATTGACTGACGCTCTAAAGTAATTAGAACATACAGGGCTGTGCAAAAGTCTTGAGCCGGACCTATTTTCTCCTTCAAAAGAGCCAGAGTTTAACGTGATCTTTAAGTTTGTCTCTTAGTTTAGTGAAGGTCTTTCAGAGTTTTTCTGTTTACTTTGACTCTGCTAATTTTCAGTTGTCTGTAAATATGAGCATTTTCAGAGGAGTATGTTCTGTCTTTGTTCAGTCACTAGATACAAACATATGAATGATTCAAGCACTAAAAAAGGACTCGAGAGAGAGAGTATCGTTAAGTGAACACAACCTAGAAAAAATGGCAAAGAATCAGCTTCAAATAATGTGTTTGGGTACTTTGTTCGTAGCAGCTTGTCACAGAGATTCAGGACCTGTTTCTATTTCTTTGGTTGTATCATTGAAAAACATGACAGATAATACAGTCTGACAAACTTTTGCACAGCACAGTGAATCACAAAGAGCTGCTATCTGAAAACTGGCATATTTAATGGCTTCTTGCAAAATACTTTTACATGTTTTAAATGAAATTGTATTTTATTGAATTGGATTTCTCAGCATGGTGTGCAATGTAGCCTGAAAGAAGAACAGGGAAAATGGACAAGTGGATCGCAAAATAAGAAGAACTTGCAGGCCCAAAAAATACTATCTTTAGGATGTAAAAGAGATTTTTGGGGGGAAAAACTTGAAAAATTGAAACTGAGTGGATCATATTATTTATATATTCCATCCATCCATCCATTTTCTGAGCTTCTTATTACCAAATTAGGTCGCGGGGGGACTGGAGCCTATCCCAGTATTCAATGGGCGAGAGGTGGGGTACATCCTGGACTTCATTATTTTTGTTTTAACATCTTTCAATAAATCATCAATTTTCTATTTCCCTGGCAATATCTACAGAAACAAGAGTTTTTAAATAGTTTTAATGACTTCTGTGGATCAATAAAGCTGTAAATTAAGACCTGGTTAAACCATTGGCTGACTGATTAGAGTTTAGGGTTCTTGAATCTAAGTTGATGAGGCATTTTCTTCAATTTATTGCTACAACAGTTAATTTAGAAACTGAAAAAAATCAAGACTAAACCTAAAAAAGGTTAATTTCTTTATTCTAAGGCTCTGACCATCAACCCCAGTAGATAAATAAACCTCCTCAAAGTTAATATCTGTGACAGATCGTGGTTCAGGAGGACAAACGAACAATCAGGCTAAACAAATGAGTCTTCGGGAATAACACTTAATTGTTAAACCATGATGGATGAATGCATTTCTCAGATTTTTTAATTACTTTAGGATCTGTTAGACCAAAACAAGCTGTGGTGTGGTTTCCTGCCAGGGACTAAAGCAGCTTCCTCTCATACATATAACTCACACTTGACCTGTCCTATAGTTTTAAAGATGAATTAATGGAGTGCATCTAACCCTCTCCTGTAAATATTGAAATACAAGAAGAAACATCTACCTGTAAGGAAATGGTATTGAATGTATTAGAACTGGCAAATTAGCTCTGATCTCTTCCTCCCAGCGCTTCACTTTGTTTTCCTTGACTCCACAAACAATTGTCCTGGTCATCCAGTGGCTCAGCCGTGAATACATTACCCTTGTCCAGACCTGCGACACATTAACCTCGACAACACTATTGAAACAGAATGTTGTCTGTCGACCGGGTCGCATCTCAAAGCGATGCCCTTCTTTGCTTTGCAGTGAATAATTCATGTGAGATGGGCTACGAAAGCGAGGAGAGCCTGGGCGACTTCAGACCCAAACACTTGGCCAAATGTACATACAGCGTTCTCATGCTTATTACTATTGATTATGTGCCACGTTACGCAGAGGCTTGGCAAGAGACTCCAAACAAAACAGACAACAGGATGGGCCGACTGTCCACGCCTGTTAGGTGCTGATTGTATAACAGAAAAAAAAGGGGGGGGGGGGGCTGCAAAAGGATTAATGGTCTCTCTCAGCATAGCCATCTTATTCATTTCTAACAAATGCATGCTTGGTGATAAAACCTTAGTTTTTGCTGCTTTTTTTTTTTCAGGTAAGAGGAATGTGGCAATTTGGTCAAAATAACAAACTCCTAAAAAGAGGATCTGTCTGTTATACCTCAATCTGTTAATATTCTCTGCTGCCCGTCCTGTGGTAAAGAGGATTTCAAGTCTGCAGATAGCATCAGTGGGCATCAGGGAGATGGCAGCTCTCACAGGGAGACGGCTTTGCTGATATGCAGATATACTGTTAGTATGAGCACTTTGAAGGACAGTTAATAAATACTTACTTCAAATTGAATTTTTAGGGTAAAAAAGTCATCCAATGAACGGTTTTCATTTGAGCCACATTTGCTATTTACTGTCACTTATGACAAGGGAAATGCACAAAATGAGAAATATTTGGTTTTGACTTCCACTTTCCCCAAAGAAAAAACCTGACAAGCGATAGTTCTGCAGTTTGGAAAACGTATATTTTTGGAAATAGACCTAAATTAATTTATGAGGCTGCAATAAAAGTGTAGATATTTAGAAGTGGACACTCAAAACCCCAAAACAGGAGTAATATCTGTCCAGGTTATTACTGGAAAGATTAGATAGAACATTAGCAAGCAGAAACTTAAAACTCAAACTGAACCCAATATGACCTAACCATGACTTTAAGGCCAAGTGTATTAATATTTTTACCCTGACCTCATTCAGCCAAACTCTGTACAAAACTCACATAACCATGAATGTTCAGAAGGAGTTAAGATTTCATCACTCACATGTAGAAGACACTGACAGCGACACTGGGGGAAGTTATCTAAAACATCTGTCATGTTTCAAGTGTCTGTACATAAATGTAAAGCTATTATGTGATTGCATTTAGGAAATTGAGCCAATCGAGATGTGCAACATTAACCATCAACGTCACCAGACTAGGGATGACTTTAAGAACAACTGAGTGGTTAGTGAAGGAATAACAGCTGTTCTCAGTTTCACATTGGGGAATCTGCATGAGACATTTTTGTGGTTTTTCTCCTTTTCTTTGGGCGTCCCTGAGCTGCTGCCGTGGGGTTTGTTGTCCTTCTTTTGTGTCCTCTCAAACCCCAGCTGGAAAAGGCAGATGGCATTCCTCAGTCTGGTTGCGTCAGGGTTTCTTCCTGTTAAAAGGAAGTTTTTCTTTCACCAGTCGCCTCGTGCGTGCTCAGGAGGGGAGATTGGATAGAAAAAGACCCGCTGGTTTCTAGTGGGGAATTCTTTTAATTGGCTCTGAAAGAACTGGATGTGTTTTCTGTCTGTGTTTTTTTTAGGTGTTTTGGGATGGCTGTTGTTGTGATTTGGTGCTATGTGAATAGTTGAATTGAAACTGAATTGACTCTGAGATGCACTCTCATATCACTTGTCTTACCTCCTGTGGTGTGTGATGTCAGGAAAGTTGCAGCACACAAATCTGTTTATCAGGAAAAAGAAGGTTACATATGACAGCAAATGCCTCTAGACTGTCAAGACTTGAGGTTTGAACAACAAAGAGGCAAGTATGTACAACTTGCACTCTGTGTACAGTAAGCTGTCACTGTTGACAGATTTTTTAAATGAATAAAGTTATTTTATTTTGAGACAAACATACCGTTAAAAGAGCTGCAAGAAATTGGAAAATGCAAAGTTTGACTTCACTTGTGTCTAAATAAAAGGGTCTAACTGGACTTGTCTTTGGATAAAACATAGCTATTCAAGCTTTTCCAGTCTTTAACTGGATCTTTAATCTAACGGTAAGACCGGGAGACATCCTCCAGGGAAAAGAGACATCCCTTGCCAGGTTTGGCCAGCACCTGCTCCAGGCCTCAAATATCTATTTAATATTTGTAATTACAAGAGCTGTGGGCACCTAATAAGCAAGGAGAGCCAAGTGGCACAATGACAAAGAGAAGGGGGCTAATCCCCGTCACAGTGTTATGATTTCCTGCCATGGCCTGCACTATCCCAGGTTGTGTGTGCCTTTTCTGGTGCGAAAAAGCTTAAATGTGATTTATGCCGTGTCACATCTCCCATAACATCTTACCTTCTCAACAATGCTAACATGGCACCCTCTGCAATCTGTTCAGATTTAAAATGCAAGGAGTGTGGTTAAAATGACTCCTAGACCTGCCGGAGATGTCTTCTTCTTATTTATTTATTTTTTTCTTTTTTGCTGGACCTGTGCAGAGAACCACATTTGCTTTGCATTGACGGGAGGTTAAGCTCAATGTTTGTTTTTTGTCTTTTTCAAACTGAGTTCATTTTCTGCTCTCATCCCAAAATGTGAAGATGAACAAAGCTTTTTCTGATCATCCACTCCTAAATGTTGTTTTTTCCATCATTACTGACTCCAGACTGATTATTTCTCAGGGACCCACAGCTGAGAACAATTGCCTCTAATGGTGTTTGCTGGAATATCAAGTGTGCTGTACAGATTTTAAAGTTCACAGTCAGGGAGAAGTAGTGTGAGTACAGAGAATAGGATGACAACAACTGGAAAACCGATGCATAGAGGTGTTGTGTTGTGTTGCGTAATGTACCTGGCTTCAGGAAGGAGGTTGAGGAGCAGGAGGAGAACCCACAGACCCAAGTCCTGTGATTTGGCTTTCCAAAGAAGAGCAGCCATTTCAGTTTGAACACGAAGCTCCTGCAGAGAAGACAAAAGAGGCAAAAACATTCAGACTGACGAACAGCTTTGGCTAGCTTGACATTATAACATGCATACTTATGGTGTAACAGTTAAGTAAAGAAGACATCGAGTCATCAATAAATCAACGATTTATACTTAATTTTCTAATTCAACCACTGAAGACTCACTCTACCCAGTCTTTGCTTTATGGATGACATATTTGACACACATGACAGAAAGCACTAGTTTGGTTCCAGGACACTCATCATATATTTCAAACTAGATGTTATCCAAAATATTGTGTGTCTTTTTATTAAGTTGCACAAATCAAAAGATGCTTAGAGTCCAGTGTGGTGTTCATCAAATTTATGTGACTAAGGAAATCCTGTTTTTTCTTACTGGAGGGTGGTGTGAGAAGGCAAATGAAGGACAACAATCATGTGCTTTTACACCTCTGCAAGACTTTTTAACAAGCCAAACAGAGAATAAAAATGTTTTCATAAAGCCTGCCGGTAATGACCCTTATTCCAGCATTCTCAGATAATATAATCCTTCATTTTGTTTTCATACATGTCTTTGTGTGTAAAGCCAAACTGCATGAAAAAAACAATCACAAGCAAAAACAACTGCTTCCCTCACAACACATCAACAAACCTTAACTGCTTTAATCAGTAATTAAATTGGTTTATTACTGAATTGGCAACAGCATTTTTTGGCAACGGCTGAAAACAAATAAAAAAGTATTTTTTTCAAGTAAAATATTATTTGCTAAATATACAGCTCCTGTTGTATATTCACCACATAAAGCCTCTTGATTCATTTGTCCAATAAAGTAAGATGTAGACCTTTTGTTGGCCATGTCCCTGAGTCCATATGCTCCTGCAAAATGATTGATGGAACAAGGAAAATGTCCCAAATTTATATGTCCCCCCCCAGCATGCAGTAAAAAGACTGCCGCTGACTCTGGTCCTGTACCTGACACTAGCCCTAAACCATCAGTGAGTGTGGAAATCATCCTTCAGGCAGTCATCGTTACCCCGCTCATCGCACCAAACAGCAGTTCCAGCATCATCTCCTTCTCTAATGCAGAGAGATGATTCATCTCTGAGTATCTCTTCCCTCCAATCACCCACAACCCATGTCTCCTTCCTCAGCCCACACTGACCTTATTTTCATCTCTTTAGATTTAGTGATGGTTTCTGTTTGGCCTCTCTGGAGGGAAGTCCCATTTCATTCAGCTGGTTTGCTACTTTGGTTACAAACTTTCTCTCGTGTTTTTCATTTCTTTTATTGTGCTATTTTTGGGGCATTTTGCCTCCGAACTTTGCCTCCAGACGTACTGACTTTGTCCTTGGTTGACTTCCAACTTTCATTACTTTTTATTTTTCTTGTTAGCAGTTGTAGACACAGCTGACAGAGAGCATCCTCCGCCACACTCTGAGTTAAATTGCCTTCGTGGTGGATTTTTATAATTCCCTCATTTTTCATTTTTTGTTGTTGTGGCCCTGTTCCTGTCAATCTGCCTGCTATAACAGCGCATTAAGCATTGCATGCCCTCTCTTTCACTGCAAAATAATTTACATATTTAGACCGATGCAGGTTATTGTTTTAAAAATCAAATGAGAATGCGACTCCATAATTTCCTTCACTGGATTGAATGATTACATCATTTCTTCAGTTCTTATTACTTTTTAAAGGTATTTTATTCAAAGTGTCGTGAGTCACTTGACAGCAACATTGAGTATAGTGCATTATTTCGCCTATCAGTGTTGTACATTCTCAGTAGGTGTTTGAGGAATGAGTCGTATTATCTCCCTATTTTGAATAATTTGTTGCACCAGTCTGTCAGTGTGTTCATTGTTAATATTTGTGAGGAGCCCAAGCTGACACTCAGGCAAACATTCAGTAGCACAGACTGCAGAGGACGGGCCAAGATCAACACTCATATTCAGCCTTCAAGAGGTGTCCCTCTTCCACAGCCAAGCTGCACATTATAGAACATCATTATTGGCAGAAACTCCATTATCTGAGTAATAAAGACAATCTAATTTCTTTACCTATCAGTCAGTAATATATTAGCCACCAATATCTTCTGCATCCCTGCCCGAGATGTAATTAGTTTTACTGTTTCAGCCCTGGATGGGGCAATCATTTTCTGGTTTAAAGCCTGTCTATGCAGAAGCTAACGACTTCACTTCTCTTCCTCGCGAATCTGGTGTTTATTAATTTCACTTCTAATGTGTATTTAGTTGACAAACACTGTACGGCTTAATTCTTCTGGAAGATTGTAAATGTTTGAATGGAGGTACATGTGCTTTTGTTAATCTTTTTCCCATTCGGCTGTCTTGTTAAAGGGGGGTGCACCATTTCAGTGTTAGATGCTTGCTAAAATGGCTGGGTCAAATGGAACCATCCATGTGCATATATCTACATGTATATGCAACTATTCAAACAGGTCTAAGTCATTTTCTGACTCAGACTGAATTCATTAAATATTAAATAACCCAAGTAAATCCCCCAAACCAAATGACTAAATACATACACATGCTATTATTACTGCTCATTATGTATTCATACATTCAGTGTACGCGTTTATGTCCTGACCTTAAGTAACCTATAGGGAAAAACAAGCAAAGCTATCTTTTTAAACAGCAATCTTCTATCTTTCTAAACACCAATCACTTATACATGACATAGAATTAAGGAACAGACATATCTTGCTTCCATCCACCGCTGTTGTTTTGCTGTTGAATAACAATTGCTTTCTTCACATCTTAATTATAAGCAATTATTAGAAGGCGGCTGCAGTCCTGCAGTCCACTTCACTGAGAGATTAAATGACCTCTCATTAAAAATGAATGAGCTTAGAAATGGTAGAGTACCCGTAGCTGATTGCACCTAAAAACAATGAGAGAGAGGAAGCCAAGTGAGTCCACAGCACACGTGTAGCAGCTGCATCCAACTTAAAGGGCTTTCACCGAGTGTTTGAGATTCAGCTGCTCTTTATTACCACTGCACAGAGAGATGATCAAACGCCTTCCTGAGGGAAATCAGTGATCTCCCGCCATTCCAGGAGCAAACAAAGCAATAAAGATATATTTCACCTGAGTTCAGTGGCCATCCCTTCGTACGCATTTATGTTCAACCGGATGGTTTAAATGGGTTGGACAAGAAACTGGTAAAGAAACTGTAACAAATAAAGAAAAACCGCAAGTCAACACTGAAAAAACCCCCCAGTAAATTATTTCCTATATACTCTACAAAAGAAAGAAAGAAAGAAAAAATCTGACAACATAACATGTCATTCTTTATTAAAAATGACATGCTATGTTTACGCTGCTTCACCTAGTGGCACTTGGCACTAGAAGGTTGCAAAGGATGTAAAACAACCACTATTTAAAAAAAAAATGAGGCTAAATAAAAAGAAAAGTGTTTCTATGACAGAAGCTGTGATAATCACAAGCACCCAACAGTGCTCTGCTTTTCATTGAAATAGCAGTTAATCTAACTCTATCTCCTGAGTAATTATTAGCAAGTTGACTTGTTGGTAAGCTAATCATCAAAATATCCAAAAGCTGCTACTTCCAAATGGGGATCTAAATCTGTGAGTGGGAGATGCCAGACCTACAGTGGGCGCCATAGCCTCCCGCAGCTCTGTTGTTGTGTTGCTGTTAGACAACAACACAGTGTTATTCTGGAGTGTGCATCAGCACTCGCCTTAAAACTCAAGGCAGCTGCATAGCCTTGTAACAACCAATCACAGCAAGACATCCCTCCTCCTGGGTCTCTCCTGCTGATCTAATCCTGCACTGACCACTGTGCCCAGCACCAACCTTTTCTTTGTGAGTCGGTTTGAGCGGCTCTGACTGCACGGATGACCATCAAACTGCAACTTTTGGTTTGTTAAGAAGGAATAAACTGAACTTCAGATAACTTGAGACCAAAGTAGTTGTTTTCTGTAGCACACCTAAAAACATAAAAAAGAAAAAATAGGTCTTCAAAGCCTCTGGATATTGTGAACATTCACATAAACGGCAGTAAAATCTTTTGCACTCTTCGGCTTTGCTCTGAAATATAATGATAATGAAATCTAATTTTTGCAGTCAGTCACTTGTGAACCTGTTAATAACTTTGAACATTTCCCAGTTATCTCATGATGTTATCCAAATTGGGATCCAAATGACTTATTTCACTTGAATTCACCCAAAGCTAGGTTTCGTGAGTCGCAACGTTAACAGAAAACCTGCAAATAGTCGAAATCATTAAGCACACTGCATGCAAATGAGCAGAATCCTTGCTTTTCATTGTTTCAGCCTTCACGTCCCTTTTAACAGATGTCATCCTCAAAGGTAAGTCTAAGATAGTCAAATACCACCAATCTGTTTTTCCTTAACAAATGCTGACCAACAAAGTAACTTGCTCGCCAAAGATGCTTCGTTCACAGCCTTATTTCTTCTTTTTCCTCTACATGTAAATCATGTGTTTTCCCACTAATCCAGCTTGGTAATACACGGAAGATTTTACATTTAAGCATTCAAAACGCCAACAACCCCTCTGGTGTCAGGCACATCGCTTCTTACAACATCTGTCTAAAAATTGCAGCGCAAACTTTCTGGCATATGCTGCTATCTATTCAAGTCACTCCCCTTCATTCTTATCATTGCACAGGGGTAATTCTTAAAGCTCTAATTTTCTATGGAGAATAAATCCCGCCAGTACTTGAGCTCCGTAATGCCATGAGGTTTAGTCATAAGACTCTGTAGTTTCTCTGCTTTGTGGCGGTTAAAATCAGGGTAGGTTTTAAAGGTGCAGCACTGACACCAACAGACTGATAACAAGGAGATTACACTGTAATATCCAAAACTACCTAGGTAAAATACAAACAGAAAAATGTCCTGGTGATCTTCATTTTGCCTATGTATTTCAGCCTTAGGCAGGTGGCTTTCATCTGAGTCTCTCTCTGATGAGGGTCCCCAAAAGTGATGATGATAAGTCGTTTCTGGTGATAATTTGAAGCTATAGGATTTCTGTTCTGTGTAGTTCCTGCTTCAGCTGTATGGAAAAAACATCTAGTCAGCACGCTACACTTTATTAAATGTCACAAAATGTGTTTCAGAAGAATACGATAAACAGGCGTAAAAAGACAGGCAGCTGGTCGCTGCATACCGCACCTGATTTACCAATACCTGTCATGCAAATGAGGGGCTCAGCAGTCCCTGGGGCTCTGATTGTGCTTGAAACAGAGAATGCAAAGGGAGGGAAGAAAAAGACATGCTGCTTTTGTTGGCAAATTAAAAATAGCTTGCCTTAGGTGACAGTAGACCTGAAACATGCTCCATTTTCTGTTCTAACATTTGTTTTCAATTCCGCTGTCAGTCGTTTTCCTCTTTCAAGCAAAGAGACACGTTAAAAAAAAAAATCCTGACAGAATTAAACACTGTAAAGGCTTAAAGTGAAAATTAGGTGAATAAGCTGATTTGACGCCTTTGCAGAGAGATTAACAAAACAACTGGGATGATAAGAAGAAGGATACAGTGTCTGATCCAAGTCAACTGGGGAACATCGTGTTTAATTTCTTATCTATTTGGTTGCATCGACGTCAGCTCACTGAAATTGAGGCTTTCAAGTCACCCTGCTCCTGCTCTGCAAATAAAATCCAGTGGTGCAGTTACGGCACACCCAAGGATCGCAAATAACAACCTAAATTCTCCAGATCAGACCTCCACATCGTCCAGGAAACTCTGTCAACAGCAGCAATTGTTGAATTTAGGACACTGCCCCATAGCAGTGTAGTCCAAGTGACGATGAACTAAAAATAGCCCCAAATCTGGTCTCATTTTGCCTGATGAGAAAGTCATCGACAAAGCATTGACTCGGAATCTATGGTCAGACTTGTGCATTTAAAAGAATGGTTTTTTAGAATGTTTCTAAGTTGTGCTATTTAAACAACTGGGGCGATGATCGTTTTGTTGTGGATTTTTGATCAGTGCTTTGATTTGTCTCAGTTTTCAGGTTTTCCCGTCATTTGGGTTGGCTTTATTATCTGTTATCTGTGTTAAGCATTCGCCTGGTGGGTTTCCTGCGTGTTTTTAGTTGATCATTCTGGTCGTCTGCTCCACTCCCATCACCTGCGTTAATTGTCTGAGCTGCTCTTCACTCACTAATCACCCTCCTCTGCACATAAGCTGCTTCATCTCATTCTCTCTCAGATCCTCGCTGAATGTCTGTTGTTTTCACCCTCCTTTTGTCTCGCTTATGTCTTGTCTATTTTCAGTTTTTTTTTTAGGTATACTTCCTTTTTCCAGTATACTCTCTCTTAGGTTTGTTTCTTTGTTCACTTTAGTTCTTGTTTTGTTTTTTTGGGAGCTCGGCTGCACTTCCTATAGTCTTATATTAAAATAAACCACAGTCTTTTGATTTCCCATCTTATTAAGACGTGGTATTAACCACCACCTTCATGCCTGTCCCCCGTGACACATTTTGTGATAAAGTGCTTTGAGATATCTTTGTAGTTGAAAAAAGTGATTAGGGTATTTGATACATTTGGAGAAAGCAGAAGATCTGAAGATGTATTCTCACTCCCTATGTTTTTTAAAATTCTATAACTGAGTGAGGATACATCTTCAGAAGTTCGGTTTAGAATCACTGACTTTTACCAAAGATTACACAAAGACTTTGCTTCTAAAATAGTAGCTTGAAACATGTTAGTGGTCTCAACTGACAGCGGGGTCTGTGGTTCAAGAGTGGATCGTTTAACAAGCAGAGGGGATAGTTTTCCTCACAGTTGTGGGACTGTGGCAGGTGCAATTTTATGACCAGCCTGTTGGATAATCCATCGGGGTGCCAAGCACTTCGTCATTATGTTACACGGGTGATCATTTGTCAGGATTTAGGTTGGTTGCTCGCAGACATGTAATGAGAGGGGAAATGAAGCCATTATGAACATGGCACCACGTGACAGCAACCCTCTGTTGCTGTTTGTGGAGCACTTGTCGGTCACTTCTATCTTGCCTGGCCAGTTCTTGACCAGCTAATCTTCAGAGTAAGTTGCGCACAGGTGCTGAAAAGAGCAGCAAAACCATGACAGAAACAGCCTAATGTCGCGGTTCAGTCAAAGCTAAACAGACTTAATCTCCATTGGATTTAAAGGTGGAGTGACTTGACAAATCTTTCGGTGCTACACTTGGCAGAAAAAA
The DNA here is from genome assembly GCA_907169785.1 of Menidia menidia. Lineage (NCBI taxonomy): Eukaryota > Metazoa > Chordata > Actinopteri > Atheriniformes > Atherinopsidae > Menidia > Menidia menidia. The sequence goes on along the minus strand of CAJRST010004446.1, from coordinate 15,052,167 downwards.
AGAAAGTTTCTCACTTCACCGTGATTTTTACAGAGAGATTTATGCAACAAGAGAGAGAAGACAGATGAGGCCATGGTGGCTGAAAGTAAAAGTGTCACAGCTCATTTGTCATTTGATGGTACAAAAACGCATTTTTTAAAATCCAAAAAGTTAGGATACTGTGTCGACTGTAAACAAAAATATTGCATTAATTTACATATTAAGAATCCACTTAGCATAAATCAAATGACTCATTATATTAGTCACAGCACAAAAGGAAACAAATAAAACATTTGAAGTGAAATATTTAATGAGAAATGTTTACTCATCTTAACAAATTTGTTCTAAAAAAAAGTCTCATAATGTTGAATCTTGTCAACAAAAAAAGGAAAATGAAGAAGTCCTAAAAAGATCCAGGTAATCATATCATATGGAAGCTAATTAGGTTACAGAACTGCTACCCATCTGGGTGTGAAAAAGGGAAGGAATAATACTTTTGAATCCAACAAAAATAACATCTACAATCAAAAGATTTATATATATCCTAAGACTTCTTTTAAGGCACAAAGGCAAAAAGTCAGTATTGGATTTCCCAGATTTTCCAGAAATGAGAGACTAAATATTAGGCCATGCACTTAATGCAGATTGAAGCTCCATCATGAAAATATGCTTATCCAGAAACACTGCTGTCATCTTAGGCTCATTAAACCTGTCCTCAAGCAAAGTGGAAAACTGTTCCGTGTTCAGACAAAATTTTAAATGCTTTTTGATATTCTTCTTGGACGACTCTCCAGACTAAAAGAGAGAAGCGATGTATTGCTGCTTAAGAGATTTGTGAGATTTTGCTCTGTATTTATGTGCTATCTATAAAGCATCCCCACTTTCTCAAGTGTAGATGCAAAGTGTCAGCTACAGGCATTAAAATGTGGGTTGGATTTGGTGACCATACGAGTGTGTGACAGAATCTAAAGATAAAAATAGTGATTTAAATACTTTCAGCTCTTCTTTTTAAAAACGCATCAGAGGATCAAGTCTCTGCACATTGTTATGGGTAGCATAACGGCCAAATCCAGTGATAACATCTAAGTCTGCTTCCTGCACTGTGTGATATGTTTAATTCCAGATTTACCTCTCATTCATACGTCTGTAAGCCATCAACACTTCTTAGTTGTCACAACTTAAAAATGGGATAAGATATATATAATGCTAACCCGGCTGAGCATATTTGCACACAGAGCACAGCTGGATAATCCTCCATCCAGTTACTGCTGAACCTTCAATATTTGATATCCATTTATCAAAGCCGCAAAGTAGACAAAAGTGAAATGACCGGAGTGTGAGCTTAATAAATCATGCTGAAAAAAAATGACGCAGGTCATTTCAGAAAGCCAATATTTCATAGAGAGCAAATTGTTATTCACAAACCATTTTATATCCATTTGAGGGCCCCAGTCCCTTTTTAAATGAGAAATGCCCGTTGAGTAAAAAAATCTTTATGATATGTTTAATACTTGCAATGTCCAGGATAAAAATACACATGTTTAAAACTGCTGGAGTAAATGTTTAGCCTGCAATGGAATAGATTCTCTGGTGTAACTGCTTGCATCAGAGGGGCTGAATAACCATTTAAATCAGTGTGGCTTTACCTTTCACCACCACAGAACAGCAGACGTGACTACGAGCCACTGCAGCCATGATTTAAAAACACTGGAAAGCAGCTGGGATAAGGCACCAACCTTGTAGGTGAAATGTGTCAGTGCTCATCAAGGACTCCTGTTGAAGAGCAATACCTTTTCTAGCACTCACCACCTGTGTGCACGTATCACCTCGGGCCTCGTTGAACCGTTTGCTGCTCAACGCCTCAACGATGAAGACTGCAGACTTACACTCTTCATACTTTGAACTTCATTAAGCTCCTTAATGGCTTAGTTTATAAAACTTTATATTTGCATTTCATAAAGCAGCCTATCACATAATGCGAGGGAAATAAATACACCACAGCAATGCACGAGCCCTCTCCTATGCTACTGCTCAGAATGCAAATGCCAAACATCCGACTGGGAGAAAAATCAAGTTAGAGAAAAAAACATTTCAAAAGAGTTATCTTCTTATACAGTTTCAGAAGCATGATTATCTACATAAAAAAGTGAAAACATGAAGGAGCAAACACAAAAGAGGTCACTGCTTACCAAAGATGAGACAATCCTATGTGATAGATAAATCTTCACATTTTCTGATTTTAACCCAACTCACGTTCTTTGAGCGGTGTCTGTGAGAAATAAGTTGCATACATCCATATTTTTGGAGAAGCTTTGATCCATTTTCTCAGTCCGAACTCAAATGAAATCATTTTCACACTAACAGAATGAAAAATAGATACAAGCTTTAAAAAAACAAAACACAGTGGCTTATGTTGCAGCACTTGTGCAAATAAACTGTTAACCAAGAAAACAGATGTCAAATAACACTTGAGGGAGACTTAAGGAGACAAGATTTCCTCAAAGCCGATGGCTTTTCGTGGTCACTGGATCAGGGCCCCACGCTGAGGGGAAATTAATATTTCAGCTCAGACTGGGACAACTTCTGCATCTCCGCAATGGATTATGATTACAGCTGGAACAAAGTCAGTGCCCATAAGGAAGGGTATCAAAACTGGCTGACAGTCAGAAGAAGTGGGCACCAGAGTGAGCGGATTGAGACGACGGATGAAGAGTCCGCACTGCTTTCTGGCATGGGTATAATGGCCCAGCACTAATGGGAGATTTCCTTTAGCCTGAAGAGACTCTTATCAGGACACAAGATATCTTACACATGTTTTCATGTAACCTTTTTTGTCATGCTGCACTTTTATCCTTTCAGCAACATTTAAAACCGATCCCCACAACAAAGAAGTTGACATTAGTAATAGTTGGTTTAGTAGAGTTTTCAGACTACGACTGCACATTTCTGCCACTAAACCCAAAGAAACTCCCGCTCGGTATTGAATTTGCATTAGCAGTTCATTATCGGCCTGATAGTGCAGCAGAGGAGAGTTCACCGGAGAAAAGGGATCACGTTTAACGTACGACGAGCGCTGATCAAGTGACACGAGACGCGATTTTGCTGTATTGACGTTACAGCACGGATGAAGGCTGAGCAGAGTGACACAGGTTTAGCCGTTCAGAGTTTTGTTGACACAGCTCAGCTCCTATGTTGGTCAGCACAGATACCTACGGCCGTCGCCACGCTGTGGGAATACAAATGAGCGTGGCCGGGCAGAGCGTGTGATAGATACCGCTCGGAAGGTCTTTGTCATTGGAGAGAGGACAAAAGAATTGAGATTAAATGACATGGGGCTGAACTGCTATACAGCATTACATAATACATAGGTCTCAGGGAGCTGTAGCAGGCTAGTACAAATTATCAGCGAGGGTTGGGATATGAAAAATCCGCAACATTCCCTCTCAAGTGGCAAGATCAAGCCAGGTGTTTAAATGATCACCCGAAGAGTGACATTTAAGGTAATGATGCGCCCCACTATTGGCCCCAGAGTGTGGATGCGACTGCATTATTCATGTAACAGCGTGTCCCACTTGTTTACAAGGCACTAATTGTTTTATGATAAACCTGCATACAGCTCATTTGATTGATTTTCTTAAGCATCCCACTGGTGTCGGGATTAGTCAGTTTCGTGGCACACAACTTCAGGAGCAGGCCTTAAATATGTAGGATGATCTGCCGTTTTACACGATAAATTAGAGGCAAGATGAAGTTTTCTAAATATAGACACCCGCCAGAGGTGCCACTAACAGCTGTCCCCTGCCATAATAAAAGTTTAAAAGTCGTAGTTATGACTCGGACAAGCTGTCCTTTTTCTAAAGTTTGTCTATCAATCAACCAAGAAAAAACTGCTGTCGTCAGTGTGACACCGATTCACCGCTCCATCCAATTTCTACCTCAAAGGCCCTGTGGCTTCAAGCCAGAGAGCGATAAACTCAACACAGAATTACTTTGTACTGTAGCTTACATTCCCGCTCATTTTTATGGTTCCCTTCCTATAAAAATCATTGCTAACAAGACATTTTAAGATGAGCCCAGGAGCAAAAGCAGCTATTTAAACTTTCACACTGTTTTTTTTTTTAATGAGATGAACCATACACGCCAAGCCAAAGTTTTCAGGCAACGTGCAAAAAACACTTCATCAACACGTTCCCGAGTAATGTGTATCTTACTAATGAACCATTTATTTAATGTAGTGTTCAGGAGGCTTTTCATCTTGTCAGAAGTCACCTTGAGCTTTCTTTGATGTTATCAGTTGACGAGCTTAACTAATTGGCAAAGGACAGAGAAGCGTCCACCCTCTTGCTCTTCCAAAAAGCTGAGAAGTGCCACTTAAATGGCACCACAACACAAAATCTAAGTACATCTCCAGCACCATTTAATCACTGGTCCATTAACCCAGTCAACTGTGACTTAAATCACAGCTTCCTGGGTCATTAAGTCAGTGTGACGAATGAAGGCGCATTAACTTTTCGATGTGGCAGTGCATTCAAAAGAGTTGACGGTCATCTTTCATAGATGTCGGTGACACTGAAACAAATAAATTGAGGGCAAAGGGCAAATACCTGTTCAGCTTTTTGTCCTTTGAGTGTCCTGTGGCACTTCCATGTCACGAGCAATGATCCAGCACTCACTTTCAGAGTTTTCAGTTATCATTATTAATGCTTTTGTTTGTTTAGACTACAGTCATAGTTTCCTTCAGCTGGATGTGAACAGTCTCTTCCTGTGAGTCCTGTTTTATTGGGTCCAGTCCCACCTTTCAGTCCTAGTGGGTCTTTTTATAGTGTAAATTACGTTGCATTTTCCTCTGCTCTTGATTTTTTCTATTGAATTGTTATCTTTACATTAGTTGGATAGGTATTTTCTAACTTAAAAATATGAATACTGTGGATTTATACAAGCTAATGGTGAAATATTTCCACCGTTCTCATCTTGTTGAAACTAGCTGTTAGGCAACAGTTTGTATTGGCAGAATTGGAGGTAGGTGTGATGGATTTTCCTCACGGCCGCAGGTCGATCACATATTCACTTAGACCTCAAGGTAAATGTTCACTATCAAAAGGAAAATCTATTTTAGTCATGCAAACCACAGTTAATGTTTGTCTCTGAAGTTGCTTGATCAGCATCCATTGATCATACTAACAAGCAAACACTTTATAGACAGGTTTAGGACTCACTGTAAGTAGAATCTATAGTCATTACTAACATGAATGACAGCTATATAGCCAAACTGTAATTGGACTGCAAGGTTTCACTCTGTGGTAATAGCCGCCCAAAGAACTGTGGAGCTCAACACACATGCTAGACTGGCCCAGCAGAATAATTTGAGCCATAAATCAAACATCCATGCAGTGCTTCACCTTGAAGCAGTATAGGCTTGTCTTTTCCACTTAGTTGAAAAATTGGGTTAAATATGGTTTCTTGTGTTAGCACCTCACCTAAACAGGGATATAGAGTAAAGGTTTAAGGATAAGATGCAGCTTTGGGATGAACGACGGTGGGTTCAATAAGATCTTTTGCTACATTACAGCTAAAACCAGTTTTTTTAAAGTAACTTGGAAATATTTCAAGTAATTCTGGGGTATCCGGTTCTCAATTTTAAAAACAGATGTCTTACCACAACTGTCTTGCTGAAATGTAGCATTAAATGACAATAAAGTAAATTAATTCAATCACAAGAGTTGAACTTTCTGTTTTTAAATAACCATCATTGAAATTTTTATAAACTCAGAGGCATGCACTGCCACCTGATGAATCAGCATAGTTCCAAGCAAATCAGTCATGCTTGATTTTTAGAATTCAATGCACTGCAAAAACACATCTGATGTATTAAATCAATAGTTCATGTTTCTACTCTGTGGTTTAGCCTGATGTGTGGACTCTGGCTCTGCTTTAGGCAGGACTAGGCCACAGATTTTCCCTTTATCATGGTCCTAGAGAAATGTGGCAAATTGGGTTTCTTCCAACCAAGAAATGTTTATTCATATGACAGGAGCAGATGTGCTGAATTTAAAGAAATAAAATAAAGAGACATGAAAAATAGGCCTTGCTCTGCAAATGTAAATCCCACAAATCTGGACACCTACTAGTTTCATTATCTTAATGTGATTAGGCACAGATCGACAGTAGACATATTCAGATTTGATCCACAAATGAAAACAAATCACATAAACACATGTATACGAATAAATCTGGAGCTCCTACAGTAACCCAGTAAATCATTTCCTTTCGCTGATCTGGATAATAATCAGCTTTTCCTCCACTGGGATGAGGTATGTGTTACCCTGAACAAAGCCGTGATCTGCTTTAGGTCTCTGTGGATGAGATGTTTACTGGGGCTTTTTGTGTGGCCAGTAGGATCCCACTTAGTGTGAATGATGGCAGCTGCAAAGATGCCTCTGGCAAGTGTGACTTCAACTATAACCGCCCGGTCTCCTGCACTGTACAGTGCCAGCTGCACAGGCTGTGCAGCACTCCAGTGAGCATGACTGATTGTAGCTGAGGTAAGCATGTGTCTGGTAAGAGTGATGCTAAAGGCAGAAAGGGTGAATGCGACTTTGAATACGTTCATGGCAGATCTCTAAAAACATCAGCCTTTTCCATCCCACTTCTTGGAACATCCTGACTGTAGCCCAACTGAGGAAAGCATGACTGACTGTCTGTGACAGTCATAATTCTGGAGGGCCTGTGTGGGCTGCTTCTGGTGAGAGGGACTCCGGTGATCAAGGCGGCTCTGACTGCTGGTGCAGCGCGTTTTCACTCTGGTGGAGATTGCTGGTAGAGCAAGGACTGTGATGAACCCGACTATAACAAGTGTGACTGACTGCAGCTGGGGTGAGGAGGTCTAAACTGAGCATTGTTCACGCTACTTCATATCACACAGGGATGGAGAGAGGCGCTTATGGGTTTCGGCACTCCAGCAGGCTGAACACTAAATAATGGGGGTTTTCCACTAGTCTGCCTCTTTTTTTTCTCCCTCTTTTTCCCCCTCTTTTTTCCCCTCTTTTTTTTAGCATTTACATAAGGAGCTAGCCTGAAATTAATATGTAATACTCCAAAAAGGACCGTATGTGTTAATTGTGACTAAATATGACTAAAAATGTGACTAAATAAACAAATAGGAGATATGTATTGGGGGCAAATCATTACATGCTTACAACATGTCACTACACTATCTTAAGTTTTGACTTCAGTCTCCAGCATAGATTTGCTCCAGTAATTGGCTTGGTGGAAAATTGAACTGTGAATTGATTTCTGCAACTTTAAGGGGACTTCATTATTGACTTGAAATCACCATTTACAAAAGGCTTAAAAGATAGCCCAGCTGACAGCTTGAGAGAACTGGTAGTTACATTGTGTTTTAGAATTTGTATACATCCCACTCTATAATCCACTATACAGTGCTAGTTTATCATGTTTATGTTTATGTTTATGTTTATGCATTTGGCAGACGCTTTTATCCAAAGCGACTTACAGAGTAGACACAATATTACATTTCTCATCACAATGACAATAAACTATATAGAACAGAAACACTGATCAGAGTCAGTGGTGAGATAGAGATAGAGGTAGAGGGGCTACAGAAGGAGCTGTGGGGGGGTAGAGGTACGGGTTAGGGTTAGGATAGGAGATGCTCTTTGAAGAGGTGGGTCTTCAAGAGTTTCTTGAAAACAGCCAGGGACTCTGCTGTTCTTGTGGAGCTTGGTAGTTCGTTCCACCATCTTGGAACGACACATGCAAACAGTCTGGATTGTCTTAAGCGTGGTGAAGGCACTGCTAGACGACAATCCATTGATGACCGGAGTGATCGAGTTGTGACATAAGCCTTTGCAAGGGGATTCAAGTAGATGGGAGCCATACCCTTAAGCACTTTGTAGGCTAGCATCAGGGACTTGAATTTGATACGGGCAGCCAGAGGTAACCAGTGGAGTTCAATGAACAGAGGGGTGACGTGAGATTTTTTGGGCAGATTGAAGACCAGACGCGCCGCCGCGTTCTGGATCATTTGTAAAGGTTTTACTGTACAGGCCGGGAGACCAGTCAGGAGTGCGTTGCAATAGTCTAGGCGGGAGATGACCATAGACTGCACCAGGAGCTGGGTAGCATGTTGTGTTAGGTACGGCCGGATCTTTCTTATGTTTAGTAATGCGAAGCGACAGGATCGAGAAACAGAGGCAACGTGATCTTTAAAGATCTTTTATCATAAATATTTAGCAGTTTAAATTATTGTATATGGTAAAAAAAATATATTTCTCCTGAAGTATCTTTTTAGCTTGACCGTCAGGACAAGTGTCCCCTTTAGCCATTTAGTATATTGCTTCTTGATCAACTGTTATGAACACTGTTGAAAGATGGCTTGTGACAGCCTGCCAAAGAAATCAGCCAGTTGAATTAGATTTTCTTTTTTAAAAATTGATTTAAGATTGATTCCAACTTATGACCAGGCACACTGTTCTTTACACAGTAATTCAACTTTATACCATTAATGCTAGAGATGTGAGGATTTCCCTCAAAGGTTAACTAAGTGTATGTTTCAGTTCTATTGGTCAGTTCTCACAAAGAGCAGCAACACTCCCATAAAAATATACCTCTCTTTTCCTCTCATTTACAGTGAATATAATATTTTATTTTTCATTCTCAACAATCAGTTCAAAAACATCAAAATGTTAGTTTTGTATCATTTGATATTGGGAAATGGTTGAATTGTTTGTTTCAACAGCTCGATTCTAACGTATTTCCATCACTTTATATTTCCTTGAACTTCTTTGTGAGTATTTTACATGTGCACAAGAAAGAGTTGTTGCTTAAACTAAATAATATACAACTAAAATCCTGGGTTTGAGAGTCTAGTATAGAAATGCCAGTGTGCTCTCCTTAATTACGTTGAAGCAAAATTCTGGCATGTCATTATCCGTCTGTTTAAAGAATTTGATTCCAACAGGAGAGATCAAAGCCAGATCAATGAATATGTTGTAAGGCAAGGAAGTGCTGCTGTTTGTTTGGTCTTTCCTCTTCTTTCAACCTGCTACTAACTGCGAAGTTACCTGATGTCAAACCATTGTACTTTTATCTTTTCCTTTACATTTTTATCAAAGAGGCAACCCCCAAAGGAGCCCGCTCATCATCTTCCCCAGTTCCCCGCTCAGATTGTTTCTTTCCCATTTTTTGTTGTTCAGTTTTGTACTATTTTTATTTCGAGCTTGCTGTAATGTTATTAATATGAGAATATTACTATCAAGAGGAGTAGAAAATATTTCTACAATCCTGTGTAGCATCCTCTGTACTATCAGGAGACTCAGATATTCTTTTGGTTTATACTCTAATATTTGTTGTGAAGCTTTTTCCTGCATTTTAAGTAATAAAACAAGTTAGCAAAGGAGAGCAGTAAAATACTTAATTACTCAACTGGCAGAACGTAATTAAAGAAGTGATTAATTGTCATTGATCTGTTTTGTCGTGTTAATTATTTTTAGCCAATGTAGCACTGTTGCTGTATTTAGTTTAATAAGTAATTTGGGTACAAATAATTGATGTTCATGCACTTCCATTGAGACTTCAGGGTCAGTAGGTAGGTTGTTTTTCTCTGCAGATGCCCTGCTTTTTATTTATTTTCCTCATTAATAATTAACGCTTTCAAACCTAACTCTGGGAAACTCCAACCATAACTTGGAATTAAGCACTATACACAGACTACTGTGGTGTTTCATCTCAGTGTTTTGGTGAAGTTCAAGTCATACACACAAAAAAAAAAGAGCAAGTAAGTGAACTAAAGGACAGGAAATATTGAGACAGATGCAGACTTCATATCTATTTTTTTACATAATGGCAATTAAGCCTTCTACTCCTTTGAGTCAACTTTTTCTTTCAAATAATTCCATTAGTCGATGTCTCATTTGGCTACATGAAATGCCCACGTCATTTGGATTCTCATTCAATTTTCTGTTCTGACTAAAGGAACCATCTTTGGACTCTCTCACACAGAGATAGCAGTGGCAGAGCATCTCAAACAGTCCACAAAAGTTGAAATTGCAGCTCAACTCAACGGTGAGTCATGAAGCTGAATGACTCATTACTCCAGACTAATCAGGACTGTAGTGATTTAGTTACCAGCTGGAAATGAACTGAGCGGATCAGAGATGAGATCAGATGGACGAGGCAGTGGACAATCAGAAAAAGGGGGCTTATATGGCACTTTACTAATCTTAATCTTAACCTTAATCTTTTACTAAACTTAACCACTCAAAGTTTCACCATGCAAACCACTCTCACCTCTCAAGAGAGTGGTGCATCATTTTTTATTGCTATCGCAGTTTAGCAATGTTTTTTATTCCTCTAAATAATTAATATATAACTCACTGTTGATTTTCTGTGTCTTGTGGATCTTATTTCAATTTCACTTGTTGAGTAACAAAATACTCAGTTTGTTTGGCTTACTCTGAATATTAGGATGTGTGCATTCAAATCTGAATGTAAGGCATTTATGATGAACTTTGGAATATTTTAATTACTATTATTTATCATCAAAAGCTCATTTAGTCATGCCCCCAACTTCTTCCGCTGAGTGATTACCCTCATTTAACCGCAGCAAAGAAGAGAGGCTCAGTGTTTCAGGCAATGCATCTGTCCCTGCAGCATTTGTTTCTTACTGTCTTTCCGCAACCTAAGTTTCAACCTCGAACTGTGTTTACTGTGTTGAATTTAAAGCTTTAGTAGCTCTTTTACCTGTATTTGCACTTGGCTTAAAGATCCTGCTCATCACTAGTTGTTTCTGAGTTGCCGTTACTCGGATGTCCCTCCCATTGACACAATTTGTACAGGAAGGATGAAATGACAAATTGTTTAAGATGCCTTTTTATCATCTTGATGCATTGTTTAATCTGTGTACCCTCATATCTTAATCATGTGTATTTGTGTGAAATCATGGAGTTACAGTTAAAGTAGTTCATCCATACACACTGGGCCGGTCATCAGTCATCACAGGGCTCCAGAGAGACAATCATACACACAAACATTTCCTCAGGTATATTTTAGAGACTACTAAAGACTATTACTGAAGAAAATATTTTTGGTTTGCTAACACAACAGCTTCCTGACCTAGTTAAATGTGATCTTTGATCTTGCGTGACTGCTTTCATATGTAATATTTTTGTCTGAGCAAAAATAGCCAATGAATCAGCGCTGTAAAGAAATGACTGTGTGACAAAGCGTTGCTGTTCCTGCCGACCATCGACCGGGTTCAAAGAAACATCTGCAGCTCAAAACCTAATAGCATGCAGTAAGACCCCTGGACATGGACGGCATCGACTCTGCTCTCCCACACCCAGTCACAAATGGAGGAATAGACCAGCATGACTGCAATCGACTAAGCCTTCCTATCTGTAACATCCACGTAGCAGCTCTTAAAGGTCAAAGAAACCAGCGCGGCCCCCATCATGTGGAAAAGTGAAGTGTTAGAGCTTCACTTACCTTGACTGCATTCTCAACAAGCAGGGTGTAATAAACGAGCAGGCTTTCTTAAAAGCATAAATAATAAAGAGCATTAACTGTTTTGCAGAACCTGCAATTCAGACAGTATCTGCAAAGAAAAGATTTGCTTACAAGCAACAGCAGGCTAATAAGGAAAGAGATCCCTCAGAGAGAATGGGGGAGGAGTTGACTTAAACCTTTGCTTCTATAAAACAGTCCAACAAGGCATATGTTCGTTTTGAGGCCACAGGGTAAAAGGAAACAAAAGCTGACCAAAAAACGTATGTTGCTGTGATTAGCAGACAGATTTGAAACACAGTGGGACTTACCTGGAATGAATGATTCGGCATAAAGACCCCTGAAGTGATTTTTAGTGACCTCTGCCCTAATAGAGGCTGCAGTCAGGGATAATGACATTACATCACATTCATTTAATGGGGTCTTTTATTAAAGGCAGCCCACAAGTACGGCAGACATTGTGGCGGTTAGAGATATGTTCAAAGATACTGTATGACATATAGACATGGGAAGTTGAGTTCAAACCAGAAACCTTGTTTATCGAGAATAACTCTAACCCTGTTAAACCAAAGCATTAAAATGTATAGTGACATTAGTCTTGTAAGATGTACAGAAAATGTCATTTGAATATGATCACCTGGTCTACTTTGCCCAGAAGCCAAGTGGATAGATTTGAAGAGGGTGGTGCTTAACTTCTTAATGCCAGATTCCAGACAGAGGTTTATTCTACAAGGCATTTTAAAACACATCTTAAGTTCAGAGAACAAAAGCATGATCTTTTGCAGAAACAGTCTTTGACTCCTTGATGCATGTTATTAAATGTATTGGACTATATGGCTATCTATGAAAACAGTATGAAAACAGTATCTGTTATCAGTTTCTCTCACAGAAAATGTTTATGTGTCTATACCTGCAGTAACCAGCCAGCCCCACGGTATAACCCATGCAGCAGAACTGGATTTTAAAAGCTTAACCTGTGTGAATTTTTTCAGGAGGGCAGCATCACTGCTGCAAGTCATCCTGTCCTCCAACAGATCACAGTGTTCAAATTCTTGGCAAGATGTCAAGTGCACCCAAGGTGGAGTCGAACAAAGTTGTCACCTTACCTCTTGGTGTTGTTCATGAATGCGTACTGGCACAAGGTCGAAATCTAACTGTCCATCTAGATGATACGAGGATGGACATGATTCTGCTAGGAGAAAAGCCTCTCATTCTAATTGGGAAAGTTGGAAATTTACATACACATACTACATATGTTTATTGAAGATATAAAAGTTTATTAAAAAAGTCAACTGATCCCTCAGTTACATCAGTGAGCATTACTCAGTATATCCAGCCGTAATTTTAAGATATGATTAAATCTGCAGTCGCATGACTTACAGCTTCTGTAAGAAACTGTTTAAAGGCTTTAATGTTTTCGTCTGTTTAAAAATTATACTACCTCAAGCAGTAAGTACTAACATTATCAATAAAAGCCTTTATGGTAGGCTCGAACCATAACTTTCTATATGAATTATATTTTATGGATATTACATTCACAATCCCTTTTCCAAGCAATCAAAGTACTTCTTAATAAAAAGGGGGTCATGTTTACATGCACAGTGATACTGATATTAATCTGATTAAGACTGTACTCTCTATGATGAAAATAGCATTTTTCATCACCTTAACTGCTATAGGGTCATATTCAGAGTCAGCAATAATCTAATTTAGCTATGTGGAGTAAGCCAATTTATTAGCATCTTGTCACTGGATGTCTGCAATGATCTTAAGAGCGGCTCATGTTTTCTCAGTTTTTCATTCAATCAACCTTTACATCAGTCAAAAGTTTGTACTGTTAACTGTTAAATATATATATATTTTTTTCACAGGACATGTGAAAGTTTCATGGGTTCCAAACTATACGAATCAGCCTTCACGATATTAACACCATAATCATTAATCAAGCATCTTTTATCCCATTTCACTGTCCACAGGAAAGATTTCCTTCTACGTTTAAACTGTTTTTCTCATGATATGGAATGGCACCAACATTAAGTAAGGAGATAACAAAAGGAACAATTTCCATATAAGTCATTTTACATTAGCTCTACCTGGCATAACAACGTCTGAGTTGAGATTTATGGAAGTATCCAGAGGCTGTACATATCAAAAACATTAATAACACTTAATTACACCTCTTTAAAAATCCTAACTAAATCTCTTGATCTCAGTAAACTATAATTAGCTTTGGAGACGCGCCTGCATAGTGAAAAACATTAAATATTTCCATTATTTAATCAAATTCACAAGGTTTTTTAATTCAGTTTTTTAAATATCTGATATATCAAGGCTACAGTTACTTTACATGTTTTATGAAAGAAACTGTACAGGTTGATAATGTTACATTTGCTGTTACATGTGGAAATAACAATGCTGCATTGTGTAGCTTTTGGTTGTAGCTTCCAGTCAGAAATAAAAAGAGAGGCAATGCAACACATCCCAGCTTTCCTAAATATAAAAAAGGAGAAACGCTCTGCGGGCCAAGGTCTGCAATCATGTAGCTGTATCATATACACTGCTCTCCTAAAACAGTACATTCGATATAATTACTGTACAGAAAAAGCTCAGGTATACTTCTAGTTATAAAAGAGAGCCAAAACCTTATGGGGCGCTTGGTATTTGTCTTACGCATCAGATCTAAATGCCCCAGAGAGCTAGTGACATCTAATTAAAAAGCCTGAGAAACAGGAGAGCACTGTCTTGGCTGGAAAGCCTTACAAAGGCATCCCATCAAATTCTAATGTGCCATGATACATGAGGCTTCTGTAAATGTAGTCATATTGTTAGCACATATTGCCGTATTGCTGTCACAGTGTGTATAACTTTAAACTGCAGTAGAGGCTAAATGTGCTGAAAGCAGAGCTCTACAACAAACATTTTTCTTGTTGGCTGCCGCTAAAAGGCTCCCCACCCCCTAAGTCTTATTCAATTTAGTCTACATCTCAAATAACGCCTTTACAATTGTCTTCCCATCTCTTTTCGCAGTTTCCTTCGTACTGAAGAGTTCAAGGTAATGTTTTAGCTCTCTGCAGAGACCTGGACCATTGGAGCTGTTTAACACTCCAACTACTCAGAATCCATCATGATGGAACAATGATGCCAGCCTTATGGTAAAAGGATCCTTGCTAATGTCATAAAATGAAGAGATCTGAACTCTCCCTAATGGTGCTGCATCTATATCGCCAATGCCAGCATTAATCTACGATAATGCAAGCCCTAATGGTTAAAAATGAACACTACTGCCTACATCCATCCAGTCATCCAGTTCTTTAACCAGTTCAGGGTCGCCTTTCCTAGCTTTCAGCACTATTAACAATTCATGAGGCCCAAGAGTTAACTTCAGGCCAGTAGAAACCCTGAAGGCAAAGACAGGATAACATGTCTTTAGGTAATTTGTTTATTGGCCACTTGTTTACTTTGTGGTAGATAACAGCGAGCTGACTAAATTAATTCACAGTACAAATGCTAAGGTGGTCATTGGAGAAGAGACCACACTTTCAGATTTTGCCCTTAATCTCACATGTTTGAAAGTTTTGCCTTCTAATGGTTTTCTACAGTGATTTGAATCGAAGTCCCTCCAGGACTTAAAGACCGCGGTCGTAATCCTGATGTCTACAGCCATGCACGTCTCACAGCCAAGGCACAACCACACACAGCGGAATCATTTTATGTGTTATGTTATGCAAGAACACCAGGGTGTCACCGAAGAAGAAAAACTGGCGTGCCCCTCACAGCGGGCGCTCCAGCAGACGCTGTTTCTTGAACAATGCAGCTGAAATAGTGGCGGTGCTAATGCCGAAGACCGTGGCACCTCTGGGACTCAGTGACGTTGACAAATGGAACAAAAGACAGCTAAAGGTTCCCTTCTCTCGCAGAGGACTTTCAAATTAGCCACTTTCTTAAGCCAAAAAACACCAGGTTACCAAGACAACAGATGCGTGTTTATTGTTTTTCCCCCATCATGTCAAACGGGGGAAAGCATCACATTCATGAGTGTAATCAAAGAAAGCCTGTGACTGAGTTAGCCAAAAGCAGTTTGAGCTGAGTAATGTGTATTTGCCTACTGGTGTTTAGTTCAAAGACGTAAGAAGAAACATGTTTCGAAGCCATGTAAAGCTTTAATTATCTGTTTCCATGCTCCTACACCATCGGGAACATCATTAGTGTGCCCCCATTCTCCTTCCAAAACCAAACGTGAAGAAGATTTGTTACATACACCTTGACTTGTGAAACGCGCGCCAACTGTCTTCGTAAATAACCTTCAAGCAGTCTTCGTTGTCTTATTTGGATCAGGGACAAAAATCTGACCGCTAAATGTTTTTGCCTGACAGACTTGAATAGTTTTTAGTCCTCTGCCAGCTTAAATCACAAGTCGTACCTAATATTTTAATTCCTTTTCCCTGCCAGAGCAGGACTGGGTAAATCCACACTCGAAAAATAGCATTTTCAAAGCTTTTACAGCCTCTAAAACAGCATTTGTCTCCAACACCATTTCAGTTCCTAAATGGCTGACCCTTTAGTGTCACATGACCTGCAGGCATTGTGTCCCTCCTGCACCGTTTGTCCTAAAATGAACATTTTAGGCTCCTGGAACGTTCTGACATTTGAGATTTTGTTCCTCCTAAAAGGTCAAGTATGGTGTGAAAGACATACAGGATATGATTTATTCTTGTCACAAATGGATCTCCCATTACATGAAAATACCCCTGAATCAATGTATGGGTACTTTAATTCCAAATGTAGTGTACAAGCATGCAGGTTTTGATGGTGGATCTAAATCTGACAAAAATTGAAACATTTCAGAACATGATGCCATTGCTATTCATCACTCCATTCATTTCAAAGACTCATGCAACCTCAGGGACTAAATGTTGTGACAATGGCTTCTAAAAACGGAGTGCTCATGAATTCATTTAAAAACAGCATGTCCTAAATTCAGCAAAATGTTGAACAAATTAACATTTCTTTATTGTTAGCTCTGGAGAGGGCCATCATAAAGCCTAAAACTGTCTTTCATCACAGCAAAAATAACTATTTTGATGCCAATGCTTGTTGAAAAATAGTACTCCCCCCAACTAACTGAAGTGTTCACATGAGATTGCGCTTGTCAGGATCCCTCTACATAACCCAGATGACAGGGCTGTTAGTGTTTGACAGTCGAATTTTTGCATAAAAAAATACTGATCTGGCAGAAAATAAAATGTGTAAGAAAAAGATGAGTGACAGCAACATAAATTATTCCAACTAACCATCTGAAGATTATTTCTTTATGAATGGAGCTCATGTGATTAATTGAACACCACTCCCGAACATAAATGGGAAAAACGATGACCAGTCACTATGATGGAGAATAAGGAACAAGTCAAATTCAAGGCAACGAATATGCTGGGGAACAAAATAGTAATACAAAAGCCCTGCACAACCTTAAAACATCCAGTTTTTTCTCTTATTCCAACTGATCATGCTCAGATTCGCTTTAAAGGAAGCAAGTGTCTGCATTTCCCTGTCCACATTCACCCAACGTGGCCTCTTCATTGTCCTTCTTTGTTTCACTTTTCATCCGTCACTCAGCTAAACTAAGCTGTAGATTTCGCCTCAGAGCCTGTTTATGACTGATGTGATCGTGGTTGAGGGTTTAATATAAGTAAGGGCTCTCATAATTAAGTCCTGTCAGATGTTGTTGATGTCCAGGTGCTCTATGCCTTAGTCCAGTGTCTTTTTGACCAGTTTGTTAGATCTCGATGGATGCTAAAGTCTCCAAAACAAACCTTTCTGTAGGACAACGTATGCTCGGGATTATCTTTTTTTTTTTTTACTTTAAACATGAACCAGAAGGAAGGGCAAGGAAATCCTATTATCTAGCATATGGACTCATCCCCAAAGCAACAAAAGTGTAAAATGGATAATATTATGCTCATTTATTTGGCACTTGAGATTCCTTTAGATTTTACTGCATCATTCCTCACACTGCCTTGAGAGACAATAATGCAAATGTAGATTCTTGCAACAATCTGCTTCTGGCTTTGCCTCCCGCTTATTTAACTGCATATGCATGCAGAGTCCAAAGAACCGAAATTACAAACAGATTCTCTAATCACTCCATTTCAGATGTAGCAGGTTCTCAAAGTCGTGAAAGCGCAGCGCATCCATCTGAGGCTTTCGGATAAGATAATACTCCCTCCTTCAACGGAATCTGCTCCCCCTGACACATCCCCTACTGGACAATAAATCAGCATTTGCTTCCCTTTCACCACACAGCCATTTAATGTGGAGAAAGGGGTGGCGAGTGTTTGTGTGTGCGGAGGGGGGGGGCTTGTTCTCTGCTCCATATGTCTCAACAGATGAAGAAACTGGCTGAGAAAAGTCATTTACTTGTGGTCACAGTCGCAGGTCCAGGGAGTCATCACATTATGAGGCTTTTATAATCCGGACTGAGAGCTGGCTGAGAGGAGCCACATACGGCTGAGCGTGACATCACGTTCAGAAGTGTGGTTAAAACAATGCTGTCTGTGATGAATGGGGACTCAAAATGAGGAAAAAAAGGAGTGAATAAAGGAACCTCTGTGATGGAAAGAACTTCATGTGGAGTCAAAATATCCCTCTGGATGACGTCTTTCTACGTTAACCCGGACGATTTTAGAGAGGAAACGAGAGCATGGCCTCTGACATCATTGAAAAGCATGAAAAGATGAAGCCAAAATTGATGCAATGCCATAGTTCTTCTGTCTGTGAACAGTCTGCATGTCAAGCCTTGTTTTTTACCCGTGCATACCGCAGGCTGAAATCCAACGATTGATGTGGCCACCCTGAAGTCGACACTTAGTTTATGGATTAAAGGTTGGCATTCAGCCATCTTGCACTCTTGCAGACAGAAGGGAAGCGTAAGAGATGGCACCCACTGAAAATCCTGAGACCCACCGAGTTAAGGCAACCACCTGTTGTTCATGGCATCCTAGCCCTTTTTAATCTCCTACTTTGAGCGTTATTACAATAACTTAATATTGTTATGAAGGGTTAAGAAGCTGGGGAGAGGAGAACAATCTTTTGTATCAGACTTTAGTTTGTTGTGTGGAGGTGGACTCACTCACTTTTTTGAGTAGCGTTAAATTGCCATTCAAAATCTGCAAATGTGCAAAATTTCAATCCCCCTGAGATCAGTCGGTATACCTGATGTTGAATATGTGTGAAAAATATGGCTTTAACAATATGCAGAGCCAGATATGCTATTTAATGACCTGCGGAAAGCTGTCACATTATATACACACTCGGGCCATTCAGCACTTGTTCTCGACACAAATGATTTATAAGTGTGATCTGGAGCTGGGCGGCAAACAAAACTGATTCTGATGGTCTGCATTGTTAGACTGTGCTGACCCAATTCTACAGGATTTTTTTAAGGGATTGGTGGAGGGGCTGCCTGCTCCTCTACAGCCAAGAAGATGCTTAATGCTAGGATCTCAATTATTGAAACTGCTGGGACTGATGTCACAATGGTCATCCCTGCCTGACATCCTCCAGCATGTGTGTCCAGAGTCACTTTGCAGCCTGCAGCATGCATGGCCACAGAGATAGACAGAGGGGGGGGGGGCGTTAGGGGGTTAAGTCAGGGAAAGCAGCTTTATGAGAGAGAATGAGAAGCAGAGTCATGCCTCCTTATTCCCAGTTTCAATGAAACAGTTCAGATTTCTTTTAAAAAAAAGAGACTGATTTCTCACAAATAACCAGCCAAATAAAAGTCCAAGATTTCAGACATTCGTCCATTTGCTTTTTTTACGTCGGTTGAACTTCAAAACGCCAGACAAACATCAGCTGTGTTCA
The DNA here is from genome assembly GCA_907169785.1 of Menidia menidia. NCBI lineage: Eukaryota > Metazoa > Chordata > Actinopteri > Atheriniformes > Atherinopsidae > Menidia > Menidia menidia. Next base: position 15,032,805 of record CAJRST010004446.1, on the reverse strand, counting down.
TTCTAATGGAAGTGTCGAGGAGGGGGCAACGCAGAAAGCTCCAGAGCCCCCCGTTTGTTCCAAGGTTAAGTTAGCCTCCGTTCAACAGTCTTGGCACAGGTTGCGGCTGTTCGTTTCGGGCAGGATTTTACGCACGCGGGGGTCAGAGCACGAGACTTGAGTTAGAGTGCAGGTGCGGGTTCCATATCTGTTTGTCTTTTTCTTTTCTTTCCTTTTTTCGCCCTTTTCTTTAAATACGAGCGTCGCGCGCCCCCCGCGCTTAATTGCCCATTAAGGTAAAAGTAACAATTATCGCACGCGCCCTGGTGTCGCATTATGTTGCCACACGACTGTCCTATAAGTCGACTCGAGCTGGAGGTAGATCATTTAACTGAAATGCTGTCAGGGACGCGTCCCCCACAAAAAAAAATCCAAAACCCCCACTGTTTGTTGCAAACACTGCCCAAACAATAGTTAATTCCCAAGCGAAATCTCCACCATAGCGGCGCCGCATCCTCTGACCAGCATCATCATCATCATCATCATCATCCCCACTTCGGCATGGGGAGACCTGTTAAGCCGTCAATTATACTGCGGCAGCTACACAACCAGCAGTTGTTGCATGTGAACGAAACATTGCCATTGGGCGCATGTGAAACCGTCCCCCGGTCATTATCCACAGCCAAAGACAGAAAGCAAAGGACGCAGCACAAGTAATGACAAGCGTTTAAAAAACATAAGAATCTCACCAGTGGGCAATAAGGGGTCGCGTTCTTGCTGTTTCTTCTCGCTCCCTGCCTTGGTTTCCTTTGGAGTTAACGAGGTTCTGACGATTAGTCCGACTGATTTCTCCCTCAACTGTTATCATCCACTTCGTATGGATCTTTTTTTTTTCTTTTTTTTTTTTTCTCCCCTTCCAGCTGTGAATTAAATGGATAATTCGGCGTCCTCTCGCAAAGCTCTGCCCTCTTCAAACTAACCTTCCCGCCCCCCTCCTTGTATCCATCTCAGGTTGGCGCTGAACAGGAGGGGCAGACCCTGAACCCGGGGGGGCTGCTTTAGTGTCGCTGATCTGTCACGGCGATGGAAGCCCACATGGACGCGCAGTGACCGTTTTGGGGGGAGGCTCACTCGCCTCTCGACAACTGGCGGGGACGCGTCCTCCTCCTTGTGCGTTTGTGCAGAACAACATCTGAGGCGAGAGAGAGAAAAAAAAAAGAAAAGAAAAAAAGGGGGTACACGGGCCCACTTTAATTAGCCGGACCCAGTGGTCAGAGCTCTGACGCAGGAGCCCAGGGTCCAGCCTGGACCAGCTGGGATGAGAGCATGGCGTTGACAGTGATAAAGTCATCTCATCTGAGTCATTGCAGTTGTGTCGGATATTGGAGCTGATCTGCCCCAAATCTGTGACCTTGGGGTTTGTTGTCCCATCTGAGAAGCTGGTGAAGACCCAGGGAAGAGCAGCAGAGATATGAAAAGAATAGAAAAAAAAATACTTGATTCATCCCCAGTGAGGGAAATGCCTGACACCTGGATATATGACAGATGCTTAGCGTTTTTTAAGTGTGCCCTAAGTCCCCCTTGTGCTGGAGCACTCTAACCCAAGCTCAAGCCGGAGCAAACGGTACAAGTCTGTTCTGCACTGTGCCAGCTCCCAGGTGCATTTAGTCTGACCTGATTTTGTTCTCAGCAATGTACACATTAGATAAATCACAACTGCCAAGACAATGATTCACCAGCAACAGTTCAGTTTACAGGTTTACAGGTGCTCGAGTTCGCTCTCAAAGCTCCTCTTAAAGAGTATTCACCTACCATTTAATATTTTCTTTTTCTTCCTTTTGAATAAGTGCATATGTCTTTATTTAAAACTGGATTGCATAAAAAATAGTTGTGAAGAAAAGTTAAAGAAATGATGTAAATGTTTGGTTTTTTCTTTTTATAAGCAGTGTGAGAACTAATAGTTCAGGGACTTTATAAAATGTTTTGTGAACACTCTGAACGCAGTGAGTCAATGAAATAGAGGCTCACTGATTGTCGCTTTAACTTTAAATTAGATCTAAACAACTTTTTATGGGTTTCACTGTGGAGTGAAAGCTAATTATGTTTGGACTTTAGAACAAAATGTTAGAAATATAAAACTTAACTTTAAATTAAACATTTCTTATGTTTGATTAAATTGTTCTTATCATTTCAAAACTTTGTAGGAAAGTTTGTCATTTTTATTCTGTTTGTCCATTTTCAAAATACACATTCAAAACCCTAACGTGGTGCAAAACTTTGCCCCGATTCAACACTGCTGTTCCAGGTTGGGAGATTCTCCTCAGAGAACTTCATTGTAAAGCTTCATACGCCTTGTCCCTAATTAAGTTTTCCTCGGAAGAGACCCTCCTTGTTCTCACTGAGGGTCTAAGGTTGGGGGAGAAAGGAGGGGGGGGGGCGTGCCATTTCCATTTATCATTTTCATTTACCGTTCCATTGTGGGGCCCTGCGAGACCATAATTGTAATTAGAAGCTAATAAACTTGATTTTCTGTGAGCTCCTGTGGGCGCACAGAGGTAGATGCATCGGCCGTTTGTGCAAATGAAGCTGTGATTGAGGAGGAGAGACAGTTTGGGTCTCAGATTGATATCTCCGGAGTGTAAGTTTATGGTGGAAATAAATCATTCAAAAGCTGAATATTCCCTGCAAGGGTGTCGGTATCATTAATGCCACCTGCTGTGCAACAGTTTCTGTTGTTCTTCATTTATTTTACGTGTCAACTCAAAGCATGCCAAAACGTACTCCTCTAAAAGATGGCTGGATGAAACCATGACGTTTTACATTTGCCAATCCGAAATGAAGCAGTGAAACAGGCTCAATATGCCATTTCCTCGCCTTTTCAGCACTTACCAAATGCCATGCAGTTAAGTTCCCTTTCAATTATTCTTTAACCCAGAATAATTGCGACCTCAAGCTAATAATCATAAACTCGGGAGCTCAGGTACGCATTTTTTTCAAAATGTCTCAGCTTCTTTTCTCAATTAGTTCCAGCTTGTGGGAAAAAGTGTTTGAAAATAAATGCATGAAGATAAAACACTGAATTTCACAAATGGAGTTGACCATTTTGTGTCACAGGAGGAGGATTTGCAGCGTTGTGCACGTTTCCGAGCCACACTCTGAGTAATCCCTGCAGTCACACCATTCAAGGGAGAGGCTTGACCCCCCTAAAGGTGACACTGGACAATCCCGGTCGTTTGGCTGTGAATGGGAAATTCTTAACACTTGATAACCGCTGCCTCTGAGTGAGACACTTTAGCCTCAAGAGGCGCCTCTGACCGAAAGGTTGCACTCCACGCCTCCAGAGTGTGAACACACACATCCGAATGTCACGTCGTTGGACAATCTCATCGGTGCGCGCAGCCTGTTTTGTGTTTCCCCTTGCTGACTTTTTCTCTGAGCCTGATTAGCGTGACCTTTTCAGCTCTTTGTGTTTTTCGAAATCAGCTTTTCCGGCCGTGCCTCGTCCAACAATCATCAGAGTCGCCGAAAAATCAACAGATGATGATTTGTCTGCGCGCCCGGGTCTGACCAACAGGTGCCAGAGGCGTTGTGGTTGCCACGGGTTACAATCAAACACGAGATGAGGCTCCGAGGAGCTGCTTAGGAAGTTTAACAACCATCCATAATACAGCATGAGTGAAATGTGACCATTTACTGCCATGCACGTTATTAAATCTGTCAGCTCGTAATTGAAGCGAGTGCCCCCTTGTCATCAAGCAGCTCGGCCCACTGCTAATTGTTTTTCCTCTTCACAGCTTCTTTTTTTGCTCTGCTTGCTCCATTAGACTCATCCCTCAAAATGGCGCCCATTTCCACATCTCGGCGTGAGCGTGCACGTGCTGGTGGAGGGCGCCGGTTTGATCTTGAGCCGCACGAAGGCTGACAGGGTGCGCCATTAGGAGCAGGATCGGAAATGTGCTCCACAAAACAACCGCGAAAAACATTTCTGCACCGCAACCGTAATGTTTCTGACTGAAATGTGAACGTTTGCCAGAGGGACAAACGTGAAAGCCTCGTGAAGCCCAGAAGAGGCCACGGCTTAGGGATGTGGTGCTGAGATCATCACATTATAAACGGGCAGCACAAATCACTGTCAAGCCTACAATTAAGTGAGTAACATTGACCCATGTTAACAAGCTTTTACACCATTAAATAAACCTTACATGTGTTCTTTTTTCCATCTCTTGGAATACTTGTCAGTGTATGCCAATTGTTAAGATATAACTTCTTCTTATTGCTACTTTATGTACATTTTTATACATGGAGTATGTCTTTTCTTTTAAGTTTCATAAAGTTCATTCTTGAGCGGGGGTGTTGTTTGAATGCATTATGAGACAGTGCCGATCACGTGGTTTCACAAATGGAAACCCCTTAAAGACTCAGCAGCAATCTGAATTCAGACCATTTAACTCAGAGTAATCCCAGATGGGACTCTGGCATTTTCCACCCAAGACGTGTGGCTGCTCAGAGGTAAAGAGGTGCTCTTCGCTTAAACATAGAGCTCTACAGCAGTGCTTCTCAGTCTTGATTCTTGGCACTCTGTGCACGACTGATTTTTTCCATCCCATCACCTTGTAATTGAAGCTCATTGCATTTTCTTGCAAGATTGAGCTCCTTATTCAGTCCTTGATTAGGCAGCTGGATTGAAGGCTAACTACTCCAGCTTGTCGTCCCCAGGCGTGCATCTACACACAGTTGTATATTCGTATATATCTATATATGTATACAACTGGTCCCATGAGATTGTGTGAGTGCTGTTTGTCCCAGTGGTGTGCTGTAGCCTCTGACTGTGGAGCATAGCACAGAGTCTCGCATTTGCTCTCGAAAAATGGGCCTCTGGAGAATGCACAGCTGAGCTATTTGATGGGACTGATAGCGGTTATTTTTCCTTCCTGTTCATTTTTACACAGAAATACTCAGTTCCACATGGTGTGGGTTTTGACGACTAACCTCTTCTTATGATACACACACACACACACACACACACACACACACACACACAGACACACACACACAGCAAAGCTGAAAGAAGATATAACACTTGGTTAGATGATATTTCATTACTTCGAGCAGTCTGCAAAAAGTAATGAAAATGTTATTGAATCATATCAAATGTTCAAACTCAACTTTTCTTTTTTTGTTTGTATGTAAGAAAGGGACCAAGCCATCAAAACCAAGGATGAGTTGTAGAAATGTGTGCTATGCATAGACATTTGAATATACATCAGTATTACACATTTCTTTTTAGAATTACATCATTTGTGTCTGTCAGGCCGGTTTTGTGTTTAATGCTGCACATTATTAAACAACATTATGTGTTCATGAACATTTTAGAGCAAAGCTGGCTTTTAAATGTGAATGAGCAACCAAATGCATTAAACAATCAAGTGCATTTTTGGTGATTTATCATTTGGAAAAATAATTGATTAAAAATCTAGAAGTGATGGTAAAGGTTTCAGAATATTTAGGTGAATACTGAACTGTGTAATTTATCTCTTAAGTAGAAATTCCCCTCCAAATGAAGTTTTTCTTTAGTCATAGCCCAATCCCATCTGCAGCTTTTTAAATTCCACCAGCTGCTGGGAAATGCAGTAGCAGTTTGAGAGTGGTGTTGATGTTTACCGTTGGAAAAAGGCTTAAAGGAAAGAAATCAAATGGCTGAGTCGTAGGACTCCTACATCTGAAGCGACTTCTGTTCTGCCTGTGGAATAACTCCCTCATTTAATGTCTATGTTGACTGCGAATCAAGAGTCACTTTAATGTTAACAAAATAGCCGAAAACTAACGTGCACATACAACAGTGTAGTAATCTAAGGAGACATTTTTCCAAAACAAATTAAAATTAAATGGGGGCATCACTACAACTGTAAAAGGACAGATACTGTCACTATTTAAGATGCCAAAGTGGTAACCACTGATCAAAACTCCAAATCATCACCTTATTCTGGCTGGAAATTTGAGCTGTTTTTCATTTTCTCTGAAAAATGACTGCATCTGAACTCACTGGCCTGTGGTTCTCATCACTCACGACGGAGTGTGAGAAACAAAAGCGAAAAATTGAGGACGAACTGCAGATCAAAAATCTTTTCCTCTATTTCTGACTCCATCACTTCTGGCTGACTTGAAAAAGCTCGCAATAAAATGCAGCATTAATTAATATATTTCATATCTCTTCTAAAATCAGTTCTATTTTTGGAGGTTTTACATTATAGTTCCCTGAAGACAGTTTCATAAAAAGAACCAAACTTTCTCACATATGCTGGAAAACTTAGACAACCTGCCACAGGGGTGACTTCATAATTATATAGCACTGTGGTTTCAAAACACTCAACCTCTTTCCATCTCAGCTGCTTCCACTAGATTTAAGCGTCTGTGGCTGAAGATAATGACATAATGAATAATGCACATTTACTGTTAATATTGAAGGAAAGGAATCCAGGACAATCTTGGTTCTGTAAAAATACAATGATAATAATGAAACAATGATGAACACATTGGAAAGTGCTTATAAAATTCTGATAATGTAGGGATAGGACCTACATTATAGGTGCCTCATTTTTTATCCAAGTAGGAACTGAGAGACATATCCCTCTTTTTCTACTAACACGTTTATAGCAGGGTCCTTTAAAAGATTTTAAATCAATATTTGTAATTTTTTTAATGGGCCTTTTTGTCTGTATAAAACAGATTAAAGAGGGAAGGAGCTCATTAAAGAGGATGCCTGTGATTTCCTGTATTGAAGTATTTTAAGTCAAACATTATACCAATCGGGTGTTTGCTGTAAGAGCAGTTACATAAGGTGTCTGATATACCTAAAAATATGGGCCACAGTATCCTCCTGCTATATGGAGATTTCCTTGTCTGTTGTCTTGTGATCTTGGGTGTGTTTTTTTTTTGTTTAGTTTTTTTTTTTAATCGAGTTTGATTCTTCATCAAACTCCATAAAATCCTCACACAGATTCTCAGATGCATTTCCTCAGAGATGCTCTGGAGATTTGAGCTATATGTAACATCACTGACTGAGAACCTGCAAGCCGTCAGCTGTAAACGCCTCAAAGAACTTGTAGTTGATGTGAACTTCAGAAATTGGGATATTCTTTCAAAATGTTGGTGCTGGAAGATATTCAAAACACGAACTGCAGCCCTAAAACAAAATTGAAGCAGTCATACAGGAGTGACAACTTTATCATCATGTTCTGTGTGAAAAAATGTGCTGATCTGATCATAACTAACAGTAAACTTTTAAATCAATCTCAAATGCACTTTTTAGAGGTGTCTTCTTTCTGATTTAAATTTTCAAATGCAAATACCTTTTTTAAACTAACATCCTATTGAAACCTTTGAGCAAATATGTCATATGAAGCAGTAAATCATTCAGAAAAAGAAGAAAAGAGGAGATATTTAGGCGACTCTGTAATGTACTTGAGGCAGCATGAAGAGCTCATCTTTCAGGTCACGCAGCTGGCACTAGCAGCCTGGGAGGTTTCTGCAATGCAAAAAGCAAATCAGCATCAATAAATTACTGATGAGTCACTAGAGACAGCATGTGTCATTTTAGGTGGGATGGCAAATAAGAAAGAACTATTGAGCAGGCACAAGTTGGGTTAAACTGCACAGGGATGGACGAATGCAAGCATACAGAAATTTACTAAGATGACATGCCAGAAAATCACACATCAGCTGTTAAGACATAACCTTCCACACAGGTCCATCAGTCAGCTTTCCACTCCTGTTGGAGAACTGACACTTTAGATCAGGCATCTGGAAGCAAAATTTGATGAGAAACTCGGATTTCGCGAAGCCTGAAGCCAAGGCTGAACAGTTTATGGCTTAGAAAAAAAAAAAAACATGGCCAGGACCTTAGTCAACAGCTAAAGGCATCTGCAGAGGCAAATGATAACACAAGAAAAAGAGGAAGAAACCGGCTGCTGTGAATGAGAAATGACTTCACTGGATCTGGGACCTGAATCCGCCCAGTGAATCTGAAGGCGTATTTGTGTTGGAGAAACGTAAGTTGTGATGTGATTTATGGTGAAACGATGAACAGATGGAGAGGCTGTTGTAGATAATATGCATTTACAGACTCCAAACAGCTCAAAGTTAATCCTTGTTCCGATAACATCAGAAATTTAAAAAGTAAATTGATTCAGTGACAGTAAAAAATAACTGATTGCATCCCATCATCTGTAAGCCAATAAACCACATGGGCTGACTGGGATCGATCCCCGGGCACAAAGATGCTGACGAGTAGGGCTGTAACCTTTGCAATGACTGAAGAGGAACGATAATGAATGCATCTGAAGCAATTATCCCTTTAACTCCCGGTTTCTCTGTATGATCAATTAACCGATGCGGCCTCGTGTCTACAACCACCTCGAGTCCTCAGAGGCCTCGCTGCGTTGCGCCCGTCAAAGTGAGCTGAGCTCCCGGCAACCCGGAGAAATCCACGTGACTCTAAGCTCTGATTCAGACGCAACAACTCAGAGCAAGTTTGAGTTGTCAGGATCGCACAGACGTACGCGCAGGATGAAAAAAATCAGCTGCAGGTTTTTAGGGTTTTTGTGCGTTTGTGTTGTTGGTCCGACGGCAGCTCGTGTGACATCGTGCGGCCATGACTGGCTTTCCAAAGAAGCTGATGACGTCAGCATCTTAGTCACCCTAGGTTTTTTATTTTATTTTTCCATGTCTCGACAGAAAGCAGACCGTATTTGAGAATAACAATTGTTGTCAGGCACAATAATTCTTTACATGGGGTGACACAGTTGTGAAATATCATTAGCAATGCGGCTTCCTGCATTTCCCTCCCCTTCTCTCCATTATTTCCCATCTGTCTCAGCAACATGGGCCAAATAAGTAATTCTAAGAGAATCCCTTATTCCTCTTAACCCTTCAATGCCACAAGTATCATATTTGATGCATAGTTTTTTGCGGCATAATGCAGGATGATAATGCATCTTTTGATAAAATAATAATTTGACATTACACACAGATTAATGACCCTTTTGTAAAATTGATAGAAATATGAGCACAAAACAATCATAAATAAAATAAAATAAAACCCAGGAAGATTAATAGAAGGAAACACAAGGAAACCTCATTCTGATCAGTAAATGTGGGTTAATTACTTCACCATAGAAAGAAAAACACAGCACCTCACATGAAAGGAAAAATGTGACATTTTAATCACACTGTGATGCAGAAGGAAAAAACTAGAAAAACGACTATCAATGGATTAAAGAAGGGAGTTAATTATTTTTCGGACTGGGTTGCTGTTTCAATTATCTTCATAGTATTTCATTGAGCAAACTAATAATTAATTTATCGGAAAAACAGAATGTCTCGAACGTTTATTTAGCTCCATTTATTATGATGCTTCTGTCTCTGCTTTTTCTAATACAGAAATCTCTGTAACAATGTAGAAAGAAACTCTTGGACACCAAATTCAAAGACTCATGTTATTGCTGGACAACAGATTGTTGTCTGATATTTTTTTGATGGATTACAGCGTTTGATTTTCTCTGACACAATGCTTCACAGCATAGAGAAGCTCTATTTTCAGAGAGCTTGTAGCTAATTACACCATCCAGATCCAGCAAAGAACAACAGACCCATTATTCCTCTTTATATGCTCCCACAAGGGACAATTACCAGGAAACAATGCCAAGTTTTTCACTCTTGCTCGGCTGTTACTGTGCATATGTCCTGACATTTAAGTATTTGCAGTCTGCCGGATTTGATAAATGACGGTTTTGGTAATGGGGTGGCTGCTGCATCACACCTCTGGATCGTTTTATAAACACCACTTTTTAAAATGAATAAAATAAGTACGGTTTACCCTGAGCACAGAATAGATAGCCATAAATGTGAACGTCTACCACAGGTACGGTGGAGCTAAAGTCAAGGTGAGGGATGCAGACTTGTGCCTCTGAGACATCCACAGCTAATGATTTCATTTTCTTGGAAAACATGTGGGAAGGAGAAGATGAGTAACATTCTGCCCTGGAGGAATTGCATCTAAGAATTTTCTCTGTTGGTCTGCACTGACGCAAACCCACACAGAATAACATGCCCACAGTACCAAGCAGAAGTCTTGAGCCACACCCTCATAATGCAAACACCAGATATTTGTAATGCCAATGAGCTTTAAAGTCAGTATTTGGTAAGATGGACATTATTCTTTAGCCTTTTTTAGACAAGCTTTGGCATCACTCATTTAAGCTGTCGTCATGAATAGCCCTCCAGGCTACTTGAGAGACACTTCAGATTATGGATGATCCCACATTGCTTCAGTAAGGATTATGTCTGGGTTGTAGAGAGAATTCATCACTCCAGCGATGTTGCCATTGATTCTTAGTCCAGTTTTTCGTCATTTGGCATAACTCAGCAACCCCCCTCCCCAGAAATTCTGGCTAATTTGACAAAAATGAGTGCTTGTTCAAGTGACTAATTCCTACTTATCTAAGTGAAAGTTTTTCTTCCTTCCTCATCAGAAAATCTCCCAGACACAGTGGTTCCAGCTAGCAGCCGGGCTCCCCCACAGTTGGCCCGTCTTTTGGGCAGCGGCTCAACTCTGCTGCCAGTCCAAATCTAATTTACTGCTTACCTTGTTCATCACCAATATTATTTCTAGACACGAGGCTGACAGTTGACAGGCTGCAATTACAGAAATGATAATCAGCTGGTAATGCTCAAGAAGCTGTCAGACTAAAATAACTCAAACTAGTGCAGCGATAAGCACTAAACATTGCACAAACCCGCTGTTCATCAACTCCAGAAGTACAGTTTTACTTTAAATGGTTGGAGCTTTGTCACATCCCTACTCTCGTCTCCTGATTGTGTTCTTTGAACCCAATGGGGAGAAGATGGTGCACTGTCCTCAGGTGGCAGAGCAACCATGCTATTGATTTTTATGATCACACCAAATAAAAGATAAATGGATCAAAGAAGACAATGGCATCAAACACGAAGACCAGCAGATGGACACAGCCACTTTAATATCATTCTGTTGTTTAGCACATCTGTTTTGAAGGATCCACCACTGACAGGAAATGAGCTAATAATGTGAGGGAGAGAGGAAAGGTGACATGGAAAAAAACATTTGGGAAAGCAGATTAAATGAATAATGTTTGCCTGTGATTTGTTTTCTGTTTTTATCTAATCCTTTCACTGGTTTTAATATTCTCTCTTAGACATGACAAATTATGCTCAGGATCTAGGCGAATTATGTTGTGCCGTTTAATTTTTGAAAATGAGGGACTACATTTAGTCATTACATTTAGAAGTTTAAAAAAGGCTCTATTACTAGATGTTTCAAACCGAACTCCCTGTGCAGATACAACTTCGTTTCCATTCATTAGAATGATGACATCCTGCATCTCTTAACTGGTTCCAGTCTGATGACGTCTGCTTCCCACGTCTCATAAGTGTTTACTTGGCTGCAAACATTTACAAGAAGAAGGGAGGAAAATTGCCATAGTCATTAAACTTTGGCCCTTGAGTATTTTTGTGTATGACATACTTGTTTAAAACTCGTCCTACACTATGTTTTCCGATGTCTTTACAGAATACCTCCTTTTTCTGCTGGACACTTACCTGCAAATAGTTATGGGCAGGCAATAAACTTACATTTAGGATCTGAAATAATTATCCTGGTTAGTTGTAAATGTTTCTAAATGTATGATTTGATTGTTCTGAAGGGCTTTGGCTTACCTTTTTTTTTTCAATTTTTGCAACGTACTCATGGAGACTGTGTTATAACTCGTGAGTCTGTGTCCTAATGCCAGTGTAACACTGGCATGTTCATTCATGAACATGGCTGTTCATGAATGAGATCTTTTGATAAATAATAAAAAATAGAATCAAATATAATCAAAAGATTAAGGTGGAAAACTTTTCAATAATTAAATAGGGCTTTGGCTAGGCCAGCTAACAGAGATGAGATGAGTCATGCTAACTCCCGGATGAAATATGTTGCGTAGAAAATAAATGTAACAGGTGAGATGGATTCAGTCTCATTTAGTGTAATCTCATCGTCTTACTTTTGCTCATAAAAACTAAGAGTTGTCATTTTGCAGTGCATTTCATCCAACAACACAAATACTCTCACCTTCCAAAGCGGAGCAGGTATAGAAAGAGCATAAATCCTGTGAGTCTGTCATTGATCTTACCACCGACAGCAGCACAGCGTGTGCAGAAGGAAATAAATTTTGATGGAGTGTGTGTATTCCTCTTGGCTGAAAGTGCTCATACCTGCAGGGCAGCCGTGCGATGCGTTGACCTACAGTTATGAGCGTCATCTTATCCCACTGTTTGTCTTTTTTCAGCATTTACAATAGTAGAAGTCATGTGACCGAGGATCTTTTTATTACCCAACTACTCAGTGGCCCGTTTGTTTTCCTGTTTTTTGTTTTCTGAAGAATCTTAGAAAGAAAACTGTTTTTCAACACATTTATACTGTATGTGTGGGATTCAGGTGGGCTGAAACTTTGATCATATTTGATTAATTTAAGAGACCATGGGAAAGAGAAAAAAAAGGTTTGCGGTGTATCCTCACTCTGTCTTTCTCCTCTGAAACCACCTTTGGTAAATATATGTATTGTATGTATTCGTGTTTCCCTTTAGAATTGCAGCATGTTTCATACCTACCAGTCAAATGTACCACTCATTCAAAATGTATGGAAAAGCATTTCCAAACCTCTGACTGTCTCTGTTTATATTCAGACAAATGTCCAAAAGTCAGAACCACCATACATCCAAATAAATGTACATGAGTTTTTCTGCTGTATTGTACATCTGCTGAACCTTGTACTGTTGTAGATCTTTCTGTCGTACCCACACTGGGTTCATAACTAACCTTTTCTCCTCTTTCTATGCATTCTTTTATTCAACAATCCCCCTTAAGCTGCTATCTTGAAGTTGCAGATGTTGGTTTGTGAAGGAAGAATGCTGGCATGCTTTTGTAAACTGAGGCATCAGAGAGCTCTTTCCAAGTATGAGGAAGGTTCAGTCTTTCCCTCTCCTTTACTCTCCATTTTTGACCTGAAGAAAACTTTCCTCACTCTCATCTCCTCTCGTCGAGATTTCGTGAACTCACCTTGCTCTTCCACACAGCCAGATTCACTCCACCTTCTGCAATTAGTGTAATATGCAGCTTCTGTACTTGTGAACAGAACATAGCAGCTTCATTTCACAAGGTCGCAGGTTCAGAAAGTACCTCTCTGCTCTTTTGATTCCTTATGCAGCTGTTGAAAACTGAGTGAAAGCTTATATCTGAGTGGAAACCCCAGGGTGTTTGAATCTGACTCCTCGTTCTGTTCTTTTCATTTATATTAGGCCGACACTTTTCCCCGCTGTTTATTTCTACGATGTTTCCTCCACCCGCTGAAGTAAAGTATTTGTCCAGGGTCAGAGGAAGAAACCAAAATTTGATAAAAGTGGATGGGTAGACTGCACATCCTGATGTGGTGTGCATGCTTGATAAGGAGGTTGTGAAATTTTTACATCACAACTTCTGCCTCCCAGTAAGCTCTGCTGAACGATTGAGCTCTGAATCTCTTATCAGAAGCTCCTTCATGGTCTGGGGTTCTCACAGCGAGCACAACTTGATAACGCACATTGAGACTGTTTATTGCAACATTTGCATGTGTGACATCATCACCATAAGATGAGTTTTTGTGAAGAATAAAAAAAGAAGGATAACCTTACATGTTAGATCAGGGCTAGATGAGACTCGCATACATTTTACTGTTCTTTTCTAATCTAGATTCAAAGCCCCCGTGAATTTGGTTGTAATTTAGCTTGTTTTCGTGCAATAAAACGCGCAAACATAAAAACAAAGCTGCTTTTACAAATTCCCATTGTGCGCATTTAAGAGAGGCAGTCATCACGATTTATCATCTTATACCACAAAAGTCTTTAGGAGCCCATTAACTTTAATCATTCCAATCCTGGACTAATGAAAACCTGCACCTGCTGCAGTTGTGAAAGAAATCCAACCAAAGCAATAAACTGAGCGGTCAATGAAATATTTCCATTTAAGTGCTGATATACGTCAAGACACGCCTACAACATGGCTGAAAGCTTGTTGTTGTTTTTATTTACAGTTTCATGTAAAAGCTTCTTATATCCAGTCCTCTCTAAACATAGAATGCATTTATTTCTACCGTGAGAAATATTATAAGATTAACAGAGTGTTTTAATTACCAAAAATAATCACTAATCAGCTTGAAACACCAACATTAGGGATTCATGTAAGCTTCAGATTTGAACACAGTTCAAAATGTGCAGGTTTGTTCAAGTTAGAAACATAAAGTCATGAGGCTTAAATAATATAATGTTTGACTTAATGGTATTTTACTTGGTTTTGCAATTACTCCAGCACCCTGCTAATCATATGCTGAGCTCTATAGTTGGGGATTAGCCTTGGCCTATTTTTCTCGGCTCACCCTACAGTACAGACGTGCTTCCCTTTCCTCACATGCTTCCCCTTTTCCTTCTTCATCCTGTTTCTTTTTTGCCTCTTTATTACAGTATCAGAGTCCGCAATGATCTCACAGGAGCCCAACGCACATGATAATTTAATCGTGTGCTGGAGCAGCTTTAATACTAAGCTGTGATGGGAAGCGGTGCAGAAAGGAAGGTATTTTTGTCCATGACTGTGCCCTTCTTTCGCTTCCATTCTCTTCCACTATTATACTTTATTTCTATCTTTTTTCAAATGTGCTGTTATTTTGTTTTCTCTTTGTCTTTTTTTCCAAACAATTCCCAGCTTCTTTCTTTATTTTGCACCCTTAAGTGTAAAGAGGAGGGGAGTTTTTCTTCCTCCACACTGTAAAGCCCTCTCTTGTCACGGTACTCTGTCCACTCAGGTTGATTGGCTTGTTCTGTTCACAAGGAGACTTTTTCATCCCTCCACATTAATCTGTGCTGGCAGTCCAGGTTTGTTGCCTCGTTATTTGTGCTTCTCAGAGCACTCTGTGAGATCACTTCCTATGGCCACAGCTACTGTCTTGTTTTCTGCACCTAGCATCCAAAGTGAATTATGGACACCACATTTGTGAATCTGTTAATGTGATGGCAGCCTTTCTCTGTCTTTAGTTGTCGTTGTCATACAAGTTACATTCTGGGTTAAACTGCTGGTCACTGAAAACATCAGCAGGA
This sequence comes from Menidia menidia, assembly GCA_907169785.1. Classification (NCBI taxonomy): domain Eukaryota; kingdom Metazoa; phylum Chordata; class Actinopteri; order Atheriniformes; family Atherinopsidae; genus Menidia; species Menidia menidia. The sequence goes on along the minus strand of CAJRST010004446.1, from coordinate 15,017,628 downwards.
GACATCAGGATTTTTTTTTTGTGACATTTGACTAAATGGATTTTCTTTTTCACTGACCAGCTGACGCATCATTTAAAAGAAAATGGCAGAATTTGACAGGCACACGAAAAAATGTCTTGGTAACATGATCAAGATATTAGAGCTGGTGCCCAACAAATCAAACTGAACTATAAACTATATCTGCACTGGATGGTGATGAATGAGGGCAGACGAGCAGCAACACAATAAAAAAGATATCGATGTGAATAAATCGCATCGAGGACACAAACAAATCAGAAAGAGGTTTCTTAAAATATAAAGGGAGGTGAAAAACCTATAGACAAAAACACATTTTAAAAGAAAAAAACATGAGGAATTGAGCAGTCCCTGCAACACAATGCCTGAAGCAAAAGTAATCTCTTATATAATGTTAGTTTACCACCGGTGTTTCTGTCCGTGTCAGTCAAGTCAAATAAAGACTGACACTGCTCAGTTAAGACTTAAGTCAGAGATTTAAAGAGGAGAACGTTTTGTCAGAATACTTGGCTGCATTTCTTTTGCGAAGCCAATAGTCCTATGAACCATGAGTTCCTGCAATACATTGGGCTTTGGTTGGAAAGAAAATTTAACTTCTGAAAGGTTTGTTGAAGTCTTAATTAAAAGGTTTCACTTGTTGACATCTAGAGTCTTGTAAGTCTTCACTAATGCAGCCAAAAACACAAAGAAGCAGTGAGTTAGTCAGAAAAATTAGTCCATGGCATTAATGGAGTAGGTTTTTAAGGAATTAAATACAAACAGTCAAGCTGTTCTGCACAGAGATTTAATGTGTGGATGTTATTAATGCTCTCATGTCTAGACCTGGGGTGTCATTTGAACTGCTGCATAGGCACAAAACGGGTCCTGACAAACATGTTAACAACTTTTACAAAAGTTGATATCCATAAAACGAAGTTGACAGGAAAATGTGCACAACGGTGCTCTAAATTCATCTGCACAGAGACGTTAGAGATGGCAAAGATTGAGGAAATGAAGCCAGATGTTAGGAATTAGTGCAAAAGCTACACATGTTTTTTCTGGTTGTTTTGTTTAACTTTTCACAATTTTTCCATGAAGATATTTTCTTTATGAAGGATAAAAAATACTAATCAAGTAATGAGTTTTATTATAAGTATTTGATTTGATGGTGCTGCCTCATCACCCCCTGCAGTTGGAGAAGACTGAAGACATGGTCAGGTGTGAGGCTGCAACATTTCAAAAACTGACTGAATTGCCAAAAACTGCATGGCCAAAATTCAACATCCTTCAATACAGTTCATAGATTTAGCTTGAATAAATAGGGGGAAAATTACTTTCTGCCTCGTCCTTCCTTTGAATAATGGCTGTGGTTTGGGCATTTGTCTGCCTGGATTGAATTTGGGAAGTTATGAAACATTCATCAATCACAGAGAACCTTTTTAAGAACCTGTCTTTAAACTGTGAATGGGTCTATACGACCATTTGAAGGTTATTTCCTGAAATTAGAATAAGATCGTCTTAAATTAGAATTATGTCTGTGAAAAATGGGCAGGTCAAAGAGCAGAAACAAGGCTTGCTATCTGGTCCCACTGGACTTGGATTCTGGGTTAAATAACGCATTGTATTGTCTGTCATGGCTTCCCCTCAGTTGTTTTTGGCTCTGTATTGCATTAGACTAGAGGACCAGAGGACATGTTGATGTTCTTTTTAGTAAAAGAACACAAGTATAACCTGTTTGATTTAGTTACATACACATACACATAGTTTATCTTTATTTAACATTAAGAATAGACTAAAAGCCATTTTCCACTTTTGGGACAAGAACAAAACGGAGGGGAAAAAGTGTGTGTGTAAGATAGTGTGTATGCGGTGTTCTTTATTAACAACCCATGCCTCTTAAGGAGGTCTGGACATACTATCTATTGGATTTGAGCTCAAAGTGACCTTGGCCATGTCTGGAGCAGCAATACAAGAGAGGAGAACTGACAGGGAATGTAAATCACACTCTGCTTTGGCTGATTGGAGTGCCATATGCAGTCTAACAAGACAAAATACAGAATCCCACCCAAGTCCTCTGGTGCAAAAAAAATGCCAGAAATATTGAATCCTCCACCAGGAAAAGCTCTCCAGAGACTGACAGGTTTATGTGTGGATTTTTAATGGTGTGTGTCCTTCATAAAGCGAGCAAGCACAGAGTGCACTCTTAGTGACTTGCCATCATAACCAATGTGACACGCCGACATTGCTGCTGGGAATACAAAAAGGTAGAGAGGACAGGCTTTCATCACACATAAGGCAGAGACACCAGGGAGAAAAAGATGGCAGAAGTTTTAGTATGGGTTAGCTTTATATACGTATGTACCTTTTACCCATTTCCTAAAAATTCCTCATGCAAGAAAGCCCCAGAGAAATTAAATGAAGATCCTTGAGACACCTTTTTTCAGAATACAGTTATACTTTTTATTCTCTGAGGTGAGGTGCTCAGGAATCTCGTTGAACTGTAGTATTTACTTGATCCTGAACCTCATAATGAAGTGTAATTCTTCAAGTGGTAAAGAGGCCTTTTTTTCATTTAGAGCAACGAAATCCAAAATCAATACTGCGGAGATCCCTAGGCTGAAACTTCAAGCAAGTTTGACAGGAATTTCCGATTTTCTTTTTCTTCTTAAAGTTTTTTTTTTGTCGAAAGTCACATGCCCAGTTTCTGTGGATGAAAAATGGTTTTAATAAATGAAATCCCTTTTTCAACACCCTGTGAACCACACTTTCTGTTCTTTTAAATCAAGAATCAGTGTATTTTTAAGTTCTTAGCATTAATATGGGAGGTTTCTGCTGCAGTTGTTTTAACTTGCAAAACCAAGAGTCTGTCTGTGAGGCTGGAAATAAGAGACAAGTCCTAGGTAGAGGACATTTTTTAATACAGTGCACACAGTCTTTTACTGCTGATGAAATAAAGACCTCGAAACTGGGGCAAATTTATTCCTTCAAGTACATGCAAATCTTGCATTTCTGTCTGGAGGTAATGTTATCTCACATAGTTTCTGTAAGCCATGCCGGTCTTTCTTCGTCTGTTTTGATGTGTCCATCCGTCTGTTGTCATCCTAAAGTACCAATTATTCTGCATCATAGATCAGATCACAGTCACATTCATTTCTGATTTTTGACCCAATGGCAGATTGCAGGTTTGAGCTTGGGATCCCTTTAATACTTTGTCACACCTGTTGTCATGGGGTTTCTGAACTGACTGATGGAGGAACTCATGGCCATCAGTCATATCTGCTTTACCCTGCACAGCCTCAGCGTGGCACAGAGTTTGTCACAGCTGACACTGACTGAGAGACAGGGACTCACTCTGAACAGATCCCCAGTCCGTCAGACACAGATGCACGTCATTAGTTGAATAAGCATGTCTTTGCTCTAGATGTTGAGGGTTCAGCACATGCAGATCTTAACGAAAATGCAAACTCAGAAAGTCTCCAGCTAAGCAACGGGTGTGAACTCTTGGAAGGGAATGTGGTAAGCCGTGCCACTATGAAAAATGTCATATGATAAATTAGTTGGGTTTTTAGTTGTTTTTTTAAAACAATAAATAAAAAAACATTAACCAAAGAGTAAACACCGTGAATTTGTTATTGGGGAATATGAATCTCAAAAATACAAACTCTTCCTTCATTATACTGACACTTTTCATTTGAGTTCAAGGACTTTGCTATGAATACCTTTTAATCTCAGAAAAACTGTCCAACTGACCTCAACTGAAAGCCTCTGCTCATTTCTTTCTCTTATTCTGTCATAATGTGGACAGTAGAAGAAATTTTATTCGTTGATATTTGTGGGCTTTTGCGTTCATTCTATTATGTGTGTATGTTGTGTTAGAGTGTTAAAACGAATTAGAATGAATGGAAGCACTGTTGGAGAAGGCCTGCCAAAATCCAATTCGACAATTAAAGATGGCACCGTTTTGACACAGAGGGACTCACAGTGTACAGCACACTTCTGTGCTTCTGTGAACATGATGACTGTTCAGAAACAGGTCTGAGTAATGTGCTGATATTGAGGCATTGATGCCACTTTCCAAGTGAGAAGTCGACCTAATTCAGTTAATTGATTATTGCCCTCGCCTCAACAACTGTAAGTTGTTCCTTTACACAAGCATAAGTAAGACTTCACTCTGGTTTCAGCCATCAATCTCAGCCTCGATGTTAACCAACACTAGAGTTAATTGAGCAACGTGATCACGTGCCCGTTGACAATCATGTCATGTGGACATCAAGAAATCAATACATCCTCTATATATCCTCTGTACATCCTCCATATCCTCTATAATCAATATCCTCTACTTTACAGACAGGGAAGAGAATAAGGATGTTTTACACTTACAATTTTTTGTATTAAACAATGCCATACCACAAAGATTCTTCAATATTAGATTTCCAATTTCACTTAATTAGTGTACATGACATTATATTTTGACAATGTTTGACAAAGTGGTTTATTCTCCAGACTAAATTAATTAAGTCACAGGAAAACAAATGTAGGCAGTTACAGACAGTGAGTAATAACTCTAAAAAAAAGGAAACAATGTCATGATATTGGACAAACAAAATGAACGAATGTAAAAAAAAATGTAGCTACAAAAACAGTAAAAGGCTCAAATACTGAGGTAATACATCAAAATGAGGGCTCGCTATATAAAAATAAGATCAGAACAGGTATTTAAAAAAAAAAGCTTTGTCATTGTTTTGAGTAACTATATAAATTGTAGTATGGGATGAAAAATCACATTTTCTCCTTATTTGGAGGTACCTTTTTTATAGTGAGAGTGTTCATTTTGAGAACATTTCTCTCTGTAATGACTTAGACATATTTCTCTCTCATCGCATTTGTATTGCAGCTTGCCCGTCCCCGTTTATGTCTGTAGGCAGAGATCACCCGTTTTAATCATGTGTGGAGTTGAGATAATAAGAGAGGCTGCACATTGGCCGGTCTGGTCAGTGTGAAGACCCACAGGGCCGATAACGAGTTAGAAAGTATCAGAACTAAACTTATGACTCTGTGTCTGCATGTCACGAAACCCCCCCAAACAGCTCTGAGGAGGAAGGACACAGGATTGAGACACCATCCAGAGGACCGGCGAGGTATTACAGGAAGAAAGAAAAATGAGAAGGAATTGAATTTCTTTCGATTTCTTTTTCGCCTCATTCATCTTTCAGAGGGCTCCCTGAATCACAGCAGTGGTCACCAGATGGTGCTGCAAAGGCAAGTTTGATCCATGTGTTGCTCACACGGGCGGGAGCATGAAGGAATGAGGAAGTGCAAGGGGCCTCAACATCGACGTAATCATCATAACTCTGCTGTCCATCGCGCTGGCATTTGACTGATGGTGGCTGTAAATCCGGCACAAGAGAAAAGAGGCCATTATGTATGCTGGGGAGGAGAGTGATGTGTTGCACTTTGTAAATTAGAGAGAGGCTGTGGTGACAATGGTCTCTACTTCTTAATGGAAAAGTCAAATCACAAGTTGTTGTTGAGCATAAAATTGATGGGATAGTGTTGGGAGGGCTGTACAACGTCTACAATGGGAAATTATAATAAAGAAAAAGATGAGTTTGCTTGCTTTTCTTCTGCTTCTTTCTTGAAAATGAATTAAGATTGTTATTTGCATGTTGGTGGTGTTAGATTGATGAGATTGCCTAGATTTAGCTATTAAATATTGTGAATATTACCGTGCTGCCGTAAGCTTGTCTGCAGAAATGTTATATTTTCTTTGATTTTATGCACAATGAAACTGCAGAGTCAAATAATCGTGTAAATAATGTCATACGATGACGAGGTGCTCAAAATTCTCAGAAACGGGAGGGCTTAGGAAATTTTCCTCAAGCCCAGAGCTTAGTATTGGGGATGGAAAGTGGGCAGAAAAAGAAAAGTAGCAGATGGAGTGTCCCATTAGCAGTTGTCCTGTTCGCCTGGGCCAGCTGCCACTCTTTTGGTGTCTCTCTGGGTTTATCTCCTCCCCTGAGTCAGTTAAGTAAACCTACTTTTCATGTTAACTTTGTCGTTTTGGTGGCTTACTAGTGAGCACAAAATCTGCATGTTTGCAGAGCTATAAAAGTAGGAGGGCACAGGCTTACCTGCAGAGGTAACGGAACACGGTCCATGCTTTTGTGTCCAAATCTGTTTTCCACCTTGACATCTGGCTGTCCCCTTTGATGAATCATCTCCATGACACTGACAGCGTGTGATCAGAGGTACTTTTATGCAGCACTCGAGGTATCATTTAAAGGTGAAATTTAGAGTGGAAATACAGCATTTTGACTTTCAGACACTCACTGCAGGCTTAATTAAAGCTTGAGTTGGTTAAAAAGTTACTAATTCAAATTCAGCATGAGCAGTCATTTTGACAGGAATTGTATTTCAAAGACAAAGATTTCAAAATCACTGCATTTGTTTTTATTTCTATTTTACACCATTTTCCTCTCAGACTGTGGTTATAAGACCGAGAAGCTGAAGTAATACTCATTCAGTTTTATCTCTTTGTACACATGAATATAAACAGCTTTAACTATTTATGCAAACTGGAAATGGTGCAGTACATGCAGTTTGGAATGCAATTATACAACAAGAGCTAATTTAACTTCATACAAAGACAATAAAATGTTTTCCTTAAGAGTCGTTTTTCCCCCCCAGCATTTCATTTCCACCTTTCTTTCCAGCTGTGAGCAGCTACTTCATTTCCATGGTCGATTGCGTTTTCAGAGATTCAAGTCAGTGGTGTTTTAAGCAGATTTTCGTCTGCTTAGAGTGTACTTTATCTTGTCACTGTTTCAGCATTGATGCCACACACTCAGTGGTAGAGACTCAAATCCAGGATGACAGGTGTAGTACCCAGTGTACCTAGAACTCAGAATGATTAAACAATAAGAGAAAATCATTAGAGGAATAATCCAATTCCAAAAATACAATGCACACGCGGTATTCTGCATAATTCCAACTAACTCTGATCCTCCAGTTGCGTGTTTCTATTTGTTGTGGCAAATCAAGACAAAGCCAGTGGCTCCTTGTCTGCTCTGTTACTTTAATAATGCCACATGGTAATGATGGGATTTTCTTACTGAGACAAGCAGGCTACATCCATCTGACACTGTGCTCCACCCTTTGAGACATGGTTGGATGGTGACTTCACACCATTTCATTCACCAATCAAAGGCGACGCAGATGGCAGAAACACATATGCACTTCTAAACACGCATCCCACTTTTACCACAATCTTTCTTTTTCACTCCTCTTGTCTTTTTCTTTTTGAATAGCTCTTTGTTCTCTGCCCATGTCTATTTTTATCCCAGCGTTCACGGGAGGAGTCAGAGAAATGACGAGGCTTGGGAGACATGCTCATCTCCATGGCAACTATATTGCAGCTTTTATGCTCTAATACAGCCTTTTTTTCTGTGTTGTGTACTTTCAGCACCCTCATCTTGATATCGGATTTGTTTGGCTCTGTATTTTAGAGCACTTCCTCTTCAAATGCTCTTTGGAGGTCTTATTTGTTGCGTGCTTCCTTCCCTGGATCCTCATGTTTCCATGCTTGTCCACCTCTCACCAGCCCCCTCCCCCCAAGAGTGGATTGAGCTGTCTTTTCCTCTCTGAACCAATGGGCGTGCTGTTGGAGAGTAATTCTGCACTAACCCACACCTCACTCTTGAGACAGAGTTTGGATGTCATACGACTTGCTACCACTGTGAGGCCCACTTGCATGAACCTGAAAATCTCTGTGGGCTTTGTTCGATTCATGGGGGTTTCCCCATTTTTTCCCCCCCTTTTACTGAATCCCACTGAGAAATGCAAATTCACTTGCACTTTTCCCAGCATGTGACTGCAGCACGGCGCCCACTTTTGAAACATGGATGCAAATCTATTGTTCTGTTTCTCTATGCTTTAATCTACCTAATGTACTCAAAAATACGAGGATGAGGAGGATAGACTGTTGTCAAAATAATTTTATAAGGGCTCCATATTCATTCCGAATGCAGGTGATTACAATATATCTCAAATGATCACGCCACGTTTTTGCTTTTTAGAAAAAACCCTATTCATGAGCATTTGAATTCCAGTCGCTGTGTCCCCTAAACTAGGCAGCACAAACAAACCCGCACCATCATTATTCTATCGGAAATTTCCCAACCATTAGTCATCTCTTGGTGAACACATTTTGTACCATGGTGATAGAGTCCTCCTCTAAAGCAGGACATGCATTTAGTTCCACTTGCGGGATTCCTTGGTGTCACGTGGCCGGGCAGCAAAAGCATATGCTGTCAGTGTGAGTGTCTGTGCTCACTGGCATGAGGTGCACAGAAAATACACAGACGGAAGCTGTGACAGTCATAGGAGCTATAATGGTACCAACATGAAGGGGGTGGGGGCTCCAAAGGAGGCGCTCAAATGAAACACGAGGATGAGACAGAAATACACCGTGGAGGCGAGCAGCCGACTGATGTGCATCCTCATTTTAAATACAGCCTGCGCACCAATAAAGGATAAATGAATATGCTGGCCCACAGACTAACAATGCCATGCGAGATAATGATGTTAATTATGTGTTTCCTTTTCGTGCCAGTCCACAAGCGTCAGCAGATGCCAGTAGCCCTAAGGAGCTAAGTGCTCACCCATGGTCCTTCAGATTGCCCCTATAAGAAATTCTTTCACTAGTTGGCCGGTTCCCTATGGCAACAGTCAGCCCCCTCTGTGTCACCTGCCGGTGATGGAGCAGATGGACCCAGCGGGGCCAGGCGACGGCTTCACCTGTCACACTTCCACAGCTATCCCACGCATGGCAACACAAGCAGACGTGCAGGTACCGTTAGCCAAACCTGCAATGTTTCATGCAGGTTTCTTTGTGCAAAATACACACACCCCAACAGGTGTAAACACACAGGAACGTACAAATAGACAAATTTGCATTTAGCTAGCATCATATACACCACAGATTAGCACATAATTCTGTGTCTACACGAAAACACCATTCCCACATGCTTCCTTTTCTTTGACCCCCGCCCAAATCTGAAGTTGAGGAGGTGAATAAAATGGAGTTGAATAGTTTCATAAGAGCTGTCGACCATTGTTTCCTTTCTTTATCCATTTGTGATAACACTAAGATATCTGAATAAAAACAAGTTGGGGTTTTCTTGGCTACATGAGTAAGCTGGTAAGTACTGCCAGCTTGTAAGGAAATGAGGACCCAATGGATCACGTCTATTTTTATTGTGACGGCTCAACAATAATGAAAAAACAAAACAAAAACATGCTCCTGCTCAGGAACAGTTATGGCTAATGCTGAACATTACCATCTGTTTGGGTCTTTCCTTGAGTACTTTGCTTCTCTTTTCAATATTTCTGCAACCCTGTTACCTTATAGTCTTATAATCAGAAATTAGTCCCAGTTTAGTTTGGATTGGCATTCAAAAACTCCTCCAGTGTGTGCACCACTTGTTCTAGTGCCACAACTGCAAATATCCTCTGTGACAGCCCCTGTGCTTTCCACACAGGTCAGTTTGTCAGAAACCTGCCTTAAATGTATGACTGCAGCAACTTTTCCCAGCAGCTGTGTGTCAAAGTCCATTTCTTCAGTCCATCTTACAGCTGACCAAACTCAATCCATTTTACCGTTTAGTACATTTGTGCTTTTCATCATGTAATGAGCTCATTATTTGAGCTTTTCCCTAATTTTGTCCTGTTTTGAACCCATTGCCTGGAGGAAAAATACCACTGACATGTTCTTCTTACCAGCTTAAATACTACATGCTTATTAAGAAGTTGCTATGTACAGTAAAGTGGTCATTTTCACAACACCACAGCCAGCCACAAAAACTAGATGATAATATTTGAGAAATATCAGGTAAATTGTCACCACCATTACCAAAATACTTTTCTATGTTTTTGATGATGAAACAAGTACTTTTTAATTAATAATTATTATTATGGGGCATTGCATACTAAAACAAAGGGGTTGATTCCACCACTGCGACGTAGAAATACAGTTCTTTGCACAACTTAATGCAAAACTCTTTATATCATCTGTCCATAACGTTAGTCCGTAGTGACTACTAATCAGACAGAGTGCTCCTCCTGGACTTCAACAGAAGTATTCTTAAGCAGGTATTACAGGGCTGGAAAAGGGCTGCAATCGACCATTGATGTGAGGCTAGAGACAGTCAGGAAATCCACAACATTATCTGAGGTCACAGGCCCCCATCTTGAAATACAGTGTGGTCAATACTGGCAGTGAGATGCAATGTGACGAGTGGTCTATCAATAACACTGGGCAGAAGGAGGTGGATTCATAAATCAATCCTGCCTTTGAGGTTCTGATTGTGCAAAAGCCCGTACAGGGGCAGAACAAGAGGGCATGTCAGCAGTTTACTTTCTTTTTTCCGAACAACAATGTGCTTTTTAAGCAAAAAAAAGAAAAGCGTATGCAGCTGCTACACTTTCAACCGTACAACTTCCTCAAAAACCGGTTATGCGTAGTTTTAATGCCATAGTTGTAAAAATCCTTTCATGTCTGAAATGATCCATTTACAGAGAGACGGTTGCGTGACACAGAATGTTACACACTGTTTATTGCAGTTGCATCTTTCTTATTTCTGGGTAGCCCCATACCTGGTTCAGAAATTTCATGGGGCGAGATGGGGGGGGGTTTGCACACATGAGTGCCAACTTGGGGACTGAGTGATAATGCACTGACTGTATCGTTTCCTGTTCACCATCTTAAAAGGGTGAATATCTGAGGAGGGTCGCTGAGGTCAGACTTCTGGTTCCACAGTCACTCTCGGTTGGGAAATCAATGAGGAGCGTGCACAGAGAGCCTCCCCCAGGACAGTTCACATCTGCACAAATCAGCAGTGTTTTGTCACCACAATTTTTCCTCGGCTCTGTCAGATGAGATCAGAGAGCACAAATGTGCCACATTTTGCACACCTACACTTCCTCCTCACACACACAAACATCTGTGGGATACCCAGGAGACAGGTGATGCTGGCCATGCTCCAAACATCTTTTCAAAGCAGTAAATGCTAAATCTGAAGTATCAAAACTAATAGCTAAATAAGGGCGAATTATTCCTACATTCAGTGACTATATGGACATTGGCATTGTTGCTACAATAGCCAACATAGTTGACTAAAATAATCAAATCTCCTCCTGCACGTACTAATATCCTTCACTCTATTGTGCTATATATCTATTCGGGTTCTGTTGTCTCTGGCTTTGTCTTTGCTTGATGCTATACAGTATATGAGTTTCTCCCCCCAGGTCTCTCGGACACACAGAATACTGAGCTGTGCACATTTAGGTTGACAGATTAGTTTACATTTGGTTTGACACCACGAGGGGAAGGACTCGGCTGGCCTGCAGAAAGGACTGTGGCGTTCTGGGTTGGTTCAGTGTGAAAACATGGCCTTGCAGAGGAAATATGGAGGTCCAAAGCGTGACCCTGTTGCACCTACCCATGGGTTAACAGTCCTATGTCTTTGGAAAACAAGGTGAATCATCTATATGAAAGCCTGTATGGAGCAAGCAAATCTAAAAGAAGCCCTGGGGAAGTTTCGGTTTAAAATTAGTGGCCACTGAAGGCTGCATTATGGAAGAATGCATAATCAGGCCTCGAGTGAACTTAATTCAGCAATGGCCATCTCAGAGATGGAGGAAACAAGTCAGTCAGTCATGTTCCTATTTGTAATATTGACTGTGATTATAGTACATGCATCGTTTGCTTAATTATGACATAAATCTTTTGATAGCCAATTGAATTAGATGCATGCTCACTGCATGCATTACATGATTATAATCGTGTAATGCGTTGAAATACTTGGGTTAAGATGATGTCTAATAATTTTCTCTTTGGCTAAATTATGATGAGCACACACATACAATTAATATGCTCTTCTTGTACTTGATGAATCTGCTCCCCTCTTTGTGAGGCCACCTTTCAAAAAGAGTAGCGCAGCTGCTTTGAGATGGCTCAGGTCCCATGGCTGAAAACACATATATACACACACAGACATGGAGACACACACATGGGCATATATGCTCACACCATTTCCCCAGCGTTGACGCCACAGCTGTTCCTGTTGGGAGTCTGAGATTTGGATCAGTGTGGCCGCAAACAAAATTGATACAAATGTGGCGAAAAGTGGGTGATATGTGGACAATTTACTTGGATGAAATTGAATGTCAGACATTTAACAAAGTGGCCTGAAAAGCAATTATCTATTAGTTTTCTCTCGTTTTTGGTTTGCTCTTTTTTTGTAATACAAGACAACCTTTTTCATTTTAAAGATGAGGACATTTTTCCAAACTAATACAAATAGAACCATAGTGAGAACATCCATCCATCCATCCATTTTCGTAACCGCTTATTCCCTAATGGGGTCGCGGGGGACTGGAGCCTATCCCTGTAGTGAGAGGCGGGGTACACCCTGGATGGTTCCATAGTAAGAACAATTACAGCAAATATTTTCCAAGAACATCACAGCATGCTTTATTCCCCTCTCTGGTGCCCATTACACTGCTTTATCTATGTGGTATTGAGTTCCTGGATTGTGAGGGCAGATTATAAAGCATCATGAAAATGCAGTTTCAAATGTATCTTTTCAATATGTAAGAGAGTGCAAATTTCAGAAGCCTGGAAGTTTGTCTCGTTTGACATCTGAATGCTCTAAATTTGATCTTTTTCACTGCAACACAGCAGTTGGGAAGTGATTCTCAATCCAGGCATGAAAAAGTCATTTCAAAGTTCAAAGATTGCTGAGGCATATTGGAATATGAGAATCAATATTTTAATTATTTCAACTATAAACATACATGACTAATCTGTAAATAATCAGTAAATCAGTTTGTCAATCACTATGAAAACCACTAAGTACATTATGATGGCTGAAGTTATTGAATGATGGAGGAGAGGCCTTGTTAACATGCAGCACCTCCCTGAGCGAGTGTGTCCATGCATTGATTTCTTCCCGTCAGTGTGACCAATGAGGCTTAAATAATGGCTGCTCATATTTGCTCACAACAAAAAAAGTGGTGACATCAGATGTTTAGAAAATAACAATACACCAAAGTACTAAGTACTATATGTCCTTGTATTTCAACTTCTCCTGCATTCACAATAACAATGTGATACAGATTAATATCAAATTTGAGATTAAACCATCACAATAATGGCACATTAACATCATCCCGTTCCTTATAAATGCCAATCAAGATGCACAGAAAACATCCAAAAACCAATGCCTAATAGTGGAAACTGTTAAATTGAAAGTGGAAAAGTCACGGTAGTGTCTGGGTGCTGAATATGAAAGCTTATTTAAAGCTTTGTATCGTTGACATGGTGTCAAATGACTAGAAAAAGCTGACCTAAGTTGTTTCACTGCAGGTCTATCCAATTATTGGCCGATGGATTTAATGATGAGACGGGACACTTGAGCTGTGATTTGATGAGCCAGGTCATGCACTATAGTGATCTGATACATGTGCAAGTGAGCCACAAGTCACTTTACACAGTTTTATTTACATACGGAAAGGGAAAATGCCATATCGAAATACCCGCGCCACATATGGGTAAGGGGCCTATCTATGTCCAGAACATGGCCACCAACTGGAAAGCAGCCACATTGGATGAACGGCGAGTTTTTCCATGGGGAAGGTGGCCATGTAGCATATCGATAAGACCAGAATTGTCTCAGAAATTGATTGCTGCAGTCAGACTTGAAATATCCGTTGTGGTTCAAAAGGTATCAACCCAGAAATGTGTTCAATGTGCTGTCCCTGGTGAGCATTGTATTTTCCAAAAGTGTTTTAATTCAAATGACTTCAGGACATTTGCAGAAATTAATTTGTTGTGGGGATACGTGTCAACCATGCTATAAAAAACAAGTAATTAGACTACAGAGTTTTATTTTCCAATGAGGTGTGTAATAAAATAAAAAAAAGGAAAGTGACACATATAGTGTTGGCACAGTCTGCTTCATGTTAGCTTCTGGAAGTAATTATTTCTCTTTTTCCATAAAATAATAAAAAGAAGCCCTGGAGCTTCTTTCCTGAGGATTTGGGGAATTATTAAACGGTAGTTCAGATGGTTGCTGCTTACATACTTTGGGGTCTTTTAATTTACTCAGGAACCTTTGGCCACAAACAGACCACTGGGCCACACCTCTGCTGTAGCAAGTGGAAGCTCTGAACGCTGACCTGTGATTAAAACTCTGTTTAACATTCATCATTAGTCAGACACTTTAGAAGACTTTTATGATTGTAACCACAATGTGCTTTTGTCTTCCATTTAACTTTATCTAAACATTGTCAGCAGAACTGCAGAGAATAGACAGACCAAAGATAGAACTTTGATCCCAGAGTGGTGAATTTAAGTTGTTAGAATGTTAAAACTGCTATGGTTACATTTTTGGTTGACGTCTGGTTTGGTGGATAGGTTACACAATCATCTGTAATATTTTTAAACATCATGGGACTAAAAAAGAGCATTTTAATGCCAAAATCTTTGTATTTTCAGAAAACATTTATATGATCTTATAATATGATATCATCTTTATTTCATAATGATAGCAATGGTGTTATATTGATCTTTTTCATGCATAGTCATTATGATGAATTTAAAATTGAAATATTCAACAAGCTTCTGTGAGGTTTCATAACATTTTGGGAATTTAAATGTTGGCTGAAAAACAAAAACCTTATCTCCTGTCGATCTGTTTGTGTGTTTATGCATAATTTTGCGAGGTAATCAGAACAGAAATAGTACAGATTTACTTTTCAGGGCAGTAAGACTCTGTGTAAATTAAATTTCCTGAATGACAATTAGGATGCTCACTAAAGGTGGAAAGATCAGAGTCAGAGACAGGAGTGCATCGAACAGTTATAAGACTGTTAAAGCAACAGTGCTCTTAACGTTTGTTCTTGGAAGGATTTCTCTTTAATGTCCTCCCCAACTGTGAAGAGAAATATCCGCCCATGCCACTCAATACGGGCTATTTTTGGCTCTGAAAATATTTGCAGTGAGAACAGCCCTGCATCTTTGACAAAACGCCTCTGATCTGCTTCTCTTGATGGAAGGATTTGCTTTTTGAAAGTCACACCTGTGACATTCCCCCTGCTCCCGATGGGACTGCGATGGTTGAAACGCGAGAAAGATGCAGCACGTTGCAGTTCATCTCAGTGGCCTACAACCTGATTTAAGACACTGGGTTCCACACACAGTTTACAGGTTTGAGATGGTGAACAGGACATGTGAAAATGCACCATTTTTAACTTTATAATCTGGATCTTTTTCTCACAGCAATCTTTGAGTTCATCTGTTTGCTTTTCAAATGTGATCAATTTTGATATTACATTTCTATATACATATATATACATGTATTAATATTTTTTGTTTAATTTTTTATTTTTTTTTACATACATACGAATATATGATAGATGTATATAAACAGAACCAGTCATTTCAGTTGGTCTAGTGTATCGGGACAGTTTTATTGCTGCTTTTGAGACGTGGAAGTTTTGACAGACATGAGTAGGTGTGTCAACGGATGTGAACGTGTTGACAGAAATGCACACATTGACAGATTAGCTGTGATTGGCTGTTTGGGTTTAGGCAAGGGTTTGAAGGTCAGCAACCAGCTGTGTCTAAAAGTATAACCTGAACTGTGACGCGTGCTTTCAATGCCGGTCCGGAGCATGGACCCTGCTTATTTGCAAACTTAAGTGTGTGCGCATTTTTGGATTAGAATTAAAACTGTTCATCAGTAATCTTTTGTGATTATTCTGTGTTTATGTTAGTTAGTTAGTCTCAAAAACAAAATCAACACATTTGACTATTCAAAAAAATTAATTTGAATCAGTAGGGTAAAGAGATGATTTATTTTCCTCATTGATTTCACATTGATTTAGCAATCTATCTATAACTGTCAACCTTGAACCAGCCAGCAGCCCCATTCATCAGCTGCTCAACATTATATTAGTTGGTATTGTTTTCAATACAAAATGCTACATATTTTAATACAGGCGATGAACAATTAAAACCTGCTTTGGCCTAGAACCGACACAGCGACCCACATTTTTGGTCAATGACCAAAAAGGGAAGTGACATAACAATGAACTTTCAGATGCACATTCTTTTAAATTCCACATTTCCTAGCATTTCTGCCTCCTCTGTGGGAACCATCCATCTTACTTGCACTTCATGCGTTGTTCATTAATTGTAATATATAAAATGGAGCCAATCTTAAATTGATAAAATTATGCTTGCACACTTTAAACTGAGATGGCCTTCATGAGTATATATGTCTGGTACACCCAGTTTAATAATAATGGCAACACTTTGCACTCCATTTTCAGTTGTACACCATTCTGCTAACTTAATGAATAAATAATTGTATTAATCTATCCCAAAAGACCAAAATTCATAAAAGATTACTTTAAGTCTGAAATATTTCTTCTTTAAGAAATTGTAAAAAAATATCCAAATAAATATTCCTATTAATGTAATTTACACTTGTTTTTTTAATAATAATTAATCAATATTTTCTTCATAGTTTTACAATGACTAAAATGCAATTTAGGGCTCAGAAAAATGTTTATCAAATATGACACATTGGGTTTTAAAGGGTTAAGGATGTTTAAATAGTTTATCTGAAAGTGGTACAAACACAGGGGTTGGGTGTGAAACTGGAGCTGATTCAAAAGCTAAGATCAGGGTAAATAATACGTGCAATAAATAACTACTGCACATTACTGTAAAGGGGCAATACGTTAGATTTTACTGCCCCATTGCACAAGATGATCATAATATATCTAGGCTGGGTTGATAGAATTATTGATCAGTTCCAGTGAATCAACCCAACTCACATTGTGCAGAGATTTCCTCTCTGAGCCTTTTTGTTCACTGGAATTTGACTTCTTCTCTTCGGCTTACACCACCTTGTTCTACACACAGAACTCTACTACAAGCGAGCTGATATTAGTGATTAGTTGACAAAAATACACATTTTCTGAGCTACACAAACCAAATATACTTAACTGGACATTGTTTGGTTAAACACTGGCTCACAGAAGGTTCAGATTCCAGGTTCAGTTATGCAGCAAGATATTCATGACTTAGCCCAGGTGTGTAAAACCCCACACAAATACGCAAATACAAACACTGAAGTTATGCAGAAAGCAGCTGCCTCTTCAACTTACAGCCATTATTATTGACACGCCAAATATAGGCTCAGTAAACTGTCAATAAACCATCCCTCTGTGATTTGTTGAGTTATTAATGGATTACGTTAAGGCGATTCACTTTTAGCGGAGTCTGATATCTTGCTATATTAAGCTTCAAAAGGGAACTCAGAATTTCCCAATTCTCTCTGGAAAAACAAACAAAAAAGAGAAGAAATTGGGCTTCCTAGAGGGAGAATAAAACATTGTTCAGCGTTGGTGGAGATGAGGTAATACGAGAGCCAAATTAAAG
The DNA here is from genome assembly GCA_907169785.1 of Menidia menidia. Lineage (NCBI taxonomy): Eukaryota > Metazoa > Chordata > Actinopteri > Atheriniformes > Atherinopsidae > Menidia > Menidia menidia. Next base: position 15,000,122 of record CAJRST010004446.1, on the reverse strand, counting down.
AAGCAGCAGACTGGAGGCAGTGGATGATAACTAGAATATACTGTGGTGTACCAAATACCTGGCTATAGAGACTAGAACAAAAGAAGAAAAAAAGTAGAGAAATGCAGAACAGCAAATTAAAGGAAAACAGAGCCAATCACAGAGTGCGACGAAAACAGGAAAACCAGGGAGCAGGGACCCTTTATGACATCACAAAAACAATATTGTTTTTATATGATTAATAACATTAATGAACACAAAGCTTCACCATATAAAGAAAATGAAAAAAAATGGAAGAAGACAAGTGGACAGATTTCATTGGGACTCCTGACCGCTCCTTGGCTCCACTCCTGCCTATTAGCACCCTTCAAATCCGAATATTTCATCAAGCGAGGTTGTGTTTCCTTACAGTTTGAGATAGTATTCAGCTGCGACATGCAAATGCATGCTCTCATGCAGAGAGAGAGCTTCGTCTCAAAGCGTATCATTCATCATGAATTCTGACAGTATGAGTGCGACCTGTGGAGTTTGTTGACAGATTGTGAGACACTTGTGTGGCTCCTCTATACAATACATTGCAATTTAACAGTAAAGCATAAAAAACTTACAACTACCGTGTCTTTCACTCAATTTCCTACTAAAATATGCCTCCTGTCACCCTACTGAGGCCATTTTCCCTGCTGTCGCAGCCTCCCCGAGTACAAAAACGAGCAGGTGGACCGGAGAGGAAAGACATTTCCTTACACACCACTGGTTAGAATACTGTGCGTCTAGTCCTGGACTCTGAAGCTACAATATTTTTAATATGAAGGTAAAAAGAGAGATTAATTATGTTCCCTGAACTGAACTGAAAAACTGAAGATGTTTTTGTGTTAAAAAAGGGGACGTCTGAGCCTTCAACCTGTTGTAGGAGTGAGGAAGGCACAGCCTCTTCTAAAGCTTTTTGAAACTCATGTTTTCCTCATGTAATGGATTTTCTTTTAAATGTCAGTCTGACATCTTCAATACTAAGCACCGTACACACACTAATGGCTGTTAATTCAAGGGCGAGTGCATTGTGTTGGATATGCAGATCTGTAAGTTGTTTTCTGTGGCAAAAAAAGAGAGTTCAATATATGACAAGGAGTAAAACATCCTCCATACTAAGACTCCTGGACTTAGACATACTGTTACTGATGTCATATTAAAAACAAAACATAGATTAACATTCACCATCTGCAGGATTAAGGAACCACAAGATTTTTACAAATGTTCTGTTTGGCATGTTGACTAATGTACTCAGAAGTGGAATCTACAGGTTTCTGAGATTTTGTTTAGTCCAAAACGATTGAAGAAATTTGAAAGACATCATTTCAGTTTGTGAGATATTAAGTCCACTAAAAGAACTGCCTTCGCCCAGCTTGTTGACCAAATAAGATGATATCTCTTCACTACTTGCCCTTCAAAGTCAAAGAACCACTCTGTAATCTGGTTGTTGACTTGCGTCTCTGTGTCCATGAGATAAACTGGGATAGTCACAGAATCTTGTAACTCCTGGCAGCTGTAGGCTCATTCATCAATCAAAAACTCCCAGTGGGGTTTTGAATCCCAGAAGGAATTGTTTAACAAAACAAATAGGTATACAATTATGATCTGCTTACAGCTGTTTAATTACACTTGACCACATTTAGCTCCCGTGTGTGATGAGAAGATAAGTTATTCTGGAGTTTCATGTTTGAATAAATGGTGTGATTTATCCCATCTTTCTCTTTTAAAACACCATTTGTCATTTGTATTAGTTTAAATAAGATTTTTTTTTAAATAATTTACAACTCATTTTCTTTTTTGCAAATGAATCCTGAGACTAATTGTAATGGTAATGCAATGCAGGGTATTTTTTATGAAGAATGAAAAAGTAAAGCAGCGTACCACACACTGGACACTCGGAATAATGGGAAGGACACATGCTGATGGAACGTGGTTCAGATCCTGAGAAAACTCCCGACTCTACAATTTCTCTGGAGGAGGGAGAAAAAAACTGAAAAAACAAACACATCAAGGTTCTGAGAACCTTTTAGTCCAAAATGAGCAGGACGGCCCATAGTGCAGATTTCAGCAAGTCACAAAACGAGCCCCACAAACCACTGTTTTAATGTCACTTCTTGTCCATGTTTATTTATCCTCTCTGTTTGTTTATTTGTTTATGGACTCCCTGTGCCCGCTGCACCCCCAGTACCTTACATCACTAGTCTAACTCTTCACTAAGGACTTGAAAGCTTTTCATTGCAAAATATTTATGAATCTAAATACAGGTATTTTGCTTCAGCAGCTAAGTGCCAGCTGTGAATGCAGCAGAGACCAACCTATAGAGTCATATTTGCAGACTCAAGCATGAAAGTCCATTTGGGCCGACTATTGACTCACTATTGGGAGGATGGCTAATGGCAACAAAAGAACATGCTTTATGCTGTCCCACCAGCACACCGTGTGCTGAACCATCTATTTTCAAAACATGACCAACAGTGTATAATTTTAACTGACAAATGGGTTTTCTTAATGTTTTTTTTTTTTTTTGCATGTGCACAGTTTTTGTGAGTGAGTGTGCAGCCACGCGTGGTTTTGATCAATTTTCAGTCCATCCCTTCGTTTTCGGCTCAACTGTTAGGCACATTGCCTGAGGTCTATTTCATAATGTGAATTAATTATTCTCTGCTGAAACCGTGAGTGTTTGAATCTGCATATGAGTGCTTGTACTTTGTTATTTGTGAAGGGAATGACTGAGCAGCGTATTATTCCCAATCTCCAGTGCCACATCCAGACGCCGTATCTTTGAATGCATTAACTCCGTGGCTACTGAATATGTATCCCCACCGTCAATCACGTTTTTTTTTTTTCTTTGGTTGTTGTTATTTCTAAAAGTCAGAGAGAGGGAGGACGACAGGGTTGAGGGTGAAATCTCGCCCTTCCTGGCTTTGCGCTCTCTATTAAAAACATCTTAAATGTAGTTGTGTTCACTGGAAAGCCTCTGCTCGTGGAATCTTAAAACACCGTTGGCACCATTGTTTTTTTTTCTCCCTCCTGTGTGTATACAAGCAGCAAGCAGTCACGCAGCTGTTTCCATGGCAATATCTATCTGTGTGAGGAATTCATTAACCCTTTCTCGCAGGAGTTCTATGCAGAAATCCCACATAGAATTGTGAAGGAGGAAGGGATTCTACAGTGCTATTTAAAAAAAAATCGAAGGTATGTATTTTTGGAAAACAGTTGTGAATCCATGATTGCGTTGGTGGCTCCATCCTTTGTTTCCATGCTATAGAAGCAATACAAGTCTGTTGCATCAGTGTTTGACATTCATATTCCAGGAAAATTGAAGTGAAGATACTTTGAATGCAAATAAGAGCGTTGCACTAGTTCCTCTTTGCTCATACGCAACAGAATACCTTCTCCACACAGCTTTAAGCCGTTCTCACCGGGAGAAATAGGAAGGCAGCGTTTGATAAAACATAAATCAATCGCCTTCTGAAATTCATCTGGTTGAATGGCAGTATAATATAAAAGATACATGGCGTACAGATGATATGAGAAAGAATATCGAATGCACATGCAGATTGCATGTACCAGTTCAAACATATAAAGACAAACAAGTACACCTTCACATATTCATCCCCAAAAGGGCCAAATTCAGTACTGACTGAAGACAATACTGGTTTATGTATGAGTAACAGGAACGTTGGTTTGATATTGACAAACCACAGAGAAGATTAAGCACTTGTCAGATCTTTCCGAACGACTAACTTTTCATTTTAAAAATGCCAATAAAAGGCTTAAAGGTCTGGTTAAATGAACACCCTTTTCTTTAAGAAAAGGAGAATCGCACAAAGAGTTGCAAAGTGACACATATTCGTACGAGTGTTTGTCGTCCATCAATAGCTATTTAGCATCAAGTGTTGCGCCTCGCCCATTCTAATTTTGGAGCCTGCGAGCCATGTGACTCTTTGAGATGTGCACTCCTTCGGAATGGAGGACAGATGAGCATTTCAGGTCATTTAGCTGTGTGCTGCCTGCAGGGTGGCGAGCCTGTGGTTTTCTCACTTACAAGAATGACCAGGTAGAGAGTGTGTGAAACTGCTGGCTTCCTGTCAACGCTGCATCACACCGAACTGCACAAAAAACATTCAGTGAAAAGTATTTTAAAGAGGCCAGTTTCTGTGTTTGATTAGTTTCAGAAGTTTCAACATTGTTATTGTGCAGAAATACATATTATATTTTTTCTGATTCCCCTGGAGTGCCACGTATTTCCTGTGTATTGTCAATCAAGGCATGCTCATTACTTTCCACTTACCCGGGAACACTGGCACGTTACTCTGAGATAATCTGACGTCAGAAATGAACAATCGATCACAAGTGGAAGGTGAATGGCTCTCAAATTTTTAAGCAGCTTTAATAGAAAACATCATTCCTGTCAGTGGAGGGTTATGAAGAGCTGGATATCCACCTGACATCACTTGTTTTAATCAGCATACGATGGCATTGTGTCACATTCATGTGATGCGTCACACTGCCTTTTTTCTTCAAACGTCTGCCGTGTTTCAGTTTCTGTAGAAACCTGCACGTTCGTAAGCATTTTCTTTCATTCATCGGTGCCATTTATGGTTTGTTTACAAAAAATGGCTACTCACAAGTACCTGGAACATTGTGGTGAGGTTCAGCCTCAATGGGCGGCACGCTGCACTTTCACTGGGCTTCCTGCAGTAGCATAGCAACAATTGCCTGGTAGCCCACTTCAAGGTGGCGCTCCCGAGCCATGTGCTGAGTGTTTTCAAAGCCTCCGAACTTACCTCTGCAGTCAGCCAGGGCCACGATGTACACTAGAGTTAAACCGTCATTCTGTCAGAGCTTTAAGGCGCTCCGTGGGGGTGAGCGCTCGAAATGCCGCTTTGACCCATTTATGGAATCGGAGCGCACAATCCTGTGACTGTATCATGGAAAATCTGAGGGACAGTCATTCAGTCCATACATTCAGGAGCCAAACAAAACACTGCCTGCATGGGCCACATGCTGCAGCTTGACTCAGACTCTTCAGGGCTGTTTGAGAGCTGTTCAAGTCATTCTTAATTAGGCCATGAGTCATGAGGTCAGCTAAGCTCCATTTGACTTGTGCATATTTGAAAGACTTTTAATCACCTGTCGAGCTCTAAATCTCACCCTTTGTTGTAGTTTTTTTGCCGGTGAGATCACATCAGTCTGTCATTAGGCCGGGCTGTTTAACACAATGTAGTAGAGACACAGATGTTGCACTTCAGAGTTGAACCATTGTGACGTCCCAATGAGCTTTGACAACTTTGGGCCACAGATTTCGTTATTTTACAGCGAGACGGACATAATATGTCGCTGGACTGCAGTAATATAAAGTAATAAAGAAGAAGCTCTATGTTCCTTCAGGGGGGGATCGCCAAACCCCAACGCCCTCATTAAGTCACATGCATATTCCCCCATGCCACTGACCGAAGGTGAAGCTGTGCGATGAAAGGGCGAAACAGTTTGAGGTATATCTCAACTCATCAGTGAAATATACCATCTGTTACTCTGAGCCGATTAGGCCGTTTGATAGATATAAACAGCAGAAGGAAACACAAGTGACTGGAGGGCACCAATGCATTAAGCATGTGATACTATTTATATCGGAGGAGCAAGGGTGACCCAGTAACTCACATGAGTTATGCAACATGTGAATGGCACCAAAAAAAAAAAAAGAATGAATGAATGAATGAATGAATGTAGATGCTTTTCTTAGGGACTTGGGTTTCCTCGTCATTGATGCCAATTACAATTAATTGCGGTTATCTGGGAATACAGTGAATGATAACCCTGTTGTGAGAGAGAAGGGCTTTAGAGCACTGAGCATGCCCAGAGACTGACAGAATTCATAGCACGCTGTCACCCGTGTCCCAACTCCATATTACACCCCGTTATATATTGCCACTGCTCTGCTGTGGCCACACTATGTAACCTCCCCTCCTTCCTTCAAAGAATACAAGTCTGCTTTTTCAGCAAGGATCCTGCACACAAATATTGCTGTCCTGCATTACGCAAACAGAAGGAAAACCACTGCATTGATGGCCCACAACACAAGACGCATTTGTGTGCTGTGTTTGTAAATGAGTGGGACTGAACCCGATCTTTTGCTTAGCTTGATGAGTAAATACTGCACTCCCTTTTCGATATTTCAAATGGCATCAAACAAAAAAAATAAATTTTATTTAAGGAATATGTTTGTCCAGCTAATGGGGAAACAACAAAGGCAGATTAGGATGCATTCAGCAGACACTGTGGGAATCTTGTACCGGGTAGAAACTCAGATTTGAATCTAATCAAGTTCTTTAATAAGTAAATTGTGATGAGTACAGAAACGTAACCATTACCTCCCTTGATCATAGCCATAAGCTTTGAGACGACTGAAACTGATTTTTTTTCATGAACAGCATAACACTGCCACCACCGTGCTGCATATTGGAAATGGTGTGGGGAAGCTCTTCTTACACATTTTGAACTTTTCTCCAGAAGCCAGCTGGCAAACTCATATGATGCTGTCATCTTTCCTCATAAAAAAGAAGGTTTTTATGGTCAACTGAATCCAGTGTTTTTTTTTTAATCTGCTGCTTATTCCAAGTAGGTTGAGTTGTTGTTTTTTTTTCATTAATGCAAGGAATATTAACCGCCATGTTTGTAGTCTCACTGACTCTGCCAGTTAACATAAGCTATGTTTAAAGGTATGTTACAAAACACCTGAACAGCTCAACATCCAGAAAGAGAAAATTATTTTTAACAACTACACATTTTATCACATTATATTGGATGCTTTACACATGTTTTTTTTTTTGTATTTTCAAAATACTGCACATCACCCTGGAATGCCAGGTCAGTTTCAATCTTGGTTTTTAGTCTTTGACATACTTCCATCCATTTTCCATACCCACATTATCCAATGCAAGGTTGCATGAAGGTGAGGCGTCTGTGTAATGTCATTGAGGAAGAGGCAGGGAACACCACTGACAGGTTTTGAGCCCATCACAGTGCCACAGCCATGCAAGCTCACACTCAGGTCAGTTTGGAAAGACCAGTTAACTAAACATGTGAGTAGAAACAACCAGAATGAACCCAGAGAACCCCAAAATACATGGAAAGACACGTAAACTCCACATAGCAGGGATCTGAATGAGAATCTCTCTTGCTGAACCCACCATGCAGCCCATGGCCTTTGACATGAAGCATATATTAGACACTGCATTGTAAACTTTTAATTATGTCCATCCCTATTTCTGGGGGCCATGCTGGTTTACACACCCTGTCCTCCAGAGCTAAAGCTAAGTGTGTTTGTAACATTTAAGAAAGGTCAGCACAAGACATAACTGAATATTATTTCCCTTCTTTGCCATTTGACTCAACATCTTCTCTTGCCGTGTCTGTTTACAGATTTGACGGTACATCTGAAAAGGCTACGCTGCGTTTTCTCATCACTGATGCTAGCAAAAAACACCAAACTGGAAAAAAGCAGACTTCAAATATGTACAGAATGCCAGATGCAGGCTTACTCAATTGTTAAGCATTTGGCCCTCACCACAGTGATGAAGCAAAAGTGGTGTGGTGGCCATGGTGCGCCACATTTCTCTCCCACACATTATTGTAAATACCCCCCCCCACCACCACCACACACACACATACACACACTTCTATCTTAACAGCAATGGCTCCATGGTACATCAGTTGCTGTCTGCTTTTGTCCTACTGACACCACAGTGGTGACAGCGCTGGGTCTACTCCTTTAAATGAGCCTTTGCGCATAGCCTTCGAATCACCACAACTGCATCAATGCTGGCTGGGTTGCTTAGCAACTGGACAGCACAGAGATCCCTGAAGAAAACCTCCTCCTCTGTATAAAACACAAGCTCGTGCGATTCTTGGATTGTGATGTGCGCGTCTCCAAAGAGTCTGTTTATGGTTCAAATGTCCGACCAAAAGAACGGCGACTCCTGTTGAGTGATAACAACTTAAATGAATTCATTAAAGCTCCGCGTGAGCGCCCTAATGCGCGAACGTGTGTGTGTGGGTGCGTGAGTGCGTGCCTCTCTCTACATGTGTGTGTGTCTGGGTGTGTGTGTTTTAAAAATTGGTAAAGTGGAAGAAATGCATGAAAACGCACCGGCACACACTCATTGCATCCTAATGGTTTCGGAGAGAATGGATGGACAATTCAGCGCCTGAACAGCCTCTCGCTGAGGAATTCACCTTAGGTGTCCCCCATTTCTCCCCGCTCTGTGGGATATTATTTTAATTTAAACTAAGACAGATCGAAAGGAGGGGAAAAGAACACGAGGTCCCCTCATCATATCTCTTTGGACACTCGTCCAGTGATGTATGAAGAGGACGACCGGAGTATTTCAACGTGTCCAGAGCCCATTTAACGCTGGGCAGCGGAGGACAGGGGTACTTTTCAAATAGCCGAGCCCTGCATCTTTGACATGTAATCCGACGTTGTGCTACATGCTTTGGTGAATCAGGGGGCCATCCATATTTCTCGTCATCTAATTTTTTTTTCACCAGAGGAGTGATATAGCCCGCTCTGACGTCTGCATCAGATATTACCCACCGCTTTTTCAATGTGCATTTTCCCCTCAGTGACTTTGCGCTGATCTACATCATCATCATCGGCAGCAACGGGAAAAAAAAATAGGGAAGACTTCATTTTTCTTTTTTTTTTTTTAAATCCCACCGCTCCCCCTTTCAGCCGACCAGCGTTTCCAGTTCAAACAGATTCCTTTTTACAACATCACGTTGTGGAATAGACTGGTGCCAGGGCATCGCTGGAACCATGCCTCTTCTGCAGATTTGGACTGGGAAATTTCATCCACCAATTTGATCGTTGGGAGGCTGCTGCTCTGTCATTCATGCAAGTGTTTGTTTTGGGGATTTTTTCAGGAGAAGAATACTTGTCATCACTTTTAAAAGTATTGTGTGCGCAATTTTTTGAGAAAGATGTCTGATCTTCTGGTGTTGGTCGAGGGGCTCTGTGACCTGCACGGATTTCCATAGCTGGGGAAAACAGCGGGGGCCAAATACCAGAATTTTAAAATCGAGAAGCCCATTAAAATGAAGACATTGCAGGCGTAGATGTAGACTAGTTTATTCGACATTTTTTTTAAAGGCAACTGTGTTTTGATTGCCATTTTTTTTACTTTGTGCATTTTCGGGAGGACCACTGGACTGGTTGGATTATAGAAACTATATATAAGGATTTGTGGAGATGTTGGGTCGTCAAGAAGATAAATTATGTGGAATTTTCTCTGCTCTGGCGGCTTTGTCCTTCGCATGCTTTGTTCAAAGGTAAGAAAATGGCCAGTGAGATGGGGAAAAATAGACTTCACACCAATAGATGTGATTACCGATCAGTAAAAGGCGGAGATGAGGCAGATCGCATTAACGGGGTACCCAGGCCTACTTATTAGTGGCATTGCCGCCGATATATTCCCAATTAGAGGTTGCTGTGGCGTGCGCCAGCGTGAAACATGCGCGCCCATAAAAGCAAGTCTATTGTTTAAAAAAAAACATTCCACAAATATCAAAATAGAGATATACATATTTAGTTTGGACATGCAGACTTATATCACGCCTTGATATCAAATAACTACAATCTGCGAGCTGACTAAAGCAGTGATTAGATGATGAAATCAATCAGCCGATCATCGATTGATTTTGCTATTGGATGCAGTTAGATTTATGATTCTCCTCTGCCTATGAAGTAATATATTTATTCAGATAATCATCTTAATTTCCCAGTTTATTAACCGGAACCAAATCAAGAAAAATCGGGGAAAAAGATCCCCGCAGATTTTCTACTGTTGCTTCCCAGATGGAAGGCAGAGTAGATTTTAATAAATAAGCTCGTGTCAAGGCCTTTTAATGTTTACAACATGCATTTCTGCACAAGCCCCACCAACATCATCGGAGCCACAATCTCCTGCTCAGTTCCGTTATTGTTTTGATGTTGAAGACGCTGATGTACATCCCTTGTGGCCTATTCCTTGTCTGCAGCAACCTCCTGTGTCAGTTAAGAGGTTTAAGTGCTCAGTGCAACTCAGGCTGCCCTTTTAGACATTTTGATTCCAATATACCTGACCAACAAACGGCGGGGGCATCATTTAATCTGCGTTTGAGGCCATATTCATATTTCCTCACGCTGATGGTCTCAGGTGTCATACCCACAAGTTGATTAACAGCTGCACCAACTGTGAGCTAATTGAAGAATGCCTCCCTGGCAGAGCCCAGGGCCAGTGCTCCTAAATGGAAAGTGTTTTTTATTTCATCTCTGCATCCGTTTGCATGTTTTACTGGAGCGAGGAACCACACCAGAGCTGGTCCAACTCAAGCGATGCAGGTCATGGTGCCAATGTTCATGGGTGTCAGTCAGACACAAGTGGACTACACGTTCCCTGTAGAATATTCTGTTTTAAAGCTCAGACTGATAAGGCCCGATATGCCTTTAAATGAGATAGAACTAGTACTTGTATTTATTGCAACAAATTAACTACTTGGCAGCTTTATAATTTGCTTTGGAAAGTAGGTACGAAAAAACAAACAGATAAAAGCCCATTTTGAACATTTCTCATCACAGTAAATCTTTTAGAATGCAATCATGTCCTTTTTCTAAAAACTTTATTCAGGTTGCGAGAAAGAATAATTGTAGGAATGACTAACACGGGGTCAGATTCTTGCATGGATGGAGCAGTTTGTTCTTGAGGTATTGTTTAATGCATCCCAGCTCCCATCTCCCCCTGTGAAAGCCTCACCATGTTGACATTCTGTTTCCCCCCTCCAAGGCTTCTCTTGTGTAGGTAATGTCGAGCACACGCAGTAATCATTTTCAAGCTTCATCATATGTGAGATGGAGTGCAGAAAGAAAAGGGAAAAAAAGAACGTCTGTGAGAAAGAAATCACAAGCGTGATTTGGATTTGTTTGTTTGAACACGGCCCCTGTGCTTATGCTTTCTGCCTTCAGCTCCTCCACCGGAAGCACCGGAATGTCTGTGGCCAAGACTACCGTGGACAAGTTGCTGAAAGGATATGACATCCGTTTAAGGCCCGATTTTGGAGGTATGTTTTGGGGCTGCATGTGGTTTTCAGTCTCAGGCTCCCGCTTGAGCGTATTAACAAGGTTTGAACATGCTGAGATTTACGTGTCATCAAACCAAAAACTGTCAGAGATCTTCCCTGTGGCAAAAATACAGGGAAGACCTCTGGAATGACTGCAGCCATGTTATGATTGTGCCGTCAGTCCCGTTTTGGAATGACTGCTTTTCAAGAAAAGGGGCATTTATGGAGAAGAGAACTGAGTGGTCAATTATTTTTCAGGACATCTTTTTATTAAACCGACCCTTGATTATACACCCTTAACTTTTACTGAAAATTATGGATTTGCTCATTTACGTTGGATTAGTGCATTTAGAATAAAGCCTGTTTTGATAACTGAAAGCTGACAGAATGGGGAACAAGGTCCTTGTGTTTGCTGCGGTTAGTGGTTTAAGCAAAGCCGTTTAATCAACCGATGGTGGTTGGTGTCGCAGTATAGAAAGCATCAGATGCTTTTTCTGTTAAATATAAATGATACATAGGCACATTTCATGTAAAATAAAAGGTGGAGAAAATTGCTGCATTGTAATTTGGGATCATCTCAGGTTCGTACACAGTTAATTCGTAAGGTTGTTTTTTTTTTTTTGCTTTGAACAGTCCTCATTTCTGACTCCCGATTATATATTTTTTATGTTGACTACAATTTAAGAAAAGTCCTCAACACTTTATGCAACATTCAGCTGACGTAAAACAAGTCATTTAGGTCTTTGGTGACATTAAATCAGACTGTGATGTCCAAATATTTTGGGTTGAGCTTGGCCAGGATGTGAGGAAGAAAAATCCCTGATATCACTGACTTATGTGTGTCCAAACTTATTTCATGTAAGTATGGACATCTTTTCTCCAAAAGACAGATAATTTGTCTAGTGAAATAATAATAAAAGATATTTCTAACAGACCCTGATGCATATGAAAAAAAGTTTTGAGCAAAATACATTTTTTGAGGTTTTTTTTTAAAACTTTGCTAAAAAAAAAAAATAGAAGTGACAGTTAGTTATGAATTACATGAATATCAGCATTGGATTTTGAAAGATTAGTTTGATTATTCTCATATTTACAGTCTGAATTGAATTAGACAGCATTTTGTCACATTTACTGCGGGCGGTGTGTTCGTCAGTCCTGCTATCACAGCCCACTTGAGGATAATGAGATTAAGCAGTTAAAAACATATAGCAGGTGCGCCTCCTCATATAACCTTCCTCTGGTTGTGTGCTGTGCCAAAAACAGATGCTCTGAAGACGACAAATGTGCCAGGATATGTTAGCCTGATGCTGGCCGTAGTAAAAAAAAAAGAGAAAGAAAAGTATAAACTGAGGTTACATCTTAGTTGGGCGTTTTGGCGAGCTGCCATGCCAGAGCTGTTTCATATATTCATTGAAAAGAAATGAGAGCATACAGTAAAAAAAGTCTTCATCCTGTGTCCCTGAAGGAGTAATCCCAAAGGATATGTAAAGTTGAGTCTAAGTTTAAGTCTTGAGACAAGCTTTGAGAGCTCAACATAACACGTTAACATTTTTGGTTTTCAGTTTTCCATTTTGCATCTATTTTATATTGGGAATAATTGCACACTTTAACACTGTTTTGAATGTAAAAGTCCTTTCGATGTATTCTTGTGTTCCTTTGTCCTATTTATGAAACTCTAAAGTCACGTTCTTTCTGCCGTGTGTTTGGTGTCTCTGGGGTGCTGGGATAATAGTTTGAAGTAAAAGATATGAGCATCCATTTAATACGTTTTCCGGTGCAAAGCTCACTGTGCTCCTCGCTATCATCATGGAAACGTTACACAAGTCAGTACCGTCAAAAAACTAAACATTGCCATATGATTAGTTGCATCACAGCTGTGTTGAGCATGGAAAATGGCAAAAGCTGGAAATGCCTGGAAATGTGTCTTTTTGTGTGAAAACAAAAGATTCATTTTGTTTCATTTTCTCTGCAAGCCAATAGAAAATGATGATTTCTAGCTTTTCAGTTCACATATATGAAAGACCAGTTATAACTGGGGTGGTTTCAGATTACATTGGCATTGTTGTTTATGACGGTCCTTATTCTTTAACCATTTTCTGTCTTTTGTCCAGCTGTCTTTGAATCCGCAGCAGTGATTAGAGCTAGTTTTAAAGAGAAGGAATCCTCTGCTCAGAGTGACTGTGGTTGTAGTAGCCTCAGGCAAGAGAGCGGTAGTCCATCATCTCTTGATATTTCCAGCATTAGTCAGCTACTTCTGCCACGACCCAACTGCTGACCAGATTCAACACAGAGGGTTTCAATTTTGGCCCAACGCAGGACACCAACTCCCTTATTTGGATGAAAAGCGTGTGGTTTAAATAGTCCAGCGAGATGACTCCTGGAAGTTTGTTGTGTGGTGGCCATACAACCAGCATATCCAAGAAGAAAAGCCCACTCTGTCCTTGCTGAAACACTGCACTCTTCTCTGTGAGCCAAACGTAATAGAACGGAAGGACTGTGAATTGCTCAAGAGACCTAAATATGGCATATTCACTATCTTTCTGGATTACTCAGGATACACTTTGGGAATTTATGTTGGTGAAAACCCATTTAGGAAAAAGGACAGACTCCAGATTAAAAATGCATGGTGGATCTCATCATCAGTGAGGCAACATCTGTCAGTAGTACATGGTCGCTGCAACTGTGTTGACAAAGTTTATCAACTCCCTTTCATTATTAAACCATCATGAAATAAGAATGACACATGTCCTAATTCCAGTTTCTCCCACTTTTGTGTTCTCACTCACCAGTGCCTCTTGCACGAAATGTCACTTCTGTCGATCTACTTTTAATTAAATTCTTATTGACCCAAACAAGCCGGAAAATGTGAGAATGTCTTTTAAAGAAATAGTGAGCGCGTGCAACCATCAAGACATTATTAACATTGCAAAAATCTGTCATGGCTTGAGATGGGAGTGGAAAGAAATCGATCCACGAGGATGGGTGAGAATTATGGTAATGGATGGAAACGCAGACATCATGGCAGTGCGCCCAGTTGTGGGGTGTCAGTAGTTTATAGGCAGAACTCAATTGTCCACATAACATGAAAAGTAACTGGGCGACTGCGTTCTTCTCAGTGGGCCTATGGAGAGCATAATTTTCTAAATTTGCTTGGGTAGTCCACTACACGTTATATCTGTGATCAGTGAGCCAAATATTAAAAGGAAAATAATTTTCTCAGAAGTAACTACTTAGCGAAGAGCCAGTCAATCACAGGCCTAGAAAAAGCAGACAATCTGCTAGTTTTCTAGCAAATTAAGGAATTGGCTTTGGCTTTGGCCACACACTCCGTTCCCATTCACATCAATACGCTTGTGCGTTTCCATGACCAGATCCATGTTGGATCTTTTGCCACTGACCATGTCTATGTCGCACAGGGACATAGGCATAAACCTTTTTCAACAAGTTAAAGATGGATATCGCCTGTGTCGGACCAGAATGATTGCACCTCACCTCGCCTGTGAGTAATGGAGGACTTTCATAAGAATCATTTGTTCTCCTGTCCACTTCGGTCGTGTGATGCATGTCTGGTTATCCAGCGTACATGCAGAAGAAGGGAAACAAACCTAAATCTTGTTCTCATCCTTCAGCAAATTAAAAAATGACTGCCTCCATTCTTTACATGATGAGACAGATTTACATTTAAAATTGAGTAGGCAGATGTTTTTAGTCTGGCCCTGTAGTTGCAGAGGCTCTCAAAGTGTATTCTCATCATACTCTAGCAGTCCATTTCCTACATGATATCACAGCAACATTCCCAGGGAAATATCAAACGTGACCTGCTTAAGTTCAGGGAACAGAATGGCACCTCCACAAAGGTTTAGCTGAACATGCAGCTTAAATGGTGACACCCGGCTATAAAAAAACATTTTTGTAATGATAAAAATAAGTATGATACTGATAGCAAAGCTAAGTCAGGAAATGTGTAATATATGTGACCCAATGCATGTGAACAATTGGATGATTAGTCAGAAGTCATCAAAAGTCATAAAAACTCTGTCCTCTGCATCTTTCAGAATAAATGTTTATTTTTTTTGTTATTTTACCACCATGCATCTTATTTTGATTTGTTTTACATATTCACTGGTACTTGAGACCTTACAACAAACAGTATTTATCTTCCTAGCTGACTTCCCCCTCTGTTAACTTGATTATGAATAAGGTGTATTTAGGAAAACACAGGCCATCTTGCCGTCTACCGCTCCTTTGTAATCCACAGTACCGTTTCACTGTCACATGGCCCCTACATTTATGATTAAGTAGTTTTCATAAAAGCGATGATCCATAAAATGTATCTGAATACATTTATAAAGTGGAGTAATGAAATACATGACCCAGCTAAATCAGTTTCATAAGAGCTTTGTTTAATAATGAACTACTCTCTCATACATTTACAAATTTGCTATTACCTTGAAGCAGCTACATTATTTGAATATTTACTGTAAACTGCATGTATGTGAAGAATAATTGCATTAAGTCTAATTTGTTTTAGATTGTGATTGAGACAGGCATCGTTCTTTGGGATGCACACCGAATACTTCATAATCAAACATACAGCATGTTTAGTGTAACCAATAACAAGCTTAATATTTCAAGTTCCCTGTGATAAATTGCATTTGTCCTACTAACTGCGCTCAGCCATTTCTTCTCATTACTATTGTTGGATGAAATAAAACTCACCCGACATGTGTATTTGGTCTTTTGCCAGAATAAAAAAAAAAGAAACTGCTTATGGCTCTGTAGTGGACGCCAGGTCCCAAACAGTTTATTTGCCACAGCCACAGCAAATGTTACAGATGCCTTAAAGCGAAACACATTTGAATTAGTATGCAGTAAGGTGTGTCTGAGTATCTGAATGTGATCTAGTAAGACCGTGTACTCCTGCCAGCAGGCTTCATAGACTGTGTTATAGGTTTGGAGAGTCGGACAGAGGGAGCACCGTCTGTGGCCATTTTAAGAGGAAATGTGTCGTAGAACTTTCCAATAATCCATGCTTCGAATTAACTTCACCACATTTTTAGCAATATGTTATATCAGCAAAAAACATTTAAAGAGAAGTGTGTGTTTTGTCCATTGGACGAAATGCTGGAGCACCAAAGCCCGGCTCCCACCTCATTTCCACATTTGTCCTTCTGCAGGACATATTTCAAGTCAAGCTGTCACCACAAGGAGTTTTATGATCTCAGCTTCGGCCATTTACAAAGCAGGAAGAGCGACATATCACATATACTTCGAACATACCATTCTCCCAGTTGAAGTGCAAGATGTTTCTGCCACATTTGATGGAACTGACACAACACTGCAGATCCAGAGAAAACAGAGTTAAATGTGCTGTGGTGGAATAATTCAATTTCTTTCTTTATTTCTAGTAGACTGCATGTGGTTGGTGCAAATCATATATATATGTATATTTGTGTATATATATATATATTCTTTTTTCTTTTGCTAAGAAGTCCAGCTGTCAGACGGTTGGCATCATGTTGTAGCCAAGCATTTCCTCTAATGCACATTTCAAAGGTTGAATGAAATTTCACCAGTGTTTAAGATATGGAAGTGAACAATGCTTCCATCAACGTGTTTCGTAATTGAAAATCATAATGCTCACAGTCTTAGAGGGCAAAGGTCTAAATAAATAAAGTAAATGATAAGGTTCCAACAGTCAGCCTCAAAGGAGACGCTAATTATTAGTAGCCAACACCAACCCACTTAGTCAAAGTTTAATGATTTAAAGGTGTGTTATAGAAGAATATTAAACACCTTTTTCTCTTGATATTTTTTAATTAAGTGTCAAGACAAGCATTAGAGGGGGCGTGGTATTACGTGCATAAATGAGCAGTATAGCATTCATGAGCACTACAAATTCTGTGTATTGAGCAATAAGTTAGAGTTAATACTGCTCAGGGATGCATATTTGTAGTATACTGTATGTGATGCGGTGTTGTGAGTCTGTTTCATGCGATTCAGCTCCTTTGTGGTGGTTGGTGATGATGTCAGCATTTTACATTGTCTCTCTGTCTTTTCAGTGTTGTACATGGAAAATAATTTAGATTATCAGCACAAATACAATCCTGCGATGCTTTCCTAAGCTACTCTCCTTGTTTATTTGTCCTTGTCAGGAATAATAAAAAGCGATATAGGCATAGTTTGTTTTAGATGTGGATTTTTTGTCAGTTGTGTGGAGAAGAGAAAATTAGTTTTACTGAGCATACTAGATGTGCATATACAAGCTGACAAAGAACCAAAACAATCTTTCTCCAGGTGCTGCGCTGGAGTAATTTATCCAGTGTCTACTAGCGTATATAATCCTACAGATTTTAGAAAACTTTTAATGGATGAGAATTACTGGAAATGATCTCTTTTTCGATAATTTGAATGAACTTTAAGTAATGTACGGTGACATAGTAGCTCATGAGGAACATGTTGTAGTGTGAGATGTGTTACCTAAAGCTTATGTTGCTCTCAGGGAGAAAGAACAGAAAGTACACACCCTGTTCGAGGACTGTTCTGTCACAGCAACATAAAGCCTTCTGGGGAATAAATAAGAAAACACATAAAAGGTGACTGTAAGAGTCTCGGGGCAGATCCTCTAGGAAGGTGGACCATTTTATTTTTCACAGCAGTTATCACTGCTAAATGAAGACCATCCCTCCTTTCCAGTGTCTCATGTTTAAATTGATAGTTTACTATGTCTTTAACTTATAGAACATTGATCTTTAAAGAGGAGTGTGCACACCAAGAGCAATGGGAGCATGGCCTCTAAAACATGTAGTCATTTTTTTAAAAAGTTTCCAGCCCAGAGTATCCTGATACCTTTTGGATATTGTCTTCCTGGATTTTTCTGGGTTGAACAGCATTTTAAGCGACGCAGAAATGTTAGTGGTTCCCTCCTGCTGCCTTTACATAATTTACTAACTCATAATCAAACAGACGTGTATCATCATGGCATTTTACACCCAGAAGCATCAAATATATTCAGAAGTTTTCAAACAGTTACATAAAGTAACTTCAGAAATGTTGGATTACACTTCTATTATCTTTAATCTTATCTTCTGAACTTCAAAATTATGTTTAAGCAAAAAGAAATGTGTTTTCTTTTGTCCTGAGCAAAGTTGGATTTGTAGGGGTTTAAAGTAGCTTTACTCTTACAAGAGTCAGAGAGGTGATGGTGCCTTAGTCAGCTGTCATTGACAGATACAACATTCAGGAATGGATCAGTAAAGCATTTATTATTTTTCCATACCTTATTTATCCTATATTCTGGGTTACAGGGAGGCTGAAGGCTATCCCAGCAGCCACCATTTAAAGAGGAGGTACGCCCTGGACTAGTCAGCAGTCCATCATATAGTCGATGTGAACAAAAGCAAAACTACTAGTCTTTGTTTATGTAATATTATTTCAAGCAAAGTTCAACAAAAAACTACAAGTGCTCACAGAGACCCTTCCAGTCAATTTAGAATTGCCAATAAAAGCAAATATGTATGTTTTTGTACTGTGGGAGGATGCTGGAACATCCCAAGAAAACCCACGCAGGCTCAGTGTGATCACACAAACTTACAAAAAACACTTTGCCTTAAAATAGACCATCTCACAACATGCAATCCATGTTACTGTAGACCTCACTTCTCTAGCT
This sequence comes from Menidia menidia, assembly GCA_907169785.1. Taxonomy (NCBI): domain Eukaryota; kingdom Metazoa; phylum Chordata; class Actinopteri; order Atheriniformes; family Atherinopsidae; genus Menidia; species Menidia menidia. The sequence goes on along the minus strand of CAJRST010004446.1, from coordinate 14,981,347 downwards.
TGTTGGATCATGGGTCTCATTTGCAAAAGGCATCAATTCAATGTTGGTGTATAATAAAATATAAATTCCTTTGGTATTTATTATTCCATTTTAATTCATTAAAAAGAAGGTTTTAATTAAATTTCAAAAGTAAAGTGTGAGAAAACATCATTAGCACAAACAAACAGTGTGCATAAGTTAACATTTTACCTTCTTTTTTACATGCTGGACACCTCAGCTCCATAACTGCATAGAAATCTTCATCAAAGCTGCCTTTCAAAGCTGCTTAATGTAATTGTAGATGACGGTTTTAATACATGCATTGTTGAACCCGACACATGCCTTCAGTGGTTCAAGACCTTACAATGATCCAGTAGGTGTTTAAGACCTCACTGGCTGCGATAACCAGACTTTGTGCAGCAGCTTGTGTTCAGAACTGCAAACACCTGATCCCTGTCTATACGCTGCTTTCTCTTTACCAGTCCGACACAGCCGGATGCCAGTTGAGCCTGTGGCCATGTTATCAAAGCATGGTCACCTGTCCCTGTCTGCCATATGCAGCCTGAGTGTTTACTGATGTCATTTCCCATTGACCTAAATGAGTCCCAGCTGCAGCTTTATCTTGTTGTCTAATAGAGAAGCAGTGAACGTAGCTTTGAAATCACTTGTAGCCAAACTGGTGAAAAGAACAGACCTTTAATTGACAATATATGAAAAAGAGCCAGGACTTGAAAGTAAACAGCAGCAGCCTGCAGCACTTTATGGTCTCTTTGTAATGTTCTTTACTGAAAGGTAAGCGTAATTGATCTGAGGCTGTCCATCGTGTCTTGTGAGATAACAGTGCAAGTTGTGTACACGTACGTGTGCAGGTATTTACCAAGATCACTTCCCACAGCATTATGTTGCCCTGTGTGGACATCTCTGCTGACTGATGTGTGCAGAACATCAGTAGCAACCTGCGCTTTGGCAGCTCCAGCCATTAAATGAAATATGGAAGCGGTTTTATCAAGGCTACCGGACACGTTTGCAATACTGGGGACAATCTCGCAGCCCGCCTGCTGTCTCATGTCAAGCGGAGGGCTGCTTTGCATACGGGCGGATAGCAGAGGCCATCGTAATTCAGTCTCAAAGTAATGCCTATTCAGCACAAAACAGGAGTGTGTTGTCAGAATCCCAGGATGGATGTGGGGGCATGTACAACTGATATCTATCCTGATGAGGAAAGAATGCTCAGTGATTTATTACAGAGGAAAACACAGGAAAAGCCGGGCATTTTTTTCTCCACCCGTTTTCCCTATTGCTTAGATTTTTCTATTTGAATTAAATGAGGTGTGTATGCAGGCAGAGGGGGGGAGTAAAGTTGGTGAGAGATAGCATACGGGAGAAAGGACATACTTCATCTTCCCATTCAAAGTGTTGTTTTCAGCAACTTTGAAATGAAGGAGAAAAATGCTGATAGAATTGCGCCAGAATGCATCACAGCAGACTGCAAAGTACAAAAACCCTAGGTCAGGCATTGGTGAGGCATCCTGCATGCGGGGCATTTTCACCCCCCTTTTTTTTTTCACTTTTCGCACCTGTAGTGACTGATGAGGGTTGTATCCTTGACATAGCCATGATGGGCCGGCCAAGGGCAAGATGCAGCAGTCCAATTGTTTCACAGAGATAAACAGGGGTGTGGGTTGTCATTTACAGCATCTGGAGATAGATGCTGCCAGCCTCACTACCAGGAAGCCCGCTTAAAAGCCCATCTCAAATATTGAAGCCGGCCAGAGGAAACAGGTTTGCTTGCATCTTACATGGCTGGGAAGAAACAGAGATAGGAGCCGGAAGATACGATAGCTGGGACACTATTCATTATATTTGCCCATGTCTCTCAAACTGTATTTATATGGATCTCTTGTTTAAGGGATTTACATCGAGCTGGAAATTAATTGTGTGTTTGATGGTACAAATAGGTCAATTTTACAAACTTGGCAAAGATGTGCAGTGTTTATACTTCTGCATCTGTTATGTTTATCCAGAATCATGGATGCAGCCTACATATATAAACTGAATATTGTCCTTGAAACTATTTAAACTAAATATGCTATCACATGACAAAACAGGTGAGTGTCCAAACCTTCTGTTAGCGTCATTGTAATGTTCAGTGTAAAGAAAATGTAATGTTGTTTAGATTTCTCATTTGAAGGCATTGTTGAGACAGGACTGTCCAAGCACATGTGGGACAACAATTAAACACATTTGATTCCTTTTGATGAAAAATCTTTTTACATTTTTCATATTTTATTTAATATTCCTTAACTCAATCAATTCAGTGGTTTTTCTGAGCATGAAGTTAATGACAGTAAACGCTAACTATCTCTCCTATTAAAAAGAAACTATTTACTTGTCATTTTAAGTACTTTTTTTGTACTTAGTCAAAGCGGTGTTGGCCTTCAAATCTTCTGAGGAATGATCCTTCAAGCTTAGCACACTGTTCCTTTAGAAGTTTCTCCAATTTTTCTTGGCAGGATCATTCTGGCTCAGCTAGATTGGAAAAAGCTAGTGCACAGCCTTTTAATTCTATCTGCAGATGCTGTGTTCCTGCCCAGTCCGTGGTTGGGTCATATCAAGACTTTGAGGAGTTTCTTGAAAGACAGTTGTAGATATCCTTGATATGGTGTGGGTTTTTGTCCGGTTAAAACCCAGCCTGCATCTTTTCCTCAGACCTAATCAGTGTCTCTGTCACAACATGAGGCTGCCATCATTATGTCTGATTATAAGGATATTTGTGATGAGTTCTGTAGTTCTGTAAGGTTTTCACATAGCTTCTCCATAAAGAAAGCCGCCTGACTAAGGTCCTGAAGCCCTGATGTAAAAACTCCTGTTGGTCACTTTAGTGGTGGAGGCAACTGAGCCTCAGGGTGCTTTAAATATTGTAGTCCGGTCTGATCTGTATCTGGACATTGAGGCTTGTATTTCAATAAATCAGTGCATCCAGTTTTCACACAGAGAAATGTGTGCCTTCTTCATGTCCGAAAAACATGAGTAGATTCTAGTTATGCTGTAAGAGCATCTCAAAGACCACAGATAGAAATATGATTCACGAAAGCTCAGGGTCTGTGTACTTATGTAAATGTGACATTTTCGTCTGCCATTGTTCATAAGTTACCAGAACAATCCATATACCTTGTGTGCTTTGTTGGTGTGTGATTGTGAAACAAAACAATAATGGGGAAAGCTTAAATGGGTCTTTTAACAGAAGGAACTCCTTCGAGTTTTTCAGCTTAATACTTTATGCAACATTCTAGCTGTTTTTTACTGGCACCGAACCGGTCTAAGCTTGCTTTCAAAGAACACTCTACACCCATTCAAATAGCCACTTTATTTTTTAGATAAATGGCCGTCTTTTGGTTCCCTGAATGCATCTTCAAAGTACAGTCTCTTGCCCTTAAAGCCGGCGTGTAGGCTTGTGTATCATCTGATAAATAAAGTAAACAGTCAAGCTAATTTTCCATCCATCTTCATGTTTTGGATGAAACCTTGTTCTTTCCTTGTTTTTGAGCTGTCCTTCTGTGTAAGTCAGCCATCACTGCAAAGCTCGTGTTTGTCACACTGTTTGTTTCTCAGTTTCGATATTGATCTGAGTGTCTTTTTTGCTTAACCTCTCCATCACTTGTGACTTTCATTGCTTTGGAAAGTTAATCATATCATGTATAATCAATGAACTTTAAACCCTAGATGGCAGTGCAGGAGAAGCCAAGAGAAGTGTTTAATTCACATGTCTGAAAATCATGGCTGATAGGAGAAAACACATGTTTCTCTGCCTTGCATGCACGGCTCTCATGAATCATAGATCATTTGCAGGCTGTGTTTTATGAAAAACAGAAAAAACAACAACCTCAAAATTAATTTCTTAATTTGTTCTGTGGTGGTATGCTCCCGTGACGGCTCTGCATTTTACATTTTAGGGTCTCTGATTGCCTTTACTCCTTAAAAATCTTTTGTTTGAAGAAACAGCTTCCAACAACTACACCAAAACCAAAAAAAGGGCTAAAAACCTATTTGTGGAAGTATTTATTCACTTATAAGTTGCGTGTTTACAGCAGCATTAGACTGAGGATGGAGTTGCAAAATAATGATATTAATAAGGAACCAAGTCATGTATCCAACTCTCTTGAGACGTATTAGCCATGATCGGGGAGGAGTATCTACACATAATTACAGCAGGTTAATGTAATTACGAAGACGGCTTCAGCAGGCCTTACTGATACATGGCATGCCACTGAAGCAATGGGATTTAGTGCACATGTAGGGTTACTCATGAGATTAGCTGAGGGGCACTACATCAGTTGAAACAGACAGAGACAGATGTCCTCTCAAAAAATAAATGTTCCATAGCGTATATAACCTACATACTGTACCATACTCTTCTGTTTTGCTTGGTTCAAATTAAAGAAAACAACATAGGAATGATGGCATTGATCGTGATCCACTGAATAAATTAGGCCGATGAGTAAATAAATGATAAGTTGGGCCACAGTGAACTTTTAAATGAATGATACACTTTTCTAGCCAATAGTTTTCTGATGGCCTGGGGGAAGAAAAATCCTGCAGTACACATACTTTGTCCTCAAGTACGTGTGTATTTTCATGATGGAGACAAAGTTTAAAGCTCAAGAATCTGCGTTTCCTTTTTTTTTTTAGCATGTAGTTAAAGGGCAGGCCATGTGTGGTGCTTCCGTGTCGGAAATGTTGTTGAATTACATTTGGGTTCATCCAAACCCAAATAATTATTTGTTAATGATTAGACATTTTCCAAATATTTACAGAAAACTACACAATTTTCACTGCGTCCTTATGGTGAGTTCAGGTACCAAAGAGTTTTGAGCTTTATGGGTAAACTGGTTAAGCTAAAATCAACTGAGCTAAACTGTACCAGACTGGATTTAATTTGAACTTTCTTGAGGGCGTCAGGGTTTCTTTATATGACAATAATTAATAAGTTGAGATTTCCACCAGTAATACATCCACTAGATCACAATTCAATTATTAAATCAGGGCATGTTGGTAGGAAGCAGTGTCCATTCTGATTTTTCCAGTGGAGTCTCAGCAGGTTTCAAACTTCAGGTACAAGTTCTGTGACATTATAGGACAATAAGAGAAGGCCCCTTTTGCTTATCCTCTGTCTCACTCACTTCCTGTGTTGTACTACCTCTGCTCTTTCGTTTTTCCTCATCAATTTGTGTTCTTTTCTTGCACTGCTCCATCATTTTCTTAAGCCTCATGCAAAAGCTGTTAACGATTTCCCTTAATTCAACACCAACCTGACTGTTCCTTTTTCGTCAGCGGTGTTGAAAGTAAACTGTGTTCTACACTTTTCAGAAGTCTCACAGCAAGCAAAAATCAGAAGTATACTTTTATTATTAAAAGATTTTGAGGGATTTGCATATTTCTCCTTCTACAGTGCAGAATATCATTGGATGTGGAACAAATGTTAGATCGACAGACTAAAATCAAGAAACTCAGGGACTCTGCACAAAGACATTCCACAGGACGAGTGAAATGTTTCCATTTGATTAATACAAATCTGTAAACTTGAGACAATGATGACTGAACTGTACAAGCTTTAGTTTTTATCTTGACTAAAATGACAAAACCAAAATAAATTTCTTCCGTTTCAGTTTAGGTGTGGCTCTGAGCCCGGTCACCTTCATCTGTGTTTACATGACATCCTCATCAGTAACACAGATGCCTTCATTTGACAGTTTTAAATTAAGAGCCACCTTCTGGACGCCTTAAATACTACCGGCAATGATTATCGTCCTATTAATCAACATTTCCATATATGGGAAGAGGAAGGGCAATACTTGAAGCCTCAGTATATTTAGCATATAACTGGATAAGACAGGCGTGTCTTTGGGTTCAAATCCACTGATCTGTTCCAATCTGGGGTTTTCTCCATGTGGTGTTAGCATGTTCTCTGTACGCCTATGCTTGTTTTCTAAATAAGTGCCCCAGTTTCCTCCAGGAGCCCTGAGAGGTCAGCTGGAAAATCCAAGTTGCCCGTAGGTGTGAATGTGTATGTCAGTATGTGTGTGTTTTGGCCCTGTGATAGAGTGCCGCCCTGTCTGAGATTTCCCCTCACATCCCTTCATGCTTGGATGTAGACTCCAGCTCCTGGCAATCCTGAAGCCTGTTTAAAAAATGGAAATAAATATTTCAAGTAGTTGTTTAAAGGGTTTTCTGCCTGCTCTGAACCAGATTCATCACCACTGTAACAGTTAAATAAAGATAACTTACTTGTCAAACTACTTGTTATCACTAAGCTTATTTCATTGTTGTGTTCCAATTTTTGTGAGATTCTGTGGATTTTTAATATTTAGGATGAATACATTTAGCCATACATGCAGTTATCAACCCCTCTGCTGAAAAAGATAATATCATTCATGAAACATTATTCATTTCCAACCTCACGGCCTAATGGCAGGATATCAGAAGTACCCTTCTGCCATATTACCAAGTCTGCTGATGTCAATAATTGCACTTGCTTATAACCAGATGTTTATCCAAGCTCTCATAATACTATGATTGTCAGTCACTGTGATACATTTTCACACATCAGATTATTATGAACATATTTAGCACAATATGATGCTAATGTTTTGAGCGAAAGTGGGTTAAATCTAAATTCCCTTTCTCTCTTTGTGGCGTTTGCCTGTCCTAACCTGTCATGGGTACTAGCACATGCTCAGTGGCAGCTGGGATAGGATCCTGACCCACTCTGAGCCAGGACTGGATACAGGAGACAGACCGAATGAATAGTTGGATCACACAGTAAAAATGCATTTTTCGGACGCATCAGGCAAAACTCCCCTCCTCATATACCCAGTGGTGGTGAAAGAACATAAAATATGGTAGAAGAAACCCATTCTGAACACTGTTGACAAGTCAAATTTGAGGGTGTCTTGGTAATTTTGTGATCTCCTTTTGGTCACAGTTCAAGCCTCTGCAGACACGATGGGTTTGTGAGCAAAGGTGTCCCCTCTGCCGTTGTTGTCAATCTTTGTTGTGAGCGGAATAACTGAGACCGCTTTTATTGAATTCAGGAAGAGCCCAGTGCTGGCCACCATATTGTTCATTTCTCGCAAAGAGGGGTTCATAAGAGCACTGGCCAGTGAAAACAAAAGCAAACACAGATTTGACTGGATAAATCATCACGCTTCTCTTGTAACACAGCAGAGAAAATGCTGCACAGTTGCTATGGAACCCTCTGTTGCTAAGCAATGGGTTGATTATCAGAGTTTTTTATGTAACAGGCGGCGTTTTCTGGGCTGTCCAGTGAATTTGTTTTCAGAGGGCTTTACAACTGACAGGCTATGTGGAAAAACACAGTCTTCTTTTAAAATATAATGTATTCAGTTTGAAATGTTCACTCTGAGCTGAATATTCAAATACTGTTCACATGAAATGCACACATCATTAGGGGTTCCTCCAGACAACATTGGTCTGAAGGAAAACCAATTCTCTTTCCTATATAGGCCAACGAGACCCATCTCTGTGTCTGTTCTGAAGGAGAATTATAAGTCAGAATATAAAAATGTGGTGATTCACATTCAGCGTTTTTGAAAAGCTTAGTTATCTTCTTTTTTGACAAAAACAAAAACATCAACCCAGATATGCCAGGAGAGCATAAGAAACCAGACGCAACATTACCCACTTTCCTGCTGTTCGTGCCATCTGATTTATCAAAAATACTTCATAAACATCGGAGATGAAGATGGGAAAAGTGCTAAATAAAGCCCAAACAGCTTCCAGAAGAAGGTACAACCTCAAATTCTTTCATCTGCGGTAAACTTCCAGAGTAAATTCAAAGATTAATCCCACAAATCAATTTGAAAGGATTACATGACTGTGTTGCAGCCTATCGTTCTGTTTCAGTTATCCATACTTGTGTATGCATCTGATAAATGCACATTCGCTACAGACAATTTTTTAAAGTGAAACTTGCCCCAAATCAGTGCGACCCTTATTGGCTTTGGCTTTTGTTGACAGTCCATTGTGGAGGTTTTGTTATTTCTGAATATTTGATTAGCACACAGCTTCATACGCTGCTCACATTTACAATAAAATGTGACATCAGGAACATTTGTGACATTTTTCACAAAAACTTTCTTCACACTTACTAATTTCTATTATGGATTATGAAGAAATTCTGGAATTTGAAGCTGAGTTGCTAGGTTCACATCACATGTAAACACTAGATTCAGTGAAAGCCACATTGTGCTGCTTTTTGTTTTTACAACCACTTCCCTAGAGTGAACTTGAATTGTTTTGATACAAACCCCTTTTTCCATGGAAAAACATTAAATGGGGCAGCTTTGCTGCCCTCTACATCAGCTGAGCTTTCCGCCCTAGGGCTAGATGAGACTGTCAGACTGGAAGCTAAATGTGGCAACACATTGTTGTAGTTAAGAGGACAGCATACATAGATAATGGCCAAAAAAAGAGAACAGAGGGGCCTAAAACAAAAACAAAAAGAATTATCAGTAAGGAGGGAAAAAATGGAAAGTTCAACAGTGTGCATGTCTGGTTTTTCATTGTTTTTTCTATCAGTGCTGGAAATTTCAGGGCATGGTGGATGAATTTCTAACATTTCCGGACGTATTACTAATCTCATCATCTAATAACAAAGCAAATAGGCTTCCAGTATCTGTTAGAGAAATGTGTCTTAGTTTAATACACCTTACATGCTAGATGGGCACAATTATTTTTATTATTTATTTATGCTTGGGTTCTTTCATACAGACTTTACTATATTTGAGATTAATGCTTCGTCTGTGTTACGTGATGTTCATGGATGATTTGCAGGTTAGTTTAGTAACCTGAAGATGGACCTTGCTGGTTGTAATTGAATCATGCAAAATCTACATATTGATAGGAGTTTGTTGTCCTTGCATCTGATCTCTCATAAAAATGTAGTTCTTCTTAAGTTGGGTCATCCTACAAAGGTAAACTAATCATACTAGAAGTTCGTTTCTTCCATAAACAGCATGTTTCATACTGTGCTGAGAAATAGGGAATACTTTGGTGCCCACCTTCTATCCTTTACAATCAGATGACAATGTTCACGGTGTAGCCATGACCAACACATTGCCATCTTTGTAGACATCAAAGCCTCATTGGACACCCTTAATTTGATTAAATTGAAATTCCTCTGAGTGCTGTAACTGTTCCCAGTTTTGTGCAAAGCCACACATGACAAAAGCTAGAAGTCAATTAAAGATGAGCCCATTTAGTGTTTTCCTCTGTTGTGCTTTAATGCAACACATCTATATCCAAGCCTTCAACTGACATCTGCTGGGAGCAGCTCCTGCTGTGATGTTGGCCAACATCCTTCAGAAAACCGGGGCAGGTTGACACTCAATGTCTTCCTAGAAATGTCAGGCAGAGAGGTTTAAACACTAGCTTGATAATTGTTCAGAGACAATATGCTTTGCTGCGGATCATAATGATGTCTTTCTGTCAGCAGATGCTCTTTTCTTCTGTTTAAATTCGTCTGATAAAACGACACAAAGACGGATGAAAACGTGACCTAAATTCAAGTTGTATTGATCAGTTATTTGTATTACTTCAAATGAAATAAAAACAACCAAGACATGAAAAATGAGGGGAAACATTTTTTTCTCGGCAAATGTCAGGGGAGAATGTACCAGAACTGGATTATTTAAAAACCTGAACCCTTTTTTAGAGGAATCTTATTTTTCCTCCTACTTGAAAGGCACATGTGCAAGTGGTGAGATTAATTTGAGTAAACAGTCGCAAAGTGGTCAACTCTTTTGTTACTCAAGCAAGGTCAAAATATGCAGACACTTTAGGTTAGTGCTTTCTGTTTTTGCCTTTTGAATCTATGTGATTTACATCTCTTGGGGAAACTGTTGTTTGCCTTATTTGCTTTCACAAAGGGTAATGAAAAACAGTGCACCCTTCAATCTCAGTTCTTTCTTTTTGAGAGAGTCAGGAAATGGGTCAGGAAATATGTAAATTCTGTAGAGTATTTAACTCAGTGGGGCTAGTCAGAGTAGGAAACAGATCAGGGTACAGGAGAGAGGAGACGGGTCATTTAAGTTGAGTGCTAAGCAGGTTAATGTTGCAGATGCTTTGGAAGAGAAACATAATGCATAGGAGGAGATGCATCAAAATAAATTATCTTTGAGTCACTTAGAGTAGATGGGTCGGATTCCAATATGTGTACTGTGATACATACAACAGTGGCTGATCAGTCGATTCAAACTGTATTAAAACATATTCCATAAATCAATGCAGTCAGGAGAATTTACTGAGCCTAAAATCTTGAGAACAGAACCAGAAAGTTTGGTTTGGAGAACAACTCAGAAACAACATCTCAACAAAGCTTTCATTTACAAAATATGTCACAAATATAACAAAAATATAACAAATATACCAAAAAGTATTTAGTTTACACTATTGACAGCATTGCACACCCTCTCCAACAATTAATCCAATAACAGTTGGGGTGTTCAGTCAGAGGCTTCTCCAGCTCTGCTGATATAAGGAGCAGGACTGGGTGGTTCTTGCCCACAGATAGACTGTTACATAATAACATTTTAAAGTGGATATTTGTTCATCTACTTACTTATCTCTGTGTTTGTTTTATTCAAATCATCAATCATTTATTTAACCTAATATCCCTTCGGGGATCAATAAAATATTACTTTAATCCAAAGTGAACAATCCTTGTGGTCCGAGCTGAGCCGGATCCTGGCACTGTGCCCTGCAGGGGGTTGTCTGAGCCTGTCCAAGCATGCACACAACTGCATGTTAAGCCTTTTCTGTGAGCCATATTCAAGAATGGTCTTGGATTTCTGTGGCGCTGGGTCAGTGAGCACTCGGTTCTGAATTGCTGTGGGTGCTTGGACCCTATACTTTCTTTCCAGTCCACTTTTTATTAATTTGTGGAGCGCTGGGATACACTGAGATGTCCTCACTCTGTAAACAATTGATGGTTGGACCAATGAAAATGAAAAAATAAAGAATTCAGTTCATCAGCACTTAAAAGCAGAACTTTAGGAACATTTTCAAACATAATTTCTTCAAATGTGTTCATTTAAGTCCTGTTTTGTACAGTGGACTGCACAGTTAGCGTCATGCTAACTTCGTAATCTGAGCCAGAAATAGAATATGTGAATCTATGTTGTTATTACAGCTTTGGACTGGAATGTTTGGAGAGGTGAATTTTGGCTTTGAATGCATATATGGCTTTATGCAGTTATCCTATGTGTAGTCAGGCAGACTTTTTATACACACTTTATTTCAGGATGGTGATGGCATTTGGACAGATTAGGGTTATATGATGATTTTTATACACCGTTAAAAACCCTTAGGAGTTCTCAATTCTGCCGTCCATAAACATCCCTGTGACTCCTGCTGTCTCCAGCAGCTGTCTTAATTATATTTCCATTCATTTTGCATTTCAAAGCGTTGTATTTTAAGTGGAGTCAGAAGCAAATCTGACTGACTGCTCTGGCCAGATAGAAAAAAAATCTGAGTGTGGTTTTTCGAGCAAACGCATTCCATCAGCAGGACCTGATAGTCTGTCGGTAACAACAGCCTGCAAAGGTGCTTACCTTGTTCTGAAACATGCACGCTCAATCTTACAACACACTGAACAAAAAAGTAAAAAGATAAAAGAAAGTCTGCTTTGGGCCCCATCTGACACTATGGTGATATCATCAAAAATATCATCAGGACAGGTTTCTCTTTGAATAAATATGGCTGACAGATGCATGCCCCTTTTATAGATTAATTTTCCAAATAATTACATGTTTATGAAGCTGAAATAGTGGAGTCAAGCTCAGGCCTTCAACTATTTTCTTATCACAACGATATAAATACAGTTCTACACTTGATTGAGCTTCAGCGTCTCTCATGCTGTTAATTTGCATAATGTGACACTGGAAAGGATCTAGATTTAGAGCAGCAGAGGGAAAGAGTTCTGGAGAAATGGAATAGGAAAAGCAGCAATAAACATGTGCAGCAATGCAATCATATACCCATTACACTTTTCCATTGAAGGTGAAGTTTATGGCTCGGATTCTTTTGTAAGTTTGATGATTTATGTGATATGCTGTTCTGCAGCGCAGCTGCTTCTGTGTTGTTTATGATTCGTATGAAATTTCAATTTCCACTCTAAAACCAAAGAATATTATGAGAGTTTACTGATTCAGTTTCGCCTCACGAACCAGTCACTTGTGCACTTTCTGTTTCCGAAGTCAGCAATTCGTATTTCGCAGCCTGATCAAGCAAAGTAAAGGTGACAGTCGAAGAAAAAGGGATAAAAAGGAATGTGGCAAGGTGTTCAGGTGAGCTGTGTGCATGGAAGGAAACAGAAATCATTTGTATTGAAAAGACACTGTGAGTCAGTGGCAATTAAGTCTGTTCAATCCAAAAAATCTGTAATTCTGACCTCAGCTAAAGTGGGTTTCAGGAACCAAGGAACAATCTGCATATTTCTTGGTGAGTTTCAGCCGTGATTGTGCTGTAATGTTGAATTTTCAAAGTTTGCGGGGATAACACTCAGTCTTACAAGAGCTGATATGAACAGTTAAATAGGCTGTATGTAAGCAAGGTCCAGACACCTTGAACACGGTTTGCGGTAATTTATCATCACAATTATTTAAAGTGATAAGTAAGCCCTCTCCTCTGCATATTTCATAAATTCTTATACTTGCGATGGTGCTGTATGCCGGCATATTATTGTGGGTTTGGGTTACAGACACAATGCATTCACACTGTGGCGGAAGTTGCTGTGAATGGATTATCCCTGAAAAACCTAGAATTTGAATACTGAGGTGGGCGGCGTGTTGTTTTACGTGTAAGAAAAATCATGTGTAGCTGCTTACATGTTGACAGCATGTACTGCTAATCATGTAAATGAGGCATAGTTTGCTCTCCCTGTTCCTCTTCAAGGGTTGCAAGCCTAAAAATTAGTATGGATGAGTGCATTCTCTCTGTGCTGAGGGTATGCTTCTGAGAGTAACTGATCTTTGCACTGTATTTTTTATGCACTCTCTCTAATATACTATATACCAAGTAGCTTTTACAATTGAGTCATAATTGGCTTAAAATGTCATTTTATATCTACGTAGAAGCTATATCTTCTATCTAATGCTCCTCTTTCAGAGAGGACTGTTGGAGGGCTGATAAATTAATTGAATATGAGTTGAGACGCACAATATATTTTAAAGGCAATGAAGAATACAGAATCCAATATTAATGTGTACATGATAATGGGTTTTTCAAAGTAGTACTTCGGCTCCAAAGTGGAAGAATGAGAAATTTAACAGAAGAAATAGCTTTTACCTATTTTGGGATTCTTTAATTCATTTATTTTTTGGTGATTTCCGTTTGTCCTTTGTTCCCTCAGGTCCTCCAGTCATCGTTGGAATGAGCATCAACATAGCTAGTATTGACTCCATTTCAGAAGTAAACATGGTGAGTTCAGTCTTTTTGTTTCTGTGAAGTTGTCGTGTTTTCCGCCAACATTCAAAGATCAGCAGCACCGTGCAGTTTCTGCCACTGTTGACTTTATACATGTCGTGCAGAGGGACCGTCCCTGCCTCTGCTGCTCAGTAACACACAGGACGTACACATTCATCCATACGGGCACCGCAAAGCGCTGATGGCGACTAACCAGAGGGTGTTATTAGTGCAACAGCAAAGAGACAATGCTCACACGTTGGTGCCCTGAATGAAGCTGATCCAGCTGATGAGTGTAAACATAACCTGGTGGTTTCCTCGTTTTTCCATCTTTAGCATATGAGTAAGTCGCAGCACAATCGCTGTGACTTGCTTACAGTCAGAAATACAGGCTGAGCTGAGAAAAATGCAATATGGCCGATGTGTGAGCATTGACGTCACTCTTAGCTCTGGCTTTATTCCACTCAGCATGGCAGTCTCAGCACAGCTCAGCCCCGCACGCAGCGGCTTTTCTCCCTCTTTCTTCCTCTGAAGTGTTCAGGAATTGTTTATCACCATAGTCTTCAAGAATAAATCATGATGCACAGGAAAGATTTTTTGCTTTACCCTTTAAAGCCCGATCCAAGAAAAACTGGAGTGAAAAATTGCTCCTTTTTTTGGTCTGAGGTCTTTAATTGGCTCTAACAAAATAGATTTTACATTTTACATTAGATTTTAAGTTCAAAAGATTACAAAAACTGTATTTCTCAAATATGATATAAAAAGTATTATAGAGTATTGTAATTTTAACGTTAAGTATTTACTTTCTGGATGCATTACTGGTTATTGTGTCCCCATCAGTGTGACATCTTCACCTGTCTCTATGTTTTCTTTTTACACAATGGGGTAAAACATTGAATAAAAAAGTTAATTTTGATAATTTACACCAATTTCTTCCTTTTTCATTGCTAATGACATTTTTTATTTTGTTGTTTTCTGATAATAAATCAACTCGAATAAATTCAAAGATGCCACCTGACTGAAAAGACAATCTCTTCTCTCTATATAAATTCATTTTGACTGGAAGTACCAAGAAACACTAAATTAAAATGGTAACAGATGCATCTGACCAGAAAGATACACTGAATTGATCAGTATGTGGGTTTTTTTGTTGTTGTTTTTTGGTTGCAAGTGATTTCATTTCACTTTCCCTCCCTCGTTCTTCCCCACAGGACTACACCATCACAATGTATTTCCAGCAGAGCTGGCGAGATAAGCGTTTGGCCTATGGTGAACTGAACCTAAACCTGACTCTTGACAACCGTGTAGCAGACCAGCTCTGGCTCCCTGACACCTACTTCCTTAATGACAAAAAGTCCTTTCTCCATGGCGTGACGGTCAAAAACCGTATGATCCGACTACATCCCGATGGCACCGTCCTGTACGGGCTGAGGTAGGAGCAGATGCTTTTACACCAGTATTTCTTTTTCTTTGTTTTCTGTATCAGCTTGGAAGAACTGTTCTGTTTCCCAAGATCCTGTTTCTGAAATAATTAATTGGGGTGTTTTCATTCTACGCACACCATACACTCTTAGAAGGTGATCAGTAGTAAATGAGAAAGAGCTAAAGGACTGTGTAGTTCTTTAAAGACAAACACACACGTTGTTGTTCTCCTCCAACTGCACGCAGCATCTGATATTTTATGCAGCCTGGATATTCTTTAATACAGGTTCAATGCAGTTTGCCAATCTGCATTTTTCTGATGGAAATGTTTGATGCCGAGTCCATTTTAAGGCAAAGCATCAAAGCATCACAAGTGTTTGGTGGGAAATGGAGGTCCAACACTATTGATTTAAAATACGTGTCAACTTTGCTAAAAATATCATTTTCCCCAGAAGCATGTTCATCTGTTGAGCAAATGGCTGAGCAAATGCTTGCGTTAATATGTATGAAGAGCACCGCCACGCTGTCGGGTGACAGTTTTAATGCCTGGTCCTCACTTCTTAGCTATGATACCTGCTCCCATCTGAAGACTGGCTGAAGCCAAGGTGAAAAAAATAATTCAAACTGAATAAAAGGGAGGACATGTTTTCATAGATTGTATTAAGCAAACACCCACCGGGGGTGTAAGAATCCCATGTCTGAAAACTTGTTTCAGTGGTATCGGCGCATAAATGCAACAACATAATATATGAGCAGTGTTCTGCTAAGATGGTGTGGTCATGTTAAATATTGATAGGAAAGTGTTGCATGCCTTTAATAATACAGGATGATGAAACCTTAAATGAACAAACTAAATAAAAGAAAAAGTGATATAAGAATGATGTTTCTTGCACACTGAAGCCAAGTTTCAATTTGACTACATTTGTAAAACACAAGAAAAATGGGCCATTTTGACTGAAAACTTTTTTTAAAAAAACACACATATAGTCTTTAATGACCTCACCTGTAGCTCCACAAAAGCAAGACTAGTTCTTTTAGTATTTTTGATTTTGCCCTGGGACACGACGGTGTCTGACAGTTTTATTTCTGGTAACAAAACAATTTTGAAAAACAGTCTGAAGTTTCAGAATCAAACAAAAAAGGTCTTCAAATGTGACTGAAGACACAGAGTTAATACAACAGTACATTAACGCTAAGGTTCAATGACCCTATGAGGCTAAAAAAAGATTTTGAAATATCCGCCGCCTCCCATTTCCCAAATTACTGACAAGCCTGACAGTTTAGTCTCCAGCCAAAGTGCACCAACGGACACATTTAGAGTCCCTTGGGTCCTGCTAAAAGTAAAAACTCAGAATGGATTACTGCTTTTAATAAACATGTCATTTTGATGAAGTTGCATGATTGGAGGCACGGAAGCTGGGGGCATGTTTTGTTCCATAGATCAACCAAAATAGCACTGACTAAGTTTAGATCACATGAGGTAAGAAATGATTAATGCAGAAAACAGAATTCAGAAACTTTTAAATACAATCATCGATTCCAAAGTCCAACAGAAATGCATATTCTATGGTTTCGAGGTGGTGAGTAACCATCTGAGAAGGACGACTTTGCCTTATCCTGAGGGGACAGTTGTTCATCTGTGTGGCACACTAATTTTATCTGGTTACCAGACTGGTATACTTACACCCAACCAACATAATTACAAAGAATATATCATGAAATGGTACAGTGGGATGTGAAAGTTAGGAAGGCAAACCAGAGCAGCTTCCATCTCCTCGCTCCAGCATCTGCTTGATCTAAAACATCACACATGTTTTAAGCCGTTTTTAAGATGACAGCAACAAAAAAGAAGTGCCAACTCTGGTTAAATTTCATGGTGTGGCATTGAAATGTGTGTCGTCTTTAAAGGCGTTTTTCGATGTATTCAAACTGAAAAAACCTCGTGCCACTGCCAATTAAAGCGGGTGGAATCTCAGGAGAATTTAATGCCAAAGTGGTGCTAAATTACGCAGCGCCATCTGATCTGAATAAACATTCCCAGCTGCTCCACCCGGCGCACACCAGCAGATGCCCGTTCCTCTGGAGCTGGAGAGGTACGAGCAACAGACCTGCCTTCGCCTCTCCGCCGGCTGGATGCAGGCGTGAAGCGGATGTCTGTAAAGAACGGCCGCGTCAACCATTTCTACATGTTATCTTCAAACATAGAAGAGCTCGATGTTTTCCAGATACGATTTGGTGAGATTACCAAATAAACAAAAGAACAGTCAGGCGTTAGTGAATAAATAATGATATGAATAGGACTAAGCCATCTAAACGGGACTATTTGGTGGTGATCATTACGACACTGCAGTACTTGTATGGCAGATGGCATCGAGCCCTTGGATCTGTCCTAGAGAGCATTTTTTCAGCAGTATACTGTAATTAGAGGAATCACATAATCCACATCCAGTGGTGATTCCAGGACCTTTACAAGCCTCCTGCAAGCATATAATTAAACTGCTTTGTTGAAATGTTTGACTTTGCCTCAGGGTTGTGTGGTCCTTTTTTTCTTTTCTTTTTTTTCCTTTCCTTTTTTATCCTAGAACAAAAGGCGCAACTAACAATAGATGTTTATATTTCAGTTCAGTTCAGTTCAGTGTTGTGGCATTAAAGTCTGGCTGCCAGGGCTTTTTGTTGTATTCTGTGCATTTTAAGAGACGCTGTTTAAATCTGTCCCCCGTGCCTCTCGTGTGCACGGCGGAACATAAACTGATCTCAATCACTTAACAAACTATAATGCACCTTGTGCAGAGCTCTGTCCACTCACTGTGAAATGTGCTGGTGTGTCTTTATTTTTAGCCTTGATTTATCTTTTACCTCTTACTGGGATTTAAAGTGCGTAGTGTTGATCACCCGGATCTATTTTTACATCCATTTTAAGTACAAGATGACAGTCTCTGCACTTCACAGCATTTTTTCAGCCATTGATCTGGCTCTGAGAGTTGAATGGTGCCCGCTCTGATGTGTTTATTCTGCCAGATTAATGTTCAAACTGTGCAAACTGTGTCAGGTTTCATTGACAATCACAATTTCGAGTGTGAATTAATTTTGAATGTGGATCCCAATGCTTAATTTTGGACTTGTACTTTTGTATTTAACGTTCTTCATCTCTGTATAGACACACATATATATGTGTATCACTGACAATTAAGAGAAATTACTACTGTGAAGTTTTTCACACAAATATAATTTGTTTGTCTGCCTATTGATTTTTTAAAAATGGCTTTTAGGACCATATGAGGAAGAAAATCCTCACATGCAAATAGTGGAAATGACACTGGAAGTCAGCATGTTACTATAACACTGATATTCAACTTACAATAGATTTTGAAGGCAAATGCTTTGTGTTAAAGTGTCCGTTATTGTCTATGAAGTGCTTAACTGCTCCTGACCCTAAATATTGCTTCAACTCTGACATGAAGTTAAAAGAATCTGTTGTAAGGTGCAGAAAATCATCTTGGTAATTTCTTAATATACTTTTTTAACATCACCTAAAGAAGTCAGACTCAGTGAAAAAGTGTGGGGCAGGTATTTCTAACTTGCCGGTAAAATGAGAAGCTGAATCATCACTAACTGCCTGACAAGCTGGTTTGATAGTGTGCTGGGCCCTGTGAGCATTGAGGGCTTTGTTGAGCTAAGCTCTCGCCAGATTGTGTTCTCTCTTCTCCAATTCCTGTGACTCTGCTCTCTCTTGTTCCTCTGTTTATTAAGCCAAGTGCTGTGATAGTACAGTGATCTTCCTCAGTGAGCCAGCTAACGCAGAGAGGGATGCAGGAGTAGACTGTGTAGGCGTCAAAAGTATTGCTCACGGATCTAAAAGCCTCCCTGTCTGTAGTGGCGAGCCTCTGGGATCCACCTCCATATTGCCTTAGTTGTTGTCTTTGCTGGCATGACGCTTGGTCAGACAGAGTCCAGTTATTTATTTGCTTAAATTGGCACCAGACCGATCAAACTGAATGGGACTGAATTAAATTAAACAAGCGGACTCCATAACTCCCATTTTTTGTTCTTTCGCCGCCTTGACCATGAGGACTGCCAATCAGTTCCTGTTTTTACGCTTTGTCTTCCTGATTCGATGACTTGGACTTCTCTCAGACAAGCAAAACATCAATACATCCAGAGCAAACGCAGACAGCTGATCTTTGGGCTGCTGAGCCGGCTCAGGTCTGAGGCTGCTGATCATCTCTGGGGGGACCGTTGAAGTTGCTGACCTACATCTGCTGACATTTTCAAATCCCCATCCCTCGCTGTGAGCCATCGCTGCTCGTGCCTACTCGAGTGATGACTCTCTCCTGACTTGTTAACTGCCAAATATAAAGTCAATCTTATTTCAAGTGTGCTTTTTGCCAAAGGGGGCCAAGAATTCATTTCTGTCCATTGAGCTGCAGCTGGTTTATTATTTAAACTCCACACCATGCGGACGCACCTGAGATACTGTTTAAAGAACCATTTCTTGTTAGGATCTGTTGACCAGTTTATAATCATAGAATACACAAAACTTTGAGACAGCACCACTAAGTTCTTCCATATTCTAATTTGGCTCCATTTTTCACTTCCTGTGCTTTTCCACATCTGGTCGTGACACTGCCTTTGTTTTGTGGTTTGAATTCCCATGTGGACCCCGGAACATTTGCATTTTTTTTCCAGACACCAACATAAAATGATTTGATATGACAGAATTTTTTCAGATGACATTTAAATCAGATGACTGTTGAATCAAGGTATGAATATTCATGTAAGTTTGATGAGTTTTTTTATTTCCATCCTAATGAACAATCCTACCTTTAAAGTTGTCAATGTTAAACTTTTCCTACTTGATTGGCACAACTGGCCGTGTTTGTTAGGAAAAATGTCAGATATGAGGAAAGAAGCCGTGGAAAGGATGGAAAACATTGTCTGTAAAAAAGTCTTCAAAGGAATCAGTTTAAGCATTTGATCTATGGGTGAAACGGAAACATCCTAGCATAACACGTCATTTTACCCTTTTTTTCAGCATTAGGCACTTCTGTGAAGTAAGAGAATTATGTTTGAGTTATGTCACGATAATCCATTTAAGCTTATTAAACGTATTTACTTTACGGCCACGTTTAATCGGTGTAGGTTTCAATGGGTTGTCCTATATCCGTCTTTTGTTTCAGTTTGGTGTGTCTTCATTCATCCAATATAACCTGTTCATAGCAGAAATCTTACTTTGTTCCAGTGAAATCTGACCCAGCCCATCTATATTAAGTATGCACAACAGAATTAGCTAATGTTGAAAGAAAGCCACATAATTGTGGGGAAATTTGTTCCATTTGAATTAGGTGAGATGTTATCTGGTCACACAGCGTGTAAGAGTCGGAGCGTTGCTGTTGCCTCTTGGCAGAGCTGTTCTTCCAGACAGCAGGGAGGTGCAGCACAATGCAGCTCAGTCAACGCACACCAGCCACGGTCTTTGTTCATGTATAATTGTTTTTACTCCACATACAGCCCTCTGCCGTCATGGACACGGAAGCCCTTTATGGCTTTCTGTTAATCTGACCAAATCAGCTTCAGCAGAGCATATTTCCTTTCACAATTACACTCCGACATAACTCTGGTCACACCACCGTGACCAATTTACAGACTCTGCATCGAAACAATACATCTCCGGCACAAACAGCTTATTACCTGCTGCATTACTAAACTGTGGGGCTTGTAGATGAGCGTGTGCATTTGTTTTCTGCAACAATGGGAATAACACACTCTGTGGTGCCAGTTGTGACTCTCACGATCCACAATGTTTTGAATCCTGAAAGATGGAACATCATGTTCTACCACTCGACAAAGATGCATATTGTGCACATTAAACTTGGTCTGCAGAAGTGTTCATGACTTTGGTCACAAAGACAAGGTCCTAAAAACTCATTTTTCCGTTTTATTAACATGAACGGGCAGTGACAGCATGATCATGGTGGGACGATGCACACATGCCAGCTGGTGCAGAAGGCAGAAGCATAATTTGTAAAAAGTGCTGCACCAGTAAATATCTCCGTTAAATGCAAAAGACCCTGCATGTGTAGCATCTTGCCAAAGCTGTTTTCCCGAGCCACTGGATTTATTGATATTAATAAAATGCTTTACATACATCTTTTGCTAAAGTTACCTGGCAGAAAGTAATATCCAGGCTGTTGAAATAAATAAGGCACATAAACTACATCTAAGGCCGAGCGGTTAATGATCCAAATAAAAAGATTAACATACCTGGAGTCTTCATTAACAAAAAAAAAAAAAACATGTAAATCTTTTTTGACAGTTTGTTGAAATGTGTTGAAAAAGGTTTGTATTTAACTGGAAGAGATCAGTGGTTTTTCTAATACATGCCTCTTACTCAGATTTGACCCTTAAAGGGTAGAAACATTTTAAGACACATTAAAATCATGTAATGTCTACGTGCTTACTGTGCTTTAAGTAGCAAAGCTCACCGTGCACTCTTGAACTACTGCATTCATTCATTTTTAACAACGAAAAAATAATTACTCCTGAGTACTGGATGCACTGTCACCAGGAGTTCATGCTGAACTGTGGCTCCGACTTCATGTTTTCAACTTTATACCAAAAATGAAAGAAATGTCATGCTTTTAATAATACAGGCCTTTTATGTCTGTGTTTTGTCCTCAGAATAACAACTACTGCTGCTTGTATGATGGACTTAAGGAGGTACCCACTTGATGAGCAGAACTGCACCTTGGAAATTGAAAGCTGTAAGATAATTTCATCGCTTACAACAAAGATAACCCTATTAAATGTATCGCTTATGATCCCCGCATAGCTCTTCTGCTGGTTATTCATCTTTTACAATTAGGAGTTGACAGTGCTTATAGTAATATGGTAAGAGAAAATACCCGTGCTTGGAGAAGAGCTTGGATTACCATTCCCTCAGGGTGACAGATGCCACCCTTCGATCTCCTGCACATAGAGGCAGATTAATAACATTAATATCCTTCTTGCTGAGTTAGTTAAAAAGACCTTACGCTTGTTGCTTTGGAGATATTTCTATTCAAAAGGTCTAATATTGTATTGAGAGGTGTTTTTGTTTAATGCAGGTCGACAACAAGTCGAATATTCCTTCCCGGGCTCGGTAGCAGGTTTATCATCTGTGAAACACACCGGTCCAATATGCCTCCGTCTCCCAGAGGAAAGGAGTCACTATGACAACATGCCTGATCATCACGAGTCTGAGATAATCGTGCTCCTTCGCTACTTTTGACTGTACCGTAGGCATCAGCCCTCGCAGCGGGAAAGAGAATGAACTTTTAGCTCAGTCTGACCTCTTTGTGTTTACGAGCTGCTGCTTTTAGTTATTTAACTTTATTTACATTTACATTATTTACATTGCACATTGCACTCAACAAATAATGTGATTTCAACATTTCCTGTCTAACAGGAATGTTCAGGTTATGGTGTGCAACACTTTAGAATATGTTTTATTCTTAGAAAAATGGCTTTTTTATCAAGATACCATACTTTCATCTTCCCTAAAAAATGTCTTTGATATAGTGGCATAATAAGCTAAGTAATAGCTAATTCAGATCTCCAGAGATTCGGTTCTTTTTTTCCATAAGAGCGCCTGCACATTGTAAGAATGCCTCAGGAAATCATATGCTTTAGCTATCGTTACCTTAGAAAAAAAGGTGCTTTAATTAGAAACTGTAGTTACTTGATCATTTTTTTCTGACTACACCATTAATCAAACATACCAACTCAATACATTAGATATTTTTTTGGTTCTTGTTTTGTTTCCCCCAGAGCACTGAGGTAAACAATGAAATATGGAAAGGCCGTGAATTAAAAAGCTGCAAGAAAATCTGCTGCTTATGGTCATGGAATGCCATGCACTGGTGACTTGTGCACATTAACCATCACTTTGATGGATTAGGCAGGCAGTTGTTTCAATTTCATGGACAATGTCACATTTCCTTACCCTATAACCTCGGAGAGAGATTTAATGGTAATGAATCCTGGTCCCTTAGTAAGTTTAAAGCCATCCAGGTTCTGGACGGGGTAGTAGAATGTGAAATGTGGCAACACTTCCCGGACTGAGAAATAGCTCTGCAGCGAATGCATGCAAGCCTATAAACGTAAATCTACTCCTGTGGTCACTTTCAATCGCACTGCAGGATGAGAATATGTGGGCATGTCATAGCATATGACACATGTTAATTAATATTCATGATTGTAGTTATGCATACTGTGATAAAGCATCATGGGGGTCTGGAGAGTGGAGCATGTTACAGAGGGCTGACAGATTCAAGTCTTAACCAGAAGTGCTTTTGGAAATTGATTTTTTTTCTCTTTCTCTCTCTCTCTCTCTCTCTCTCTCTCTCTCTTTGATGTTGGTGTTGATGATGAAGCGATGGTTTTTCACTCCCACTGACCAGTAACTCCTCTAACTTTGTTTCTTTTAGTGAACTTCTGCCCTCCAACCTCCATGGTGGAAGTCCTAAATTTATTAAATGTTAACACATGCATGTTGTTCAGAAACATGTGCGAAACAACTCTTATCTAACAAGGGAAACATGTTTCCCTGACTATTTCTTACCCTTTTCTTACTTTAAAGATGGATACATTGTTGAGGAGTTTTGAAAGTTTTAAACACTTCATGCTGTACAGAGTTTGTTAAATGATATATCCAGATGAATGCATATATCGTCCATTTTTTCACAATTCAATGGTTTCCACAATTCTCTACCAAGATTGGTGCCGGAGCACAGATTGAGAGTGACTTTCACTCTTAATCTATTCTCAAGCAGACTTCAAATAGAAAGATGGTTAACTTTAATGGTTGTTACTTCATCACGTTTATTTCCCCCTCTCCTCTCATTTGCTCTGACCTTAATACAGATGGATACACCACGGATGACATTGTGTTTTTCTGGCAAGGAGGAGACAACGCTGTTACAGGTGTAGACAAGTTAGAGTTACCTCAGTTCTCCATCGTGGATATTCGCTTGGTGTCTAGGGAGGTCAGGTTTACCACAGGTAAGATGGCTTTGGGGCAAATTCGACTTCATGTCTGCATATGTAAAAGTCATTTCATCCCAATGCAGAAAAAACTTTTCAGTCCATAGGTTGTAACCGTAAATTATGGTATTGACGTGGCCTTGCAAAGAGAAGACTGCCTTTTCACTCCATCAGTCATGTTAATAAATAAATTATTATTTAACTATAGCTGAGCCGAAAAAAACAAAAAAAATAAAGAGGCTAAATTCAGCTGATATATGCAACCTGCAAACTCATTATAGTCAGGAAGAAAACTGTTCAAAGATGTATTTTGTTATTAGTGTTTTGTATTAGAATTCAGTGCAACCACATTATTAAAAATAAAGCACAGAAATTGTTAAATTATATGCCTTTCAACTTTTATCTCTAATTTAATTTAATCTAAACCTGCTTGCCCCTTAGCAAAAGTTATAAAATCAAATATGTGTATAATTCTCATGAAGAGAAATCAAAATACTTTTGTAGCGTCATTAATCTGGCACTCAGCTGAGTGAAAAAATTATTGATTAGATGTGTGCTCAGATATTGACTGAAAAGGAACCTTTAAATAATGAATTTGTTTGTCATTGTACTCCTGTTCCCAAAGTAAGGAGATGTCAAGAAATTAAGAATTTAGGTTTATATAACCAATTTACAAAGGCTTTACAAAAGAGTTGAACACAATCTGCCGTCTTTTCAGGCTGATGAACATCATTTTATTTATGGCAGAGAGATTCTGCCTAGGCGTTTGTATTGAATTTTCTATCACCAGTGTAATGTTATGGTGGTTTGAATTAAAGTGTAATCAAAAGGCCAATTAACATCTTGGCACAACCAGCTGATATTTTTTCCAGCAGAGTTCACAATGGATGACTTATTGTGTAAATTTTCCTATTTTTTCTGCCGGTGTGAAAGCGTGAGTAGCAATTACCCAGGTTTAAAATGCCCTTTTGGTAATGTTTAGAGGACAGAGAAAGTCCAACAGAAAAAGCACTGCTGCTCACTGTGACAATTCTCAGAGGGATGCTGGGGCTGCCTGCTGAGATAGGAGGTTGCAGAAAAATGTGCCGTGTGTGCGACTTTCTGCCATGTTTAATTGGAATCGAACTTGTCCCTGGAAAGGAATCCATCGCTTTGGGGAAATTAAGTGCTCCATCTGAACAAATGGAGAAATGACTACCCTGCGCGTTGTCAAAGTGCAGACTTTGGAGCTCTGGAGTTGTGCCGATGTTTCCCCTTCTCTCCTTTCTACACTGATGTGTTTTTAACTCGTGCACTTCCCTTTTACAAACTATCACTCCATCTTCTCTCTGCACAGGTTCATATCCAAGGCTTTCGCTGAGTTTCAGGATTAAGAGGAACATTGGCTATTTCATCTTGCAAACATATATGCCCTCCATCTTGATCACCATCCTCTCCTGGGTCTCCTTCTGGATCAATTATGATGCCTCTGCAGCTCGGGTGGCCCTGGGTAAGACACAGCCATTGCTGCATTAATAAATTTCTAACTTCCCCATAAGAGCCTTCTCATTATCACAGGAATGAACAACATGTAGCTGTGACACGTTTAAATTGCCTCTGTACACTTTTTCTGCACTAACATACACAAAGACAATTGAACAATGCCAAATCTTCAGGTTACAAGCAACACAACTGCTTTAATTTGCCCATATTTGTCTTTCCGAATTTATTTTTCTTCAGTTTGATGTTCCCGCAAATTAGCTAGTGTCTTGAGAGGGAAATAGTAGCAGCAGGGTAAGAATGTAAACACAAGTCATGACTGAAATAACAAAAGAAAAGCTAGAGTACTGTGTAAAATGTAAGAGAAAAAAAAAAAGATTTACATATTTCTTAAGCTAATACTTTATCCACTGTAGAGTGTATTAAAAAAGTGACCCAGTTCACAGTTGATATATTAGTTTATCTTGAATTTGATGGCAGCAACACATTTCTTAAATACTGGTATAGGAGCAATAAAAGGCTGAAAATGTCTGTAGCACTAAAAAGGAAACAGCAAGAGCAGTGTTCTGTAATTAATCTAACTAATATAATTTAATTAACTGACAACACCTCAGAATTGTAACTGGGCAGTTCGTCCTCTCTCCTAATTAATCATGCCGTTAGAATAGATGCTGTGTGTGCTTAGGCATTGTCTTGTTGTCTGTATAGGGGCGCACATTGTTCTAAACCCTGTATGTACTTCTCAGTAATGACGGGCTTTCACTGTATGTGCAAGTTGCCAATTCCTTTAGTACTAATGCACTATGATGCCATCAGAGATGAGGACTTTTAAGCTGAGTGCTGATAACAAGATGAATGGTTCCTGTCTTCTTCCGCCAGAGGAAGTTGCATCCATGATTTTTTTTTAAAGAAGTCGGAATTTAATTAAACTGACCAAAGCACAGTTTTCCACTTTGCTTTATTCCATTTTAGATGACCCAGTGAAGATGGCAGGAACTTATTCACATATGGCCTCCTCTTTGCAAGATAAAGCTTTAACTGGGTTTTTGTAGATAGCACAGAGAGCTATGACAATGGCTTCTTGTAGTTTTTCTGAGCCCATGCAGTGAATACCATGACAGTCTGGTTTGTAGTGCTGGCCGAGGGCCCAAAAATCCCAGCCATCCAAGGTTTGATATGCAATGACGTATCTCCAGGAATATTTTGATGTGTACTGAAGATAAAGCAAATTTTCTCCAAACAGAATTAAGTATTTTCCTGACCATCAGTATATCAGAATGCCTAATTCTGTCCAAATAGTTGCCAGCTGATGCTTGAAATCCTCATGTAAAGTTTCAGATGTTCCAGTGGTTATAAAGTAGCCCCCGAGCATGATTCCACCACCACCGTGGCTAAGTGTTGGTGCAGTCATAGTTTCGGAAAAACTATGTTTTGCTCTTTCTGGCGAAGCGCCTTGTGTTTTTGTCCAATCTTGCACTTCAGATTCTTTTTTTTTGTCTTTGTGGTTGATGCAAACTGTTGTTTAAAGAAACTGATTTCCTCAGGGTTCATACTTTGTCCTGAATGCTCTGTAATAAGCTTTTTAGATGCACATTGGAGCTTCTCATGCAATCATTCCTGCCCCAGAAAAAAAAAAAAAAAAAGATGCTTAAAAAATGTATCCAAAATCAGTTCATGACATTTCCAACCATTCAAAGAAAACTTATTTACCATTATTGAACAGATCAAGCAAATACAATTACTTCTGTTTCTAACGGCAAATCTATTCTCTCTCTGTGCTGCTACACTCAGGTGTGACAACGGTGCTTACCATGACCACAATTAACACCCACCTTAGGGAGACTCTCCCAAAGATTCCATATGTGAAAGCCATCGACGTCTACCTCATGGGCTGTTTTGTGTTTGTGTTCCTGGCCCTGCTTGAATATGCCTTTGTAAATTACGTGTTCTTTGGCCGGGGCCCTGCGCAACAGAAGAAAATCAATGAGAGGCTGAACAAAGTCAACAACGAGCGCACAAGATACGAAGAGAAACGCCTGAGGGAACAGGTTTGGATCTCCTTCTTCTGTCTCTCTTCAACTTGACTTCACTGTGTTAGTCAAAGTTCAACAAGAAAACAACCATGTTCTGAGCATTAGATTTCTGTCTGTAGTCATTTTGTTCAAACGCACATAAACACTAGTCCCTGAAGTAATCTTCTACATGCACACTGATGCCAGAACAGCCCAATATGCATTCACCCACCATCATCCATTGCTTATCCCTCAAGCACTGACTGCTTTTATCGAGCATAGCCTTTTCCATTGAAATACCTATTCATCTAACTCAACAGTGACGTAAGCATTCTCATTTCTTATTTAGATTGTTGTCTATGTTGATGCTGTAGGCTTTATTCACGCTGATTCTGCTGCCTTGTATTTGAAGACATAAATCAAAGAAAACATCTCAATGGACGATAATGAATATGAGGACATTCTATATTTTGGCAAAGGCAGTTGCTAACATGGTCATCCTAAATTAAACCCCTCTGTTCTCTGTGTGAGGTATTAAATGCTATCACAATCTGTTCCTGTTAACCTTTTGTCATATGCTCTGTGATTCAAAAAAATGTGCTGATCTGCTTGTGTTTTAGACTCGTTTTAATGTTCTCTTCATTTTTCTTTCACATTGCAAGGACTCCATTTCCGTGCCGTTTCAAACCAACACCTTCAGGTCATTTACACAGCGAAGAAATCTGTATCTCGAGGAACAAAGAAAAGTTGGGGTACATTTATTCAGCAATCATATCGGCTGTAGGCCACCCCTCACTGTAAATTCAGATAATTAATACTAGATTACCTGTCACTTTTTTTGTAAATGAAAAGAAGATGTGTCTATTTAAGAAAAAGCTCCAGCTAACTATTTATGTTACATTCCATATCATCCCTACATTTTGTTTAAATTTTACAGTTCGAGGGATGGGAGGGGGGGTAAGAATATTAATTTTAAGAAGGTCTTGGGGCACTTTTTGGCCTTTCAGCCCTCCCTGACTTTCCTTCTCTTGCTCTTTTTTCCTCACAGGTGGATGCTTATGGAAACATCCTCCTCACGCCTCTGGACATGAACAATGAGGTGATGCCCTCGGACGTGGGGAGCAGCATCGGTGACTCTCGGAATTCCGTCATGTCCTTTGACAGTTCCGGGGTCCAGTTCAGGAAGCCCATGGCGCCCCGAGATGGCTACAGCCACCACTCACTGGACAGGAGCGCCATGCGGAGCCGGGCCAACTGTCGGCTAAGACGACGCTCCTCCAAGCTCAAGTTGAAAATCCCCAACCTGTCAGATGTTAGCACCATCGACAAGTGGTCCCGGGTCATTTTCCCTATCACCTTTGGATTTTTCAACCTAGTCTACTGGTTGTACTATGTGAATTGATGTGCATCCCACTAGGAATCATGGGCCATATTTTGAGAGCACATTAAATTGGCTTTGATACAGTTCCAAAATATGTATACACATATACAAGTTGAACATATGTATATGCATATTTCTATATATTTATATATACACATGTGAAATCTGAAGGACCTTTCTGCTGTACAAAGTATTACCAGGATGACTTGAATGTTTAAGAATACCTGTGTGAGAAGAATTTCAAGGCTTTGAGTTTCTTTTTCCTCCTGAAACAAACAGACAAACAAACAAACAAACAAGCAAACAAGAGATCCCACCAAGGGATTTTTGGAACTAAAGACTGCATGATATTTTTGCTAAAAAAAAAAGAAAGAAAAAGAAAAAAAACAAGAAGAAAAGAGAAAGTGGAAAGCTCCCGAGAGAGAAAAAGTGTCTCAGAGTCCCATTGACTTTTTATTGATACTTATTGTACTAAAAAAAAAAAAAAATCCTCTTCTGCAGCTCATGAATTAGTGGTGGCTTGTCTGTTCAGGCATCAGCTGAGTGAGATCCTTGGCACTCCCCCCTCCCCTGACCCCCCCCCACCCACCCCCACCCCTGCTGACTTCACCTACCAACACGGCCACCCCATCCCCACAATCCACCCCCGGCCATTACTCATGGATAACGTGCACAGAAACCTCCGGTTCTACTATGTACAGCAACCTTGTTTGGACTATGTGTTGTTCTTGGGTTTTTTGAAGTGTTATCGTTCTTTATCAGACATCGGTTCTGGCCCAACGGCCCTCAATGGAGAGGCCGCATGGATGGGATGTTTGATCGCTGCATTCCCGACCAGAGTCAACGCAAACTTAAATTCCTTTCTCCTCTCATTTCATTTTTAGAAACCCATCCTTGGGGAGGAGCCGGGGCGGGCGTGGGTGGGGAGGGAGGGGGGGGCACTTTTTCCATTATGGTTAAAAACAAATACTGATTATTGTAGATATGATTTTGTCTTGAAAAATACTGTGACTTCAGAGAGTGTGAGAAGATGTTCTAGAGCTAGGGCATTATGAGATAAAAGAATCAAAGGTACGCATTGCTGGTTTTGATTGAAAAAATGAAGACATTCTGTACATTTTATCATTCAGTATTCTCATGGAAGTATACTTGTGCTGTTTCTTTCCTCCTAATGGTTGCTTCACATTCTCTTTAGATTCAGAGTTCATTGACGTCATATCCTGCTTTGTGTTTGCTAAAAGGAAAATGGGGGATTGCTTTTGTTATCTGTTTGAAATTGTCCCTCAGTGAAGATGTAAGAACATGTATATTCAAAAAGATCTGCCCACAGTTTGAACAGTTGTCATTCAGTATACAGTATTTCTTTGTTCGTTGAGCATTTCTTCTGTGTTGGAGTCGAAGTTTCCGAAGGCAAGATTATTCGATTTTAAAAGTGTCAGGCAGACTAGGCAGAAAGTGCAGGAAGCACAGGTTCAATATTTCTCACTCATACACAGCTGACACTGTTTCCCAAACTGCTCCCAGAGGATCAGAAAAGACAACCTGATCATGAGAGAAACAATCATTCTTTGGGAGAAAAATGTCTAAGAAGTGGCCATGAATTGAATGAAATGAGGACCGATGGGAATACGATCCATACGCGTTTACAGTTTTTCTCTCAAACATAAACACACAAAAATATGAAGACACACGGTATATCTGCAGCACTCAGGTTTTGTTTAGCTATGAAAACTAATTTCTTTAGCAAATTAACATAGTCGTTAGTCAAAGATAAGTTGAATAGTCCTTGAATAATCAAGGGCTCCAGATGACTGAGATTGATGGACAAAAGACTGCTGGAAATATCAAAGAACAAATTTTTTTTAACAAGGGTGTCACCCTGTTATCTCTACTTTAGGCACAAACTGTCAAACACAGAAATACTCACAACCAATTTGCCATTCTGAACTTCCCAGTCACTGACATAAAAGGGAAAAGGACATACAAAATAACTCATTGGGGGTAAAACAGACAGTTGGCTGGGGTAAATATAAGTTATAAAGGTGCTGTAGTCCATGTTTCAATGTCAGCCAGTGGGTTACAGTGTCTAGTAGCAATGTGTTAAAAAAAAAAGAAGGTTAAATTAACACAATAATTACATTTTTTAGGTTTTCAATTGAAGTTCAATAGTCTGAAGTCTCAGTCATCGGAGTCCAAATGTGTTTACAAAGCCAAGCTTTCAAAAGATTCAGATTTAGTTGACATGAAATGCATTTTCAGCACTGGACTAGGACAAATAGTCAGAGCTTTTAAATTGAATAGAGTTGGGAATTAAATATACTGAAAATACACAACCATCTTTGACACCATGAAAGAACGAGGAGAGAGGAAAGAGCCCAGTGCGAGACGTCTGAGCACTGTGCTGATTTAACAGTCCATTAACACCACCGGACACTTAGCGGAGAACCCATAGCAAAGAAAAAAGTTTAATCTGATAAAGGGAAAAGAATTATGGCCTTTTACTCTTTTCGTTCTTCTTCTCTGTTTAAATCTAGCGCCTGCTCCACATTGCCGTCGGTTGAGGCACAAAAGCTTTACACCTCTTCTTTCACTTATGCAGTAGTACTCCCTGACACCAGTGAACTGACTTTGATGTTGCCGTTCCCCTTTAACTCATTATTGACGTCCCTGTGATACATATGCTGCAATCCTGACTTCTAACTGCAGAAGTTTTCTCGTGTGAGATGCTCTGACGACGTCGTTACTAGATGTGATTCTCTTTATGCCAGTAGGTTGTTCAAATCAGATGAAGAGTAGAGTTAAATTGCGTTATCAGATTATTGATTATTTCATGACTGGTAAAATATTTATGATGTTAGATGTGAATAGGGTTATTTCAGATGTGCACACTTACATTTGCGTTCTTACTAACATAAAGTGATACGGCGATGAATGGAAATTCATACAGATCGTGCAATACACTTTCTCTATTGTTTTAGATTATTTTCCTCTGCCCTGCGCACTAACAGCTGTTCAAATGAAATATGATGGATCTTTATGAAGAGTTTAGTCAGACTCAGACTACACGACCAGAGGATATTTTTTGTTCCACTGCAAGACAAGCACATTCTATTGTGTTAGACTAAAATAAGCCTAATCCGCCTACTCTGTGGTCTCAGTGAGATGCACTTAGAGTAAATGCTTTGTAATCAAAACTAACTCAAGTATTAAATTCTCCCTCAGGTTTACTTATTTCCAGAAATGAATACAAACATGCCTATTTAGATATGATTCTTTAGAGAACCATATCTATAATGAACTCCAAACGCACATGGAGCAAAAACATTAGTAGCCGAGGCGTGCTCACAGTAACTAAAACCACCATTCATTTCAGTCGAAACACGTATTGCCTGCTTTCTAGACATGAAATCAACACATTCATCCCAAAAGCTGTGAGGATCTTCTGTTTGAAGCTTTTCTTTAGGTTATTGCTTATTCGAGAGAGAAAATACATTTTCTTTTGACACATATGTTCAAAGAGTAGAAGAGGAGGGGAAAAAAGAGTTGAACTGATTTCAATGTGAATTTTCTTGCCTCTAGTGTATATGTGTAATTACATGTGAATTGTACTGTAAATATGATATCTTTCACTTAATAGTTCTTAATGCATGAACAAAAACATGGCAGTTCGTAATACCAGCTAGCCTCACTGCTAATGGCATGGACAGCTTCTCTAGCATTGGCATACTTCTGCAAACGAAACCTAAAAAAAAAAAAAAATCCAACACAAGAAATACACGGTGTGAACAAAAATATGGAGAAAGCAACACAAAGTCCTCTCACAGTGATGGAGCTTCTGGTGCCTCTGAGCTTTTATGGGTTCACCTGTTCACTCCACATAAAGGCTCATGCTAATGCTGACAAAGATGCCTGGAAATTGCAGTATGCCTTGATACGCTCTCTGCAAATGAGACTGTGAAATTCTGCGGTTGAGTTTCCCCCCTTTTTATCTGTCTGATCTGACCTTAAACTTTGCTGGAGATTTCAGCACAGCGCTGCATTTACCTCAGCCATCAACAAATCAGTCACTCACAAGTCCACTCAGAACATAAAGGGCATGATCGGCTAGCTGGCTTATAGAGGCTAGAGGAGCAGGGTTGCCTTAAGAGGGCGAGTGGGATGTTTTTTTCCTGTTCCTCACTAAGACAGTCACAAGTGCCCTTGAGCAAGGCACTTAGCCTATTGCCCAAGCACAGATGCTTTGTTGCAGAAGTCTTAAGTCTGTGCTGGATTGTAGCATTTTTAGCTATGTGAGGGTACGATTAGCAAACTGCATCCTGCATAGGTAAAGAAAGAAATATTCCACAAAAGTCACTCGATTCTGTTAAAGAAACTCAATAGTGTTGTGGGATTTAACTCTTTCTCTTTCATAAAGTGGACCGACGCTCCTCTCGGTGCTTATAAAGCACTATGTTAGATGCCATTTCACACTCCATCCTAATTGCTCGCTGCTATCCAAGACAGAATAATATACAAATTGCATCATTCTCTGTTGACACTACTGTTCACATTTCATGTGTTCAGCTAAAAAATTAAACCACACCCATAGAAGAAGTTCTCATCCACCGAATCACCCTTACAGGGCTGAACAGACTCCTCACTGCTTGAAGAACTTTTGTTGGTGTCTTCATGATTTTGTGTGTACCTTGTAGGTTTTGTTTTGCATGACCTGAGTTTTAAAAGGTTTTATTTTCATATATTTTTACCCCACACCATCTGGTTCATCTCCACAGCCAGGAAAAGATCCAGTGTTTACATGCTCAAAATTGCACTTGTTTTCCAGCCAGCTCTATAAATCTTGTGAAATAAACTGTTTGTAAAGCTGGAGGACACATGTAACAATGTGCATCGTGCGATTCACAGGAATCCCAATGATGTACGTCTACAAAAATGTATTTACTGTAAATCACACAATTTGGGATAGATGTACCAAGTGCATGCTGTAGTTTTTATCAGGTTCAGCATAAGCATTAACATCAAATGCCCTTCAACTACAAAAGGATGTAAAGGATGCTCCCCAGTAGCATCTGAACGTATAAGCCATGTGACTGCACACTGAGTGGGCGTTCCCTCTTTGATAAGTTGCCTCTGGTTATGGCCTGTTGTCAATTACTGAATGAGGGTAACTTGCAAGACGCTGTGCTGAGTCCCAGTTACACATTAGTATACTGTACCTCCCTCTTTGTAAGACCCTACTGGAGAGACTATGTCATGTTTAACCAGTAAGAAAACGAAATGAAAAGGAAAAAAAAAAGATTTCTCAACACTTTGAACTATTTGGCAAAGAAAAGAAAGAAGCCCACAAGATCAACAGCTTGTTTATTTTTCAGTAAGGATTAGTAAATGATTTTGATCCCTCATTTCTGTGTTCATTTCTGAGTTATTGTATATGTTGCATTCGTTATTGATTGTTATTCTTACTGTTGTTGTTGTTTTCTCATAAGAAGGAAATGTAAATCATCTGAATTACTGGCACTGGAAGAAAATTGCATTTGGTTTTTGTACTGTAATTGTTTTGTTCACATTGGGCGCTTCTTTGATTCAGTTGTTTAATGAGGTGTTTGATTTCATTTGGAGTATTGGTACTCATGGAATCAACATTTGTGTAGTATGAAGTTGTATTTTTTTTGTCAGTGCAATTTAATGTTATAGTGTCAATCAGCTTTTTTAGGTGTTTGAACAAAATGTGTTTTTTACAAATACAAAGTGTTCAAGTATGTGGTATAAAAAGGGTTATCATTCAAACAACCAACTTTTTACAAATAAAGGCTTATACAGTTAAGAAAGCTAACGTCTTTTCATTTGCCCTTTGTGGACTAATATATAGCCTTTTTTCCTTTTCACTTTGTATTAATGTAGTTTCATATATTAGTCCCCAAAAGGTAAATAGCTTAAAATATTGCAAAATAAGAGGAAAAAATCAGGTATTTATTTACCATTGCTGTTGCAGGTTGTTGTCAGAGCTCTCACCTCTTAGTTGGTGTCTTGCTTTTGATACGGACTGTTGGACATGAGAACAGTCTGGAAAAAAAATTAAAGAAGAGTCAGGACTGTCTTCTTTTAATTTGATTACAAAACATTGCGCGTTTAAAGAGAATATACCTCCTTTCATACCCTCTTTCCTGAATAAAGACGCAAAGTGACTCCTGCTGACATGTGTTATATTTGCCCCTTTTTCCATTCAGGAACCTGTTTTTCTGCTGTAGTGCAGGAATGACCTGTTTGGGGCAGTCTGACTTCTGCATGTTCAGAGCACTTGATTATAAATTGGTGAGGGCAGGCAGCTGAAACTCTTTGCTGGGACTCTTTGTCCGTGCACAGAGGACATGATGCTATATATGGGTGCACGCTTTCTTTTTTTTGGTTGGTCTGGGGCCGTCTGTGCACAAACTGAAGCAAAACTTTAGAAGGTGAAAAAAAGGCTCTAAACAAAACTTTCTCAGTTTCATAGAAAATATGAACGATACAATCAATTTCAACCACGAGTTTAAAGATAGTATCGATCAATAGGTTTTAGAGAGCTTTTGGGTCCCATTTTTAATGCGTTTCTTTTTTTTCTTTTTTTTCTAGAAACGCACATTGTGTTCCATACATTTCTACAAATGAACAATTAAGGCTTTTCACACAGAGATAAATTACGTTTTTTCCATGTGTTTGTGCGGTGGCTAAAGTTTCCAACTACATTCGAAAGACATGCTGATCACTAGAGGTCCACTGGAGACTTTAAACTGCCCACAGGGAATGTGTGTGCCCTGTAACAGACTTGAAACATTTCCAGGGTGAACCACTGCTCGATGCCCGGCGCATGTTGGGATGGATTCCAGCACCCCAAAGCTCTGAAGAGTCTAATCCACTCAGAAATTGAACCATTGTCCCTTCCACCTCTTTGGTTCCATGTGGGCTTGTAATTGATATGATCAGAGAACTTAGTGATCCTGCCTTGGAGTGTTTTTCTGAAAACAACAGTTTTCAATTCCCAGATACAAGTAAGAAGCAGGATATGGGGCTTTCTGTGTTTCTAGTGCATACAAATTGCATGCACACAGCTTGATGTGGATTAATGGCATAAAATGTTGTGGTAACACAATACAACTAAAGTCTACAGTTGTGCTAACAGCAGCTGAGAGACACAGCTCTTACAAGGAGCAACGCTTCAGGCTAAAAGTTAACATTCTCACTATGACAATGTTAACATGCAGATGTTTTGCAAGTCAAATTTTTCCCGTAATCACAATTATAATTCAGAGGGTAATCTTCCTATCATGAGCTACTTAGCATTAAACACTATGCTGAGCTGAGGCTGAAAGGAATGGCTCTATGATGCAGCAGATTTACAGGTACTGTATATTATCGTTCATTTTAGATTTCTTATACAGGTCGCATGTAAACTTGAGCAGACATCGTTTCAATCTGTTTCTGCTACTTAAGAGAAAAAAACAAAGGAAAAGCCCAAACCCGAAACTAAACCATACATTTCAGAACCTCTGGTAGCACATGATCCTGCAGAGGAACCTGTGAATGGACTGTATTTAGAAAGTGCTCTCTGGTCTTGTTGGTCACTTAAGGTGCTTTCACACAACATATCATACCCACAAACTCATTCAACGGATTTTGGTGTATACAGTTCCAAAATAGGCAGCATTTTCCTATATTATTCAGATTCTCACACAATGTTGAACACACCAGAGGCATCAGAGTGGACACAAAAGGTGGTCATCAGTCAAATTTCATCCACAATAGCAGGTTTAACTTTTACAGTAAAAGGAAAACACACGTGCTCAAAAAGTGCAGATGTCACTTAGGACTGTCTTTACAGGATAAAGTCTTTATGGAAATCTCTCAGATGATGCAGCTGGTTTACACGAACAAATCCGATAGCCAGCATATCTCTTATATGCGGGCTTAGGTCGCGCTGGTGGACATGGAACGGGTTAAATGCACTTCTCTGAAGATGCTGAATAATGTATAGAGATTATGGAACAACATATGCTGCCACTGCTGCTGTCCTTTTTTTATGGGGGGGCCTTTTTCTTCAAAACATGTTCAAATCTCATTCTACATGTATAAGAACGGTGTTGCACTGTAGTACGAGGTCTGAGCCCCAGAGTGACCTGTCCACAATCCAGCCATTATAAATGTGCATGATGAAAGCAGAATTACAACAAAGGAGACCCAGACCTCTTAATGAACAATTAACAAATGGGTTATAGCCATTAAAACTGTCATACAACATTTACTGGTCATACTTTTTTTTACCTGTGGACATCAGGCCATGTAACTTTAATTCATATGTTTAAAAGCAGATTTTGCTTCGCTGAACAATCACACATCGTCTATCTTTTTTGTTTGGGGTTTTAACAAGCTTTCAGTGTTAAGTCACACACGTATCCAGACAGCAGCCTCAAGCCCAACTTAAAACATGCAAAAGAACTGCCAGCCAGCCCTAGAAGTAATAGTTCAAGTGCATTTAATGCTTGTTTTCCCTTCCTTTTTTCTTCAGTACTTCCTTTTTTTTTAGATGTAACTATTTTACCATAAATAATGCAGATGAATACAAAAATGCATGCAACAGTGCTGTTAAACGAGGGAAAGAATTGCTCTCAGGATTGCTTTCAGGAATTGCTTTCTTGCTGTATGCAGTTCATAATTTAAACCATGGGGTTTTAAACTGACTACCTCCTCAAAAAAGAAGTCTTTAAGATGACATTCTATAGATTCTTGTTTTATACCACTAGGGTAGAGACACTGGTTATTTAAAATATGTAATATCTACATTACACTAAGAAAGCAATATTATGTTGAGCAAAAAAGGATTAAAGTTCTTATCCACACAGCAAAATGGTTTAAAATTGTAAAGCTCATACCAGGAGCACCTAAAATGTGTCCTCCTGAGCCCTTCACCAGTGTCCCAAAACGTTAAGCCTGAGATCTTTTGTTTTTAGAGTTGGACTCTTTTACATATGCAGTTTGTCCAGTTGAAACTCTAATCTACTAAAAGTCTGATTTGAGGTCAGTCGTTAGATTTAGTTTCTGTTGAATAAGATGCAGTTAGACCAACAAACTCACAATTAATTTGTGCTAGCTTTCTTTTCTTTTTCTTTTTCTTTTCATCATTTAGAAATCGGACCACAGGCCTTTTCACCTTCATGGAATCTATGAAAGAGCTGCATCTTGTAAGTGTGCAGCAATACATAGTTTTTAATCTTCACACAATGAAGAGATTCATTATGTGCCTTTTGCCTGACTTCAGCTATATGTGAGCACACATGTAAGTAAAGTAGGAAAAGAGGAGACATCCAACTCTCACATCCTCACAAATGATATATTCTGGCCTGTTTCTCCGCTGGTTTGTCGCAGTTGTTGATGTGTGTGTTGTATTTCATCACGCTTGGTCTCCTTTTCTTTCCGCAACCTGTGTAATGGTCTTATGCAGACTTGTCCTCCCTCAGATACAAAGCAGATTTAATGCACAGGTTTGTCTCTTCTAATTGATTTCTTTTAATTTACTCCCGGCCGTCTCAGCAGCCACTTCAGCTGCTGATTACGCTGCTAAGTGAGTTCACCTTGAGAAGAGCAAATGTATATAAATATCATGTCCAACATGCGGTGATGTAGTGAGATCACCTTTATTAAATCCAGATTCATTTATAACCTATTCTAGTTTATTAGAGTGCACTTCAGCCCTGTAAAAAAAACAAAAGCAGAAAGGATGTCCACCCTTTGGTTCAGATAAACAACCACATGAAGCGTCTGCAGGTGTGATGGATTCCACATGTTATTTCATGCACATGATCCCCTGTATTGAATATCATAGCTCCGCTGAGAAGCCGGATTCAGAGTAGAAGCAGCTTAACTAAATGTGCCTTCCATTTCCACGTTCTATTGTCAGCACTCCATATAAAAACATGAAATATTGAAAGGGTACATTAACATGGGTCAGGAATTGATGGCTGCTCCAGTGTGGAGATGGAAGGGGGGTAAGAAAGGGGTCAAAACAGCAGTGGATTCTCCACCTTGTATCTCTTGCCAATGCCAAGGCATTTGTCACGTCTTTTTTTTTAATCAATCATGATATAAGCATGTGGTGTTCTAACTTTTCTAACTTGTCGGCCACCACCCGCCATTTTGTATCAGTTTGGATTCACTTCTAGATCCAAGAGGTCACTTTAATCAGGCTTAAATTAAAAAACACCTCTGAGAGACCAACATTTTAAGTCATTTTCCAGTAATGATCAATTCACAGAACTAATAAGAATGCAAGTTTTGTAATTAGACAGCACACTGGTGTGTAGGTTACCTTACAGAAGAAAAGCTATCCATGCAAGTATATCTACACATGAGGTTCAAAGGGGAATTAAACTAAATTATCAATACAGACCTGATCTGCAGTGGTCTTGACTGAGAGCAAAGATGGGGACTTACTGTCACTGCTTGTTCCTTGGATTTGTAGGATGTACAATGTCCCTGAGGATCATCAGCTTTCAGTCAATAAAAAAGTCAGAATAAATCTTTAAAGAGTTTACGTGAAAAAAAGAATCATAAATGCTTCAAACAACATCATCTCCATTCTTTATTTTTACCTTCACAGCATGTTTAATCGTGTTGCATTGGAGTTCTTGTTTTAGGGGCTTTTAAAAGAGAGTCGCGAAATGATGAAGAGTGGAAACATAATGTGTCTGATAAAATATTAATACAAGTGTCTGTTATGCAGTCCGGTCATGCCTGAGTCACTAAGTCCAACCCATTTACAGTCTCATAGGAAAAGAGGGTTTGATGTTAAGGGTGATGTTAAAGTGAGATTATGGATACAATTCAATGATTGCATGTTGTGTGGTGAGTATACTTCTCAAAGAACACAAACATAACATCTGCGCCAAAGTTGAAACTGTGTGACCAAAGCCAGCTAAGTTTAAGCTAGTGATTGCCCTCCAAAACTTATACAGTAGCAACAACCATCCGCTCTCAATAGCATGTTCTTCTGTAATATTACATTTTTCTTTCCAGTTTTTCTTTATACATTTATTTTATATTGTATTAAATATTCTATTTTTGACTTTCAAAGATAGTCAAAGCTCTGACTGTCCATTTTTGAAACATCAGTATAGAAAACACAAAGATCGTTCAGTGAAATCAAACGTACTGAATTGAGCTATTCTGACAGATCTTCCTGTTGCTAAAGGACAGACTTTATATGTTTGAAAGTGCCCTTAGACTAAATGGAAATGGAAGCATGATGTGATGAAAGAAAACATTATGTTTCTCAGAGCAGGCCAGGGTCATCTGTGTGATTGCTCCTTTTTTTTTTTTTTACTGCCAGCACTTTGTGAAAGTTATAGCCTAAGTGCAACGCTGACAGGCCGTCGATGAAACTGTTAACTCATGTAGATGCACTCCCGTCCACGGCCCCTTGTTCCTCCTCCTGAGACAATTCTTGGTAGGTCTTCCGCTGCGATTTCAAATCAAAGAAAACTAAATTAAAAGAAGATCTTTATTCTGACTTTGTGTGTCCTATTTCCCTTAGGTTTGTTTGCAGAGTCGTCTCTATCGATGTGAAAGCAGCAGCTCGTGCTTGCATTTTGATGCCAATGGAAGATGATTGGTCAGTGTCACTGCGTTTGGCTTTAAGTGCACGGAAAAACAAACACAATGCAAAGGGGACCTTTTGTACAGTGGTAGTCAGATGATATTTCACACGCTCTTGTTAAAATGTGATTTGGTTTCCGTACCATCACTGTTTGTGTAAGTGCCACGCTTGCTTGGTAGCTGTAGGGACACTATGTGAAGTCATGCTAAATGCCTGGCCTATATATTTTTTTCCAAGAGGGAGAGGAGGGTGAGGAGGAGCGGGGCTGAAATCTGAAGAGCGGTGGTCATGGCTCTGTTGCCATTGGCTGCATCCGACTCCCTGCTCCCCCCCAACACGCACGGCAACTGTCGGCTTTTAACAGGCTGGCCTGCCATCTGCTGACTGCTGACTGAGCTGCATCATGCCTGAAAGGAGAGAAAACAATAGAAAATGTTATCCAGCTGTGCAGTCAAATACTCCATTTAATACATTACAACACAGCTGGTTGGTGTGTAACAGCTATGTCCAGACGGGTATGTCAAAACGCACAACACAACACTTCAAATTTGTACTCACCCTTCCTGAGTTCTGCTTTTTTCCCTCTCTCGGCCTGCCTGTGGGAAAACACGTAACTGAGTGGAGGATTGACACCTGTTGGTTTTAGAAATTTTAACATTTTCCTTTTTTAATTCATTCTGTGGATTTATCTTAAGCCCTCTGCCCAAATTCAGAGAAACTAAAGAGTCATTAATATGACTAAGAAAACCATGTAGAGGTGACTCAGTCAGAGGATGGGAATAAACTGCTGAACAAATTGCACATTTATGCAGTGCAACTTCTATATTTCCTAGCTGGTACGGGCATTTATGTAACTTTAGGTTTACTGGGGAAACAAGTCAAGAGCTGATGGGTGGATTGACTCTAAAAGAGGAAACCATTGTGTGAAATTGATGAACGCAAAATTGTTAGTCTTAGTATGCATCTTAAAGCCCCTGTGCACAGTCTCAGTGTCTCACAAATCTTTGGTGTTGTTAGTATAAACAGAGCCCTGCAAAGCATTTCACCTTTGTATCACTTTCAAATGCAATGCATCAGGTGGCAAACATCAGACCACTAGGCTGTATTAATACATCTAATGAATTATTTATTACTTTAAGAATCGAATTAAGACTTGTAAGAGACCATTCACATAACAGGTTCTCCACAAATTGTGTACCCAGCCTCCAAATCAATGCCAAATACAATCAAATGCATGACAGTCGCACCTGTTAGACAGCACATAGCTAATAATCTGTTTTCATAGTGAACCAAATTGTCGACTCCCTCAGTAACTGCTTTAATTCACATTGATTCATCAAAATATGTCTTCATTTGCTTTTGCTTTGAGCTGACAATGATCTGTATAAGTGGGTAAATTGATGTACAAGCAGATTATATAACACAGGTTTCAGAACAATAATCAGAAGATTCACAGCATGGGGAGGGAACGAAGCGGCTGATTTTCAACGCAGTCTGGTTTGGATTTATTTCACAAAGAAGATTACATTTTCACCATATCAGGCTGATTTTGAGGTTATTGAAATATTAAAGTATTTTTTTGGTTGCGTCAATGATGGATCATCATAAATAGATCATAAATAGAAGGAAACATTTTTTTTAAATACTGTCGTTTTCAAATCTGACTTTAGGGAACCGTTATCATCTGGCCATGAATCACACTGTTGCATTTATTTAAAGACTGACCCTCTTGTTGTGTCGGTGTACAGCTCTGCCCAAACACACATCTGCCAGCGCATGTTGTTTTGATCAGACGTCTGGAGACACCGAGGTCATCTCACTTCCCAACCTACGAGTGTCTTCTGGATAATGAGCCCAGCACGTCTCCCTCCACTTCCCACCCCCTCCCCCCGGCCGACCAGTCACTCCCGATCAACATTTTTCACATTGTTAATCACTTTTGTCAGTTTGTGGTAATTACAGACAGCGAATCACAAATGATTACACGTTGTGCTTGATACTGTGCATGAATAAGTGTGCGGCAGCACCAGGGAGCGAACTCCCCTCTGATAAGCTGCATTTTCTGATGCTCTGGCTTACACTTTCTCCAGGCAAGTGATAAAGGCCAGGTGGAGATTAAATTGCATTAATTCCTTTGCCAGAAGCGCTGACCCCAAAAGACTTAAAAGACGGGGGAGAGGGGGGGGGATTGTTGTGAAACTATTGCCAAAGTACTGAAAAATGAATTAACCTCCATTGTCACAACACAGTGTGGTCACACAACAACCTGCCATGCAAAGCAAAAATTGACTGTGTCCACAGAAACAACCTTTTGTTAGTCTGCTGCATTAAAAAAATGACAGAAATCATCAGTGAAAGTCACACAAAAAGGCTTACAGGGCTTTTGGAACTCATAAGCATGTAGTATAAACTGACTTATTTTCTTGACTTTCTTATGATATATTTGAATGTTTGAATTAGCGACTTCCATGTGCTACTGTCTGCCAACAGAGCACAGAGCTGGTAAAACACTGTAACTTTAGAGAACGTCCTTCAACAATAAAAAAGTGTTTCAGAGGAAAGCTGCTGATCAAAAGCGCTGCTTAACTAGGGAGAAAAAAACGCCCGCTCGGTTGAGATTAAAACATCTTGAATCCAAAATGTTTTTCTAGTTTGTAATTATTTATTTTCATCAGCACAAACACTTGCATGCCCCCATGCAGATTCACTCCTTTGGTTATAGCTGGAAGCAACAAGTCCCCCCACTTTGTTCAACTTTGAGAAATGCTTGCATCTGCATCTCATTCTATCAAGACCAACCACAAACAATAGGCAGCATGCCACCCTCAGACAGTGGGGTGAACATCTGAAGTTCAAAAATGTCCAAATATAGAAGAAAGGAAATCAGTATGATGTCAATCATCTTATAAAATTAAATCCAGGAGGGATATTTCCAGGCTGTACTGTGCTATTTCATGAAAAATGTCTTAACTGTAACATGGAGAGGGATGTTATTGTACTGGACCATACCTATCAGCACCATTAACTGTATGTTTGTAGAGGATTATGATTCATGTATCAACCTGGGAACATGACTGCAATGACAGATCAGCTTTAGTGTTTTCTGTGATTTGAGCTGCTGCTTTTATTGCTCTTATAGCACAAATAAATAAAACTAATCATCTGAATCCCCTTTGGTGTTTTCAACAATGATTCCGGTATTGGTAAGGAGGTACGTGACAACCTGGAAAAGGTTTTTGAAGCTTCTGCAGTTTGGCCGTACAAATAACTGCCTTGATTAAAAATTGTGATTTCAGTTCAATCTTTCAACGCCTGCAATTCAGCATCAGTGTTGTAACATTAACAAACCTATTAAGATAGTGGCCCTGAATAATGTGAAAAGGGAATTACATTCAGCTGGAATCATCTCATTCACTCAGTTACCAGGACAACCTGCTAGGCAGGCCTCAGTATCCTCAGTAGTTGCCATGGTTACTGCAGCAGTCTCCTCATTGTCAGTGTTGGAAATTAGAAGAGAACTGTGACTGCAACCTTGTACTGCATACAGAATATATATCGTGACTGCAGCGGGCAAACCTCATCCTTTACGACTGTTCAGGAGGCAGTTTTCACCCACTGAATGTGCTCCATGCTGTGAATGTGACCGAAAAAAAATCATCAACTTACTCATGCAAACATTAGCTGGGTGACACGAATAATAAAAAATGTAAAGTTCCTTCAGAATGATCACTATTGTTTAAATGTGGAATCTGACTGTTGATAATTGCACTCAACTCAGGAGGGGATTTGTAATAACTTAAAGTTAGTATGTAATGTCTTAATTAAGTAATAGTCTTACTATGAGAACAAATTCATGTCTGGCCATTTGTTGTACAAGCCTTGGTGATTCATGCATACCGTGTTTTGTTTTTTTC
Source organism: Menidia menidia (assembly GCA_907169785.1). Taxonomy (NCBI): domain Eukaryota; kingdom Metazoa; phylum Chordata; class Actinopteri; order Atheriniformes; family Atherinopsidae; genus Menidia; species Menidia menidia. The sequence goes on along the minus strand of CAJRST010004446.1, from coordinate 14,937,034 downwards.
TATGACCATTTCACACCTCGTTTGAATCCTGAAACAGAAAAATTAGAGATCATAATAAAAGGAAATGCCTCCAATAACGATTTTACAGTATGGGAAAAAAAGATCCTATGTAAGCAAAAATATAGTGTACCCCAGGGAACCTCCCACTGTACACTTTGTGTATTCTATACCGTCTGTCTCTGGAGAGCCAGTACAGGCTGAACAGAGAGGTGAGAGGGGCCGCATAAACCTGCTCCTCTCTACATGTTTGTGCTTGGTGATTTGTTTCCTCGGTTTACAATCAGCCAGCAAGGTTTTCGGCAGACAGTAGTTGGGTAGAATTATTGATGACACCCGCAGGGAGAAAGAGACGGGGACAAGATGTAAAAAGACAACCATAGATGCACATCATCCCTGACTGGGACCTAGTAAAACCACTACTGTACGGCATGCTTTTCAAGACCAAAAACATTTTGGAGATATCTTAACTTAATCACCGTTATTTCCTTCTGTTGCCACCTATCTCTCTTTATCTGATCAACAGTCAGTCATTACTTTTCAAGTTAGGGATAAATATTTTGTTTACTGCGCAATACAGTGCCTCGCTCAAGAATCATTCAGTGGCTCCCATCTGTTGTGCGAGTGATCTTTTCCACAATTTGTCTGAAGGGCCATCAAAGAGTGAATTCCCCTTTGAACGGCTTAGAAGTTCTCATTGAAATAATAATTGTGCTTTGGTGCTGGCTGAATGTGAGCTGATCATCCTGAGTGCCTGTTTTATCATCCACAGACTGAAGAAATACGACTACAAAGCTGTGGACACGTCTGAGGCCAATGTCAGGACAGAAAGCTGATTTTCATGCTGCTGTTTAAGAATGGAGTGTAAGCTCTATCTTTGGCCAATAGAGGGAGACCCACACGGGGTTCCCATGGCGACTTCAATAATATGAGCCATAAAGTTTTGAAAGCTTTTTGCTTGAAAACAACTGGAACATAACCCACAGGAACAACAAAACGTCCAGGATCTCCGGTCGCTTTTATTATCTAAAACATTCTTTAAGCAACACTTTGGAGTTTGGCTAAAAGCTTTCCAATCTACCAACACAATGATAAATTATTCGAATTGTACCCAAGTCATCAACAGATACTACTTCGATCTGTAGTTATTCATAAAAATAGCTGAATATCTGGAAGGCAATTTATAGAGTTATGCATTTAACCGTTTCAAGTGGAATCAAGGATATTTTCACATATAAAAAACCGACAAAATATTGATGACAAAATACAGACAAGCTGATTAAATATGAAGTCAGATTATTCTCGGAGCAAATGTAATTAAAGCTGTATTACAGGTTTTCAGATGACAGACTGATCCGCTCAGGCCTGCAGACCGAAGGCACGGGCAGTGCTGAGGACGTCGTCTCTGGTCAGATAACATCCACAGAGCTGCCTCAGGCCGGTGAAAGACTCCCTCCCGTGCAAAACCCTCCAGTTGTCGATAAAAATTACCTGATGAGGAACAGATAGAATAAACTCATTCAATTGCTTTAACATTTTTTAAATATATAATTTTGTTAATTTTTGCCTGTCATTGATGCATTTAAAAGGTACATTTGTTATTTCACAGCATCAGTGCTGGACTGTCTTACTTTTCCTGGACTCAGTTTGACCCACAGCTCGTTCTCTGGCCGCCTCAGTTCCTTGGTCAGCTCTCGATGTGCAGCGTACCATTGCCGGACGGTGTCGTGGGCAACTGTGTTTATCACTGACCGGTCATAGTTGTTGTATCTGCAATATATATAACTTTATAACTATATCGTTAAAAACTCAAAGGGAAACCCTCTGAGGTCATGGTCATGGGCAGGTGGAACAGGAATATACCCATCGCGGTAAAGAAACTTAAAGAGGAACAGAGATAGGAGGTGTACAGATAAAGCACGTGGAGCTGATGAGATTTCATCTCAACAGGATCTCTGAGATTTGAGTGACAGCATCATCCTACCTCATCAGGTACAGCTCCTCGTTCCACGGGTAGACGCTGAGCACAGGGCCGATGCCCGTCATGTGGTTCCGGTGGCTGTCTGTGTTTTCCACGTACTCGTGGCTGATGGGGACGCCGGCGAGCAGCGAGAAGCTTTCCGGCGAGCGCTGGCGCAGAGTCTCTGCGGCGTGGAACCCGTCCACCAGCAGCGTCCTCCCTCCTGTCCCCTCGTGCTTGAGACAATGGAAAACCTGGATTCTGCGCCGGCAGAAGACAGCGGGTCTTCAAAGAGGTGAATGATTTGCTAAAACTAGACTAGAAAAACGTGTCTTACAATAAGCGTGTCAATTTTACGTAAACCGTGTGTGTACTTGTTTGATCATTATTCAGACACAATCCCTGTCCCCCCCCCGTCTCTCAGCCACCTACCCACACGGCTCCTGGAAGTATGAGGTGTCAGTATGACGGTCCAGGGCCAGCTGACTGTAAGCAGTGTCTCCTCTGGAAAAATCAGACGTGAAGCTCCACATCCTCCCATATGTGGTCTCCCTTGTGGGTAACAGACAGTAAATGGACACAGGGGGTGTCATTCATGAGAGACACGGCGGGCCTGAGGAGCAGGCTGAGGACAGGAGCAGTACCTGATGAGGCTGACCCTCTGCGTCACGGCCTCGGTGGCTTCCACTGTGGGCGGGACGTCATCCACAAAGGCGATCCCGTACAGAAGGTAGTTGCGGAGGAACTTCTTCAGCTCGTCGTCGTGGCTCATAAACTCGCTCCATTTGGACGTTGGTACGTTTGCATCTTTGTAGATGCTGGAGCTCCACAGGATGCGTGGCTGTACGACGGCCTTCTTCTTTCTTTCGTAGCTGTTCTCAGCCAACCAGCTGAGGCTGTACTTTGACACGTGACCTCCAGGCCCTATAAAGAAAAAAAAGACATGAAGTGGGTTGTTATAAAGTACAAAATGGTGCGTGTAAAACAATGCTACAAGCATTTTGATCGCAGGTTAAAGCATGTCTGACAGTGTGTTAACTTCTGCTACGATACAGATTCAGCTGTTCTGCTCAGTGTGAGCTAAGCACACACCTGGAGGCAACAGTAATATAAGTGAGAGAGCGCCCTCTTAAAAACTATCCATAAAGAAATAAAGCATTAAAAGGTAACCTATAAAACCAGTCTGTAAACGGGGCTGTGATCTGCATGCAAGTGCCCCCAGTGGCCTGTTTGAAGAAGAAAGGTCCTCACAAATCCAAGTCTACCCGGAGCAGAGCTCTTCGGTAAAATGCCAGAAGACTCAGCTGACCTTCTATGTGCACAACTGACGGAGGCGGTGGCACTTGTGTTTGTGGCTTCAGGAGCATGTGCATCATCATCATCATCATCTGTCTTAGGGATAGCAGAACCCCATTTGTCACTTTATGTAAGACAGAGTGCTACGTTTGTGTGTGCATAGCATCACTGAGATAGGCTTTTCCACACAGGCTGCAGAAGCCCAGAACACCACAGGGAGGCACCAGTTTGTCTTTAAGACCAAAGCGTAGCCTGCAATCCAGACAGATGGAGTCTCTGACTGCATGGAAATCACAGAGAACCTGCCAGTGGGCTTTCTCTGAACATTATAAAAGTTCCTGTAAGTTTTGAGTATGGATGCAAAGCGCCAAGTTCTTACTTATATGTGATAAACTGATGTTTAACTGATGAATATTATCAAATTTAAAAATGTAACTTTAATACTTTGATTAGGGATTGATCTGACACTGATTACAGAGCCAGTGTTCTTATTCAATCCTAGTCTGAGTTTCCTTTTCCATTGTGCCGACCTACTGCTGAACTCATTAAATGAGTAGCGAGCAGAGCAGAGCTGCTGATGTGGAGTGGAAAAGGGATCCACCATCTTCTTTATTAAGCTTTTTATCTTAAATTCTACATAAGGTCAATTGTGCATGTTCCTGTCTCCTTACCAAACAACGCCCAAAGAATGACCTGACAGCAAAGTAAATCTTTACACACTTAACCATCGTTGTGACAGAGGGCAAAGAGCGCCCCGTGCCCCCCCTGGACAGGAAAGCACACCTGTAATGAATTATTTATGTAGCCACTAACAAAGCCGCAGCCTAGACCCACAACATATAGCTAAATTAATCAGGTGAAAATTGGGTTAAAGAGGGCTGAGGCTCTCTGGGGCTAATCAGGAATCATCCCAACTCAGAGAAACAGACAAAGAAATATGATTTCAGGTCTACTGACCTCAGATGATCTCAGATGAGGAACAACACAAAAAACAGGAATCAGATTGTAAAGAAATAATTGTTTTGATAATATGATGAACAATTATATATGTTGGAGCAAAAAATATATAAGTACAACTCAAAATTACTGAAGAAATATATGTTTTTGTCAAGATTATATACACACTTTTCCATTTCATTTAAGTGGTATTCATTGTCGTTTACAAAAAAATGTATTGAGCTGTTGACGTTGTTATATTTATTTCTTAATTTGTCAGTTTCAGCCCTTCGTAGAGTGACAGTCCAGCTGAAAACAGGTGACAACAGGTGTGCTGCA
>CAJRST010004446.1:14920429-14932496 GCA_907169785.1 Menidia menidia | reverse complement strand
TAAACGTCTTGTACTTGTGCCTTAAATTGCGTGTTTGCAAGTACAGTGAATTTTAAGTTTGCACATGCGTGCTTCGCTGGCCGGTAGTACCCGGATGTGAGGGCCTTTTTTTTGTTTTGTTCCCCTGTTTGACCGTCATGGATACCATTGGTCAAGTTAACCAGATAGCATCAGTCCATTAATTGATTAACTAGTTTTTGCATTGCCCATGAAATTGAAACGAATAAAAGTAGATATAATGCTGGGTACACCCATTAATGGGATTTTATTTTTTTATTATCCAACAAAGAGTAACACATGGACAATAGTTCCATTCAAACTTAAGAGGGAATCCAAATGTACTCTATAGAATTTAGTGGTATTATTCATTTAAGTTCCAGTTATTAAAAGTTAGTTAGAGTATTTTCAAGCTTGCAGGTCTTCTTTTTTTCTATTTTGTCTCACTTTGTGTACACTTGATTAGTCTAGACTTGGACCCGCTATTCAAATGTACTAAGCAACAAAAGATAAGAACTATGTCCTGTCACTCACGCTGTTAGACTCACATAAATAAAACTGATGTCTTTTTAAGTAGAGGAAAATGGGATGATATTGATTGCTAGAAAAAAATAATGAAAAGAAAACTAATTAATTCCATAAATCGAATCAGTCAGCTGTAACTATCATATCATTATGACATTGCTAATCAATGTGCTAGCTCTGTTGGATTGTGTTCACACCACACCATAAGTCTATAATTCAAAAAGCACTTTTCATTTTAAGGATGCTATTTTCCCTTTTCTTTTGTTTTCCTTTCCATTGTTTTAATTTTGAAGAGGAGCCAATTTGAACTTTGTTAAAATTTCCAAATGATCGACTGAGTGTTTTCATTATTAAAGTAAACTGAATTAAGATTCAGACTGATCTGGGCCAAAATTAGTTCTTTTGATTTGCAGAAGCAGTAGTTTGTTGAGCCAGAGGATAAATTTTACATTTGCTTTTTTTTTTTTTTGTACCAATGTGTCCAAGTTGATTTTAGTCCCATTCATGCCACATATTATCAGCCACTGACATTAATTGATGTAAATCCTTTGCCAGCAGGACAATTTGAGTGAAATGGCTTAATGTACATTGATATGTTTCTGTAGATATCTATTTTCCATGCTAAAAGAAGAGCAAAAACACATTTTCAGTATCTAAAAATTAAATGAGCTAAAGGGCCTATTACAGATGAACATTTGAGCCAAACTTGCTCCATGTCTCCATCTGGAGTTCTCTGTAGGCAATAACATGTTAAAGGAACTTTCACTTATCAGCTGGCTGACCACCCTTTTCCTTTTCCTTACTTTGTTTGTTTTGCTGGAGGCATACAATCAAAGTATTTATTCCTTTTTTCTCCCTAGTGAATGTGTTTTTTAGTTGTTTTTTTTGTTGTATTCTGAAAAATGTGATCCTTCTATGTCCAGGCAGTTTCCCTACCAGTTTGATAATGGAGCTGTGTTTTGTGTTATGCCTATTTATGTACAGACACAACATGGTTAAACTACTAAATTCGAAGTTGGCAGTACCGTGTAGATTATGCAACAGGGAGTGTCATTTTAAAGAGTAAAGACACACTCAAATCTTAAGATAGAACGTGAGCACAAATGTGGAAGTAGACCGTGTGCCCCTTGGCCTACATCTGAAGGCCCAACATTGTGTTGTTTGTGAGACGGGGCGTTGTCTCCTGTGCAAACTCTCTTTGGGACTCGGTGTTGCGCTTCACCAGCAATGTAAAATGCAAAACTGTACGCATTGCCATTCTGTTTCAAATAGGCTCTGCCCTGCCTGTCTGATTGTGTATTTGTAATAGTATCAGGCCACTCTCCCTCTGATTGTGGGAGCCATATTTTTTAATGTGGCCCACACTGCAGCTGGGTGCTGTAACGCACATCTGCAGCTGGGATCACGGTGTTCCTGTACGGCTTTGTTTTGCTTCCTCATGCACTGACAGATCAGCCCCACAGAAAACGCTGCGGTAATGCTACTTCGGGACCGGTAGGGATATTTAGGGACTTTTGTGGGGCTGCCGCGTGTGAAGCCAAATGGTTGCTGACCTTATATTTATTTATTCTGATATTTGAATCCTTTTCTTAACCCGTATAGTAGCCCTGTTGTATTATACGCTAATCTCCTTTTAGATATCCCATTTTGTTGGCGATTTTGAATGAAACTGTTGAAAGTGTGCTGAGGACGTGTTGGGAGCTGGGATTTGGGAGCTTTGGGGCAGTCCTCGAACGCAGCGCGAGCCAGCCCCTCGGAACGGCAGCAATCAGTGGCGTGTTTACTTGCTTTGTCAGCGGTGTCCCCGCAGCAGCTATCTCATGTCCCTCCCCTGCTGCTGATCAAAACCTTGGACCTTTGACTCGGAGTGACTTATCTCGTCGTCACGGCTCCCTATCAGCAGTTTCATCAAGCGTCTTGCGGACCTTGAACGGGGGTACATCGGGTTCACTTTTTTTTTTCTTGCTCACAAGCAAAGATGACGTTAAAATCCAATAAAAACGAACCCGCGGTCATACTAGAGCCGGTCAGCAGCGCCCGAACAGCCCTTTCAGATCTCTACCTGGAGCAGCTCCTCCAAAACAAACCAAAGTCTGACAAGGTAAGGGTGTCGGTTTGTGCATGTTTTTTTTTTAACGTTTCCCTTTAGATGGCAGAGGACATGCTTCCGGGACGCAGGTATGTGGGGCACATCATTGTTTAGAGCTGGAACACATCTCTTAAAATAGACCCAGTTAAGTTTCCGTGCATGAGTGTCGATCTCTTTAAAAAAAAAAAAAAAAAGGAACACTGCAGTTAAATCTGTTTGGTCAAATCAGCAAGTCTGTCTGAGCCCCCTCTGCATGTGCAGTTTATTCCAGTCACATGGACATTGCATAGATTATTTCACTTCTGCATTTCTTGGCAAATACGTCTGTCTCCTTCTCATGTGAGAAACTGCATACTTGTGGCTCCAGCCAGCATCTGTCAGCGTAACAGACATGATCCTAAGCAGGCTTAGGTTTGTTTTTCACATGGAGCCCAGTAACGGTGTGACACTGATTTCGAGGCACTGTTGTGTAACTTTGCCTACAGCCTTTGCTCTGGAATTGGTTTCAGCTGTCTTGTGAAGGGAGGGGGGGGTTGTTTACTACAAGAACACCCGCTTTCTTTTTAACACCAGGCTGGGATATTTGGAAGTGACACACATTGACAAAAATAACCAGAAAATGGTTTTAAAACAGTATGGAAGATTTGGAAAGAAACAGGCTGTTGGGGAGTTAGATTTGGCTCTTTTGTACTTGTGTGCCTTGTGTGTCTTCCCTGATTTTGAGAAGTCAGCACTGATAGAGAGGGAAATGGGGAAGGGAGGAAACTTCTTTCCTGATATCAGCAGTTTGCAGCTCGGCGGCCTACAGCTACGATCACATCAGTGGGCGTTTGGGCTCTCTGCGGATTTGCTAAAGTGGCCGAAACTGAGCTCCCATTATCTCCCCGGGGAAGCGGTTTTGTTTGGCGAGTGTTAATAAATGGCAAACTTTTTATCTTGAGTTTTGATTTGGGAGATGGGAAGAGCAAGACAGCCTGTTCCAGCTGGGGTTTGTTTGCAGCCGCTCTGGACTCCGCTGCCTGAAGGCCTAAGCTGGGCTTTTTTTTTTTTTTCCCCTGCAAAAACAGACCTACATTTGAACTCCTCACCACACAGCACGCGAGCTGAGTCATTCCATTCCCCGTCACTAACCATGGGGAACAGAAAATGTTGTTTAAACCTTAAGGCCTATAAGATCACAGGGAAGACTAGACACCTCTACGTAGGAGAACAGAATGTCCATGAACATCAACTGCCGACTATTTCTCCAGCCTGCTATCCCAGTAACCATAACTATATCTGTTTTGACCCTGATTTGCCACACATGGGTACAGTGTTGTGTAAGATTACACAGAAACAATAACTCATAGAAAACATACACAGTGGAGGACTAATATATCAAATTTACTGAACCTGAAACACACTGATCTGATCTAAAACTGTCAGATTGTGTAATGGCCCATTAGATCACACAGAAAAGCCATGAATATGGTTTGAAGGGAGATTTTAACCCCATTTATCACAAGACAAAGCTCTAGAATTCAGTAATAGTCAAATCCTGAGAAGAGATGTACTGCTTTTCTGAGGCTCCATTCCCCATTGGTTTTGTTCCCCGTTTTCCTCCTCCACACCTAAAACAGGCATTCAAGGTCCCAAGACGGATTTCCTGACGCCACTTACTTTAACAATTGCTAGCAATTACAGAACACAGTTGATATCAATAAACGAAAAGAAAGCCTATCAATCAAGTCTGTCTCCACTCCCGCTCTGATGGGGAAGGTGCTAACAGGCTCACTGTCAACATCCTGATTAAACAGCCGTCATTATAATGTGATTTAAATTACGCCAATCACAAACATAGTAAATTTGGGGGGGGGGTCGGGGGGAAGCTGTGATAGCCTGATAAAAAGCAAACATTTGAATATTTACATTACAGAATGAACTCTCATTCCTGAATGTGAATCTGATAAATCAAAGATAACTGAGCACTCGGTGGGTTTCTGCATCCTTTAACACAACCTTCATCTTACTAAATTATTAGAAGTAATTGGTTCATATCCCGTCAAGTTTTAAGTGTCTGCAGATTAAAGGTCTTTGATGCCTCAGGGTGTTCTCTGCTGCAAAGAGGAGGTCACTTCATCTTTCTGTCAGACCTTAGTTAAATGCCTCCTGCACAGTCCTGATCTAAAACAGCAGAAGTAAAGAAGGAGGAGGAGGAGAAACTCTCCTTCGGGTTTGTGCCAAGCTGCCTTTGTGCCTACTGTACAGGTTATGGCTGTGGAGGAGGAGGGCGATAGTGATATTTATTGGTTTATTGTTGAGCTGAAGCTACAGAACAGATAGTTTAATATTGCTGAGGCTGCACTGATGTGTCACTTGAATGCAGAAACTTTGTGCTGATGCAGGTGTCTCAGATGATAGCTCAGTGATTAATTTCTAAACTTTTTTTTTTATATACCAAGGAGCCTTTGTTCTCCACGGAGCTGCCCTTTACTCGCTATGAGTCATTAGCATGTATCTTATCTTGTACCTGAGACACTTAAGTCGTTCTCAGATGGCTGTAAAGTGAAGAGTCCCCACTCTTGGAGGGGCGTGGGAGTCTACAGACCCTTTGGCTCTTTTAAATGGGAGAGCTCAGACTGGATCCTCTTCATCGTTTTAAAAAAACTTTTAGTTTGTGTTCGTACATCAGTGCTTTTGTCCACCTTGACCACCTGATGCCCCTGGTGGTATCCATGACCACATGGGCCCGGTGAAGCAGTTGACTGGACATGGTTAATGAGGTGTTAAACAGCTGGGTTAATTTTCAACCTTGAACATACATTGAAGCTGCAAATGAATCCCAGCTGTTGGGACACATGAGCAGAAAGTCATTAAAGCTTATTAGAAATTCAGGGGACACGATGATGGGATCTGTCCAGATCGACTGAACAACGGCAGCAATAGGCTACGATGATGCTTACATAATGCTTATACTTTGTTTCCTGTATATGAGAGAGGAAATACAACAAATGTAATGTTTTCTTTTCTGGTTGCAGGTAGGTATGCAAACCTGTGAGAGTAAAGGAGCTGAGGTTTACACTAACGGCTGTGCTGGACACATGAATGGTGCAGAGCTGACCAGGATGAAAGAAGTAGCATTTGAGAAGAATCCCTCGGAGCCGATGGTAGGCCTCCTAAATCTGCGGGTGCACAGTTTGCAAAGTTTCACCTATGAGCAGCCGACCCTTTCTCACCGTCTGTGCTGTTCCTTTGGCAGGGGGTCACTCTGAAGCTGAACGACAAACAGCGGTGCACGGTGGCCAGGATATTGCACGGGGGAATGATCCACAGACAAGGTTACTGGTCCCGTGATGATGTGATATCAGAGTGTGAATGAATTACCCAAGGATAACGGGATTAATGCCAGATACTGAAGGCTGCGTCTTTTCTTTGCAGGGTCTTTGAATGAAGGGGATGAAATAGCAGAAATCAATGGAAAAAGTGTGACAAACCACACTGTGGATCAGCTGCAAAAGATTCTGGTAAACTCTAGTCTTATGTCCTATTTTGGTTCATCAGTCATCAAATCTGGATAAATATGCATTAAAAACGTTTTCATCTTCACATGCAGAAAGAAACCAATGGAGTGGTCACTATGAAGATCATTCCCAAGATGCCGAATCGATCCAGAGTCTGTGAGGTAACAACATGAGCAGAAGGACCTGCACAGCTTTGGCCTTGGAGCACAAATAATCTCTTTACTGATTTTTTCAGTCGCATTCAGAGTTAATTCAGGGATGAGGTTTAATGCTTTTACTTCCAAGCTTCTTGTTTTTCCTCCCACTTACCCTGTTTGAAATGATTTTGTTTAGGGGAATCTTCTCTTAGTCAGTGAGCAGCCCAGGTGAATATGAAATCAGCTCAAATTTAAAGCCCATCACTCACTAAGTGTAGATAGTTTGAAACACGCTGGTAGTGTGTTTCACGCTGCCACTCACTGGCCACAACATGCATCTCCAATCATTCTCATGCTTAATGGGGCATGAAAATGGCCGCTTTAAATTCAAAACATCCTCCATATGATACACTAATGACCCAAGAGGATATTTATTAACCAATAACACCTCTGCATTCATTTCTTTTCTGTGGTCAGTGATGGCAACCTACTTTACAGCTTGTAGTCCATTAATATTACATGTAGGTTAGTTTCAGATGCTTTAAATGCCTACAGAACATCCCTGTGTTGACCCAAGCCACTCCATCAAATCCACATTTTGTTCCCATTAGGGGTGTCCAGTCCTGTCTGGACAGCAGTAACTAACACTGGAGTGATTTGGGGAAACTACAAATGTTCACAAATGTCAGCACATTTTCTAATATGTTGGGACCCTGTGGAAAATGTGAAGAGAAACGTTACTGCAGTTACTTGTAGTCATTCAATCCCTTTTGTTTCATTGAAAATCCAAATTGGAAATGACAAAAAAAACAGCATATATATTAATGCTGAAAAACCGTTGTCATGATGTTGTTTCTAAAAATAAAAAAAACAGCATCTATGTTTTTAAACCTGCCTAATCATAGTTGTTTTTTGAGAACTATGTATGGGCACCAGGCTTTTTTTTTTTTTTTCTAAGTTTTGCAGTTTTGATATTTAATATGCTGTTTTGTCCTATTTAAGTTCAATAGATTGCTTAAATGATTTAACAATGTTTTTTTAAAGATTATTTGTCCCAATATTTTGGAAAGTATGCCATTCTAACTTACCCTGAGCAGAATTTTCACATTTTCACAAAACCTGACGAGCCTGTCAGGCTAATCAAGTTTTGCACTTGAACAGTTGGATACAAATGTGTGACATGCTGATGAATGGATCACATGTCCCAATTAAGAATTTTTCAAATAGCTTTACAAGCTAAATGTGACTCGAGATTATTATGACATTTAATTCTGCTTGAGGGTGAATTTTACCATTAATAAAAGTGTAATACAAGTATACCATTTTTATTAGAGGTGACGCTGTGGGGGGGGGGGTTTCTCGACAAGATCAGGTTCTGCTGGTCTGTAACAGCAGATTTTATTCTTGGCTCATTCTTTCTTACCCCCTGTAATAAAGAAAAATATAATGCTGTCTATTCCAGGTCAAAATTAAATATTTAAAAGTATAACGGTAAGTAAAGTTTGTGCTCGGGAACAGAAAGGGAGAAAATTTTACTTTCAGCTCAAGTGTAGAGTTTTTCTAATAATGGTTTATTGATGATATAGCAGTCATGGGATTGACTTTTCTCGGTCACAATCTGCAGATGTACATGAGGGCCCAGTTTGACTACGATCCCACCAAAGATGAGCTCATCCCGTGCAAAGAGGCCGGCCTAAAGTTTCAGACTGGTAACATCATCCAGATCATCAACAAGCAGGATCCAAACTGGTGGCAGGGCAGAGTGGAGAGCAGTGCCGTGGACTTTGCTGGACTGATCCCCTCCCCAGAGCTCCAAGAATGGTACGCATGTCATCCTTCAGCATGCAGCATGAGACTCCTCTGTCCATCACAGGGGTCAGTTTTACATAAATCTGTATTTTTCTTTGCAGGAGAGTGGCCAGTAAAAGCAAAGCCAGGGAGGGCAGCCAGTCCTGCAGTCCGTTTGGAAAGAAAAAAAAGTGCAAAGACAAATACCTCGCTAAACACAGCTCGAGTGAGTGCAACACCAGATTTATTATCCCAGTAATTTCACTCGGTTGCTATCAAGCATCATTTTATTTGATCAAAATATTTATTCCGTTGCAGTTTTTGATCAGCTGGATGTGATCTCTTATGAAGAAGTTGTGCAGCTCCCTGCGTTCAAAAGGAAAACTCTGGTGCTCATTGGTAAGCTTCCCCACTCAGGCACCTTTGAGGCCTTTTCTAATCATCATAGGTGGAATTTCTCTAACCCATACAGCCTTAAATGATATATTTCATACTTACAGGTACAGTGCACCTGTTTGAAGTTGTGAACTTGAACATGACGAAAACGTGCTTTTCTCAGTGACAAAAAATGAGTTAATCTTCCTCTTTTAGGTGCACCTGGTGTAGGAAGGAGCCACATTAAAAGTGCTCTGCTCACAAAATACCCAGAGAAATTCTCCTACCCTGCCCCCCGTAAGTAGACGCAGTATTTATTTTCTTCTCTCAGAGCTGCTGAACTGTCTGTGGGTTCATTATTCAACTCTCATTTTGCCCAGACACAACCAGACCCCAGAGGAAGGATGAGGAGAACGGCCATGAATACTTTTTCATCTCAAACGAAGCCATGACCAAGTGCATCTCAGGAAATGAGCTACTTGAGTATGGCAGCTTCCAGGGATTCATGTTCGGTACCAAATTTGAGACCATCCACAAGATCCACGATCAGGGCAAAATCGCTGTGCTGGATATAGAGCCACAGGTCAGCACCGACACGTTGTTCTGGACCCAGAACAGCAAAGTCAGAGGACTTTGCACTAATAAACCTTAAAGCTATGTAGTAATTCCTTCCACAGTACGTGGCTGCTGATAACTTTCTTAATTTCTTTGGCAAAAGCCTTTCTCAAACCCACCTAAAAAATCAATTGTCTTTTTGGGATAATCTTGTTATAATTCTCATGCCTGAGAGCATTTCATTCAACTTTTAATGCTTGTTGCAGACATTGAAGCTCGTGCGGACTGCTGATTTTGCCCCCCTGGTGGTGTTCATAGCCCCTACCAACACAGCTCCACAGGTACTGCGTCTAACACCTGCCCGCTGTCTTCAAAACGCCACATTCAGTGAGCCAGACATCCCTAACCCTCTGTAACTTCTCTGTTCATAGACGGAAAATTTGCAGATGATCCAAAAGGAGTCGGACGCCATTTTGACCACATATGGACACTTCTTTGATGTGGTCCTCATCAACAACGACGTGGACGAAAGCGTCAAAGGGGTTGAGGAGGCCATGGAGCGCGCCATTTCCACCCCGCAGTGGGTTCCCGTGTCGTGGGTGTACTGAAAACACCTGGCACCAATGGGATTCCCTTGTGTTTGTTGAAAAGCAGTGCAATATCACTCCTTGATCCAAACCTCAGAGTTTGGGATGTCCCAGGTCCTTATTTTTTGTTAATCAACCGGGTTTTAGGGGTATTTCACAAATGCAGGAAAAGAAAATAAGCAATATATAGACAAGTTTATCTCAGATGGTTGAGAACCTCACCAGGGACGTTCTACTTAGTTTTCAGGCTTTTCTGCTTTAGTCTTATGTTAACCTGATCCCTCAGAAGAACCTGTTTCTTATACCTACATTGGTCCACAGTGCAGAAACTTTGCAGTTTCACAATGAACCCCCCAAAGTGTTATGATGTCTTCACATTGTTGTTCAGCATCTAAAACATGGTCTACACAGTGTTAATGCTTCCTGTTCAAACATGTTTGCTGTGCTCATATATTCACAAACTCTCAGAAAGAACAGGGGTTGGATGCCCACATCCACAAATGTTTCCAGTCCTTTCACCTCTCTCCTTTCCCATCAGTAAATGGTTAATAGTCAAAAACAAACTGTTGAACTCTGATGTTACTCTGATGTTTGGGTATTCAGCTTTGTATCCGTGGCGTGCTGTACCAGTCATGTCACAAGTTATTGACTGTATTTTCCTTTGCTGGTGTGGACAAAGACACTCATTGCACCTTTTCTGGAGAGATTTGGCTTCTTTTGAGGGGCTAGCTGTCAAGATTTAGCTAAGATTTATGAACATTAGGAAATAAGAGAAAAAAGAAAGAAAAAGGACCACAACTGTGAATTAAATGATCCATTCAAAAGAAACAGAAATTCATCACCACCTAGCTTTTATTCTGATTTCATTTTTTATCTGTTTTTGTATCACATTGAACTATGAGATTACGATTTTTAAGGCTGTGTGCTCATGCCGTGTAACACTCCATACAAACTCCACAGAACATTTCATTAAACCACTGATAACCTCACAATACTGTACACTGGATTTAATCAAAATTGTATACCTCATGAGGGTACTGTAAAGGCACTTTTAAACAAAAAAGAAATAAATGTCCTAATTCTGTGTAACTGTGTCTTTGACTGTTTTTTTTTCTCTCCAAACTTCTCTCCTTGACGGTAAACAATCAGACTTCCCTGAAACATGAAGATGAGAGGAAAGATGATGAAGAAGTTTGACCTAGACCAGAGGTAGTTTTATGTTTGCCATCTGAGCTGATTTGTTACGTCTTAAAATCCATCCATCCATTATCGTAACCACTTATTCCCTAATGGGGTCGTGGGGGACGTCTTAGAGTATATAAGTGAATAAGAGTGATTAGTAATTAATAAGATGAGTTGATTTCATAATTTCATTTACCCTCTATGTCGTAATTCTGCCCTCATCCACTGTGAAGGTTTGCCCTTTTGTTTCAGGGCCCTGGAAAGTGAGCAAGGCTGTTGTTTAGTGCCACCATGTGGATGAAGCTGAACCTGCACAGAAACAGTAGTTCTCTCATGTTGTGGGGGGACATTTTGTGGGTGTCATGTGACTAACTACAAATCATTGCAAAGTTTTTCAAAATGACCCGCTTTTTCCCATCTAAAAACATTTCTCTTCTGATGGGAATGGTATTTGCCTCGATGTCAACGTGCATGGAAACACATCGGGCGGCAGATGCTGGCACAGCTGCCTGTTTCCTTCAACCGATCATGAGTGTTTGTAAGAGTTCAGATATGTATAAATGACTCAGTCACGAACAGCAGCTGAAGACATCAAAGCTGAACCACCAATTATGTAATTTTGTATAACTGAAGTAGCAAAAACATTCCTGTCTGGCACATAGCTATTGCTATTCTTCTTCATCACAAAGAGTATAGGCAGACGTAAGCTATTTTTTAATGGACTGGCTTGGACACAGGGCAGCCGTGACATCCCCGTCTGTCGTTCCTCCCATACAACAGGCAGCTATGACGCTGAAATGGCCTGGTGCCGACACACATGTCACCCAAGCGTGGCATCGGGCCTGTTAACGTTTCTTCTGGCCGTTTCCAAGCTAGATTTGCTCCCAAATTTGGTGCCGAGCCCATTCAAGTGCTCGGCATCTATTTTTTTTTCAAAAAGGGAAATCTCCACGCCCTGTGTTTGGTAGGCTTTTGGTGTTTTTATGAGGCAGTTGTGGTCGTAATTCGCCTGGACGGCTTGAAAGGACATCATTTGGGCCTGGTGTGCCTCATTGCAGGTTCTAATTCTTCAAACATCAAACAGAAAGTCAACAGGGAGGCCTGAGTTAGGCAGAAGTGTTTGTGTTAGTAGTTTAGGCGCTGTCCGGTGCTAAAATCCCGCTGTCCGGTGATGAAATTGTCGCTGTCCGGTGCTGAAATTGTCGCTGTCCGGTGCTGGAATGGCGCTGTCCGGTGCTGAAATCAATCTATCTATCTATCTATCTATCTATCTATCTATCTATCTATCTATCTATCTATCTATCTATCTATCTATCTATCTATCTATCTATC
>CAJRST010004446.1:14907618-14920419 GCA_907169785.1 Menidia menidia | reverse complement strand
ATCTATCTATCTATCTATCTATCTATCTATCTATCTATCTATCTATCTATCTATCTATCTATCTGTTGTTGACAATCTTACTCTATTTCATTTGAGCTCCCTTGAAGCCACAGGGAAAGTCTATTTTAACAACCACTTTCTTGTAAGAAGGTTGAATATATTTAAATTTCATAGCCAATCCTTAATTAACAGTGGACTTTTGAGAGACTGATGCCAGACCTCACAGTCCCAGTATTCTGTGATCACTTCCTGTGTCAGATATGACCCCGGATAAGCGGAGGAGAATGGATGGATGGAATGGATGGATGGTGGTAATTCTGCCCTCATCCACTGTGAAGGTTTGCCTTTTATTTCAGGGCCCTGAAAAGTAAGCACGGCTGTTGTTTATTGCCACCATGAGGATGAGGCTGAACCAGCACAGAGACAGTAGTTCTCTCATGTTGTGAGGGGACATTTTGTGGATGTCATGTGACTAACTACAAATCATTGTAAAGTTTTTCAAAATGAACCACTTTATTCTATCTAAACACATTTCTCTCCTGAAGGGAATAGTATTTTCCTCGATGTCAACATGCATGGAAACACGTCAGGCGGCACATAGTGGCTGCTTGTTTTCCTCTGACCAATCATGAGTGTTTGTAAGAGTACAGATATGTATAAATGACACAAACACGAACAGCAGCTGAAGACATCAAAGCTGAACTACCAACTATTTCAACTGTAGCAAACAACGATTAATAGCCTAAGCTTTCCTGTTTGGCACATAGCCATTGGGATTCTTCTTCACCACAGAGAGTTTAGGCCTCATTTGTCCATTTCTCATGCAAAAAGTAATTATAGTAAGCAACTTTAAAAAGTTGTCAATCATGTTATCAAATACATTTTTTTACTCTATTTCTTTAAACAAATTACACAAGAAAGTGGTCAGTAAATGAGGATTATGATGCATTTATTTTTTCCGTGATTGACAAAAACATGGTTTGTGTTATTTTGCTGGGGGAATTCTTAGATGCACCTCTGAGGAAACAAGGCATCCCCAGGGCCCTAAGGGCCAAGTTCAAAAGTCACTCACATTCATTATAATCTCCGAAAAAAACTGCCTGAAGTGACAGGAACGACCACAGCAAAATGGTTTGTGAATTGCTCTTTTGAGAGTAAATTGGATTTACTCTCTTCCATAAATCAACACCCATATTTGCAGTGAACGATAACAGGCTCCTTCTGTGAGGTTCGCCACACCCCCTTTCGAAGATCGCCATTTTGTTGACACACAGTCTAGTAATCAACATAAGCTCCTTTTCAGGCGCTTTAAAGACGAACGTTTCTATAACAAGTGATACCCACGAAGGAAACTTGCGTGCGCCCCCGTTCCATCACCCACGGACCCAAAGAGTGCCCCTCCAAGCTGTACAAAGCTGAATTTGTGGTCTCTGGCCTCTCATTTCAACATGAAACTCGCCGCTGTTGACGTCACCGAGCCATCTTTGTCCGCCTAATCCAGGCGGCTGTTTATTACACCTTCATTACAGCACAGACTCGGACAGAGCCAGGCTCCAGTGACAGCCCGCGGGTGCTGCATCACCAGAATATAAAAAAAACATCTAAATAATAAAAACAAGAGTCGACAGGAGAAAAGCTTTGGCAGCGAGGAGACGCAGCTCAGTGGCAGACAGAAAGCAGTGCTCCTCCTAGGATATATAGGCAGGGAAACGCCACAATAACCAACCAAAGGCTGCCAGAGGGTAACGAGGAGCGCACGAGGCAATCCACATCCATCTGCCAGCCACTTAGCGCGCGCTAACATCTTCAGTCCGGATTTCAGCGCAGCTGTCCAGCCTAAACCTCCAGGAAAATGTGAGTACAGCCTCGTTTTAATGCTCTTTTTTGGCCTGAAATCCCCATTTATGACCATTTCGAACTCATGATCCCTACTTAAGCGAGCTGGTTTGGATTTACGGCTTCGTGGTTGCCTCCCGTGTCCCTGGGCTCTCGGGTACTGTGTGTATTTTCCGGGCGTGTTGTAAAATAATTGTTACATATCGCCGTTGAATGTAATTTCACAGCTGTGTCTGATAACGTGACCCAAACGTGAAGGAGGCAAACACGTCGGCCTAACCTTGGAGCGGGCGGAAGCATTATCCGTCATTAAAGCATTATTAGCTTTATTTGTGTCTATGTACGTGTGTTTAAAAGAAAAACAAAAAAACAAAGCTCGTTGTTTGTCGTCCAGCTCTCATTCTGCCATCAGGTGGCTCTTACTCGGAGGCTGCTCGCGCGCTCTCATTTTTTCCTCTTTTTTCCAGTTTGAACTGGTTTGAATTGAAAAAGGACAGCATCCGTGTCGTTACCCACGGGCTAATTAAAAACTCCGGTCAGAAAACGTCGTGTGTTGAAAAAGCCCCCTATTATTTATTTATTTTTTTCCACCCGCTGAACGTGTCCGGGAGTTGTTGGTTTTAGCGTCGCCGAAACACAGGTGACGATTAGGCTAATTCTGGAAACAAGCAAGGACACAATGTTAAAGAGAACCCGCGGACAGCTCCGGTCCGCTCAAACCGCCTGTTGAACAGGCGAAGCTTCCACCCCATTCGACGAATACCCAGCAGACCTTGATATTTACGGTCATTTCATTAGCCGTGAATTAGGCTCAGGCCTAGTTTACGTGATATTTGCAACCTACAGCAGGGGGTGGGGATAGCCTAGCCTCCTACAGTATGTCGTCGATTGTCATGCGAGGGCGGAAAACTGTGTATCTCCCCACGCTTCCAGCTGGCTGTGTCCCATTGGTCAAAGGGTTACTGTGAAACAAATGTCTTCGTGTTTGTTATTTTCTTCTGCTTTGCTTTCACTGCACGGGATGCAGATGTAGGCTGTTTTTTTTTAAGTGACTGGCTTGGAGACAGGGCAGCCGTGACATCCCCGTCTGTCGTTCCTCCCATACAACAGGCAGCTATGACGCTGAAATGGCCTGGTGCCGACACACATGTCACCCAAGCGTGGCATCGGGCCTGTTAACGTTTCCTCTGGCCGTTTCCAAGCTAGATTTGCTCCCAAATTTGGTGCCGAGCCCATTCAAGTGCTCGGCATGAAATCTCCACGCCCTGTGTTTGGTAGGCTTTTGGTGTTTTTATGGGCCAGTTGTGGTCGTTATTCGCCTGGAAGGCTTGAAAGGACATCATTTGGGCCTGGTGTGCCTCATTGCAGGTTCAAATTCTCCAAACATCAAACAGAAAGTTAACAGGGAGGCCTGAGTTTGGCAGGAGTTTGTGTTAGTAGTTTAGGCGCTGTCCGGTTCTGAAATAGCGCTGTCCGGTTCTGAAATAGCGCTGTCCAGTGCTGAAATGTCGCTGTCTGTTGTTGACAATCTTACTCTATTTCATTTGAGCTCCCTTGAAGCCACAGGGAAAGTCTATTTTAACAACCACTTTCTTGTAAGAAGGTTGAATATATTTAGATTTCATAGCCAATCCTTAATTAGCAGTGGACTTTTGAGAGACTGATGCCAGACCTCACAGTCCCAGTATTCTGTGTTCATTTCCTGTGTCAGATATGACTTTCTTCTGCACTCATTTGTGTTAAGCTTGGTTCCAATGTAAAATTGTTTATTTCAATGGACATTACTGTTCCCTGTGCCCCAAAAAGAGCAATATGGGAAGATCCAATAGAGTTTGTAATTTTCAAAAAGAAGATCAGAGGTGTTTGATCCAGTTTCAAGATGGACACAGCAGACGGTTTTTGCTGAGGAGAAGCCTTGTCCCTGCGTAAGCGACTCTTCCTGGTGTTAGTTGAGAGGTGATGACGGCGCAAAACTCTGCACACATTGCACCTTTGTCATGATACTCATCAATAGCAAGTTCAAAGGCCCGAACAGCAGCCAGTGCACTTTATTGTTAAGCAGTGAATAAACAGTTTCTATAGCAACTCATATTTTTGTCTAATCACATTGTAGCTCTACAAAAAGGATAAACTAGCAGATGTTTTTAAACATACAAACATTTTAGGGTAGCTCTGGGTGTTATAACTGTGCTCTTTTCTTCTCTGGCTGATTGACACCTGATAGTAACCAGCAGCAGCAGGTCGCCCAGTGTAAAGGATTTGTAGTTGTTAGGGATTAGTAATGTGTGAGCGTGTGGGATGGACCTTTGTACAGAGTTTGGTTTGTTTCCAACTAAAACGGTTCAGTTGCACTAATGAATGTTTGGATGTTATCAAGAACTCCTAATTTGACTTTGTGATTATTTGTTTATTTTTTTTCCATGGTCAGTACAGCATTTTAGGTTTAGCCTAATACCAAGGAACCAAGAAACAACACATGAAAGAACAAAGTACTTTTAGATGTTTCATGAGTTACACTGACTTTTGTGCAGCTACAGGAAGTTGCCAAAAAATGTGCGTAATGTGAATACCTTTCTAAAGGCCTTTACATATTATTTGAAACAGAATTTCTAAATGTTGGCTTTTTCAGATATTGGGTAAAAAAATGACCTTGGATTAATATGTTCTTTATGCTTTGACCTTTTCAGTTTACTGTCTCTTCTGTTCTCAGATGACTTTTGTCTGACTTCTGAGATCACGTGATATTTTGGGGAAATGTCCCAGCAGGTGTATGAATGTCATGAAAGAGAATTTCATTCAGGTCCTCCTGTGGTGATCTTCAAAACCCTCTTTGCAAGCCTTTGATTTGTTGTTTAAAGATAAAAACCAAAGCACAAGGAATTAGGATTCCTGTGATTTATGATTTAAGCGTTAAATTGATACTTGATGAGGAGGTGTATCATTTTACATCCAGATGAAATCTACATAATGATTAATGGATAAATAACTATAGTTGGCTGATTTTTCTGGACTCTTTGTTTATCTCTGCAAACAGAAGAGTGCACCTCTGCTGTGCATGTATCAGTGTCTGGTTAAAGAGGTGTGGAACTCTCCATCCTCATGATACGTCCGTTCTGATGGTTGTACCTCAGTTATAGCACAACTCCCTGTAGTGTTAGCTTCACAGCACACTGCCTGCTGACATGAATTTACCTTGTAACAACAGAACAAACCAATCCTGAAGCATTCCATTTTAGATGTGCTTGCTCATCTGATAAACTTGCTCTTTACTGAAAAAAACTGTGTTGGAACTAAATGAATAGATAGCATAACAATGGAGATTCTATTGGAAATGGTCAATGGGCTTATTTTGGGAATAATGAGATGGGCAAATCAGACAAATATAGATATTTCTTTTTATCAATGGTTTCCATTCTTAAATGAAAAGCTAAATATATTATATTCCATCACATACATTGCTTTTACCCTGAGGCTGATGTAACAATAGCATTGCTTGTTGATGTTACTTTCTCTGTGTCAATATATCATATGTGTGCTTGTGTTTTCCTTGTCAGGTCTGCCCCAGCCGGAGCCCCCGCACCAGAGGGAGGGAATCAGCCCCCCAACCTCACCAGCAACCGCCGTCTGCAGCAGACGCAGGCGCAGGTGGACGAGGTGAGTGCTGTGCTACCACAAACTCTCCTTAAAATGCACAAATGCTTGTATTGGTGATAATCCACATCTTTCAGACTGGCTCCACCACATCAAACAGGTCAAAGTCTCATGCTGATTATGCAACACGGCTCTGGTTTTCTGTCCCCAGGTGGTGGATATTATGCGTGTAAACGTGGATAAAGTTCTGGAGCGTGATCAGAAGCTGTCAGAACTGGACGACAGGGCTGACGCCCTGCAGGCTGGAGCCTCTCAGTTTGAGACCAGTGCTGCAAAACTGAAGAATAAATACTGGTGGAAGAATGCCAAGGTGAGTATACATGGACTTTTAACAACCAGGCATACTGAAAGGCTGCCTTACACTGCAGCCTCTGTGGTAGAAATGCGTTCTCATGGGTCTTAGGAACATAATGCTCCTTCATGCTATGCAGTCATGCAGCAACACAGAAATTCTTTATGTTTTTCAATCTACTTACATCTAGATGGAGAAGTTGTAACTGTTTTTGTTATAACCAATTTAACTTCTTTTCTGTCCATTACAGATG
Organism: Menidia menidia; assembly: GCA_907169785.1. Lineage (NCBI taxonomy): Eukaryota > Metazoa > Chordata > Actinopteri > Atheriniformes > Atherinopsidae > Menidia > Menidia menidia. The sequence goes on along the minus strand of CAJRST010004446.1, from coordinate 14,914,387 downwards.
ATGATTATCCTGGGTGTGATATGTGTGATTGTCCTCATTGTCATTATTGGTAAGAAGCCGATGAACACTTTTTGTGCTCATCCATATATTCAGTCACTTTCCAGCTCCTGTAACAGCAGTTGTGACACTGTGTTTTTTCTGATACATGCAGTGATGTCCAGCATCATGAATGATTCTCCATTGTCTCTCTTTTCCCTCTGCAGTGTACTTCAGTACCTAAGAAGAGTCGCTCCTACCCCAGTCTGTTCCCAGCTTCCTTGCTACAGAAAAAGAAACCCTCTAATTGATGACTAAATTAACCACAGATAATTAATTTACTATATGTACGTATATCTCCCCGGCTAGCCTCGATATAACACCCCTAAACCCTTCAGGGCCCCACGGCTCCCCCACTTCCACCACCTCGCCTCTGGACCCCCGTCAATATTTGTCCTGTGAGTGTGTGGCCCCGTCTCCTTTCTGGGTACTCTTGGCTTTTCTAACCTGCCGTACTGAGAACCAAACACTTGTGATGATGCAACAACAGAGAAGGAAACAACAATTGGCGATAATTGTTACATAACTTATATATATATAGTTCTTTGTAGAGTTTTATTCTGATATATACTGTTTTGTAGGTGTGTGTGCGTGTGTGTGTGCATTTTGTACTTTTTATTTTTTGTATTAATTTTACGTATGCATCAGCGTTAACTACTGCCTATTAATCGAAGTGTGTATCTTGCATGTTCACATCATCTGTCAGTCCCCTGCTTGTTCTGCATCTTTTTGGTGTAGTTTTGCACAGTGGAGTTTGTCTCCATGTACCTATTGGGATACAGGTTCATTTTAATCTCTCCGCATTACTCACATCCACCAGGACAGTCCGAGACAAATCCAGACAATTAGTCGAATCAAATTCCCCAGATTTTTCCTAATTCATCTCCAAAGTAGTAAAAAGTTCACTCTGTCAAAAAGGATGGAGTTCAAGCGACTTTTGTGGATTTTTAAGAGAATCACTGACACGGCTCAGACAAAGAAAATAATGCATGACTTATAAAAACTCCCATCAAGTGATCATCACTCCCATCTTATCTTCCCTTTACCTGAGTGTAAAGTCTCTTTTCATTCTCTCTTTAATAACTACCATCTGAAGTGTCTTTAATGCCCAATTCGTCCTCTGTCTCTCGGCATGCTTGGACACCTCAGTTTCCTCCAATAATTTAAACTGCCATAGTAAAGTTGGACCAATGTCTGTAGATGTTTCTTTTTGTTTCGATATTACGTAGTGTCTTATTTCGAAAACATTCCTTCATTGCAGTCTAGTGCAAATGCTCTTGCTGTAGCACATGTAAGTGTAAGTACCTGTGAAACCTGTGTCAGCGACACTAACCATAGGAGAAAATAGTTGTAGTGAATAGCTGTAAGGGTCAATTTTTGGATAGACAGGATTAGACCTTCGATCCAATCTTTCTTCATTCGTAAAATCTGTGTGTTAGTGCAACACACAGCATACTGTGGAGATTCATAGAAAGCGGAAATATGGGCTAATGTCAATGGATATAATGGTTTCATTTGAAAAGATGATGATTGATTGATTTTCCAAAAGCAAAGAGCATACTGGTCCATTCCCTGTGTGGACACTGGAAAGCCTTAGTCCTCGGTCACTACTGTAAGTTTCCAGTCAAACGCACCTTCACACTTTGAGTTTGTGTCAGGGGAGTGACTGACAGCCGAAAAGGGATCTGTTTAAAATGCACAAACAACCTTGTTTTTGATGGCGCTGTCTGGCTGCTCCATAGCCTGACTAAAAGAAACGCTGGCGCAGCAAAACTTCTCTACGCGAAGAGCACATAAAAGAAAAACACAACTAAGAAAAAAAATCAGAAACAGGGACAAAGGCTAAGAGGAGAGTGATTCTCAGCCGTTCATTTACGTTTGGCCATATTGAGAAATTTACAATCTATGTTAGCGACGAGAAAAAAAATCGTAGCAATTTCTAAGAAGAGTGTTTTGCTAGCTCAGTGGTTCTGTCTCAGTGTTTCTCCCTATAGTTAAGGCCTTTTTCTTTTTTAAATATAATAGATTCTATTTTTATTATAGTATATTTTTGTGTGAATCTGACAGGTAAAGAGGAGGTGTGCATCCACTGCCACTTGCTGCCAACAGTAGCGAGCTCCTCTTCACCTCTGGTGTGGTTTTTGTAATTCAGCTCTGTGCGTTATACACTGCCAAGCATCAAGGGAGAAGCTTTTTTTCTCATTTCTTTCATTGATGCCCTCACTGGTTTGACCTTGAACTATTCTTAAACTTCTTTTGGCGTACACCCTTGTGTAAACTACCCCCTTTGGCTTCTTTGGGACTATATGAGCAGGACAATACAAAGCAGTTACATATTGAATTTCAAACAAATGCCTTGACCATGTTAGCCTGAGAAGGAATTGATGCGAAGTCAAAAGGAACATACAACCACAGAGGGACTTTGTTTTGTTAGAGTTCCTCTTGTGGTTGTGGTAAATCCCAGCACTGAAATAGTTGAACTTGACTGTTAAATTTGTTAAATTTGGGATCTTTAAGCATGCAGGCATGAATTTAGAGCAGAACTCTGCTCAGCTCATGCTTGAGTGCCATCGATTACTATTTTAAAATGAATAAGAATGAGTTTTAAAACTGAGAGCAGAAGCTGCAATTATTCATTATATATGTAAATCCTTTGTAACTCTGTCTCTAAGAAGACCAACCTTCCCCTCATTACTCAACTCTCTAATTCAGATTCCTACCGTGTGTTAGCGTGTATGCAAGCAGTTGCTTCGGTGTGTATGTGCCTGTGTGTGTGTGAGTTAGAATAGCTCTGTCTCGGGAATATCCCCAGTTTATCCTGACAGATTAGGCCACTTAAATCCCAGAGTGAGGGCATGTTGTTTCCTTGGGCCAGTGAAGTGCACAAGCAGAAAGGTTGCAGATCTGTCAACCAGTCCCATTAGAAAAAGCCCCCCGCCACTTTTCCTTTCTCCCAAGTGTTTTTCTCTGGAGTAAAACAAACTGCAGACGATTACCAAAGATCAGATATCCGTGCTTACGCTGCCAATTGCCATCAAAAACAAGAGCGAAATAGAACATCAGGCCTATCCGAGCCCATTTGGAATAGCTTAAACCCTTACTCCGTCTTTAGACTTTTTAGCTATCACACAATATGTATATATGGTGTGTCAGTTTGGCCCATGAGTGTGCTATCCTAAAATATGCAAGTTAAACCAAAACGTGAGGGCCGCGGGCTTCAAATCTCAAACAATATCTCCCCTATCATTAGTATCCGGGTCTGAGGAGCCTCTTTAATCTGTACCAAGTTTGTAGACATATGATCCTGTAACTGATTATAGCACAAGTCTTCTTTTTTTTTTTCTTCATTGTGCTGAAAAGATGTGAACTAAGTATAGCTATCAGACAAAACCAAGAAAAATGTTCTTAAAAAAATCTGCATTGTTTGGTGTTGTAATATGGGGGTGTTTTGGGGGCTAGGGGGTCCTATATCCTCAGGTTTAAGGTATTTACCATTTACCAAAATATATATAGAAATATGTAAGAGGATTAAAACTATACTAGCAAGCTGTAAAATTGGATTCTTTTGGCAATATGAAATTACCCTAAGGTTACAAATGTAGTCCACACACAGGACTGAAGTGAATTAACACTACTGATTGGGGTAGGGCTTCTGTGTTATCCATAAATCCAACTGTTGTCCAGTGAGTGCTCAACCAGTTTGGTCACAATAGTGAAAATGAAGTGAGTGCTCTTTTTTTTTCTCTGTTGCTTTGTTGTCTGTATGAAAAAGAAGTAAGTGTGCATTTATTTCAACACGGTGGCACTTTTTCTGTTGTGATTCTTTCATTTTGGTGGGATGATTGACTGGAGAATCTTATCTTTGGTCAGCCTAAAAGAACTGTTCAGTGATCTCAGTGCTGCATTCAGGTCATTTTGGGGGAAAGATAAGTCAACAACTAGACCCAGTGTGCAGACCGTCTTCCAGGTTTGAGTTCATCCTAATTTGCTAAAAATCCGAATTTGAGCCCAAACTAGCTGAGAGAAAGAGATGAAGGAGGATCTGATCCTTTTTTTTTAACAAACTGACGCGAAATGTACAGAGTGCTCTCCTTCTTTTACTTTTACCCTCAAAATGGATGAATGCAGCAACAGGAGGGAACCTTTTGAGTCTCTGGATGTTCTCTGGGTGGCTTTAGATATTCAATATTCAACTTAACACCTTAACATGTTTCATTTTTTAACCAAATCTTGTGTTTTTATTTTAAACCTGTTTAGTAACAACTGCAGATGTCACTGAAATGTTTGCATCAGCACTGATGGGTGAAGGTAAAGAAAATGGGAAGTTAATGGGAAAAAAGTATTTTTACCAACAATTGTCCAGAATGCTTAGAACGATTCTACAGTTTACATCAGATAACTGTTTCTATTGACGAGATATATTTTTTGTTTGAATCAGGTTATTTTTAAAGTATCGATTTCATCTTTTTTTGGGAGCGGGTTTCTGGCATTGCCTCTGTTTGTCTGGTCTTACAGGAGGGACAAGACTGGAGGATCATGGGCAACGTTATAATAAGTGATTTGGTTTATTTTCACTTTTCTTTTTGCTTTTGTTTATTGATAGATTTATTGTGCTGTCCTTTGGTATGGGATTAGAAACTTAACAAGTTGATTCAACGTAAAGGAGAGGAGACTGATTGAGAAAGTACATGAAATAATTGTAGTGTAAATCTATCAATGTGTTATTATATTGATGAACATCATGAAATATATGTATATTGGAAAAACAGTATCTGTGACAACTTGTACTTTTGTGTGTGCTTCATGTGCTGTGTGGGTGTGCAGAAAAGAGAAGATGTAATTTTGACTGCAATTCCTGGGACCTTACCTAACCTGTGTGAATAAGCATCGGTTTATTATCAATACAGAGATCAATCTTTTTCCTTATCTGATCCTTATTACATGTAAGTGTGCCAAAAAATACATGGAGACCTGGAGCCATAAATTGCATGTTTCTGCACTCGTCCAGAGTCTTCTTTAGCGTGCGACTTCCACACACCCAAACCACACTGCAACTCTCAGGCAACACCCCAGACTATAAACACTTGGTCACACTACCATCTTCTCTGATAACGAACGAAGAAACATACACTGCTACACTGAAACTAAAACAATTGTACTTTTAGTGTTATTGGCATTACAGTTAAAGGATTACTCGAAGTAGCTATCGAAATCAAACATTCTGTGAATGTGATACAGGTGTTGAAGTGGCAATACAGGTAAAATGATGGTACTGAGAAGGCAATGATGGGTAAAAACAACATTTTTTTTTTTAATTAAGGATACACTGGGAAACATAAAAGCAGTGTAAAAAAAAAAAAAATCAGATAGCAGTCATTAAGAAGTAAGATATGGTCTTGACTGCATCAACATTTCAGGAAATTTTCATAAATTGTCATCATCGTCCCCGGTTACCCTGCTTTTGACATGCACACAGGCTTCATGCATGTCATTTGAAATAAATTAAATAAAGATTTTCACTTGTTGCATGTTCAACAAAAAAGGCAAATCACGAAAAGAATACTTCACACAATATTACCGGATTTTCTGCTGTGTCTAGGTCCAGTAGGTGATGTATGAAATTTTGGCAATACCTGTAAATCACATCCCAACAATATTTGGGAATTATGGTTCAAATTTTCAAAATGACATCCAAGTTATTTCACAGTTCCAGAGGTGCCACAATGAGTAGTTACATTCAACCAAACAATCATGTGAATCTAGTGACAAATTCAGCTTGGTAGTTGGTGGGGGGGGGGGATTTTTTTGTTTATTTTATATACGTATTTTAGTAAATTAGCTAAATGGTATAATGGTCATGATAACATTTCATTTGAAAAAAAAAGGACACAAGAGCGGTTGGGGACTATTTTATTTGCGGATGAACATTACTCGGTGACGTGTTTGGAGTATAAATACCCCGTTTCCTTGGTGATTCCGGTTAAAGGGGGAGTCGTTTGTTGTAGTCTGTGTTACGTCGCTGAAAACCACCGTAAGTAAGATTTTCCTTTTTTCATTGTCATTAATCTGTATTTATCTCTAGATATCGTGATCATTATATGTACATTATGTGGTGTATATGTTTCTTTTCACTTTGTTCTTTTTAGCACCTGTCGTACGTCAAGAAAGACAGGAGAAGGGAACTTAGCTAGCAACAAAAAGAAAACATTTTTTCAAACAATTTAGCTCTTTATGCCACGATATCAATTCATTTTTGGATAGCCGTGTGGTACTTCAATATGAATTGTTCCACAACATATAATTGTTGATTCTGTCAAGTAACAAAGAGCCTCAATGTCTATCTTTTGTCGGTTTGAAAGTGCAACGTTAGCTGGAAAAAAGAAAGCAAACAATGGCTTTTTCTAAAATGGCGCTGGGGCTCGAATCACCGGCCTTTTGCCAGTTTGTTCCTGTGAGGCCAAAGGCTCTAGTTTTGTGAAAGGGATGCCTTTTTGTATGTGTAAATTTAGTTTAAAATTTTAACTTTTAACTAGTCAAATCTTTGATCCTAGTATCCTTTTTTTTGTTGTGGTTTATTTCTGGCAAAGACTATTCGTAACGTGGGTTTTGTTTTTCTAGAGTCAAACATGCAGATCTTTGTCAAGACCCTCACTGGCAAAACCATCACCCTTGAGGTTGAGCCCAGCGACACCATTGAGAATGTCAAGGCCAAAATCCAGGACAAGGAAGGCAT
>CAJRST010004446.1:14720338-14904667 GCA_907169785.1 Menidia menidia | reverse complement strand
ATTTTTCAGGGCGAGCAGATTTTCTTCATAGTCACAAATTACATCGAGACCCCCAATCAGAGGCTGGGCTTCTGCGCCGAGGTGACCACACTCAGGAGCGCCTCTCAGTGTGTTTGCTTTTTTTTTATGCTCTGTTCCCCTCCTAAAAGCCTCGGCTGGTCTCCTGACAGAGCTTCAAGGTGCCAGACGGGCGATGTCAGAGCGATGACGACTGCGTGGAGGGGGAGAGTGTAGCGGCCGGTCATGGTGAGGGCCATTTTCCTCTGGTACCCTAGAAACCTGACCGTCTTAACCCTGAAAAGTAGCCTGGCTTTAGCCTTTCTCACACTGAAGTGATTTAATAATAGTTTTTTGTCAGAACTGTCCTTTAAAGTCAAACACTTCCTGATTCTTGCTCCCTGCATCAGGAATGAAGACCGGCTTGTGTGTGAACAGCACGGGGACCTGTGAGATACACGCCTGGTGTCCTGTGGAATACAGCAAGAGACCGGAGTGAGAATCTTTGTCACTGTTGCTCTCTCTTTTCTTTTTTTGCCGTTTTGTGCCTCTGCACCAGCTCTCCCTCTGATCCCTCATGCGGACCGAGCTATTTCACACCTTCTATTTATTACAAGTGCAGCCTCATCGAATTATTTCTTTAGTTTATTTTCACACGTCAGCCCGTCTTTTTCCTTTTTTTTCCCTCCTCCAGAGAGCCCTTGCTGGGTGCAGCTGAAAACTTCACCATCTACATTAAGAACTTCATCAGGTTCCCAAAGTTTGAATTCTCCAAGTAAGTAGCTGTAAGTGGCTGCTGACCGCCGGCTTGCCTGTGGTTTGAAGGCAGCGTGGCACTGAGTGAGACGGGGGGATATATACGTGTTCCAATGGCTGCTTTAAATAGTTTTAGGGTGCGGAGAGCCTGCTATTTATAAAAAGCCTGTGCATTGCACTCGGAGAGACAGTGAAACAGTCATCTGAGACGTCCTTGACAGCGGTCCTTGCTCTGGACAGGTGTCAGATCTGACCGGGCTCGTCCAGAGAGTCCGGCCCGCCGTCCTCTGTTCAGGTCCCGCAACAGAAAAAGGACATGGCGGCAGGCCATGACTAACTCATCAGCCTGAACCTCCTTCCGATTAGGCAAACATCCTTATTATGCTTCCTCAGTAATCTTGGCATGCTTTTGCTCGCTGAGGGCCGACATGTAATACAACCTCCCTCTCAATGGGGGTCACTCAGCTGGCTGGCAGCACTGACCGGCCGACAGTATTACGCCTCCACTTACAGTCTGATGGGATCTGGATGGCATAATATTTTATCATGATTAAGATTTAATTAGGATCCAATGAAACTAGGCCGGATGAAGCTGAGTTCACATTAACATGAATGCATTTTCCTGTAAACATGAAAATCAAGTAAATTCTAAGAATTTAGAAACATTTACAATGATTAGAGGATTGACAAAGATATGTAACATGTAACTTCTATTAAAAAAGAATTCAGAACACACAGATACGTTTATCATATGTGTTAATATCAAACAACTTACAGTGACTTTCCCCCTGTTTCAGTTTTAGTTTTCATTTATTTTCAGTGAAATTTCCATGTAGCTCACTTACAACAAATGCCAATACAATAAAATCAAGTAAATAAAATCAATAAAATAAAAACTCAAACTTTTCCATTCATGCACTTCCCCTTTGATTGAATTCCCTGACTTGTAATTGCATTAGGCAACTGTTGTGAGATATTGAGAAGAAAAACAACAAGTGTGTAAAGCAAAGACGGCTTTTTTTCTCATTTTGAGAAGAAAGACTCAGGTTTTTCAAATGGTCACATATGGCATTATAAACTGAAATAACCTCAGAAAACACAAAACAAATTCCTGTCAGTCCATAGAAAGCTCTCTGCATGGCCTCAGAGGTTGGTTACCATCTCTAAGTCACCAGATGGACAAGCAGTTAGGTTTGGTTGTGTAATAAAAAAGTATTTTACAGTCGTTTAAAGATACTTTTCTGCTTCATTTTACCTACTAGATCCAATGTCCTTGAAACAACTGACGACAGCTACCTAAAGAGATGCTCCTACGACAAAGACAACCACCCTTACTGCCCCATATTCCGCCTCACGGATCTGGTCGCGAGCACTGGACATGAATTCCAGGACATGGCTGTCAAGGTAGTTTCGTAATCTGCCTCTAAAGGTTTGGTGAGAATGTGACCTCTTATCTTTAATATTTGATAATAAAGGAACGTTTTAAGAATCTGATCTTCTGTTCAACCTGTTGAATAACAAAGGTAAAACTATTTTGAATGCATTTTTACCAGGGCATACTCTCCTCTCAAACTAATGGTAGCTGGGGTAGGTTTTTAGTTTGGCTTAAATCTTTTGCAACTCCTCAGTCTAATCTACTCTCTAAAGCCGGACTTTGTTGGATGTTTACATGCAGTTCTGCATCTCTACCTGTCGTCTCAAAGGAAATAAGATGTATCCTTATTACATTTAACCCTATTTTTCCTCTAACTGTGTTCACAGGGTGGCTCTATTGGTGTTCTTATTGAGTGGAACTGCGACCTGGATAAGGATTCCTCCAAGTGCAATCCAGAGTACAGCTTCACCCGTTTGGACATGAACATGAACAACTCGGTCACATCAGGATACAACTTCCGGTGTGTCCTCCCGCACGTTTGGCTCAACTCTCCCCCCTCCACTCCACTCCCCTCCACTCCTGTCTTATCTTTGTCTGCACGTTGTGTCAGTTGAACCGTTTCTCCTTCTCAGATATGCCAGGTACTACAAGGACCAAAACGGTGAAACCTATCGCACTCTGTACAAAGTGTACGGGATTCGATTCGACATCATGATCAATGGCCAGGTGAGGCAGAGGCACCAGCAATTCCCCCCACCCCACACACACACACGGAACAGACTAACAGTGAACGTCTTGTTGTGGATATTGCAGGCTGGGAAATTCAATATCGTCCCCACAATAATTGCTATTGGTTCTGGTCTTGCTCTGATTGGTGTGGTAAGTCATTCGTCATATTATTAGTTGTCTGTGTGGAGGATTAGCAATAAAAGCTTCACAAGATTTAGAATCATGATGACAAGTACAAAAGGAATTACGATCCTTCTCATGAAAATACAGTAAATATGTTGTGCTTTAGGGGGCCTTTGTTTGTGACATGATTCTACTTTACATGATGAACACAAGCTCCTTCTACCGAGAGAGGAAGTTTGAGATCATCAACTTCAAGTAAGAGTCGCCGCATCTGCACAAACTTTGAACAGTCAACATTTTTTTTTGTGATATCTTTTTGATAATCTTGCACTGCGAGCAGAAAAGAGCGGTCCAAAGCAAAGGATGGGAAACCGGGTGCCCGGGAGAGGAGGTCCAGGAAACCTGCCGCAGACAAAGATGCTGCCAACAACATCAAAAACCCGGAGGAGACCGAACTCACCGTGGAGCCGTCCTCCAATGATGAAGGCCAGCCGTCGGTGGAGAAACGGGGTCCCACCATTCCACGCAACACGGGGCAGCGATACTCGGCCGTCCTGCCACAGGGCGCCGAGCACAAGCACCACATCACTTTTGCTTCGCACAGCTAGGTTAGCAGGAGGACAAAGACGAACCCCCTCCAGATGTGTGTTTGACAGCGCAGGAGGTGGATCCCAAAGTCAGACTGATGTCTTCCTCTCACCTGCTGGAACGGTCACTCAGATGTGTGGGTCCAGGGATGTGTGCTCAGGTCAGGTCCAGGAATACTCCATTTACTCATTTAAGGTACAACAGCAGTCAAAAACTGTCATCACCTGGATTTAATACCACTAGGCATTTTGGGTTTAATTCAGTTAGTCACATCAAGGTTTTTCAACTATCTAAATATACATAAATTATCTGAATATATTGAACTATTTCATTTTTACATCAAAAGATTGTTTTTTTCCTGAAGGTTGAAGGGATAAAAGGGGAGCATGGCACACTACATTTACACATGGACCAGCTTGCAGCATGTGTATCATCAGTAAAATACATAGAGCAGAAATTGTGACTTCTTCCATATGCCTTCCATATCACAGTGCTGTCTATTTGATATTCAGAGCATTAAAGATTGTATGCGTTTTATTTTCACCCTTCTGTCACTGCGAAAAGTCAACATAGGTTACTAAAACCACCATATTTAAAAAGAATTTCAAATGAACATCTAAGTTTGAATAAAAATGACTTAATGCCAAATAAAGTACAAAAATAAACTCTGCGTAATAAACCTGGATAAAGCTAGTCTTAGTCAGACCACTAGCAACGTTATAGGGATGGATTATTGATTTGTAAATACACACTTTGGAGTGCTGAGCGAGAAATGTCTCAGAGAGGGAAATTGATATAAATCATGTTTCTGTGCCACACCCGTTTTTTTCTCGCCCTGTGTTGACTAATATCCATGCTGATTGTAGCTTTAATGTCAGTCATAAAGTGACCAGGACACAAAGCTGCTCTTAGTGGAGGGGTGCTGACTGAGTGGGTGTCAAATGGGTACTAAGGACTGGGGAATCCCTTTCCTCTTTGCAATTACTGTCTTTATTTATTGAATGTACTTTATTCAAAGAAACAAATGTGTGTCATGTTGATTTCTTTACAATGCCTGACATATAAACAGACAAATTATGTCAAATTGTGGAGAGGCATTTATTCTAATCCATGATCACAGTTGCTATAATTTTACCACAACATACATGTAAATTATTCGACAATTTTTAAAGAATGTTATCAGTAATCTACACTATGAATACCTGGCATGGATGGAACCAAACACAGAGCAGGAGTTACAGGTTAAAGGAGTTTGCTGTCGTGTGTAAATGTGGACCATGATAAGAACAGGAGACGAGTTACTCTTGTATCAGTGTTATTAACATATCCTTAAAATGTATCAACAGGTCAAAATGGAAATATGTCAAATCTTTCACAGTAGGGTCTATCTACAAACAGCAGGGCGGACAAACCGAGAGGTCCCCGGAGCTTCACTCACAAACTTTTCAGGGTTATGTGTCGTAGATGCTCTTAGTATACATGGACCATTCCATACAAGAAAGTCCAGAACAGGACGTATGTGAAAAGACCCCCGACAAGGCCTCCGGTGAAGAGCAGCCGCCGCGATTTAAAGCATTTGTTCCACCGCCGCCCCGCCTTGAGGATGAGCAGCAGCGAGAGGAGAAAAGAAGCCAGGAAATAGAAGACAAAGCCGTACAGTCCCGTCAGCCCCAGGATGCCAGCCGTCGCTCCGGACAGAGCGGACACTGACGTCCGGCAGTAGTCCAGCACGGCGGCGTTACCCCTCACAGCCACCTCACTGATGAACTGTGGCCCCTCACGTTTGGCCCCGATTCCTGCCATCTGGTCAGATACCACAGGAGGGTGCTGCAGACACAGGAAAACAAGACATGTAAAAATCACATCCATTTTAGTACACTCTGTCTATGCTTAGCGGTAATCTGCACTTAGAGGAGAATATTGTGACAGCCTAAACGTTAGTTCAGCATTTGTGGTAAGGCTCCATTACCAAACACATGCATGAGATACGTTCTATGTCAAATGCTTTAGATGTCATTACAGTCACAACATTACACAGACAAACTGCTGTGCTGCAAAACAAATATTTTTTAAATACCTGAGGAATTGGATGAATAATGTCTGAACAATTACAGAAAGCTAAACAAGGCTTCCACATCAACTTGTAGATCTTTATGGGTATGCACATAACGACATAAAGTAGCCATTCGAAAAAATAAAGTGTTAGCCTCAGGGCCAAATTGAGCTAAAAAGGCCAGGTAATTCGAAACACTAACTTTTTAAACACCAGTATGAGATCAAGAAATTCTTTGAGTCTTAAAATACAAAGATATTCACATGAAGTTGATGACAGGAAAACATATTTGCCCATATTTAACACTCAGATCTATGCTAATGCTCCAAGGATAGCCATGTTAGCTCTGCGGGCAGCACGCTCACAGAGACTGGTACTTACTGGATTTAAAAGTTAAGTTCGTTGCGTCGTCACGACACAATCACAAATACAAATATATAGGAGTTACTTGGTAAACTTAAACGTCAGATAAAATCTAAGGAGTGTCAGCTTATATAGCACAGAAACAGCGCATTCATTCTTGTAGGGATGACACTCCTCGTCCAAAGTCAGCCATATTCCTCCGCAATGCATTTTGGGTAGACGAGCTGTCAAAGAGGTGACGATGTGGTGCGTTTTTGGACATTCAACTGTAGGAAATCATCCTTTAGCACACTTTGGACTTAAATTAAACTCAACACTGAAAGGACAGAAGCTTTGTATCCCCACTGGGTATTCCACAAATATCATCATTTATATGTCCCTGGGTGAGAATGCAACCCTGTATCTGTTTGCAAATGAATCCATGGAATCAAATGTGTAGACAACAGATACAACTAAATCAAAACTTAAATCAGTCCTAATATTGATATATGTACAAAGAAAAATATTACATTTTAGATGCATGAACGCCAAATAGCTCAAATGTGGTTTAAAATAACCTAAAGTTTTTTTAAGAACGACTGGATAATTCAGAAGCAAAAAACACTAAAAACTGTCACACTAAGTGTCCGATTTTCTAGTTTTAATTTGAAAGTGGCCTGCCCAGACTTTGTTAGGATGGCGTTCAAAGGTTAGCACAGCGTCGTTATTAGTCATGTCTAACTTTATCCTGGGTTTAGATGTGGGGACCACGTCTGTTAAAGCCATTTTATTGGCTGCTGACTCCAGAACGGTGGCTGAGAGTCAGGCTTTACCCACTGCCGCCGATATAAGCGACGACAGCGGCATACAGGTGAGCTGCCCACGCGCTACAGACGTTTACCCTGCTGATTAGTAAACTATGGTCACCTGTTCGTGTGTCTGTGTGTGACGAAGGCCAAGGAGCAGGACCCCGGTCGGATTATAGATGCCCTGAACCGGTGCGTGGGTCAGCTGCCCAGAGACAAGCTGCAGCACGTCAGCAGCATCGGGCTGTCCGGTCAGATGCACGGGGTTATATTCTGGAAAGCAGAGAAAGGTGCCATGTTTCATCATGTTGCGTTTTTAACCGCCAAGCAGAAGCTCGTTTGGTGCGTTTAGCAGCAAGACAGCCAGAAACATCAACCATTAAACTAATGTTTATACGGGAATAGTCCCTCCCTCTGGAAGTTGATGTGAAATCCCAATAATTTCTTTAGAGTCCATTTGAAACTCTTAAAGTGAGAAATGAGGGGTCTGACAGCACTTAAAGTTTTCCTGTTTTGGTCAAGGAAGCACTAATGCTTGAAAATGGAAGAGAAGTTAATGCTTTCCTTTCAGGGTGGAGTTCATAAGATAAGTCTGGTAAAAGGGTTAGGGTTATATCACCATTATCTATACATAGGCTCCTTTTTAGATAGATATTTAATTAATCCAAAAACGGGTTGATAACAGTGTCCTTTGGTTTGGACAGACATTAAGAGGAGACTTCTTTGGTTTTTTTGTCATGCAGAACCATGAGGCTCTCTGTGTCTGATCCATACATGTCACAGGTTGTGATTGGTCCAACGGGGACTTCTTCATCCCCAGAGACAGCAGTCAGCTGATCACGTGGCAGGACGGCCGCTGCAGCAGCAGCTTCCTGTCCTCTCTGCCCCAACCGGACTCGCATGTGAGCGTTGCCACGGGGTTTGGCTGCGCCACAATCTTCTGGTACATGAAGCACAGGTCGGCACTCGCGCCGCTCCATCAGGCGCCTCTTTGCTGTGGTGACGAGCCTGCTGACTCGGATGGTTTCTCCACTGCAGACCTGAGTTCCTCCAGGAGTTCACAGCTGCAGGCACCATCCAGGACTATGTGGTGTCCATGCTGTGCGGTTTGGACGGGTGCGTGATGACGCCTCAGAATGCAGCCAGTTGGGGCTTCTACAACACTTCTACCAGTCAGTGGAACGAAGACATGTATGTAAAGCGTTGGCCTCCTCTTTCCAGTAGATCTTTATCTCACACTCCGACTACTAAGTGTGTGAAACATGTTTTGTGGCCACCTAACAATCTGCATCACCACAAGCTGTCAAACCGATTGTTGTGTGTGCATGCTGTAGTCTGAAGGCTGCTGGCTTCCCTTTGCACCTGCTTCCTCAATGCGTGCCATCTGGTGGCCTGGCGGGGAAGACATGCTCGGCCTGGCATGGTATTCCTGCTGGAACGCCAGTAGGGGCCGCCCTGGGAGACTTGCAGTGCTCCGTCTACTCCTGCATGAGTGCCCCGACAGATGCAGGTGAAACAGGAAGTCTGAGTTATTTCACTGATGGTTGGGTTTGCTCTTCATGCCCTGACTGTATGATGCTTCAAACACCTCCATGTTTTAAAGCCGTACATTTAATGTGACTCTGCCAATACTGACACTTTTTTTAAAGAAAGAAACCTTTTGGAACCATATCGGAGCTGATCTTGTTTAAAGAAAAAACTATCAAAATAAATAGCCATGCAATTCGGTTTTTATGTAGTGTTCATTAAGTTGTAGCACGTGAGAGGTTTAAATGGAGTTTGAACCTTAGAGCTAACTGGTGGTAATCTTCTTTTAATTTCCCAGTTCTCAACATAAGCACTTCAGCCCAGCTCACCTTTGCGATGCCAGGTGACTTCAGGCCTCCAGATTTCCCACAGCCGACCTCGCCGATCTCTTACTTCCCGTACTTTGACTCCTCGTACTTGGCTGTCGCAGCGTCTCTGAACGGTGGGAATGTGCTGGCAACATTTGTGGAGATGTTGACTTCTTGGATGAGAGAGCTCGGTACGTGCTGCAATTTATGATAATAAAGTTAGTTCCCAGCTTTATGTAAGAATGAGTGTGTATGAACACACACAAATTGTGTGCATTTCTTTTTATTTACCTTTTGAGAAAGCAGTGTATTTGAATTTCCCTCAAGGGGATAAAGTATATTTTTCTAAAAGAAAAGCTGTTTCTGTATTTCTTCCGGACACTTTACATTTATGCACCTTTGTTTCCTTTGTTTTTTTACCTAACCCTTTATCCTAAAGTCTTTTCCCATTTCACAGCAGCAGTAAATAATTTGGCTGTGCTGTAGGTCTCCATCTCTGGATTGGAAACGTCTGAATGAAACCATAATGTAAAAGTAGCTTGTTTCTTAATGACAGTAGAATGGTGATGCTGCATATCTCATGTTTGAGTTTAAGTTTGGCGCATTTTTCCTTAGTAACGACCTATTAACAACCCTAGAGAGAGTGTTCATATGAGAAAGAGGAGAAGTTACAATAAATGCTGACCCATTGGTTAATCTTTAATGAATTGTGTTAACTGTAAGGATGCATCTATATTATAAGTCACTCTAGATAAAAGCATCAGATAATTGCATAAACATGGATAATGTGTGGGCAAATTATTAATGTGAACGTCCTGCCTTCACAGGGGGGGAGCTGAGTGAATCCTGCCTGTATGAAAAGCTGATTGCATGCGCCCTGAACCAGGAAACCAGCGACCTGAGGGTGACCCCCACCCTCCTGGGGGAGAGACACAGCCCTTGCAGCCTGGGCCAGGTGACCAACATCTCCACCTCCAATCTCTGCCTGGGTCAGGTGATCCGAGCACTGTGCCATGGAGTCGTTGCCAACATCGCCTCCATGATGCCCGCAGAGAGCCTGCGGCAGGTGGGGGTCAGCAGGATCGTGGGCAGTGGGAGCGCTCTGGCTCGCAACCAGGTGCTCAGACAGGAAGTGGAGAAGGTCTTTCCCCTGCAGGTGGTGTACGGACAGAACGCCGACTCCGCTGTGGGCGTGGCCATGGTGCTCTGTGACAAACTTTAAGCTCTTAATCCACACAAAAAACCCTGAAATGTTTACAAGATTCACCACAGTGTTTTGCACTATTTCGAACTGCTAAATGATTTAGCTTGTTTTGCTTTCTTATCATAAAAATATCTATATTTTGGTTATAGAAAAGTTCTTAATTCTGTATTAGATAAATGACTGAAGGACTGAAGGTGCTAAGCTAAGAAGGTAACTTACATTTCTGCCTAAACTTAAATGTTTTAATGGATATTTCAAAATCATTTGCAGCCTCCTGTGGCTAAATGCCTGTAAGATCAAAACTGATCCTCATCCCTGATATCAAAAAGACATTCTGATTATCTCTGTCTCTTGATTTTAGCAGCTTGTTAGATTGCTCAGACATACACATATATATATATATATATATATATATATATATACCGGACACAAAATTGAATATGAGCAAAATATTATGGTACAAATAAATCTGCATTAACAAGCCTTGGTGCCCTGTCTTAAGTGCGAGAAAAGGAAGTCATCTTCAGAAAGGAAACAGATCTCATGAACACCAATGTGCTGGCAGGCAAAATAATCAACCGCACAGTCACAGGACTGCAGCAGCATGAAAACAGACACACACACATTAAACTGAACTGAAAGTGTGCTGCGGCGCATGAGACAAACAGGAAACTCTACAGCTGCTTCATGAACACAAGAAGAATCAGTAGTTTTTTATATATGTTGCGGAGAAAAGAAGTTTCTGAAGGGTAAGTGTTTTTTGTGTGTTTAACATCCCAAAATTCACATTTCAAATTGATGTTCATTGGTGTTTCTTTGGTTGGGTGCTGTCCCCTTCTTTTCTTCTCTTTTTTGTTAAATGGGTGTTTTTACTTCAGGGGAATTCTCAGATATAACATTTTTCCAGTTTTTCTTCTTACTCTGTAAGAGCCTTCTTGAACTACTTTCATGTCCAAGTCATTTTCAAACGCCTGCATACTTCCATAAACTAAGTTAGCATGTTCGCTGTCTTGTTATCAGCACAAATGCTCATTACAGCATCCTTTCAAGCACTCAGACCTGCAGTAATGCGCTCTGATGTCGTCAGGCGTCCGTCACTTGACCCACCCTCCTTACTTTTCCTTACCATCATGTTAAGTGAGCATCATAGACGGCAGCACAATAGGATCCCACGCCCTGGTCTCAGCCGCATCCTGCACGGTTTCTTGGTTTTTATTTGAATTAGAATTTAGCGAAAGAAGAATCTGGAAAAGGGAAGAATTTCCACTGGTGAGTTGAAATTTGACTTTTTCAGCTTTGATTCCTGTAATAGTCTCAGGCAGGGCATTGTCTCCATTTAATATTCCCATGTTATTGCACTTGTTTTCTTATAATTTAGCTCAGTGTAAGCACACTGCAGATAATGCTTTCAGGAGGTTTTTATGAGGTTGTGTAGAAGAAATGGTCTTTGTGGTCTTCACAACCAGAAGCCTCAAGCTTCTATTGTATCACATTACAATGCATCACAAATCAATAGAGCCTTAAATAATACATCCAAACACAACAACATGTCCTGGAACATGTTCTTGCACACACAGTTGAGACCCAAAAATATTCACATGTGTGAGCTTTAAGGTAAAATATAGCCCAAGGAGACTGGTTCTTCCATCCTTTCTTTTGTTTTGTTTCTTTGATTTTGTTGCTTTGTTGGTGCACGTTCCCCTCATGACGCTCATGGGGTCCATAGATTTCCAATGAGTCACTAATTCCCCATTTGAAAAAAAAAGCAGAACCAGAAACAGCTAAAGATTCCTGTTAACATCCTCTCCTTTACATCAAATATACAGATGTATTCAAAGATCACGCATAGTTAAACAGAACCTCAAACCTTAACATCTTGTTTTTGCTGGATTATTTTCTGCATGAAATGCAAAGCGAGTGAGAAGCTATCAGATCAAGTGCTCTGTGTGTTCTGCTGACATGGAAAATGTTCTTATAAATAAAGTGCTTTGTTAGTCACTGGGGTAAAAAAAACGTCACATGTCTGAAAATATGTCTGTGCCCTCAAAGGCCTGTGAGATCAGCTCCTGTGGTAAACAAACGCTAGATCCTCCACACATTCTGTCCTCTTCTGTCTACAACCACCACCTCTAATAAGCTCAAACCTGCGTGAGACTCGCTGACCCACAGTCATTTTTAACATGACTAGTTTAAAACAATCACGAAGGCTGCATTCATAACTATGGATTGTCTGTTTTCTGCAAGTTTGTCCATATAGTTGGAATAAAATACTTTCAATCTCTTATCTCCCCCCTCAGCAACAATTGTGACAATGTGATTCATTTCTGTAGAATAAGTTGAGTATTTTCCCCAAACTTTATTGACCAATCTTTTCAATAATTACTGACAAATAAAAACTAGAATCTGTTGTCCATGTAAATACATCACATATTATTGTGGGTGCTGCATACAGTTTACGCTGGCTTCATATTTCCATGCAGACTGGTGGAATAAGAGGTGAAGATGAATAAGTCAGAGATGTTCGGCTTCACTCTGGAGGCCGACGACCGGACAGAGGAGGAGAAATCAAAGCAGAAACTTTTGCATAAGGAAGAACCAAAGACTCCGATGGACACTGATTACCAAGAGGAAATGGAGAAACCCAAATCTCAGATCAGATTCAATCTCAACTTTGACAAGTGAGCCCCACCATGCAGTGATAAAGGGATTTCTGTCTTTGTTTAGCTTTCATTAAAGCGTGAATGTTGTGTATCATGCCCCACGGTGGTGATTAACGGGGACTGGGAAGCTGCCTGGCCCGCAGTAATCTGTTGTCTGCTACACATTTGGTGTCCAGAGGGATTCAGGGTGAGGAGCCAAAGAGGAGGGGGGACGACACGACGTTTACCATCGATCGACTGTTTGAAGCAGTGGCCAGCAGGGATGTGACAAAACTGGACGGCTTGCACCAGTACCTGCAAAGGAACCAGAAGAAACTCTCTGACTCTTTGTGTAAGTGTGAAAGGACCCTCAATGCAACCTGTGCCCCAAACTGGGCGCCTACCACCTGTGACCTAACAAATCTCTCCCCGCGTCTGTAGATGCGTCCTACGGTAAAACTGCCCTGATGAAAGCTCTGCTGCACCTCAAAGATGGCAGAAACGAGACGATAGAATTATTGATCCACATCTCAGAGCGGCTGGGCGACGTTAAGGAGTTTGTGAACGCAGCTTACACCAGCAGCTACTACCGAGGTGAGCTTCAATCTGACTGTGGTGGCTTCAGTTTCAAAGTTTGATGTCCACAAAAGCAAAAGCAGAAACCTGGATAGATTAAGACTTTCTTATTTTTTCTTTTGGCTTAAGAGATTTAAAAGGTGTGGCATGCCCCCCAACAGGTCAAACAGCTCTGCATATTGCCATTGAGAGGAGGAGTGTCTTTTATGTGCGGCTGCTGGTCAGTAAGGGCGCAGACCTCCATGCCAAAGCCTGCGGGAAGTTCTTTCAACCACATGACGGCCCTAGCTTCTACTTTGGTGAGTTTGTGCTGTGTGCTCACACAAAGATCATCCAATGGGAGGATGCAGCCCTATGTATTCTTTTAGTCCAGAAAGATAAGATTTCACTGTAAATTAAATCATTTTGAAATTCAAGACAGCCAGCTATCTTTAACCAATTCCTGGCTCCACAGACACATTGTTCCCTGTTTTACTCAATCAAAACTGATTCAATGTCTCCAGAGCTAAGGCCATCTTTATCTACTGTCATGGTTTTTGGTTTTAGTTATTTCGAAATACCGCTTCCTCTGTCTATCTCATATGTATTTCCCGTTCTGTAAATCTATTTTTGAAATGTCTAACCCTAAGCCCCAAGTCTTCTGATTCCTGTTCGTGATTCCTGTTTGCCCCAGTCCTCTTATTTGTGGTGCTCAGTGTTTCTCGTATCTACTTTTCTGTTAGCATTTTTTTCCACTTTCTGCTTTTCCTTGCTTGTTGTATTTCATCTTAGATTCCTAATTTGATTTCCCTTTAGTTTGTTGAATATTTTGTTATATTTTTACATTTTTCTAAAACTACTGAAGAAGTGTTACATACATATTAATAAAAATATCTAATGTTTTATCTACACTTAGTGTATGGTTTGGATTAAGGATAATAATAAGGTTTTTCCTCTTTTTTCCACAGTGTTTTCTTGGTTTAGTAGACAAGAATATCCAAAGAGAACACTGTTGTCAGGATGTTTAGGCTTTTGTTTCTTTTTTTAAAAAGATTTCCGTCCTGTTCTTTTGTATTCACTTTAGAGTTTTTCCATGTTTTTCACTATGTGGTCTTATTTAGTTTCAGTCCACTCTTCACATGTTCTGGTAGCTTCGGTTTTGTCCATTTTTTTTAAATGAATATATTTTTCTTGTTAATTACTTTTTGTTAAACTGCCACACGAGCTCGAAACAGCATGAATTTAAACTGGACTCTGTGAAAGCCTCTTTGCTGGCTTTGATGGTGTGCATGCAGACTGAATTCAAACTGATGCAGTGCAGTTTGTCTCCAGGTGAGCTGCCCTTGTCTTTGGCCGCCTGCACAAACCAGCCCGACATGGTGGACTACCTAATGGAGAATGAACACCAGCGGGCAGACGCAAAGGTGACCGACTCTCAGGGCAACACTGTGCTGCACGCCCTGGTGACAGTGGCCGACAACTCAAAGTACAACACAGAGTTCATCACAAGCATGTATGACCGTATCCTCAAAATCACCTCAAGGCTCCATCCCAAAGTGAAGCTGGGGGACATCGAGAACAACAATGGACTGACCCCGGTTAAAATGGCCGCCAAGACCGGAAAGATTGGGGTAAAAAAGTTCATACAAAGACTTTTGGGGGGTGAAAATACACATTCTAAAAAAACAGAGTTGTGGGGAGCTCAGGTTGACTTCTAGGGCTGAGAGCCCTGAGAGCTTAGCTTTAGAGGGCCAAAGGCCCTTGGGCTGGTGTGTCTGAGTTAGAATACTGAACAGTTTGTGTCCTTTTCTGCAGCTTTTTTCGCACATTCTGAAGCGGGAATTCGAGACAAGGGAAACCAAACACTTGTCTCGAAAATTCACAGAGTGGGTTTATGGGCCCGTCCACTGCTCCTTGTATGATCTGGATTCGCTGGACTCCTATGAAGACAACTCTGTTTTGGAGATTCTGGTCTACGGCAGCGGCATTCCCGTGAGCTCCAGCATTTTCACACCCACTCAGAGCAGCTGGGGCTGTTGCCCTGACCTCCTCCTGTTTCTTCTTAGAATCGCCATGAGATGCTCCAGACCGAGCCACTGAACCAGCTGCTGGAGGAGAAGTGGAACAAGTTTGCCAGTCAAATGTTTGTGTTCAACTTACTGGTCTACTCTCTGTACCTGGGCATCTTCACTGCGGTAGCCTACAATAAGAAAGATGGAAACGTAAGCTGGCTTATACAAACCGTGATCTGTAAGGTCACCCGAGGTCTGTCCTGATGTCTCCTCTGTTCTCCACAGCCACCGTTTCCCCTTGAACACGACACGGCGGGCTACCTGTACCTCACAGGCCAGCTGCTGACACTAGTGGCAAACTGCTATTTCTTCATCACGGGGGTATGCAGTCAACATTAGCACCCGTGGCTCACAGTTTCCATCCAGTGTTAAAACACATTAAACATCTAAACCATGTCTAACTCCTCAGATCGTAGACATCAAGAGGAAACGCCCAAAGCTGCAGACACTGCTGATCGATGGATACTATGAGCTTCTCTTGTAAGTAGTGAAGCTTTATTTGCCAGTTAGGGTTGGTTTTAGTGTGGACACAATGCACTTAGTTTCTCTTTATTGTGTAGATGTGCCATAAAAAGTTACAAATGGAAGACCTAAACCGCATAAAGTCCTCATTCATCATCAATGTTACTGTTAGCAGTTTAAAGAAGTACACACACTGGACTGGGGTTCAATGCATTATATCAGTTTTTTTATTAATTTTATATAAATTTGATATGACAGGAAATTGTATAAATTAATTGTTATATATCATACATGTTGTCAAATATATATTTGTTAGAAGGACAAAATCTGGGTTTTTGTAAATATATAAGGACATAAAAAAAACATGCTTTGTGTAAATATTAAACCAAATGATGATCGATGAGTTTCAGGAGACTTATTATCCTATCAAAAAAATATATAAATTCATGTCTATGAAAGACCATGTTGTTGAAATACCTTATGACAAAAAAAAAGAAGTAATTTCTCCAAACAAAAGAAAAACATGACCACAACTTTTGTGTTAAAGCTTAAAATAATTTTACAAACTCCACATCGTAAGGAAAACATCAACATCGCTTCTCTCTGTGCAGGCCCTCTTTTAAGAAATACCGAAATGTCCAATAGTATCAAACTCCTCAGTTCGCAGCGGTTACATCATTTGCTTTGGCACTACTTGCAAACATGAGCTGCACAGCGTGACTGTGGTTTCTCTGCTGTTTGAAGCTTTGCGCAGGGCATCCTCTTCCTGGTCTCGACTGGGCTGTATCTGAGTGGGTTGCCGGAGTACCTCGGCTTCCTGGTGCTGTGTCTTGCTCTCAGCTGGGTGAACCTGCTCTACTACTCCCGCGGTTACCGACACATGGGCATCTACAGCATCATGATTCAGAAGGTAGATGTCATGGGTCGCACCTCAGACTGTGCTCGCTCCACTCCTCACCCACGTCTCCTCCTCTCTCCTGCAGATGATTCTCAGTGACATCCTGCGCTTTCTTTTTGTCTACATAGTCTTCCTCTTTGGATTTTCAGCAGGTATTTCATTTTATCCTGTCAACCTGCAAAATGTCTCAGATGAAAATGTGGAATTCAAAAGTTCATTCCCAAAAGGTTTTATGATAGTTTGAATTATTTTATGAGACAAAACACTGTGAACACTGAATCATGAAGTCTGTTCCACTTCATTTGAGGATACTTTAAACCTACTTTTGGAACCCTTTCCACCTCTAGAAACTCTGGAAAGCACAAGCAGACTCTCTGTTTGGGAAATATTTATTAGGCGTATTTGAGACACAACAGCGCTTACTTATTAGGAGTTTTTTATGTGAGGAGCAGAACTTTAAATTCTATTGTGACTTTATGGGGCCGATGACAAGGGGCTAAAACTGGAGAAATACCAACTCTGCTGGTAGTTCTCACTAGAACTCCGGCTGCAGAATTTGGGATCAGCTGGAGGCTTTTCAGAAATTTTGTGGGGCAGCCCAGTAAAATGGATTACAGTAGTCCAATCTCGCAGTTATAAATGCATGCACTAGTTTTTCTGCATCACCCTGAGACAGGATGTTCTTAATTTGGTGATTGTACGAAGGTGAAAGAAGGCAGCCCTAGAAACCTGTTTAATGCAAGTCAAAGGACAGATTTTGATGAAAAAGTAACTCCAAGGTTTGTCTCTGTAGTGCAGGAAGCCAAGGAAATTCCATCTAGTGCAAGTATACAATGATCAGCCATAACATTAAATCTCAAACCAGTCTGATGTTCATCTTGAAAACAGGTTAGAGCCTCCTTAACATGAAACTGGAATCGATCCTAATTAATAAAATATATTTAAAGGCTAAACTTGAAGTAAAAAAATCAAGTCCAATATTTCCTAATTCACAGAGTGATACATAAGTGAAAGAAGGCGTTCCAGGGAACCTGTTTCATTTTCAACGGCAGGATGTGCTGAACCTGTAAATTGCTTTGTGTCCCCTGTCACAGCGGTGGTCACCCTGCTCATCGAGAACCCGAAGAAAAACGAAACCACCGCACGACAGGGACGTCTTTTTGGCCCCGTCGCGACCGGGGAGGAGTGCGTCAAACCCACCTACAGAGACATCTCCTACACCACGCTGCAGCTGTTCAAGTTCACCATAGGTATGGGAGACATGGAGTTCACCCAGGAATACCGGTACAAGGAGGTCTTCTACACGCTCCTCATCGGCTACATCATTCTCACCTACATCCTGCTGCTCAACATGCTCATCGCCCTCATGAACCGCACCGTGGAGAGGATCACCACCGAGAGCTCCAATATATGGAAGCTGCAGGTGAGTCCTGGGAGCCCGTGTGGCCGCTCGCGTAAGAGGGCGGTCAGGTCATGAGGTGCTGTGATCGTCACAGAGGGCGGTCACCATCCTGGACATGGAGAAGAGATTGCCTTGCGGTCTGAGGAAGAGGTTTCGCTGTGGCGTGGAGAAAAAACTCGGCACTGCTCTCGGAGACGACCGCCGCAGGTGTTTCAGGTTTGTCGGAACTCTGCAAAGTCTCCAAGACGTCTCCGGGTTATTAAAGCCAAAGCTCCTGAATAACCTGACACACCTCAACAGACCTTTCACTAATTCAGTGGATCGTTGAGCCAAACCAGCCTAAAATTAAAGCTCAAGATACAGGATCATTTTCAGATTAGCACCTGTTCTCTTACATTTTAATTTACCTCTCTTCCTAGGAAAATCAACAAATGCAGTCTAGTTTGAGGCTTGAATAAAAGGTTGAATGGGTTTCAGGTCACGTAGCTTGTGAAAAACCATTGAATAAAAGGTTTTTATATAAAACGACGCATCTTACAACAAGGACAAAATGTTGAATGCATCTCAAATGGTTGATAAAAACAAATAGAAAGTTTTAGCAGGTTTATAAATCAGCAAAAGGAATACAAAAGTCTGCAGTTGCTTCAAGCCAGTTGGTTTCAGTGTCAGACAAAACTTGTGAAACATCTTGATACTGTCCTCTGTTTTTTGACATTTTACTGTTTAATGGGCTAAAACAGTATCAGCTCATGCTTCGTACCTCAAGATCCTTTAATTCATTGACGTGAACAATCAGTAAAATAAATGTTTTTAAGCCAATTATTCCTAACACAAACAAACTAAAAAAACTCTCCATGTAAACCTTTAAAGTGATTTAGAGTTTAGTTGGACAGAGGGAAAGGTCAAGAATGACTGAAGACTTTTCCACCACACTGAACAGGGTATTTTTGGTATTTATAGTTAATAAAGAATCAATAGATTATTAACCTTTTCATATTTTTGACAACACAGATATCTAATATCTTAATGTCAGCAGCTGTATGTACACATTTTTATAAAAAAGTGTGAGATGGTGTCAATCTGGTGTGGATAAAAAGGTACTTAACCTGTTTGGCTTGGGTTTTAAATCTTTGAATTCAATACACCTTTATAAATAATCGTTGTAGAGTGGAAACAGAGGCTGAGGCTTGCAGAGTTTGGCGTGCGATGCAGGATGAGCAGGATCAAGCACAGAACCCTGCCTTCCACATAAACCTTCCTGGCTGACAGGTGATTGACGTGTCGCACAGCAGACAGTAATTGAAGCACGTGTCCTCTCGTCTCAGAGTGGAGGAAGTCGACTGGAACAAATGGAACATGAACGTGGGCAAAATCGATGAGGATCCGGGCTGTTGGGAGCACGTCGTGACGCCTGGCTCGGAGAGTCCGGTCAGGAGAAACAACAGAGGTACGGAAACGCGCATGCAAGTATTTCTGCAGGACAGGAAAGTCATTCCCATTCTGAAACTCCCCCCTTCATCCACAGGGAGGAGCTGGAGAGGCTTTTTCATGGAGGGCTCCAGGCGTTGGCGGAACTACGAGTCCACAGAGATGAGCACCCTGCCTGTTTAAAGAGCCAACAGAGGCTCACCGGGGCTGCTCACACAGGCTGACACGGGCAACCAGGCATTCAATCCCAAACACAGTATTCCATATCAGGTCCTCTAAGAAATGCAACAGCCAAAAGGATGAACTGATTTTTCTGACTGACTGAGACTCCAGTGTGTCAACTTGGTTTTATATTTAGTCTTCAGGGCAGCGTTTCGGAGAGATGAGGAAAATATCGAGGATATTTGGGTATTTGACTGACATAATGGTGTTAGAAAGTAGACTTTCATGAAAGCAGCAACAAGTGTTGCTTAGATGTTCTTGAAATTGGTTTCAAAATTAAAACTTCTCAACCAAAAGCTCCTCCGCAGTCCGTTTCAGAGCAAACAGGATGCACATCCTCTGCAGAGAGGCTTTAACCTGCCTTTAACCTGGCGTTGAGTTATGCTGATCACGGAGGTGCTGATCCTGACCTCCCACTGAGCGCCCTTTATGCAAGTCCCATTTTCATCACGCCCAGACGAGCTAAACCTACTTCGGCCACATAGGCCTGTGGATTTCACAGCTTGCTTTGTCTACTGAACTTCCTCTCGCTATTTGGCAGAGGCAGGCCGGCATAAATGGCGAGGAAGCACAGCAATTGCCGCTCCAATTGCCACCTTCAGCAACTGGCTGTCACTTTCAGAGTGATATGTGGTTTGGTTAGACCTTTTCAACCATTCGAATCAAATGTACGGCTGCAAATATATAAGACACCGTTGTAATGACAGTTAATCATCTAAACGGCCACAAACCTCCAGATGAGGGGATCGTTTGAGTAAACCGAGCCCAGACCCGTTTCAAAGCATAAATTAGAACTTTATTTTATTATTACAATATTACAAAAAGAGTAGCACAACTCTCACGCTCTTGCCTCGAATCTGTCGTACAGAATGACACAAAAGAAAGGCTCGTGGACCTTCCTCCATTTCACAGCAATGGTACAAGAAACCAAAAAGGAAAAATCAAATTTAAATAACAAGCAAATCAAGTATCATAAATAGTCACAATTGCAAAACGAAAGCTCGGAAAACAAAACAAAAATAGTTACAGCTCAGTAACTACACACTGCTAAAAAATATATAATTACAAAATAGTACTCCTTTTCTTACCTTCCATTATAAAGAATCTCTAAGGAATTGCTTTCTTTGAAGCATCATTAAAATAAAAAGGTTGGGAAAAAATGAAAATAAATAAAAATTGCTGTTTCTGTGTATCCTTACTGTTATCGTTCTCATTATTCAGGGTTTTTCATTAAAACCATGCGCATTTTCAAAGGAAAGTCCAAGGACCAAACACTTAAGGCTTTTTAAGGGCTGTTAGGGAGTTAGGTGAACAGAACATGGGTGTCATCGTGTTATTTTACACACACACACAGCTCACACACTCGCTCTTAAATGTGCCCGCATCAGCCAATCACATTCACACACAATCATTAACGTTTAAAGTTACAGTAGTCTAGTAGGTAAGCCAGTGTACAATAAAATAAACAATGCATTTGCTGTTTCATTTGAACTCAAACGTCCGTTTCATTTACCTTCGAGTGATCTTGCAAGTGATCAATTCGGTCTTTTCAAGCAGACTTCCCATCAGAATCAGTAGCAAGTACACTTGGTTCGCTCAGAACTCCTGTCGGCTTGGCTTGGATTCAGATTAGACGCGACCTTAGTAACGCTCCTCATCCCTGTCCGCGTAGCCAAACAATCCCTTTCAATACCTGCGAAACAAACAGCCTCCACGTTCAAGTAATACATTTGTCGTTGACACAAAAACGGTCTGAAGAGCACGAGGACATTGAAGAATAAAATCAAATAAATGGCACAACTCCACACTGGTGTGTCCGTCTTATCCTGACTTTGGCCATTTTGAAGGTAGGAGAGTTCGTCTTCTTCTTTTTTCCGTTCTTTTTTTTTTCTTTTTCTGCCCTTAACTTTTCACAATCTTGTTGCCAAATGTGACACTGACAAAAAGTTTGTTTTTAAAACACCTGAATTCGTTGCAGCATTTTAAACAGGACAGAAACATCGCCTCTTGTACATATTTGATCCCTGCTGGAGCTTTGCGATGTACAAAGAACCTGATTACATGCTTCCTTTACTGACTGAGAAGAATGAATCTTTTTAATCTTACTGTACAAATAAATAAAGACGTTCAAACAGATTAAAACCTCTGTCGACATGTGCAGACTCTGAGTGCTTACAGTCCCTGTCTGATGGCTTTGCACTGAAACAGAATCTCTGCTTCCTCTCACTGAATGATTGTATTTAGTCTTAGTGTTGCCATCTAATAAAAACTAGTCGTAGCCCAAAACAATAACAATAACTCCGACATTATCCGTAAAAAGGAAGAGTAAAACGCGCATATGTTGATGCTTTTCCACGAGGGATTATTTTTACGTCTTTCTTACATGCATAAGAAAGCTTAACTGGAGTAGAAATAACGCAGGATCCGCTGAGATCCAGGCACACGAATAGAAATTATGACTGAGGAGGAGACTGGAAACAAGACACGCGTTTAAAAAAAAAAAAAAGACGTTTCCTAAAGGTAATAGGTTAGTAAAACTAAAAGGAGCAATTGATCACTTGCAAGATGAAAGAAGAAAAAAAAGAAAAAACTATGTTCTGCAATAAATATATTATTTTACCCTCTTTAATACTAGTTGTCCTTTAAATTATCAGTTGAGTTTAATTCATGTTTTCTTTAAGACTAAACAAAGGGGCTTGTAATGGTTATGGAGACAAGGCCATAGCTTATCTGTACCCTGGATGCTGGATGAGAGTGGTTCTGGCATCCCCGACCTCTGGACCTACCCTGCTCAGAGGAGGCCTGTGCATCTTGCCCATTAACCCTAGATTCTGATCGCGGAAGTAGGGCGTCTGGAAGTCCCCACCCGGGTAATCTGTCGTTTGCATCAGATTAGTCTGGGCGTTGGAGGAGGTGGAGGTTCCTAGCCTGTAATGGGGAGCCCCAGGGGGGCCACAGTCCAGTGTGGTGCACCCACCCGGGCCGGCACCGTGGAATGACATGGTTACGTCCTGAGACCCAGAGCTGTCACTGTTGGGGGTGGGGAGGATGCTGCTGTTCCAAATGTGGGACTGGAAGTAGTGACCGTTGGTGTAGTGGGTCATGGGGCCGGGCATGCTGCTGTTAACCGGGGGGGAGGGGGTGGGCCTCTCCACGGGAGGTTTCAGGGAGTAAGGCTGACCCACACACACCTCTGCGGGGTAGCCCATGGCCTTGAAGTGGAACGACGGGTCCCTGGAAGGCTGCTTGCAGAGGTGCGTGCCTCCGTTCTGGATGGGGGGCCCGTGGGTGAGCGGGTGGTGGTTCCAGGGGCGCATCTTCTGCTGCTGCTGCTGCTGGGCGCTGTGCTGCAGGCTCTGCGGGTGGTGGAGGTGCGGCGGCAGGTGCTGCTGCGGCTTCAGGTCGCCGTGGCCGGAAGGCAAGTGGCTCATGGCGGGCGGGGGGTGGGCTCCCATGGGGGCGGCGGCTTTCTCTTGAGGGGCCAGGATGCAGTTGGGCGGGGGGAAACCGGGGGTGGCGGGGTTGCTGTGCATGGACACCCGGGAGCAGGCGCTGATGAGCAGGTTGCGGCTGATGGGGCTGGGGTTGGCGATCTGGCCCTCGCACACGGACGTGGCCCCGGCGCCGTGGGCCCTTGCCTGGCAGAACTGGTTGAGCTGGTGCACGATGGAGCTCAGGTCGGCCTGGCGCGCCTGGTGCAGGCCGGCGGCCATGGAGAGTGGAATGGTTGAGGTAGAGACGGTAACGTTGGGCGGCGCGTCGCCGTCCGGCAGCTTCCTGGCCCCCTGCAGGCCGGGGGCCGGCTGCTGCTGAAGCATGACCGCGGGGGGGCCCTGCGGGTGCCCCAGGGCCGGGTGCTGAGACAGAGCCTGCAGTCGGGGCGGGCCCTGGGGGTGCAGGGCCAGGGGAGGGGGGTGTCTGAGGCCCTGGCCGAGAGCCTGCTGCTGGGGGAGGGGCATGTGTAAAGTCTGAGGCAGGTCCTGGGGTTGGAGCGCTAAACTCTGCTGGGGCCGCGGCAGGTTGGGCAGAGGTGGGTGGTGGTTTAAAGTGCTGGTCGAAGCCACTTGGTAGGGTCCGGTAGGGTGATTCATGATGACTTCGGGGTGCAGGCGAGCCCGGCTGCCGTCAAAGTCTTTCAGGATCCCTTTGACCGTGGGCACCTTGACGATGGCGAGGAGTCCTGTCTTGGCACTGGTCTGAGGGTACGGGCTGTAGCGCTGGCCAGACGTGTCCAGGCCGTTGACCGTGCGCCGCACGTGGTTCCGCTGGGGGACCTTGACGCTGTTGGGGAAGATCTTGATGGTGAGGGGGTTGTTGGCAACTTTTTTAGCATACGCATCCAATTCTGCAGGGGTTGGAAACGGAGCGGATCTCATCCTTTGTACGGTGTCCCCTGGGACGGAGAACAGGACAGATCGAAAGGGGAGGGTTGGGAAGGTAGAGAGTGAGAAAAGGGGGGGGAGACAAGCACAATTTAAGACAATCTAATCCAGTTAGACGTGTGTATGGCACAAAAAGATACATCAGTTGAAATCTGAGCAGCTGAGTGGAAACTGATTTAGAGTGCTCTCAAATTCCATATCGCCCCATCTTTGTCCAAAAAAAAACTCTCTTACTTCCACTCTCAAGAGGACGAAGAAAGGTTTCTATCACATTCTCAGCAATATTAGCACAACTGACACATTCTTAGACAAAAAAAAAATCCAGTTAAGTGGGATCGTTTGTGGCTTAGAGGTTGAGAGGCCACTGCTAAGTGTATCTGATGGGGGGGTCTGCCAGTGAATCCCGAACCGAACATAATATAAGAAACAGGTTGAAGGATCCCTTTGCTTCGTACAAGAAGAAACGGGGGAGAACAATAGAGGGACAGACGCAGAGAGCAGAGCTCTTTGATTGACACCGGCAGACTAATCAGACACCTCCCAGGCCTCCGCTCACAGAAGGTCGCTCCACCTGCTAAACAGCGCGGCTAAATTTAACAATCCCGAAGTGACAACGTGAGCGAGATGATCTGTTTCTGCAGGTGTGAGGGAGGGCTTCGAGTCTAATGCGTTGCCTCTTTTGTGTTCAAACTCAAAGGCTTTCACCGGGCACACTGAACACACTCTGCTTGGTCTCTGTGAGTCTGTGACGACTCACCAAAGCCTTTGGCCTGACTGGGACCGACTCAGGCAGCGACACAAAGCCACGGTTAATTCACACCCCCCACCCCCCTCCCGCTCGTAGGACAGAGGGGATTTTCAGTTCAGGTAAAAAACAGATGTCTTCGCAGCACATGAGCCACGTTCCTCTGCTGTTGAGCGGGGGGAGGCCGTTCGAAAAGGTAGAAATGTTGGCAGAGAAGTGCGGCGGTTACGCTGAGCTCCCGGGATGAGAGCAGAGCTGGGCCGAGGGCACCGACACGCCGGCACCCACAGTTGTGCCAACTGGCTAATTAATTCCTGCTTTATTTGCGAACAGGAAACAATGGGCAGTGATGTGCGGGGGCTGGCATGGGGCGGCACACGGGGGGCCGCTGTAACTAAGTGTTCACCCCGCCGATGGCAGCCTCATTAATGCAGGGGTCTGGGCCAAGGAGCCGGAGCTTGACACCCGCCATCATGTCTGTCGCTGCATAAATGCCAGGGTAAGCAAGGAGATAAATGAACATTTATAAGCTCGTAGACACGCTCAGGATAGGTTCCACTTGTCAGACTCAAAGAATGATTAATGATCTCGTTGGAAACGATGCTTTATCACCACAGAAACCGACTGACTGAAGGCAAACTTTATTGTCGTGCCCGCGTTATGACACTGTGGTACAGCCTCCGTGCCGCGAGTGTCTTCTCAGGTGTTGCTGGGGAAGAGGTTGTAAGTGAGAGGGAGGAGAGGACTGTCATCTGCCGAGGGATGAATAAAACATGCCTAACATGCCATTTCAGCTGAGTGAAATCTTCAGATGAAGTTTCCAGCCAAACATACTGAGCCAATGTGGTCGCAGTAATTAACCCGACAGGCCGGTTTTCCCTCGGCTCTGTGAACATAGTGTGCACGGCAGCAAAATACTAATTTAAAGCCAATTTCTTAATTAGGCACACTGGGTGCAATCTAGCAGCAATAAAAATTTCAAAAACTCCTGATGTTCCTGATTCCTGATTGAAACAGATTTTTCACCTGATAAACCAGTCAACCCAATTCATCATATCATTTATTGAACATGTTTCCTGAGTTTAATGATCTTATCTGAAACAAGGCCCCAAAACATGCGTCAACTTACTGATGAATATCTAAGACTTTTGTCAATTTTATATAATCTGTGAGGCACACCCAGTAATGCGCAATGCGAGTCAGACTACCCAAAAATAATAATAAAATAGAAGAAAAGCTCCTCTGCAATTCCTTTGATAAACTTTTATCCATTATGTAATAATAATAATTCAGGCAGTGGAGATCATTTAAATGGTATTTTTTCTAAACATATAAACTTATTTATATATACATATTCAACAAAGAAATCAGGAAATTGCTGTCTAACAGGGCATAAATAGACTTCTTCCTGTTTAGGGGTGTTAAAAGCTCCTGCCAGCTGTTGATTGTGTGTTATAGTGAGCAAATGTAGCTTATTAGCATTGCAACCTTCACCTGAAACCTGGATTAGTTTAGGATCTTAAGGCATCAAGGGAGGGTTAATGAGCAATATGACTGAAGTTAGCAGGCGGCTGCCGGTGGCACGGAGCATATCATCTCTCAGATCTCCAGCTAAGCACGTTTCCAGGGAGGAAACAGGAGGAAAGGGGCCACTCTGGCCGAGCGCTAATTATCCCTCAACGAGCAAGCTGATTGGAGCACAAGTGCACAGTCAGCAGGCACTAATTAGGGTTTCTTTTATTCAAACTACTGTTTTTATTGAGCAAGGTTTAAGCGGCGGGGAGTAGGAGCTCACGCTGCTGTAAATTGCAGTTTTCGCACAGGAGCAGGAAATTAGGCCTGAAGCTGTGGCGTCAAATTAGACATGTGTTTCTGGTTTTTCACATGAAGCCACCTCTTTATGTTTTGTGAGTGAGCCAATACAGACAGAGCCATATAACACCAGCCTTTAGAATAGGAGAAATGTGAGGAGAGGGAAAAATAATAGACACTTTGGGCCTCAGTAGTGACTGAGAAGTGGTCCAGCTGTACCCAGTTTGTTCTGCCCGCAAGAACCAAGGAACAAGAGCCACTCTGGGGCTCTTGTTCCACTTGAGTCATCCTGAGTGGAGAAAGAGCTCTGTTCCTCGTGGCCCGCCAAGCTACTCCTCACACAGCCTTTACACTCCACGGCCATCGTCTGTTCACAGTGGCTCACTCGTGATGCGGCCTTGTCTCTGACAGCAACCTGCAGCTCCTAACCCCCCCTCAGGATGGGGGGCCGGGCATAGAGTGGAGGAGAGCATCAAAGACGGGGTGGTTTAAGACTGTTCATCTGCCGACATATCTTTTGACCACCAGTTTTTTTAAGTTGCATGCCGATATGTCAAATTGAATTTATTTGCTATTTGAGAATTCCATTGTTAAACGAACATTTTATTTTGCCTATGCCAAACTTTCTTTGTGACGGATCCCAAGTAACAAAGTGTCTTATGATCCTATTTGAAATAGTTTACTTTCTTAGCTAACTGCTAAACGTTAACACTGGACAGTTTGAATACTTGAATAATGCACACATCAGTGTTTGTTGGCTTAAAAAACAAAGGAATATACCACTCTGTAAATGGCACATGAACTGTTATGAGTAAGATTTTAAATCATCTTCAGGAAACCTTGACAACTGTTACTAAAGAAAATTTAAAAGATGAATAAAAACTGAGGCTCTTTGGAGACAAAATAAGAGCAGCGTCTGGGTGGCTTGATACTTTTGCACCACACAGCGTACAAATGAATCCGTCTGGATTCTTTCAGGATCCTGTCAGAACACTGAGTAAAAAATTTAAGGGACAACGAGTCCCTGAACTTTGGCCTAACAGCAGTCCGTCATGAAGTCAAGCTGTCATGAGATGTTTGTGATGGGTCAAAGCTTTGGAGACGCCGAGTTCTGTGGAAATCTAATTTACATTTACAGGTAGTGGGGGGAGGTAAAAGTGTACATACTTTCACTGGCTTTCTGACGAAATGATCAACTCAAAACAAAATACAGATCTGTGGCTTTGATCTGAGAGTCCAGTGTCCATTTGAAGAGCAGATGAAAAGGAAAAGCATTATGATTCAGAGAGGGGAAAATGAAATGGACCAAAACTACACTTCCAGGAATCGCCATGCAGTGGGAAGCGCGCTCCATCACCTAAATGGATTATGGGGCTGCACACAAAAGCAAATTGAACTCCAGCTGCAGCCTGTGTACCTGATGCGTCTCGGTGCGTCGCATGGGGAAGGAGCATGAAAGGGAAAAAGGAAAGATGGAAAAAAAACACTGTGGCTGATGGCTGTGCCCTGTCACAAGCCTGTCTGAGCGAGGCAACAGACGCTGGCACTTAGCAGACTCCCTCATGCTCGCTGATCTCCTGGGGGTTGGCTGATTACCGTGATTCTGAAATTACAGTCTTGATGAGCGGCAGCATTTCACAACAAAAAACTGCTGTGGAAATGGGTCAGGCGGGAGCCGAGTTTCCATTTAGAGAAATACAGGCAGGAGGAAATGGAGACGTAGACTTTTTTTTTTTACGATTGATTAGCGAAAGCTGACCAACAAAATGGGAGGTGATTGATCTTCTGGGCGTAAGTAAAAAGATCAAAGTAGTAGAGATATCGATGCTTTATTATCTGGCATGAGATGAACCCTGTGCGCACTAAATTACGATAATAAAAAAAAAAACCCTGACTTTAAAACAGTGAAACGTCAGTTTATTAGGGGGAGACAGAGTAGAACAGAGAGAGGACATGGCTCATTGTTCCTGTTTGCGTTAATTACAGATTAATCTCTGCCACTCTCCCTCGTCACGACTCGGTCTCGGCTCTCGCTTGCGATTGCTGACATCAGCTCTCCATTTGTGCTGCTGGCCCTCGCACTCCAAAGTGCCCGAGTTTGCCGGTAGTCGGGTTGTAAAATTCAAATTCAAACAAACTGAATTCAGCTGGCAAGCACTGACAAGTCTGCTGCAGAACCAGGGCAGCAGATTGCATCTTAAATTCGCTCGCGTTACAAGATCGGCGGGGCAAAACCACTCAGCCGCAATCTGTCTGCGAGCCTGACAGTAACTGGCTCTTCCTGATGGTGAGAATTAGGCGAGAGGTGGTTGTGTTGTAGTAAGCACATAGGTCCACGCTGTTGCTGTGGACGGCTACTCATCAGCAAATTAATGGCGCAGTTCATAAAGATTTCCCTTGAAGGCAGATTTGCGTTTCGGGAAACATTCCCCCACTCTGGTTTTAACACGGGGCTGAGGAAAAGAACCAGGCCAGCGCTGGCTTAAGGATCTAACACGGGGCGGCGGGTGGAATTTTAAAGGCTGGGTTTATTCGCTACTTACATTTCTGAAGTCCAGTGTTCATCTGCGTGTGGGGGAGAAGCTGGAGGGGGAGGTCACCTGGCCCTGGCAGACAGGCCAGCATTTCACACAGACACTAATGCAACATGGGACACACACTTCTCCTCACACTGCAGAGAGGGTAAAAAAAGAGAGAGAAGGGGGTGGGGGGGGGGGCAGAGGGGAGAGGTTAGATATGACTGCGAGGCAGCACATGGCGGGTGGTGATGCAGAGGCTGGGTCTGGACTAACAGAACTCAGTGGCTGCTCCCCGGAGGGTCGGGCTGGTGGGAGACGTCGTTAGCTTTCAATTAGAAACTGATTCACACCCGGAGCATCAGGTAAGGGGACATGTGATGCCAATAACAACTTCAATTAAACATCAAACAGGCAAAGTAAATGGACAGACTGGGCCTGAGGGACTGGCAGTTTTTAAACCGACCTAGCACAACCCCCCCCACCACCAGCCTTTGCCTTGCATGTTAGTCACTAGCTGGACCTCCCTAACTGCACTTTACTCTCTGTCTCCATCGTGGCATGGAAGAGGATATTTAGTACTTGTGCGCACCCAAAAAAAGAACACTCTCCAGAGGCCTGATGCTAGCTGGTCTCAGATCAATAGAGCACTCCTCCGAGCCTGAAAGAAGCCTTTATTTTAGGGACATTAAACAATGGAGCCAGCTCAGGGCGCGGTGAGAGGATATGAATAAACACGGCTCTGCCTTCCACTTTGTGCGAAAGCTCAATGTAACAGTGAGAAATATTTAGCCATGCTCCACTTGGCTTATTGCTGTATTCAAAACCCCACAGATGCTTGCTTAATCAGCACCGGAGAACAGTCAGGGAGCAAATTAAGTCTACAGAGTCCGTGCCCTCTCCGTTTGCCGCGTGGCATCAGAGGAGGGGCGGCGAGTGTGCGCAGACAAACAGCTTCTATGAGAGGCAATTACCCACAAAACAACCTTGGCATGCCTGTCTGCCGCAGGGTGATGGCTTAAAAGTATCTTACCCCCTGCAGGTTGAATAGACAAGTGGCGGAAAGAGTGACAAAGCGGGAGAGGAAGGTGGAAAGAGAGAAAGACGGTTGGCGGGGGGCTGAACTCGCTTTAAAAAGCAGGAGCTCAAAAAGGTCAGGATGACAGCTCATTTAAATCCTCCCAGCAAGAGGAGGAAAAAAAAAAAAAACAAGGCTTAATGAAGCTGCCGGTAATACACAGATACCTGAGGGCGTTGCACCTCGGGGTGCTGCAGGGCCAGGAGGGGGGGGGGGGGGGGTGGGGGGGTAGCGGGGGATGGTAGAGCCGCAGCACCCAGAAGGATCTGGATGGATCTGGATGATACAGCATCACCTTTTTTCTTCCAGCAGGCCTCCCTCTCCCCCCATTCTCCTCCCTTTCCTCGGCTTCCTGATTTACAGCCTGGACTGCCATATGGCAGCTATCCCTGCCCTCGATTTAGCGTGTCACCATGCATTAACTTTAATTGGCCTGATATGTTATTCTTTTCCCTCTGGCCTTGGAAGGATTTTAGGTACATGGAGCCTTGATGTCAGCAGGCAAGAGTTCTAGCTCTCGCTCATTTATCAGGTTGCTCAGATTTTACACGTAGATAGCAGCAATCTCTTTGACAGCAGGCGGGTTTGGGGTGGAGGAAAAACAAACATCAGCGGGAACGGCGTCTTTGTACAGGTTTTCAAAAGCAGAAACGATGACATATGAGCGAAATGAGGCAGGGAGAGAAAGAGCACCGATGTATACCGGCAGATCGTTTGTTATACGAACGCACACACACACACAAACAAAGCAGCCCAAATGCTAACACCCCCCCCCCCCCCCCCCCCCTCCCACTTCCCCACAGTGCCCCTGAATGTCAGAAAACTGTGCGGTGGGGAGTGCAATAGCAAAGGTCAGCCTATGGTAATGCCCCGGCTGACACTCGGCTTTGCAGCTGGGAGCGGGAGGAGCTGAGACCCGACAGACAGAAGCCTGACGTCCACCGACTCCCCCGTCAGCAGCGCTGCCACGCCGACTTCAAATATAGCATCACACACCAAACACTGGCACTTCCTACAAAGGCAAACTCACCCCCCCTTCACGGAGGCTTTTCAACACTCTGACTCTTTGTATCAGGAGCTGGATGACCACACCTGATGATGTCAGACCCAGACGGGGGTTAGACCCCTCTGCAAGCCACCGGCTCAGGTGCCTCAGAACTAATCACCAGGCAGGGGCTTCGGCCCGCTCTGGACGAGGATTTGACCCCCAACCCCCATCTCCCCGACCGTTCAGGCAAATGCGAGTGTCTACCTCAGTGGCTTAGGAGCTTTTGTGATATACAGACGAGCCCCCCCGCCCTGGCATGAGTGGAAACAGAGGTGGGCTGCTGGAGGCCCGGCAGAGCTGGCCGGGCAGGCTTGTGAAGCAGTGATTGGCTTGATGGGAGTTTAGCCAGGCGTCTCACACTATCAGCCCCGCGCAGGCAGACACCACGGGGCTCGCGCAGCATTAGCGGGGGCCCCCGTGAGTCGGCAAGTCTCCACCGGCTACTTATAGAACCGCAATAAAAGTGTGTGAATAACTGCGCGGCTTTCATTACAGACAAATAAAAGCGAGCAGACAAAGCAGGAGTTGAGCAAGTGATGTGCATGGCTTGTGTCATGTGTCAAATTGCTCCCATAAAAGCTGACCTATATTTTCTTTTCATTCCTCAGTGGGGAAGGAGAAAAAGAAAGCCATTTGAAAGTTCAAAAAAAAAAAAGAGACCGAGAGAGAGAATAAAAGTAGGAATATGAGAGACGGAGGCCATTTAGGAAATTACACCAGTTGGCTGCGTTTCTTTGTTGGATATTTTAATCAATATCCACAATGAAGTATTATTCACAATGGTTGGAAATTTGGAAATAGCATGCTACCTGCTAATAAGTTATCCACCAACATTAATGCAGTGAAAAATAAATCATCGGTGGAAGAAAAACAATGAAGGTTTTAAAAAAAAAAAAAAAAAAAAAAAAAAGGTGAGACCATGTTCGGTTTCTGGTAGAAACATTAGCAGTTTTCTATACCAATTATGAGCTAAAGGCAATTAGGAGAGGCAAGTCACCATGTTGTATATGGCTTCTCTTATGGCTGAGGGAGGAGAGTGGAGGAGAAGGCAGGCTGCTGTTATTTTAATTGCATGTTTACCCCCAGGTTATGGGTCTGAAATAGAGCCAAGAAAAAAAATGTTGCGGTAGAAATTCAATGCAACTTCACTGTGTCGATTCTCTCAGGGACAGAGAGTGAAATTACTTTCCTTTGCAAGCCAAGTCTCTGAATAGGAGGTAAAGAAAGAAAAGGAGCAGGGAGATGAGAACTGCTTTTTACCCTTGAATACCAAGTCAGAGCACTCAGAAAAAGAAAAAAAAAGCGAGGGGGGAAAGCCTTGGCTCTTAAGCACATAAGAAAGAAATAACAGTTTGGTGTGGCCTTCATTTGCCCATTAGGCTATACAAACAGAGCTAGAAAAGGACTTCTATCTCATGACGAAGGCTGAAGGCAAGCTGGAAGGTTCACACAATGGATCTCGATGACTCCAGATGGATCCAGCTCATCCGGAGGCGTCTTGGATGGCCAGAGACCTTTTGTGAGCCCAAACTAGAGGGGAAACGCTCAGAATGAAAGGCGGCCATGATAGAGAGCCCTGAGCAATAAATAAGTAGAAGACAACGCAAGCCAAACCCGGCGAGCACCTAAATCGGGAGTTGGTGGAATAGTGATTTCTAAGTTGCAAGAAACAGTGTGTCAGGGATAAAACTGTCAAGCAAGGAAACTGCGGCGGTAGGGTGGGAGAGGAGAAGACAGCTACTTGAAACTGCTCTTCTTCTGCGGGAGGGAGGGAGGGTAGTGTGAGCCCTTCGTAACTGACTGATGAAAAAATGACAGATCCCCGAGGTGAGGTGGTGGATGTGGAGCGGAGAGAGACAGCATGCCCCCGGAATACGGCTGCAGCCCACAAGCGGATGGGCCGCGTTTTTTGCATACGTGTCAGACACGGAAAGTTGGTTTCACAGTTGGAACGCAGCGCCATGAAACTCCAAGGAAACACTCGGGAAAGCACCGGGCCTCTCATCAAACCGACTTCATTCCATCTCCCCTTTGTCTTCGCATCGGTGGTTTGCAGCTTCCTGGATGACGACGGGAACGACATCGAGATGAGAGGATGAGAAAGACGTGGAGCAGCCAGCCTCCTGGCCTGGCCAGCTATGGGCTCCGGTCATTAGCAGTCCACCTCGTCAGCGCCGCGAGGACAGCCAGCAAAGGTTCTTCAACTCGGGGGGCCGTTGCACTAATAGGCACTTAAGCTGGCTCTGCCTCCCAAAGAGCCCTGCAAATGTGGGAGGTAGGGCTACGCGTGCTCAGTCATGTCAAGGCCAGCCAAGGTCAGCTGGGCAGCCGGAAAAAAAAAAAAGCTGGCGATGGCGCAAGGGGCGGCGTCATGCATGCCAAGATGCCGGGGCCTCGGACAGCGGCGTTTGACAGACATGTTTACACCTGATAGAAAATGCATAGTGGATGACCTGCCAAAACAGAGGCGATCCAAAGTGAGGGGTGCCAGTCTGATTATTTATTTATCTGAAGCAAATCCATTGAGAGGACAGACAGAAGCTGGGCATGCCTCAGTGAGGAAGAAGCCAGCCCACTCTCAGACATGACGGATCGAAACAGCGCGGGGAAGGGAGGAAGAAGCTGTCATGTGGCAAAAGATGTGGATCCGATTAACTTATGGGCTCAAAACAAGTGGAGAGTTCTAATGAGAATATAAAGTGATTTATATTAATGAGAAGCTGTTCAAAAATCTTTCATGACCAGGTTCAGCACAGGGTCATTGCTTATTAGGCACAGATGATGGAGGATAACACACACATTTTTACATTCCTGGCTGAACTTGATTTTTCATTATTTGTACTTTAAAAAAAAATCTATTCATCTTCATATGATTTTGTTTTTCGTTTAAAAGTCTTGAGCAACTCTAACCAAACTTATTTCAATAGAACATAAGAGACAAAGTCAGGAAACATATTTCGCGTTTTTCTCCATAACAGTGCACGGCAGAGCCTTTGATGTCTATCTCTTGAAATTCAAAAAATGTACGTCATCCAAGGCCCTGGACAGAAGAATTTGCTCTCAATCCAAGAAAAAATTAATTTAATTAAGTCCCATTTGATGAATTGGATTTTTATTTTCTTTTTTCAAAATACAGAAGGGCATCAAAAAATGTTTTAATCAAACTTGAAATAAAGTTTGTGTTTGTACTTTTGCCCATCAGTGTATAACACATTAATAAAAGAAAAGAAGAAACCAAGATACCTTTGGTTACATGTAAAATGTAGACCCAAACCCTTAAATTAGCTAACACTGTCAGACGGTATCTTATCTGTCCCTATAAGAATGGTGGCGCATTTAATGACACAGCAGAACAAATCAATACAAGGTTAAGTTGGCCAATGGGGCCAATATACAGAGATGAGGCTAAACTAGATGTCACAAAGTAAAAAATGTAATCTTTGGCCAGTTGTCCTAGTCTGAGTAGATTTTTTTACCAGTAGAAATAAAGCGAAGCTGGGGCTGCCGTTTCATTGCTTTGCATTGGGAGCCTTAAATAAAACATCAAAGTTGTGTGCATGCAAAAGTCAACATTTGTTTGCACCAAATTTCTGTGGCCGTGGTCATAGCAACCAGACAAACATCGCTCTTTTTCGTCTGCTTAGTGGTGCCACAAAATCAGCGTTATCTTCACAGATCTTCT
Source organism: Menidia menidia (assembly GCA_907169785.1). NCBI lineage: Eukaryota > Metazoa > Chordata > Actinopteri > Atheriniformes > Atherinopsidae > Menidia > Menidia menidia. The sequence goes on along the minus strand of CAJRST010004446.1, from coordinate 14,869,918 downwards.
CAACACAGCAGACTGCAATGTGCTGACTCACATGTAGCTGCGTCTGTGCATGGTGGAGCACAGGAATGCTGGGGGGGGGGGGCACAGATGCTGCCACATGTGCGCTGCCCGTGTGCGTCATCGTGGTATGAGACGAACCACCTGAGCTGAGACGGGTGGCACCTTAAGCTGCGGGTTTTTACGAGAAGGCTCAGTAGATTGTGGCGCTGTGTCTTAAACACGAGTCGATGCACGAGTCCCCTTCCTTAGCCGTAAACAAAAACTGTCATCCCTTCAAAGATGGCCGGGCCCCGCCGGCTGGAAATCAGGCTTCTCTGCCCCATCTCAGCATTTTACCGTAAGTCGGCCAGGCCTTCTCCTTGCTTAGAGGGGAATAACTCAATGTGCTGGGAACTGAAGTGAGGTAGCATTGTTCCAGCTTGTGAAAAAGGGGGAAATGAAGATGGAGTGGTTTGATTTCATTTGTTAGCAGGTGCATCCATTTTGTGCTCTCCCCCCACACCCGGCTCGCCTCCCTCAGTCAAAGCGCTTATCAGAAATTCGACACCCCAGTGACAAATTGAGTCTGCGATTAAAGGGAGAAAGAGGGAAGCTTTGTTAAGTGCTGCTGATTGGGATCCCAGGCTGCCCTCACACATGTGAGATGGGTGTGTGTGTGTGTGTGTGTGTGTGTGTTTTTGCATGCATGTATGCCTGGTTCAGAGCCAGAAGCAGAGCTGATACCGCCACCTCCTCTCCCATTTTCCAGGTGTTCCCACGGCTTACATTTCTGCTCACAGGGCTTTGCAAACAAAATCAAATCAATGCAGCTGTTCGCCTGTCTTTCTACACAACAAGCCTAAAAGAAAGAGAACACACACATACAAACAAGAGCAAATTAATATACACCGGTGATTTTCCCCTGCAGGAATAATGACCTCCTTTGATTTTTTCAGTCCCCTCTTATTGACACGTACGCTGTGCTTAACAGAGAGGGGGGTAAAAAAAGAAGTTAAGGCTCGGTGTTTGTCCCACTCAGACCCATTTTATTGACCCAGCCTTTACCAGTCCTGGCCTGTTTGCTAGCACTGGACTGATTTAGATGAGGTGGAGGGAGCAGAGCAGCTCTTCTGGGCAGAACTGTGCAACCGCTGACTCTCACAAATCACCCTAAAAGGGCTTAACACACAAAAACAGCTTCCACTGGCCTGTTTTGAGAGATTTATACACTGTGCCATTATACTAACTGGCCTCTCTCCCACATCAGCTGTATATACACCAATACATACACATAAATAAAAAATACCAGCTAGACTTATGCTAAAGGGGAAGGCATCAAACAATTGGGCTTTTAAATATTCCCCATGAAAAACAAATTTCTCTGCCAGAAGTCTTCTTATTTATGTGACACGTTGCTCACATGCTGTGGTTTAGTCACTTGTGCCATAAAGATGCCAGCAGTGCAAGAGTTCCAGTAATTTCAAGAATTTAGAGGCTGTAATAACTCAGGGCCACTCAATCATTCATGAACACAGACGCCCAGAGAAATTTTAGCAACCTGGGGCTTCATCTTTAACTCTGGTATGTTTAATAAAGTTTCACTTTAAGATCCTCCTGTGACAGGCGGCTTTTTCCAATTTTTGCGGTGGACTGCTTGAAACAAAAACTCCCAATCAGATTCCGCTGGCTGAGAGAACAGGAGCAGATTGCTGAGGTGCAGCTTTGGCGGTGATGAATGCTCAGCGGCAAACAACGTGCTAATATAAGCATGCGGGGTATGTGGCCCGTAAAAATCTGACCCAGGTCCGTAAAACGACGGTGAGGAGGATAGCCGACTCCACGGCAGAAAGACCAGACAGAAAGCTCAAAATATCTGCAGCCCGGCCGGATGAAGATCTCCCTCCGCTGGACAACAGCGTGGCCCTTTTGCCTCCGGCTACCGGCTAGACATTTGTGGTCTCTCTTTCATCTTCTGTGCATATGCGAGCGCCTCTCCACCCCCAGCTTTCCCCAACTGCTCAGGGTACCAGGCAGCAAGGCGGTGACTCCGGAGGGCCGGGCAAACACAGGCTCGGGATGGCAAACATCTCACCTCTGTGTCCGCATGGGAACATCTGGCCCCTGCGGGTTCAAAGGGCCGTTCGGCTGTCGAAATGCGAGCCTACACACTATGTTGGTGTGTACTCGTGTTGTCATAGCACCAGAGTTTTTACTCCTACACTTGCGCCGGTGCACATTACCAAAAACAGTCCCTGCAATTCAAAGCAAAAAGGAGAACAAAAAGCACCCAAAGCAAGCACAGGATGTCTTTATCGTGATGTTCAAATGACTGATACAGCTTTAGAGTGCAGTTTGACCATAACCTGCTTTAAAATGCAAACTGCTCAGGACACATGCTAATTTTGCAAATGAGTATCACAGGAATCAAGATGCCTTGTTTAGATTCGTTATCTTCGGCTAAGAAATAATGATTTTAAACACTTCTTTTTTTAACAAGTCAACTCTAAAAAGGTCCAAAATTACTTGACATTTGAAAATTTTATACAAAAATGCCTCATTAAGATCCATCTCAGTCTTGCTGAGACTCTAAAAAAAGGACTTAGAAAATCTCCCAGTTCTAAACTCAGCTGCATTTTTATGGTAAGTGAACTGAATGGAGATTTCTGTATAAATATTTTTTTTAAACTCTGCTGTGTGTAGTCGGAGTAGTAAAGTGCTGCAGAGTTCTTAGACGTTAACTGGAAATGTTCAATATGTTCTTCCAGCCTGCACTGCTGAGACAAAGTCAGAAGAGTAATAGAGTTAACCCCGCAGATAAAAACTCTTTTTCCTGTCAGTTTCTCTCTTTTTCTCTCTTGCATCATGTCTGCTTATACAGATCTCCCGTGGCCATCCAATGATTCAAGACTGATGAGGCTTGCTCAAAGGTCTATGCCATTGAACACAGCATTAATGCACCCAGCAGCAAATTTTTTGCCATCGACCACAGTTCCTGCAATAAGGACAGAGCCATCAATCAGGACGAGATAGCCGACACCAGACACGGGCTGATGAAGTAGGGGACTTTGGAGCTAATGACAAATGGATCTCTCAGATATGGTCACAGTATACTATGACAATCCGCCGAGAACACTTGACCTTTAACAAAATCCTCAGCTAATTTTTTGCCGGCACTGTGAAATGTGGAGAAAAAAAAAGGCAAATATTCCGGCTGCTGTTGTAGTTAGAAAGTGCAGCTATTGTGTGAGAACTCCAGCAGCTTCGTCGCTGTCAGAGCTACTCCAGACTGGCCCAGCCTCCCCTTTTCTCACACCAAAGCTCTGGGAGTGACCTTCAGCAGGCCTGCTAGTTCTGCTAATTGGGGTCTCCACAGAGCACAGCAGCCACCCCTGCCTCAATGCACGGGAGGAAAATCGGTGGGGCAGAGGCAACGAAAAATAGCAAAAGATTGCATTATCTACTCAGTGGTGAACCAAAAGCAGAACCCGAGCTTCAGAACTCAACTTCTATGTGGAGAATTCAATTTCACACCACTGACAAGAAGAAAAAGGTCCATTTTAAAACTAATGATAACATCAGTAGTATCCCGTATTTAATATGCTAGCACATGGTTTAAATTCAAGATGTCAGTTAAAATGTGCTGGATATTGATGGTCTTTTCTGATAATAAATGTTATTTAGGTTTTTGTCATAACAAAATGCCAAACAACACCACTATCCATCATTTCTGAAGCCGATGGTATTTTTTTAAGCAGACTAATCTAATTTAAATGAACAAGTGGTGACGTACATCCTGGACTGGTCACAAGTCACAAAAACAAATGACATGACAATGACAACCCTGGCTTTCCCTCAAACGTGTTTAAATAGTAGAAACGGTAACATTCTCAATTGTATTTGCCGGAAAAAAGTGCTGATAATTTAACCCAGGCACAAAAATAGATTATGTCATATGTGTAAGGAGAATAATCTGAGCTATCTAATCAATCAAAGCTGTTAAAGAACAAGATTATATTTAAAAGAGTGCAGCTTTTATCTCCTGGCCAGGAGGGTCGATGCTCTGCTCTGAGGAATGTGGATAAGAGAGCGACACAGTTCATTTAGAGCAGGCTGAGGCCGACTGCAGCTGTGCACTTTGCCTTTGCCAACACATCATCATATCGGGGCCACTTCCTATCAGTGGGATCAGCACTCAGTTCAAAAAGGGGAAGAAAATGTGCAGGAAGTCATCCTGTAAAAACAAGATACAGAGAGCCTCTATGCTGGGAAAGAGTCGCTTTTTTCTTTTTTTCCGAGAATCTGAGGGTGACACATACTTTTCGAAGGAATTAGCGGGCGTACATTGAACCTGGTAACCATTTTAAAGTAAGCTTGTGACGGATCTAGAGAATGAGACTTTGAGCAGGAATGGCCATGAATAGAATGGTCTGCATTTAATTTGCTAATCCATCATTCCAATTGTACTCTGTAAAAAAGGGAAAAAGAGTAGTGGGGCATTCAGAGGCAATGGAGCATGCTGAGGGGTGCGTGTGTGGTTTTCCATGGAGCCAGAGAGGCCGTGGCCCTTGGCCCTAAAAGCCGAGCCAGCACCAAGGAGAATGGCCTCTGATGAGCTCAACGCAAGCAAGACTAATCCTTCATGTCTAAAGAATTGTTTAACTGTGTTTGACTGATTAACCCAAACCCCTCGATTCCACTTACGATCTATTTGTTCAATCAAGTTCTCTGCACTCATCATTCTGCAGTGTGTGGGTGGTGATGGGCAGAAAGATAAAGAAAAAGGGAGACAGACCAAGATGGAGAAAAAAACAAAAGGGGCAGCGAAACAATCCATTCGGCAGGAGGATAAAAAAGTCAAAAGAACAGCTTTTTCGCTCTGCTCGCAATTGTCCAAACGCACGTTGCCCGAGCTCCTGCAAACCAGCTGTTGCTAACATTCAAAGGTCACACAGCACTCGCATTAAAAGATTTCAAATAAAAAAAAGACTGCAGTGAGTTAGCACATCACACTGCCATTCCTTTCTTTTGCTGGGTTCAAGGGAAAAGGAAATTTAAAGGCACTGTCTCCTGTGTGGAAAAGAGGTTGCCAGGAAGATTAACCCAGCTTCCTTTTATAGCCTCAGACAAGAGGTTAAATCACACATTACACTGCCTGAAATGTCTCCTAGTAATTAGATCAAGAATATTACTCTCTTTTCTTCCCCTTGCAGACTGCAGCTGATCAAAGCCTAATGATGGTGTCAGTGCCATTGGCAGAGCTGGCTGGGTAAATCTCCCCATTGGGATGGCAATCTGTCAGGGCAGCTAGCCCTGCTAAACAGCACAGGACGTGAATACAATGGGGTTTGACGCAAAGTGGACTAAATGAGCCACATCCTTTACCAACAAGTGATCCATCAGCTCTGCATCATTAAAATTCATCTCTTTGTTTTGGGTCTATGATGGTGTGTTTACATGTACATAGTCAGCAGAGTTGCATGCACCGGGAGACACGTTGTTGATTTCTGGGAGCTTTATACCAATAACAGTGAAGCTCCCGACCAGCGGATCTGCTGCATTTCAGCGCCAGCGCAGATCTAAGCAGCACCTGGTCCCTTGATGGGGTGAGGGGACTACTGGCTATTAATTACAGAAAGCCGACACGCAGAGCAGGCAAACCCTCGCAATGAGACCCTGAGACGTCGGATACCCAGCAAGACGAATGCTTTTCTGTCACACGGCAACACGACCTGCTTGGGGACTCTTTACATAAAAGTATTTTCATACAGGTCTTTCATATTGTACCCCAGCCTTTTTCCTTTTGCCTCTCCCCCTGTATTTCAATCGCATTCTGCAGACCTTACTCTACTTCAGGGGACAATTTTCCGACAAATGTAAAATGCTTGTGCAGTAGCATGATAAAAGTTGGCATTTTCCATTTCTGAGCCAATGCTTCTTTTGTAAACAACCTTGCCTCCCGCCCCCCCTTTCTTCCCTTTTTTATATGCACACATGAAAACCGGCTGCTAATACATCACACATAATGGTCAATGTCATTATTTGCTCTCAAACTCAGTGGCTGCAAACAAAAGGAGGAAATGGCAGGAGATATGCCAATCATTTATTGCTGAAAGATGTCTGACAAAAGAGGCCCTACAAACCCGACAGCTTTTCTTTTCCACGTCAATCCACCGCACAACGAGCTCCTGAAAAAAAGGGGGCCCCGGACAGCAGACAGCCGCATGAGAACTGACCCCAATCTTGACCCCATACAGGTGGTACAGCTCTAACACAGGAGACAAAAAGTGCCTTCAGACAGGCTCTCAGAGATCATCAGGACCAAACAAAGACCCCAATTCTTTGGTTAAAAAGGAACACATTATTGATAAAGCCTTGCTCTTAATGTAAACGACAAGCTTAAATGTAATGAAGTGAACAAACATGCAGCAAAGCCGTGTTATCCTGTGGTGGCTTCTTCTCCAGCACCACCACAAGAAGGCATGGCCCTTTCAAAACCTCTGAATGTGACAAAAGATGAATGCATCTGCTGTTCTCCACATGAAGTAAAAGAAAAGTTATCTCAATGGCACGCATCCTTGTGTGGGAGAATAATGCGAGTCCCGTCCGATTGTTGCAGAGTTGAATCAAACTACGCAGCTGAACTACGCGCCGTGACTCCGGCCAACGTCCCCCTGCAGAGCCACAACTGCATCTCTGCACATTCCGGGAGAGGCAGCCAGCTGAGGACAGCAAATACACCAGAGAGGAGGAGGACATAAACAACGTGAGCTAGTTTGAAAGCTGCAACGATGTTTACTGTCTCGCTAAGTGTGCTCCGTCCCCTTTGCCATCGCGGCGGCGGCGGGATTTCAGCATGCAGCACAGAGGGGCTGCTGATGCCACAGGTCTGTGCACAGAGGGCTCAGTCACAGGCCGGAGAGACTGTTTGGACAATGTAGGTGTCAGACACACTGCCTGTCTGGAATAATGATTCAGTTCAGCTGCTACAAAACACCCCGCTTGCTTGGAAATGCCCACAAAAACTAACTTGAGGGGTTTTTGAGTGTCACTGCTGAATACCGCTGAAGAATTTCTGCCTTGTTTGAATTGGTACATTGCTATCAGGGAGAGAGGTCTGCATTCGCTTCAAACGGGCACTGAATGACATGCCAGAGATTAGCCTCTGAAGGTCACAGTCTTAGCCTATCCTTTCAGCCGCTTTTCACAACAGAACCTCGGGCCCTTTTGAACAACAGGAAGAATGTCATCTGGTTACTTTTCAAGGCACGAAGATACCATTCACTGCAGCCAACAATGGCTGCAAACAGGACCAGAGGGTTAGAAGGTTATAAAGGATCCCATTCTAAGCTCGGCTTGCTCTCAAGCACTCTGTCCGCACACACACACACACACGCACACACACACACACACATAGGCCTGGTGAAGTGGTGTGACCCATGATAAACTGAAGAGGGTCATGGCAAAGTGCCTGGCACTGACTGCTCTACACAACAGCTCTGTGAGCTCAGCCATCATCTCACCCCAGCATAGATCTGACACACCAGACCAAACGTCTGAGCTCCCGCTGCTTTGTCCAGACTACAGAGGCATCCAACACTTTGTCACGTTGAAGAGGATGACTAAATAATATCCTCGCTGTCCCCAGGTTTCTGCGTCCTGTTCAACAACGTATAAAACGCAGAATTTTAGAAAACTCACACATTTACATATCCTAAGAAAAGAAAAACCCTGTTTGTTTGCCTTCTTTTTAACACAGCATACAGTGAGGCTAAAAAGCAACCATCCAACAGAGCAACTCACACCGTTAGACGGAGCTTGAACACTTTACCAATTTAATCTCTAATGAAGCCTCTGAAATATTCAAAATAAAGCCCAATTAGCCAAAGGCATTTTACATCTCCTCCCTCTTTAATCTTCTCGAAGCTTAGTCTTATCTAATATCTGCGCCAGCTATGACACTTTGAGCTCGCTCCCCCTCTTTGCCTTCCACTTGATATCCCCCTGCAGCTTTACTGCTGCTTTGTTGTGGCATTCTTTCTGACCCCGCAGACAGGGTCAGACTCCAAGCTTCTCCGATGGTAGCTAATGATGTCCTGATATGTACAGTTGGCATGGACATTGGAAAACTTCAGCAATAACCGTGGACAGGCTAATGGCATCTATTAGGATTACTTCAGAGTGATACGGGACTTGCCTGGCAACCTCCTATTACAGAGTGCTTGGTATTGCGGATGGAGAGCGTCAGTGGACGGTCAGTGATCCGATTGAGACGACCTTATCTCGTGCCATAAACAGATAACAGTATCTGCCCCGCTCTTCTGCTGTTCCTGTGAGATGGAGGTGGATAAACAACGCTGTCAACTGCAGTGACAATCCTGATCGCAGATTCAGCCCTGGACCAGGTCTTGTTCGTGCTACTCTGAATGTCACCAGGAGGCTTAGATTCTTCCATGATTACCCTTAAGCTAAAGACATAACAATTTAAGAAATCCCTTTGGTCCTACTGCCTGTAACGTCACTGTCTGGCTTAAAGCCTCAGGTTTGCCTCTTACGCAGGCTACCCGACAAGCACACAGCTCTTTGCTCTAATTGCGCCTGTCAGCTAACTTCCAAATCTTCATTTAAAAAAAGCTTCTAAGAACACTAAAATACAACAAACAAAGACGCAGAGTGTGTCTCTTCGAATCGGGCCCATCGCCTTCAGTCGCACTCGACAAAATAAAGCAACCCGCGAGAAACACAGTAAAGGCCACGCATCAGCTGACCGGCAGCCTCGGTCCCGTTCACGGCTTCTTATCCCAGATATCCAGGAGTCATTCCTCGGCCGGTTACGCGGCTGCAGCTTTCATCTGAGCCTGACCCGACTCTGCGGCACCAAACATCTGCTCCGTGTCTGAAAGCCCGCTCGTGCAGCTGAGGAGACGTCAGCAGGCCTTACAGAGATTCTCCAGGTGGTGGGTGGCTGACCGAGGAGGAGAGGGCTGACAGCTGCAGCGGCGACTGGAGGACCGGAAGGTGGAGCCGGCTGGCAGATCGCTGATACCTGGAAACTCTCCACCCCGCTGCCCGAGATGCGGGGGCAGCGCCATTTAGCAAATGGATGATGTTCAACAAATGCTGCACATCCAAAATGACTGGGTTGTTGGAAAATGAAAAGCTGTCATGCACATGAAACACAGTGACAGCACCTGGGAGAGATTTAGCATCGACAAGCTCCCGCTGGAATATGAAAGAAGCAAATGCGCTGCATTGTGGAGAGCATGCGGTTACACATTTCCAATTCAAGTACCGTCACTAAAATGTTTCATCAAGTCACTGCCTTTGAATTACCCACAACGAGCATCGTTCCAGCACAGCAGCCGTCACTTCAAAAATATGTTGGTTAGCCAAGTGGTTTCACAGTCAACAATCACAGAATCAGGCTGTTGCTAATCAATGGGCTTTAATGAGTTCCCTGCGAATCCTAACAACAGATGAAACATAAAAGCTGCTCAAGTTCTGTGGTTCACTCTTTGTACCTTGTGATCTGTTATTCAGAGTCTTGCTCTGAAGTCTCTGAGAAATAAAGCAAGCTTTGATGTTATCCTCTTATTACCGCTGTATGAAATGAGCCTAATGTTGGGAATCGGGCTGTCAAGTGGGAAACCCTCAGCTGCACAAAACATCTGGGCTTTACTGTAAGAGAAATAGAAGAACCGATTTGATTTTATGAAGCCAATAAACATGCACTAATATCTTTGCCATTTACTTCCAAGAGGAAAGTTAGGTACAGAAATAAAAGTGAAAACGTGCGTGGGTGTGTGTTCCCGTTCTACTGTACGCCACACACTTCCCCACTTTAAGGCTCCCATTCACGTAATCCTCAACAAGTAGGAAAAGCTTCTTTTTTTCCACTGTGAATTGAGAAACCACATCAGTCCCTCTGGCATGCTTATTTTTGAGAAAAAGACCCTTCTCTTCTCCCTATCTAGATCAATATGTTCACATATATTTGTCAGTGGAGTGCTGGGAGAGAAAACAAGGCAAGCTTGCTTTTCCGTCAGTTTGCCCTCAGCAAAGACTGTGGATTTGCGGTGACAGGTCAAAGAGTCAGCACATGACTCATGGGTAGAGGAGGAGAAAACACTTCCAAAAGCCATGCAGAGATCTAATTAACACATGCATTCAAGTGCTATTTCAATTTGGTGGAACGCAGTAATTTTCTGCTTTGCTGACCAGCGTGACATGAACTAATGTACCAGGTGCTCCTGAAACTCAGGCTGATTGCCCGGCTTTATAACTAAGAGCAAACACAAAAGTCAGCCTCATTCTTAAATAGAAGCGAGCACATGCTGGTGAGCACACACACAAAGTCACAAACACGGCACCTAAAAGCAAACGTCCACGTCAAACCCACTGATAACCTCTGCACCACAAAGTATCTGAAGCATTTTGCACAGCCTCTACCAGCATTAGTCAGGCTGCTGTCATTAGAGGTGAACTGAACATTTTACAGATGGGAAGAGGCCTTACAGTAATTTGCTGCTAAGACCTAATTAATCTTCATTGTGCTGGGAAACATAGCACCCAAATGCAAAGAAGGTTCCTTCTGCTCGATAATTGCAGGCAGTCTGGGGGCTCTGAGTTTCCCCAACAACAAGGTCTGAAATTTAATTATCTGCTCTTTGGAAAATGTAGGGGGAGAAAGCTACATTGCAAAACTGCACTTTGGGGCAAGTAATATCAGGCTCTTGTTTGAGTTAGCACAGGATATCACTGAGCACATCCTCCCTGCTGCCATAAATTAAACAGTCTCACCTTTGTCATGGAAAGGAAAGATAAAGGCTATTTACATAACGAAAGATTTTTTTATTCCCCCTTTACATCAAAATTGACATGCAAATGTGAGAAAACTGCTATCCCATATCTCCCGACATTTCTCCACAATGTGTCGGCGTTATCTTCTTACCATGTGCAGAGTAAAACGGACAACTTCCACAGTCCCATCCGTCACTGAGGAGTCGCTCCTACTGCGGTATGCTTCCCATTAAAAACCCGTCAAGCTCCATGACATTACAGACCGATTATATCAATAAAGCCAGACTCGGATCAGCCAAAGACAACACGGACAGGCTGTGGCAACATTAACATTCCGCCGTGTAAAGATCAGGCTTAGAAGGGGAGAAACATCGATAGGATCCCATTAGTTAAGTGCGCCCTTAGGATACCCGAAATTTGATCAGAGATAGACCTTCTCCTTCCAGACACGAACCATTAGATGTTACAGCAAAATAAAGGAAAGGGGGGGAAGAAGAAAAAAAAGAACAGCTGCTCTCCTCCTCCTTTGAAACTACTCCTCCTTCAGCGGCCGAGGTTGTGCGGCAGGATCAGGATGAGCCCGGTGACGTCAACCTTTTGTTATCACCTTTAACACTTGCTTTTGCAGGTGCAAACACTTCACTTTCCTCTGTCGACATACGAGGAGGAGCTATTTGCAGACAAGCCGTGAAAGATGTCAGACTCTCCGTGCGGGGACGCACGCACGTCCGAATGATTATTTGAGATGATCGCACCACGAAGAAGAATTGAATGCACACATTTAAAGTCACGTTGCGCATGTCATTACAGAGACTTTTAACTTAAGTTCACGCTCCTCCAACAAGAAAAAAAACTATCAGCTCTGTCGGTGAATTACACCAGTTTATGTATCATTTAGCTCTGCCTAATCCACTCCACTTAACACACTGCAAAATACAAATAGCTAAAAGAAAAAAGCTCTTCAAAAGACTCCCTGTTCGCACAGTAAACACCACCTTTAACGTGAACTTAAGATTGTTTTGTGCCAACAAATAATGGTGGCTCACGTGGGACAATTAAGCCATGGGTGGAGGTTTCACCACATATAAACAGACGATGAAGGGGAACCGGTTCAAAGCTATAAACCTGCAGGTTACCAGTCAGAGTGCCAGCTGACTGCCCAGGCTCCTGGCTGGCTAAGCTAGCCAGACAGTCTGAAACATACACAGTCCCATTGTTGCCTTCTCAGTCTCTCCTGATATCTATGCCCCAATTCAAGAGGATGCCACACAGTACCGGGCAGCGGCCACCTCGTAAAGATGCAACTACTTACTCTCCGTTCACCTCGGCGAAAGGCATCGTTTAGCACGTCGCCATGGTTTATAACGGACAGATTTTCTCCCGTTGCCCTGCGCTGGCCGAATCACTGCTGCTGCTGTCTGCGGCAGCAACTTCCGGCGCATGCGCTGTTAACTGGTACTGTTCCAGACTGCGCCGTGCTCTGCGCAGGACGCACGAGCTGTTTAAAGCCACAGGCTCCGCGCGAGGCAATTGGACCATTAGAATATTACTACAACGGTCGGATCTTGAAAATGTCCAATTAATCAATTTGTTTTATTTAGTTGTTTAGCTCACACTGTGTTGAGAAAAAGATACGATATATCATATAAACCAACCAACATATTATAAACACCTATTAAAATGGTAAGACCGATATTTTTCTGCTTAAAATTTAGCAAATTGTTGCTAGTTAGCCAAAGTTAGCTAATTAGCTAAGCTAATTTTTTATACCGAAAAGTGACCCTGAATACACGTGTTTTTTTTTCTCCATATTTGGAATTTTAGGCTTATTTCAAATTTAAATTTTCCCCCTACCTTTAAAAATTAGGTTTCACGACATATTTCAGTGGTAAAAATACAGGTTTACTTTTGTCATCTACTGCACTGGCTAAATTTTTTCCCTGAGCTTCATGATGTTATCAGTTTGCATTACTGTTTTTCTCAAATTGCATTATGAATCTTTCTGGGGAAGAGGCAGCCCCGTGAGAGCTGTGTTGGTCAATATTGTCACATGCTTTGTGATTTGATGAAAGGTTCTATTTGCGCAGCCTTATGTGTATAGCCCCCTAATCAAAGACTTATATTTCTGTGACAAATAAAATAAATTACACTATTAGAGTCACCCACCTGCCTTTCTCAACAGTATTGATACCATTTCATTACCACAAAGACACAGATGGACAGCATTGGAGATTGGGACGTGTTAGGGGAGCGCTTGAAAACGTGTGCTCATGACCATGTAATGTGATGCCATGTTAGGAACTACACAAAAGTGATTGAATATTATGAAGGCAGAGAATGGCACACAAGCATCTCTGATATAGCGCATTGTGAAAGCGAGGTCCATTTCCTGGGTTTCCAGTACAGACCGGGCTTGTTACAATGCTTCAGCCAATTTGAGCATGCAAGCTTCAGTTCCCCCATCAGCAAATGAAAGAGGGAAGAATTTGGTCTGAAAGCCCAATCACACACAACGCTCCGAGTTCAGCAGGTGGGGAAGTGGCAGCAGCAGGCCCTATCAGGCCATAATACAAAGTTAATGATGCAGAATGGTGTCTTTCTACATATCAAAGAAGACGTCAATACAGGATGTTTAAGAACGCTGTTCCTAATTACGCTTTTTAAATTCACCACCGACGTGATTGACGATTTCAAAGGGAGGCATTATTGATCCACTTCACAGACAAGTCCCATCGATTGCAAGTCTAGAATGAATAAAAGTTTTTCTCCTCCCTCCCTCCCCCCCTTTTTATCTCCCCCACGGAGACAGAGATTGTACAATCAGAGCATCAGCGTGACCTATATGGGTCGTTTTGGAGCTAAATCACCTCTTTCAAAAAGCAAGGCTGAGCCAGGACGTATGGAGCGGTGATTGCTGAATCGAGGGACCTTGGGGGACCTTCAGAGCGTCACATAAAATGTAACAGTTAAATCCCACTGCTCTCTCATTTCTCACACGTGGAAAAGCATCCATATATTCATTAATCAGTGGGATCCTTTACAAATAGCCTGTCTGTGTTGGAGCTCCCAGCGTGATAAAGTTCAGGAGTGGCTGGTTTATAGAAAGTCAGCCGGCTGTGCAGCATCACGCCTCTCACTGCAATCAGCGGTGATGGAGTGATGGATGCTCTGACACACTGACAGATTGTTTTTTCCCACCTCTGCTCCCCGTTGACATGCCCCATAGCTTGTGCCTAGACTTTGTTATTCCTCATGAGCAGCAAGGTCTCCTTATTAATGCAGAGACTGACAGTCATTGCGTGTCTGTTCCCGGCAAATCAGCCGGAGAGATGCCGCAGAGCCTGATGTGGCAGAAAGTCTGAGTCTGACACCACAAAAAACTCTGCATATTCAGGGAGATCTGACCCATCAGTGCAAGGTGTTCCGCTTGAATTACCGAAAACAAGATTGATTTAGGAATCAACAGCATGTTGAATTGCGGCAGAAGAGAGAGGTTTTCCATCAAAACATGCTGGATCTCATTGGCAAGTGCACTTCAAATAGGAAAGTGGGCTACAGCTTATGATTAAATGGTATACCAGCAAAGCCTTTTTGTCATTTTTTTTTTAGAAAAGAGCTCTTTCTGAAGGCCAAAGTTAATGCAGTTATAGAAAGAACTCCGATACACTCCCACGTGAAGTGGCCATGCGAGGAAAGCCCAGGGGGGGTGGGGAAGGGCCTTGAATGAATTTGAGAGAGGCAGAGAGTGGGAGAGAGGCGAATGCAGAGAAAGTTCAAACATTACCGATCCTCAAATATCCTTTCGGTTTCTGGTTCAATTGGGATTCGGCTGTAAGTGTCTGCTAAAAGCTCCAGTTTTGTTGCTCCTCCATTGCTGCCGAGCTTTTAGAGTTAGATGATGACAGATTGCGAGCTACCTGATATCCTTCATCATTCCCCCCAGTGGGGGTGTTTGTTCCAACCCCAGCAAGTCCTCAAGGACTGACAAACAGCCGGTGCGTTTGATGGACTACGGGGAGGCATCTGCTCCGCCTGGTTTGGTCAAGCAGGATGAGAACAACATGTTACAGTAATCAATCAATATTCAAACACTGTCCTTTTTAGTCTGATTATTAACCTTACAGACCTGGTGGTTATGAAGACATCATTTTATGTTGTCATTGGGAATTTGTATTGAGGATTCAGAGGGGGGAAGTACGACAGCCCTCAGTGTTTTCCCCACGCTGGCATATTGCTTTAAGCACTGATGCTCAATATATCCTCCACAACACTGTCACAACTGCGCTTCAAGCGCCCTCTGGGATAAGCTCTGTTCTGTTCACTCAGGGGAGCAGATGGAAAGAAAACATCTGCACGAAGCAGTCTGATTTGCTGCTGTGGTCGAAGCATCCCTCACAGAGTAATCCAGACATGCTCAAGGTTCCCGTGAGCGCCGTCATCAATTTGAAACCGCCGGTTGATCATGTGTGCAGATGTGTTTCTGCTTTATTTCAAGTAGCTTTGGTTGATTTGAGTTTCCTACCTGCTGCTAACAGGTGATTCCCACACTGAGGCCCCCGGGGGCTCTCTGTGATTGACAGAGGATCTGCTGCAGAATGATGCATGACTGACACACTTTACAGAATTATTTGTGTATTTCATGCAAATGCAAAGTTATCTAATTGTGCTCTCTTTATTCCAAAAGTTAGTATAAATTTAATTTTCTTGAATTTACATTTTTAGAACTTATTTGTTTGTTGTCTTTCTTCAGTGTTTTTATCCAATCACACTTAGAAGAAATGTGCTTATTTTACTAGCAAAAACCTTCCTGAAATCACTTGCAGTTACATTTAAATTGAACTATAGTGTACATATGGGAAGGTTATATAACATTTTATTTTTCTTCGGTCTTTGTGTGTGTAATTTAACCAGTAGTTACTGAATAAGACGTTCTCTGACAGCAGAGTATCTGAGGATGAGGTGGACAGTGGAGTTTGATTCGTGTAGTTTTTATCTTAGTCGTCAGGGGGCGCTGCAGCTTCCACGCAGCGCTTCTACAGCCGCTTTTCAAAGCGGAACAGGCTCTTCTTCACTCAAAGCAACATGGTGTCACCCTGCTGCAAACGTGAATGTAAACAAGCGTCTCACCTCTACAGGGACAACAACAGTCCACGTCGTTGAAGCCCGGCAGCCCCTGTTTTTTTAGGGGAAAATGGCGTTCAGGGTCTGCGGACGCTTTTTCAGGGACGGTGGCGTTTTCTCCACACGGCTCGTGGCCTCTGCTCGTCAGGAGAGTGCGTCATGGTTTCTCAAAACGGGTCAGTTTTACCCTCTACCCTTCCTTCTGATCATTCATATTCCTGTTTGGTTAGGTATTAAAAACACCAGCGCGATGACGTCCCGAGGTGCACAATGACGTTTTGGGGGTGAGGGGCCCCACGTGTGCGCTGGTTGCGTGCACAACATGACAGGCACCTTACCTGAGAGCCACCGCCCACGTGATGAGGGGACGTTATGGTTTACAGCTTCTCCCTGGGACTGATAAGCACACTTATGGATGACGTAATGACATTTATAATGACGTAAAAACACCGGAGCACTACTCTTAACGGTTCATATTTTCAGATTGTATTAACAAGTGAAGTAATTTGTAAAAAAATATATATATATCCAGTCACAGGGACAATCTGGTCCAGTATGTCATGTCAGTCTTTGAAACAGAGCCGTCCATACATAAACTGCTCTCACACCAAAAATATGTACAGAACATGAAGTTGTGTTTATTATTTGAGTGTACAGAAACATCAATGTGTGACTTCCCTAATCAAAAACTTGAGTTCATTGGATTTTCCTGGTCACAGGCTCTCTCAGCTGCTTTTTTGTGAAAAGCATGGGGGGGCGCAAATAAAAATGCATGCTCACAGTCTAAGGCCAAAGCACTAAGGCCAGTTAAGCATCAGCAATTAACCAAGTGAACATTTAATACAGGAGCTGTGGGAGAAGTCAAGAGTGACTTGATAAGAACATGCGAAAGTAATTAAACTGCACCTTAAATTTGTAATAAGTACATTAAAAAACAAAGACCTAATCCAGTGTATAAATGAAGTTTAAAAATAACTTTCAACTTCAGAAAGTGCTAATACAAATGCTCCAGTCAAATAATCACTCTGAAGTAACCAGCTATGGTATTGTTTTCTCTTTGGAAAATAATAACAGGGACAAACAATAAGGAAATTAGCATAATTTGAGTAAGGGAAAAAAAAAAAGATATTTAACATCTGGTACTGAGAAGACAGGATCCCAGAAGGGACATGAATTGTGAACTATGAACAGCTAAATGTGCAACTTGGAGCATAAGGCAGAAGGAATTATTTGTGGTCATCAGAATGTGAGCATTTATCCTGGGCTGGACGGGCGGCTAGCATAATGAAGCCAAATGTTAGGCAAATATATGCACACACTAGATTTATAAATGCAAATATTTTCCTCCACTAAAACAGCCAGTTTGTTTATTCTTCTTAAAATTCCACTCTTTTTCTAAAAGATGACATATGATCTCTTCTCCCTCTACATAGAAAAATATGTTTCATATCGTTACTTAATTTGTGTGTTTGGGCCTTTCCCTGCTGAATTTACCATAACACTCTCTTTCTGTTTATCTGCTGGGAGAAAAATCCAATGAATATGTATGAGTGTCGTTTATTGGCATCAGAACTCATTTGGGAGCCAATCAGACTCCAGATGTGTAACATCCAGTAAAGCAGCGAGGAAAGCTCAATCCCTCCGTGCCTGTAAATGGAAAAAAGGCCGAAGGCGTGTGCACCTCGTGTCCTTTTCTGGAGTTAGATTCAATTAAAATGAGAAAAATGTTTTCCTGTGTTCAGGACGTGTCTGTTGTGCCATTTCTGGGTATTTAACTTGGTTAAAATGAGCCTTACAGAAAACATCTGAATGCATTTTTTACTTTGTGTCACATCACCATCTGAACGGCGTGATGGAGCAATTGATGTCCTTACAGGAAGTGCTGCGTGCGGCCGAGGCGGGAGGAACGGATTCATCTTCACTCCTGCTTGTTTTATTACATCCGAGGCGTTTCTCAGCAGACTGATGAAAGGGAGAGCAGCGGAGGCAGCCGGCAGCGATCATCGCCTTCCAGCGTCCGTCCCTCCAGACAGCGGTAAACAGGCCGATCGCCAGACACAACACCATCAAGATGCTAATCTTCTGTTTTGTATTAGTTTTTGTCCTGATCCGTTTTCTCATCATGTGACTTCTCTTTGCAGGCGAGCAGTTGTCTCTGTTAATGAGACATCCCGATCAGCCTGCTGACTCAAAGGTTCTAAAAGTCGCCATAATCGGTGCCCCAAACGCTGGGAAGTCCACGCTGTCCAATCAGGTTCTTGGCAGGAAGGTCCTTGTCCCACTTCTTCTTGTTCCTACGGTTTTTACAACGTCTCCGTGTCACTGTGCTCACATGTCAGGGATCCTGTCTTAAAGGTGTTTGCTGTGTCCAAGAAAGTCCACACCACGCGGTCGCGCGCTCTGGGGGTCCTGACGGAGAACAACACACAGATCGTAAGAACCCGTCAGCCTCCTCTGCCCTCTGGGGCCTGTGCAGCCAACAGGGAACCTCCTCTTTAAGTACGTCCGTGCCTTGATTTTGCAGATTTTGCTGGACACCCCTGGTCTTACCACCCCAGGAAAGGTCAAAAGGTGACTCTCCTGTTAAGTAGTTCTGTTTTGTAAAGTTTACGTCAAAGCCCCTGTGTGTGAAGTAAACGAGTGGATCCTCTGTGCTCGCAGACACCAGCTGGAGAAGTCTCTGC
This sequence comes from Menidia menidia, assembly GCA_907169785.1. Classification (NCBI taxonomy): domain Eukaryota; kingdom Metazoa; phylum Chordata; class Actinopteri; order Atheriniformes; family Atherinopsidae; genus Menidia; species Menidia menidia. Next base: position 14,851,337 of record CAJRST010004446.1, on the reverse strand, counting down.
TCGTGGATCCCTGGACCACGGTCAAAGAGGCTGACCTGGGTAGGTTCTATGGCTTTTTTTTAGCTGTGCATCAGCCAGATGTGAGCGGCACTTTTCTGTTTGAGGTGGACAGGCTTGTAATTTGGTCCTGTGCCTGTTTCCAGTGGTGGTCATGGTGGATGCAACGGACCGATGGATGTGCAGCAGGCTGGACTTCGAGGTGCTGAAATGTTTGGCCCAGCACCCAAAGACCCCATCAGTCCTCGTCCTCAACAAGGTATTCTGTTCCTCATAATAATGGAGATTCTTCAACTCTAATCAGCTGTCCAACCCTGCTAAACATCACTATGTTTAAGAGGGATGTTGCCATCACTCATCGGCCCCTGCCGTTAAATTCAGTTAATTTCTTCTTTTTTTTTTAAATTGTTAATAACTGCGTTGCTATCAGTGCAGTTCCCTCTGACTATTTACTGGAGTTTGTTCAACTCTGGGCTGTTTGATCGCCTGTGTGAGCACACCTGAGTTCACTGCTTCTTTAAGTTAATTAAATGTTTTTTTTAATCAAACAATCTTATGGTTCTACAATCAGAATTAGAAGCTGAGCTGGACATTTTTAGGTCAGTCTCATCGTTTTTCTGTCATTTTTCCGATGTATTGAAACAACAAAAGAAAAAATGTCGAATGAGAGCAGCATTGTTGGGATTTCAGCTGCAAGCATAAACTGTCATGTTACTGTCTTTACAGGAAGGATAAAATAATCACAGAGAACCCATTTTAATGTTTTGATTGACAGCCACTTTATCTGCGTGTGTCATATAGTTTTGAATTATTCTGGAAAAATCAAACACAATAATTAGTGTTTCCTTTTTTCATGTAAAGATAAAACGAAATCCAGTTAAATATACTGAAGGATAAAGCCGAACACCAATGCAGTTAAAAGTGGAAGCAGGAAAACATCAATTACTTTGCTCCATATTAGATTAACAGTCATGGATTCTTGCATTAGGGGTTGATGTGTGAGCTGCTCTTTGTTATTTTCACCAAAATAAACCATCAGTCTGTTCCGCAGTACCTTCCAACTTTCTAAAGCCTGTTTGTGGCGCTGGGCCCCGAGCCGCTTGGCTCCCGCTGCTCCTAGCACCATATTGTGGCTCACTGATGCATCTTTCATGTCGGCTAAACAGCCAACGCTTGATGACGTCCTCGCCGGTTTTGGTCGAGGCCTCAAAGGGTTTGTGACGGATGGGGAAAAAGCTCACCAGCGCCAGCATTGTCTCCAACTTTTCCCTTCGACAGTCCAAAGGTTTTTTCTTTTTCCCCTGCTCGGTTCTGTGCCGTTTGGCCTCACAGATGTCGTTGTTTGCCTTTTGAGGTGGACCTGGTCAAGTCCAAGGACCGGCTGCTGGACGTCACCGCCCACCTGACGTGCGGAGTGGTGAACGGACGGCGGATCCAGGTCAGGACGGTCATCAAGCCGCCGTGGGCCGAGAAGAAGGCAGAGAGGGATTTGGAGCCCCCCCCTGAGGAGGAGGAGGAGGCGGCGGCGGCGGCGTCTGAAGAGGGGCCCGGACCGCACGGCGGGAGCAGGGAGCAGCTGAGGGCGCTGAGGAGCCAGCAGGGCTGGCCCCACTTCAAAGACGTCTTCATGCTGTCGTCGGTGGACCGGGAGGACGTGGACACCCTGAAGGTGAGCGCTGTCGCCGTCCCTCCGGAGCAGAACTTCATCTGGGCGACAGGCACCAGGCCTCATGTAGATCCCATTAAGACCAAAAGGTGTCTGGCAACTCGTCAGTTCCAGCTCCACAGCAAATACCTGCACACTCGTCTTCCTCTGGGCTCACAGCAACTGGGACTGGCAGTTTAGATATGAGGGAGGTGCAGTTCTCTCATCTCCAGTCCAACCGCCTGGTGCTTATCCTTCGTTTAGCCACAAACTAACCATGTGTTATTTAAAAGAACAACAGACAAAAAGGCCCAAGTAACATCGGGGAAGGCAGAAATCCTAATTGTCCAACTTACTGTTGATTTTTCTTTCCCATCGCTCCTTGAATCGTCCATCTTGTTGAAATCGGCCCATAAACAGGACTAACAGGGGTTCTGGCTCTCTGTTGTCGTGCAGAGCTACTTCATGGCCGCGGCTCGGCCGGGATCATGGCAGTACCACAGCGAGGTCCTGACAGATCAGAGCCCAGAGGAGGTCTGCTCCAACATCATCAGAGAAAAGCTTCTGGAGTATCTGCCCCAGGAGGTGCCCTACTCCCTGACACAGGTGACCCCAGAACCCCCTCTGAGGTTCCTCTGTCCCTTTAAAGACCTCATTTTTGTTGAGAGGCTCTGTTTTTATTTGATGCATCTGTCACTCAATCGGTCCGATTCACCTGCTTTAACCACACACCTTATGGGCGATTAAAATAATAATAATATTTTTTTTCTGGTTTCTCTGTTCTCTGTTCATCTCTGTTCTAACTGTGACTTTACTTCAGTCTGTTGAGCTCTGGCATGAAGGAGAGGACGGAGCACTCGACATATCTGTGAAACTTTACACCAAGAAAGAGACTCACATGGTAAGACTCAATGCCATATTTAGTGTTTTTTGGGCCTATTACGCCTGTATACAGCAGTAATGATGATGTTTGCCCACCTTTTTATTTGGAGGATTTTTCATAAATCAGCTGGTCCTCATCAGCTCTGATAAATACAAACTCATCTCAAGACCTACAGGAAAAACAACTGGTTTGTACTGTTTTCTACTGTGTAAAAAGTTTGAGCTAAAAGAGTTATTTCCTTATATTCTTAATTTTTCCTCATTGAGCCCCAAACCATAAAAAGACTTGTAATAGTGTTGATTTTTGTACATTTAATTTAGTCACATAGATTTAGTCACCCTGATATGTGACTCTGGCATGAGAAAAGGTTATGTGATCTAATTTCTTACGAACAGGAATTGGATTTTTATCTGTTCCCAGATCAGCTGATGAATACCCGCCCCCACCCCCCCGCCAAACCCCAGAGTCTGTTTATCATTATATGCAGGACTTTTAATGTAGCACGAACTACTTACAAGAATTTTGAAGCATTTCTTCAAAGTATTTCTTGAGAGTGGTGGCTCCAGCATTACTGAAGGAAGTGAACTCTCTCCTTCTGCCACCTGTGGTCTCTGGTTTTTACAGCTTGTTATGTCTTACCTCCATATCTTAAAAACTCCATCTTCCTCATGTTTTTGATTCATAAATATTTGAGTTTCCTCTCTGAACTATACATATTTGATGACAAGGAATGTTCAGAGCTACACGTGTGGAGCTGAAACGCTTCCCAGACTTTTCAAGTCAAACCTGGAAGAAGGTCATTTTACATGAATAAATCATCAATATGAAAAAATAAAACGACGGGCCGACATCTTCAGTGGAAGATTTTCTTGTATCCATTTACAGGTTTTATTTGTGGATTATAAGAAAACTGAGATATTACGAGCTTCTGGTTTGGTTTATGTCAGGTGTTTTCAGCCCGGGGCTCTCAGATCAAAGCAAACCTTTCCTGTCCTGTGGCTCCTCACCTCGTTTTTCCTTTGGTCCTCAGAGGATGGTCATCGGCACGGGCGGCCAGATGGTCGCGCGGATCGCTCGAGAGGCGGGCGAGGACCTCAGCCGAGTGTACCTGAGGGAGGTCAGGCTGAAGCTCTCTGTCAAGCAGCGAAAGTGATGTCGAACACGGGGATTTTTCACCGGGACGCCCGAAAAATGGGCCGCCAGACCTGTGTGTTGGATTTGCGAGGGCTCCTCTCAGCCAAGGACAGAGCATGAATTGGACAAAGGATGTATGATGTCATCGTGAATCTGAGATGGAGCAGGTGGGAAACAAAAATAACATCCAGAATTTGACCAAATAGACAATGTTGACACATGTTCACACCTCTGACACGGAGATGTTACCGAGTGGGCCTCAGAGCAGAGAGTCGGATCAGAAGTGTAACCCGTCTAAATGCTGCTGAGCAGAATAAACCCGGTCGGAGTGCCGTGCTTCCTTTTAGACTCTGGTGAGTTTCCGTTTGCACACAGGACGCGGGCGCTGGTCAGGGGGAGGTTTTGCCGCCCGCCTGACAGCGGCTGAGCGGGTTCGGCGAGCTGTGAAAGGGCCGGCGTTTTTTTAAACGTTTTTATCTCCGACTCTCAGAGCTTTTTGCTTGGCGGGCGCCTCTCAAAACGTGCGCAGCAGATAAACCGAAGGCAGAGCTGCTCAGTCACGTTCACTCGGATGTCCCCGGTGGGCCGCCCCACCCGGCTCCCTCCTCTCCACCGTCGCTTTAGCCCTTTGAAGTGTGGCCACCCATCCCTCCTCCGCTCCCCTTTTTGTTCGGTTGCTTTCTTCCTCTTTTCCTTCCCCTCCTCTCCCTCTGCTCTTTTGGCTCCTGTAAAGCTCAGCTCGGCCCCCGAGGGCTGAATCGCCTCCCTAATGGACGGCAAAGTGGAACGCTAACCTGATGCTAAAATGGGTCAGATAATGGAGATTAGATTCATCCCTGCTGCCTTTGAGTTAACTCGGCGGTGACTCTTTCTGGGACACATAACCAGCCGGTGGCTTAAGGAGACGGAGGGAGGGACTCGGGAGAAGCCGTGTGACCCCCTTCAAGCTTTCAAGCTCTCTTCAGGTCTGCTGCCCAGTGATTAGAGAAGCCGGTTACACACAGCAGAGATCCCCGTCCTGTTAAGAGCGCTGGCGTTTAGGAATATTAAAGCCGCTGTCTGACCAGCCTTTGGCACTGAGATGCACTAGTTGGAGCTAAATGAATAACGAGGCGCTCATTTGAGAGTCCATAAAGTTTATTTCACGAAACTGGCACTTTATTACACATGAATTTCAGGCGCCTCCATTGTGCTGCTGGTCCAGACGACAGCGAGCGAAGGCCGGAGAACCCTTACCATTACTAAACTCAGTAATGGTAACGGTTTAACGGCCTTCCTCTGAACAGCCCCCAGCCGCCCGGGCCCCAGTCCTGAAGGCCGACGCGGTCCTGGAGGTGGAATGAAACCCTGGATAGTACATCATCTATACTGTAGTGTCTCTTTGATAAACTTACAGTATAAGATGATATCCTGTCCAGGGCACAAGAGAAAAAGAGGAGAGCAGCCACTTCCTGCCACGTTTGTGATCTGCAAGAGAAAGCGAAGCCGAGTCGTTAGAGATGCGCACAGGGGGGGTTATGGGATTAAAATGTTAGTAAGGTGAGAAGGCTGGTTTTGAATTCACCTCTGTGGATGCAGCGCGGCATCGTTCCACGTCGGGTTCGCGTCCAACTGCCCTGACGGCTGTCGGCCTCCGACACTTAAAGGCCCCCCCCCGGCTCATTAGCATACCCTGATGACATCTAGGTTGGACCAGACGGTTCTTTTTTTCATTTTTTTCTCTCCTTATCTGCTCCCAGCCTGATTGCCTGGGTCCAGTGACGGCCCCACCCGTACAACACCCAGCTGGCCTTTTCAGAAAAGAGCTTTTTCATTTTCACCTCTAACAGGTTTTCACACTTTACTGAGTTCAGTGTGCACAACTGACCGTTCTGTTCACGCGAACACAGTTAGCTGGAAATAGTCGTAAGGTTTTGTGCATGAGGACTGAACAGACAATTGGGTAAATCTAACCTCAGATAAACCAAAAAATGAGGAAATGTATCGCATATTCATTTGACTGATAAAAACTCAGACTAAAGTAAAGAGTCAGTGAGTGAGAAAAGCAGCCAGGTGCTGCTCATCAATGCACATGATGAGCTGCTCATAAAAACAAGGAAGAAAGAAATCACTAAGGTATGAAAGAGGTAACTGGTTTCATCTATCAGTCTGACTGTGTTAAAGGCTGCTCTTACAGGTAAAAACATTATTTTAGTCCTGGGAGCAGATGTGCCAATAATATCCACCTAAGCTCAGATCATTTAATGATCAGAGAAACTCCTAAAAACCTGGAGCTCCATCTCGGAGTCCACGGGCCTCAGTTAGGATCGGGTTTGTGAAGTTACTCCCTTAAAATTACACAACAGACCAAAGTGGAGATGTTGGGTCAGAATGCCAAATGACCCGCATTTAAAGCTGGGCTGAAACTGGCCCTAAGCAGGACAGTGAGCCCAAACACAGCAGCAGCTCCGCCACAGACGGTCTGAGAAAGGAGAGAATCCAGGAGCCCTGATGGTCCCTTCAGAGTCCAGACCTCCCACTGACCGGCTGGCCTCAGTGAGCTGTGCAGAAACCAGTCCTGCTCACCCCAATGCAACCCTTTTTCATTCACTGCCTCCGAATGCTGGTTCGGTTTTTGGTAAACTGGAATATCTAGTCTAATTTATCCGAGGCTGCCCTGACCTAGATTTAAGGACTCCAGACTGAGTGATTGTCTGCGGCGTCCTGAGATGTGGAGCCTTCAACAGAATGAATTTCAGCAGTCGACTGAAAAGCCGAGCACTTTGTGTCCCAGAGCAGATATAAATCCACTGTTCCGCAGGCCCTCAATCATCTGGATCACAGCACTGGTGGATCTATGTGAGATGGTTTCACAGATTGGCATTTAATACCCCAATACGTCAGCTGATGTCCCGCTATCTGACTTATGAAAGGAGCTGTATCTGCTCTTCATATTCTCCTCTGGGCTGCAGGATATTGGAGGACTGGGCTGTATTTCTGTGTGAGACAGCATCACATTATGGCAGGGCTCTGTTTGCCTTTGCAGATCTTTTCTCTTCTTTTTTTTCTTAACCAGAGGATATTCAAGTTCCAAAAAATGGTGCAAAAGCTCACGGAGCTGCGAGCAAACCCGGTCAGATGGTGTCCACGTCTTCCCCGTCCAGTGACTGCTGCCAACCTGAGAGCCTTATGCCAATTCCAGGTGGGAAAAATCTGTAACTGTGCAGTCGGGAGACCCGTAACACGCTCCTCAGGATGAGGCCCGGCTAGGCCGGACATGAGTTACCATGGAGACCCTCCCCGGTCAGGGTGTGGGATCTGGTCTGGGGTGTGAGGGGCCCTCCTGCCAGCCCAGATAAAGATGGAGGCCGGACTATCTGGGTGGTTTGCTTTGCCTCTGGGTGCTTTATCTGCAGCAGAAATGCTTCTTCTTGTTCTGCAACTTTCCATTTGAGTTCCCAGATAAGATTTTCTCCTGTTTGTGTGTGTGTGTGTGTTTATGAGGACAAAAGGGCAGGACGCTTGGCCGACAAACGGCTTTTATCCAAAGCGATCGGAGAAACAAGCTGGACGCTTGATAAAACTCTGTTGTTCACTCAATATAAACATAAATAAACCTTTAAAAACGTTCAATCTAACACGTCGTGTAGAGTCGACTGCGTTTTACGACCGGCCCCCTCCCCAGTGCTCCCAAACCCTGATTGAAGCTCCGCACTCAGACAGAGTGGTTGAGACAGAGGGAAGAAAAATGGACAAACAATGCAGTAAAAAGAGCATCACATTTCATTTTTTTATTTATTTACAGGTGGGGGGGGGGGGGGGGTAAAGGCAGGAAACATCTGGCCAGGAGTAATGAGAGCGGCAGCATTTATTGTGTTGTGAAGTTTATGAGCAACAAATTTATGTTCATTACCAGAAATATTTTGGCAAATTTAGCATTTAACAAAATCTAAGCAAAGTTTGGATAGAAACCGAGAGTTTTATCGTTATTCCAATAAAATCTTTACAAGATAAGTTCATGAAAAAACAGTCAAAGGGAGATTTTTTAAGGAAGGAGAATTTTGGGCTGATAAAAAACATGGAGTGAGCAACCAGGCATAAAGCACTTTTTACTGTTTCCCAATTAGAGTAAAAGATGAGGTTCATTAATTGACTAGAAGTGAGTGTTGGAGGCCCTCTGAGGACACCAAGGTACACCATCTCCATTTTAAAACCAAGATCTGACCTACAGCCCTACATAAATCTAAATATATATATATATATATATATACACACACACATATATGTGTATGCATGTAAGTCTGAAGAAAGAGTTTTCTTTATTATGCAGGATCTTTTCAGCCCATCAGGCTTGGGAGTATAAGAGGATGAAAACAGAAACCCAAGAGTCCAGTGCTGTGGGAAAGATTACAAAATGATTTACAGCTGAGGCAATGGCCAGTGGAAACAGGAAGCAGAAGCAACAAAATAAACTGTTTTTATTCTACAGAAGTTAAGAGGGAGGGAACCGGCCAACAAGCAAAAAAGAAACTGAAGACATCAAGATCGATAAGCTTAAGAGGCTCCCTGGTGTCTTACATGCACAACTAGCTTCTATTTAGTCATTTCTACATTATTGAGAGTGGAGGATATTTTATTTAGCTTTGTCTGTTCTCACAGCTTTGCTCTGCCCTTTGGCTTTGGGGCATGAGCTCCAAAATGCTTCTGTCCACACAGACCAAGGACTGTGGAGCACGTGCCTTTTTTAATACAATCGTGAAAATCTGCCTTACTGACACTATGGACAGTTTTCATATTTTTATGGAGAGTCTCCATGCTTCATATCTGTTCTCCACTAGTTTTTCTAGTTAAGAGGACATTATTGTAGCATGTTCTTATGGCGACCTCTTCTGGTGTTAGGTGGTAACGACACATCCTCACTATCAGTTTTGAAACTTAAGATTTTATTCACCCTTAAAATACAGATTCAGCCTATCACGGTGACGCCAATTTTCCTGCACTCATTTCACCAGGAATTGTCTCTCATAAGCGAAACCTTGAAAACGTCCAAGTTAAAGAGACTCTTGGGCCGACGGGGGGTGACACAGCATTTATTGAAAGGTGGCACACAACACAGAGTAACATGCTTAAATTCCCATGCTGGATCTCTTCTCTTTACACAAGAGGCCACACGATAAACTCTCAGTATAATGTTAAGAGACAGAACAGGTTGTTTCTATGTTAGACGATGATGCAGATGGCTGTTAAGGCAGAGGTTTCAAATGTTTGGTCATTCTCTCAAAATGCTACAGGGAGTAACAAGAGGACACATTTCTGATTAGTGAATGCAAATGTTGATACACTTTGACACATATATAATGGCCAAAAAAGAATGGATGAGGTCCGGTCTCCCATAAAAACCTCTAAAAAATATACATTTAACTACACACATTTCAATGTATATATATAGATATCTATATTTAGAGATATGAATGTTCCCTTATACAGTTTTAGAACAGAATGTCATGAAGCACATGAAAGTGGAGGAAGAACGATTAGTTTAACATAAAACATGACCACCTGTTACTTGGTCTTTGCCCTAAAGCAAACTCCTATGGTAAGCTGTGTTGATGCTTCCTAATGTGAGAAGAACCTTCACACTCGCATACGATTGACCTCGTTCAACAAAAGGCACTGAGAAAGACTGACCGCCTAAATTAAAATGAGAACAGCAAAAGGCATTTTCAGCCATTTTGTTCGGTGAAACAGCACATTGTAAACTCAGTTTAGCGAGAAGAACAGCTCACAACTATGCGATTGGTCTTGGTGGGACCGTAAAGGTGAAGGTCTAAACTGTGAAGATGAGGCTTCCAGCACCAAACGCCTGGTGACAGCTGCAGCCATCCAAATGAAGAAACATGACACCTGATCAGGTTAAGTACTATTTTCTTTTCTTTTTTTTTTAGCCAGGCAGAAATTAAGCGGCGTAGAGTCTCAAACGTGACATCTGTCAAAAACAGAAACAACCTGGGGGCTGCACGGCGCAGCGCAACGAAGCGGAGCCTCGCCTTTAATTCACAGAAAACAAAGAGGCTGCCACATGTCAACTCAAAATGTAACAAAAATATCCATCATAGATTCTGAAGTGGTCATTAAAGTTTTTCAGAGGCATTTATTCAATTTTAAAAAAGCCCAGCAGTTCACAGTGAGCTGATCTGGTGAAGCAGAGGATCAGATTTTTCCTCCAGGACTGATGAAAAACCAGCAGTTCGGCGGGAATCCTGCTGAAATTGCCATTTAGTTTAAAGGTTGCCTGTTTACACAGGAACTTCCAAGAGAGATCAAATCATAAAAAAAAGATTAGGCTATGCATACCTACAGGCAGTACAGAGTCTGTGTGACAGTCTTAAACTTTACAAGTCATTTGAACTCAACACTAAAGACACGTGAGAAGCCTCAAACTGGGTCCTTGTGGTCCACTTTGAAGTATTCTGACCTTTGAGGTGGACATCCCCCCGGCCCTGAATCTGACCTGGAGCGCCTGGAGGATGACACACGCTCAAGTTTGACTTTGGTTTCCAATCTTTTCACGCTTGACAACTTCTGAACACAACAGCTACTTCACGTGTATGGCTTCAGGGGCTCCCAGCCGTGTGCTCAACACAGAGGTGTTACTGCCCACCGACTGTAGGGGGAGCCAGAGAGTACAAATATTTCCCACTGCTGTTGCTTTAAAAACCTGGTAGTAATATTGAAGGATCAGAAAACGGGATGTTTTAGTTTCTCTGCCGCTTCGTCCTTTGTGCTACAGAAAAACAGTCACGGCCCAGCTGCTCCACACATGCATTTCACATAACATCTACCAAAGCACAACTCCCTGAGCACAAACGCCACATTCAGCGTTTACAGCCTGATCACCTTCCTTTTTTCCAACCGTCAGAGGAGCGACGTCGCTTCAAACCCGTGGAGGCCGGACAACCGAGGCTGTCCTGTCACACAGAGGTCAGCGGGCGGTAAATACACACAAAGAGCAGAGGGACCAACGAGGTGAGGGGGGGGGGGGGTTAAGGAGGAGTAACAAACGCATTTCAAACGCAGACCCTGACTGTCTAATGAAAGCTGTTTGAGGTAATACAGAAAAGGTTTGGCGGCCCTGGCAGCCGTCCAGGGTTTCTTAAGGCTGCCCGATGACAGGTTTGCTTTGCAACTTCCTGTGGTGTCAAAAACACGGCAGAAGAGAGGAGGAAAGCGAAGTAAATGAGGAGATAGAATGAGAGTAAGGGGTTAGTTTTAAACAACATCCATCTATAACAATGATAGAAATCCAACCGCAGCCAAACCACTGTCATGTCTAAGGTTTGGGCACTTGAGTGTTGAACAGGCACTGCACATCTGGACATAAAGACACCCGAAGTGACAATCTACAACGAGGTAAAGATCATCAATACAAGTAATTCACAATTGAACTGAGTGAAGATCCAAAAGGATCAAGCTAAAGTTTAAGAATCGACTTTAAAAGCAGAGAGGGGTAGTGCTCAGTGTACTGGGAGCTGTGAGTGGTAAACTGACGGTGCCAATAAAGAGGCAGCAGCTCCCACCTCACAACGCTGACCGGAAACTCCAGGCTGACCTTCCACCCCTGCTTTGGATGACAGAACAGCATGGCAGCGTATTACCCTGGTAACTATTTCAGTACGATAAAAACAACAGACGATACATACAATCTGGACCCACTTGGCCTCCTTCACAAAATTAAAAACTATTATCTACTACTAAAAGATTAAAAAAAAAAAAAAAAAAAGCTCCTGATTGGTATCAAGTGTTTCTGGTTGAAGGTGGTTGCATATAAGGGGTCTCTGGCAGAAAATCTGTCATGCTTGAGGCAGAACCACAGACGGGATTCGGAAAGACCAGTCTGGGCCGGCTTCATCACACAGCTGCTTGGCACTGCTGACCGGTCATCTTCTGGAGCAGAGGGATCTGTAGGGTCAGGAAGCAGAGAGGAGCGTGAATAAAAGCACAAAAATAAAGCAAACAAACTGGTAGCAGCTTAGCATAGACATTTCTTCTATATTTAGCTCATGAATCCATAAGGACCAGCAGATCTGTAAGAGTGAACCTCTGATGACTAAACATGGGATTTGGATCTGCTTGCAACATTTTTTTGCACCAAATATGGTGAAATATTTTCAGCGTTTAAACGCATTCAACTTCAGTAACACCAACAGGAAACGGATACACAGTTTTCCTGTTTCTCTTCATGCGTTTAATGAAAGAAATAAAATGAAAAAGCTGCTTGTCATCCTGTTTTATCCCCAAAAAGAAGATCCTGACTTCCTTTGATAGCGGGCCTTCACCTTGGTCAGATCCACCCCGGTGAGGGCGTTGACGGAGACGGGGAGCTCGGCCAGCAGACGGGTCACTTCTCCGGTCACACGGCTGCCCTCTCCGCTCAGGATGACGATCTCGCTGGTCTTGGACAGAGGGGCTGCCACCTTACTGGCAATCTGATGAGGAGAAAAAAAAAGGAAAAAACTGTGAGATCTGGTTTGATGCCTTACCGAGAAAGCCCTCACCACTTTGTTTGGAAGTTTATGGAAATAAACATGAGAAAGTCAGCGGCGTCTTTCAATGATTCACTTGTAAACATGCCGGGAGAGTTTAGGAAGTGCGAGCATAGCTGTAATTTGGTTGATTTTTAAACTGACTTTAATGTCCGGTCGGGATTAGTCATTTTTATTGTTTGTTTTAATAAAGAGAGACATACCAGCTAAAGTGCACAATAAGGGGAGTTTGCTACACTTTAAAAGTTATAAAAATGTAATTTAAATCTCAAGAGAAGAAGAAAAACAGGTTTAACAATAGGTTGCGCTCCAGTTGTGCGCGTGTGTGTGTGTGTGTGTGTGTGTGTGTGTGCGTGTGTCCTGTTCTGGGCATGTTTATATCAATAACTCATTGTTGCCAGCAACTTCGTCTGTGCCTTTCAGAGCGACACAGGCTCTGCTGTCACAAAGCCTCGCTGTGCCACAGGTACGAGCTGGAGTTAGGAGGGGGGGCCACACCTGCCTTGTTTTCAGAGGGCCACAGTTTGTTCCCAGGCTGAGCACCAAACAATTCTGCTTAAAATGTTTGAAAAAACATGGAATAGCTGAAATGCTGTTGTGCGTGTGTGTGGGGGGGGGGGTTTAGGGGCGACACAAACCATGGGTAGAGCCTCCAGGACGAGAGCCGTCTTGGCGGCATCGCCGTACTGCTGGTAGGCTTCGGCTTTCAGCCTCATCTTCTCAGCCTCGGCCTTTCCCACGGCTTCAATGGAGCCGGCCTCCGCCTCACCGATACAGCGGATCTTCTCAGCCTCGGCCTGTGCAGTCAGCACCTTCTTTATCCTGAGAGCGGAAGACACGTCAAAAGAGATGTTACCAACTGGCAGATAAAAATTAAAATAAATAAATAAATAACCAGTTATTGGTAGCCAACATGTAGCCAATGGCGTGGCAGCAACTGGAGGGTGTACGTATGTCACAGGAATGCATACTGAATGCTTACAGCCGTTTCCCATGCACTAACCAAACACCACACATGGTTATTCAGTTAAAAACGTCTCAGTTAATCATCTGCTCAGTTAGTTCAGAGAGCCTGTTTACATGGTAAGAGTTGAAGATTGTTTAAACTCAGGGGAAACCAGCTGAAATAAACAGGCTGCCACATTCTTGATGCTGTGGTTCGCTGATGGGATTTAATGACTAAATGGTTCATTACTGACACCGAAAGGCTGCCTCAATAAGTAAGCACCTTCAATTATGGCACACAGAATGCCACATTTCATCCAAAATTGGCCATCGCTGCATTTCTGCTCCCATCTAATGACTGCGGTTAAGTTAAAGTGTAACAGAAAGCACCCAAATGACGGTGGGCTGCTGAAACGTTTCCATCAGGATATTTTAGAACTCACTTTTGCCCCTCCGCCAGCTGCTGCATTTTGAAGGCCTCGGCTTCAGCTGGTCTCTTCACAGTAGCGATGAGCTCCTTTTCAGTTCTGTCGATCTCCTTCTCCTCAATCGTGATCTGCTTCTTCCTCTGCACCACCTCGATTTCAATTTCTTCCAGACGGATCTTCTGCTGCTCTTTGGCCGCCTGCAGCTCGTACGCCAGTTGAGCTTCAGCTTTCTGACAACAAATTTTTTTTTTTTCTTTAATATAGAACTTCCATGTCATCCTAAAGTACCACAGATTCGACTGTATACCTTGGTGTTCACTTCTTGGTTGAAGGAGGCTTTCTGCATTTCCAGCTCGCGTTTCGAGTCGGCCATTTTTGTGTCCGCAACGAATTTCACATCCATCATTTCTTTCTTACACTCCGCTTCCTAAGTGATGGAGATGGATGATGCTGTTTGTTCGTTTTTTAAAACCTTCACAATGTGCTTTTTAACGCTCGTCTTACCCTGATGCCAGCGTCCCTCTCGGCCTCTGCCACTCCGATGTCTGCATCCCTCTGTACTGCAGCCGTCTGAGTTTTACCCAGCGAGCTGAGGTATTCCACTTTGTCGTAAACATCCTATTAAAGGGGGAAGAGAGAAACGGAGTGTACAGTGTGGCACCCATTAACAATGATCTCACTACTAGTCAAAGAAAAAAAGTGGAAACCGCAACTGACACTGAGAATAAGAGGAACTGATGTCTCATACTTTGATGGTGAAGCTGAGGATCTCGATGCCCATGCGCCCGACGTCTGGCGCTGCCACCTCTCGCACCAGAGAGGCAAATTTGTCTCTGTCCTGGTAAATCTGCTCAACAGTGAGGGTGCCTGAAAGAGAAAGGGTACACCAATTTAAACAGGTGAAAGCACCCACATCCGGATGTAGCAGGTCCAGTTGTGTGATGGGTTTGATCTAAAAAGGGATTAGGCAGATGTAAGAAAAGGACAATTCTCACCCAGGATGGCGCGCAGGTGGCCCTCGAGGGTCTGCAGGATGACACTCTTGATCTCCACCACTGATTTCCCCAGAAACTGTTCGCAGGCGTAGCCCAGCAGCTCACTTTCAGTCATCACCTTCACCTAATGCCAACACCGACACACATCTTCAGCTGAGCACACAAACACAGCTGTGGCGCACCAGAAAACACACCACATAGTAGTTTTTTGTGCCATCGACTAACAAACATTTACATCGTCAGACCTGAATTAAAAACGCCCGTCTGTGCAGAAGAAGGTGCATGATGTATTTTTAAAGGGTGATTAAAAACCTACTGCTAATTCAGTCAATCACAAATGACCATTTAACTTTAAATCAGGAGTTTATTTTCAATTAAACTTTTGTCACTGAGTTTCTCAATAAAAATTGAGCACGTTTGTATTTTGGGATAAACTGTAATTCCTTTCTATAACTGACCAACAAAGACTACGTGGGTTTAATAACTTTCAGGACTTTTGAAACCTTTTTGTATGTAAAAGCAGTAAGCATTCTCTATCTTAATTCAGCGTTATACAAAAGAAGGCTGGTAAACTGCTTTTAGATACTTTACTTATTAGTATCAGCAGATACAGACCTAATTTCAGCATAAAAATCTTCTCCTTTGAGGTCTGTGACGAGCAAAGTTTTTCTGTTTATACATAATGTCCTGATAAAAGAAATCAATTAAAGGATTTACCTCTTTTTAGTTTGTATCTGAAAATCCAAAAATAATGTAAGGGATTATTTATAAAAATGCTAAACAGGGAGAAAAAAGCTTTGAACTGGAAATTTGCATTCATTATCCGTAAGAAATCTCAGCAACAGTAACCTGACATTCAAAGAACAAAAACAGGAGCAGTCAGTGGTTTTCACTGAGCTCAAGTGAAAGAAAATATAAAAAGGATTATAAAGGCTGGGGCTAAGACAGTGGTCCACAGGAGCTGTAAGGAAAAGTAGATAAACAAAAGAAAGTGAGAGCTGGGTCCTTAGGTGAGAGGTCTGCACGTGGTTTTGTTTGGCAACATGCAGTCATACCAGAAAAAAAGGGTAACACCAAGTCAGGAAACATGGTCGTCATTCAAAGAAAAACAGTCTATAAACAGAGAATATAGCAAGCCAACCACGAGGAATGCACACAGGCCGTCTAAAACTGACAGCAGGGGGAGCCGTGCTATGGCAGAGTTTTGGGGCTTTCAAAGGGCCTGTGGTTGCTGGTAATCTGTTGACCTTTCCTCTGATCTGCTTCTACACCCTCCCATCCGTTGCCTTTTTCCTGCCTCTAAACACCACGTGTCCTTGAAAAACATACAGTTGGAGAAAATATCTATTTCCTCAACAACATGGAGATATTTTTAGGGTGGTGAATCTAAGAAGTCCTTTCAATGAGCTGATTTCAACCGCCAACGTAAATAGTCTCTCTAAAAGTCACAGGGTTAAATTTAATGGAAGAATGGCATTTGGCGCCCTGTTCTAAACCTGGATATGGGACTACATTAAGATTCTGCTCATTTCCTTAAAGTGGATTCTGTTAGTCTAAACTTGCATGTGCCTTTGGCTTGGGAGGGATATACAACCGTTACCATGGGAAACAGAGTCCCTACAATGGCTTTAAACTTAGGACGGACCAATCATAGTGGTGGCCGTGATGAATCTCCTTGTGCCCTAAAGTATGTGTGAGTGAGAGGGTTGTTCAACTCCAGACAGTGGGCTCATTGTCAGCACACATGTAGGAAAAAACAGAGGAGAAGAGCTGTGGCCAAAATGGAGAACTGATAACAAACTACACAGGCATGCACACAAAGGAATCCAGGAAAAGGATCATTTCAAATGTTAATGCAGACAACCGCGGCAGACAGTAGTTCCTCAAGAGAAAATCCACCAACGTTTCATTTGACTATTCATTCAGTCATCCAAAACATATTCCGATTCAAAATGTTTGATGTTTGTACGAAGCTGTTCAGTGTGAGACTCACAGGATTACACTGAGAAGGTAACAGCATCGCGATTTCTGTAAATTTGTTAGTGTAACTAGTAGCATAAAGAGCGTTTTGATTTAACAATCGCATCTATTCATGTAAATCAAGTGAACCTAAGGCTGCATCCTGTTCTAGATTTATGCTAAACACTAAACCATTTACTGTCACAGAGGAACTTTCTATAACGTTCTCTGATGGAAAGGTTTTCTTTGTGTGACTATTCAAATACTTTTTTCTGACTGAGACAAACACATCAAGTCAATTGTCTGCCGGCCAACTTCCAAACATAAACGTTTTTACTGTCGGAAGAATCACCAAAAGCAAGTTCCTTCCATAGAACCTGCTTTGGCCGACGCTGGTTCCAGTATCACACTAGCTTTTTGCCAGTTTAGAGAAAGTAGCTGTCAAACAAAAGCAGTAAACAGAGGGAGTCTAAAAGGCTACACAACCAAGTGAATGTTTGAGGAGATGGTGGATTTTTTCTTTTAGAAATTTTTAACATTCATAAGGATTAATAAGACAACTGGAATGATGTCAAACAGTTCCATTAAGGATTTGAACTGCCTGAAATACATTTGTATTTGGGGATTTTTCTATCGCTGCAGGCTGAGGCTCTGCATTTTACACTTTGGACGCAGCACTGGCTCCAGGGCCAGGTGTGCTTGCACCTCAATCCCCAAGTATAAAACACTACCTCTGCAGTGGTTATGGGCTGTGAGAAAAGGAAGGAGGGATGAGGGAGGGTTAGTGGAGTCTGGACTGGCATTCCTAGAAAAGTGTGGTGATTTACCTGAGCCACCCCAGTGACAGTAATAGCTACACCCTCCGCTGTCTCTACATCCTCACACTTGGGCTGCAGGGTCATAATCTCAAGCGTTATCCTGTGAAGAATGTGGAAAAATATAAAATAAAAATTGACATGTTCGCAGGGAAAGCAAAATGAAGGGAAGGAACAGAACACAAAACAAAAAAACAGACAAAGTGAAACCATTCACCTAAGGACTCCAGATCACTTAGCAACAAGAGACGCCCTCTGAAAGTGAAATGTTACTGAAACAAGAAGTGAATCCGGCTTTTATGTTTTGAGAGGCAACTTTCTTTTTCTCCGTTTCTCGGATTAGACATTTTGACCTTATTCTAATTCTTTTATCCCCGTTGCAAAAGGTGACTCAGAGCTCTGATTTCTGAAACCAGCCTCCTGTTGACTGCACGGGGGGTGGGGGGGGGGATCTTGTTAGTGCAACCATTTTCTTTTCTCTTCCTTTTGGCCTTAAGCTCCAGCCTGTCCTTTTTATCTTTTTTGATCTTTAGTGCATTACCTGAGCCACCCCTGTCACATCCAGGGGTACACCCTCCGAGGTTTCGATATTCTCACAGCGACAGAGGATGGTCATAACCTCCAGAGACATTCTACGCAGGCAGGCGGGCAGCAGGAATAGCAGAAGCAAAACAGTAAGTTGGACAACAGCTGTTAGCAATGTCAGTAACCAAAGTCAAGGGGAAGAGAGAAGACAGAAAGGGCAAAAGACAACCTGACCTCTTGTTTGGCGAGTTTCAGCCCCAAAAGAGCTGCTGATAACATCTGTTTCATTTGCTGCAGCCATGTCTTTAACTCACTGACAGTGATTACATTCTGTGATGGAGGATGACGGATAGAAAATCTGAACAATCACAAGAACTGCTTTTATGTCACGGTCGACTGATTTGGATTCTTTTTTGTTGAAAAAAAAATCAAAGATGAGGGACGGCGACTGTAGCCTGGAATGAAGAACAGTTCCTACTTTACAGCTCAACCTCGCTCACTTTCCAGAAAAGCTGGATCAATAAGTCACAGGGCCCAACATTAGGCTGATTACTCCATGAGCAGGAAGCCACACTCCCTCCTTTCGCTGTGCAGCTGCCTTATGCATGCAGCGCTTTTAGAACGCATCATCATCATCATCGCTGCTCTGGGAAGACCCAGAACCCCAAAGATGATCTCATCAAGCAGGCACACAAAATGTGCACATAAAAATAAGGCAGGAATTGATCACGGAGGCCGTTTGCCTCGAAATGGATGTTTACCTGCACACATCATCTTCTCTATTTTGTCATACAAATCGGCCATTTTGTTTCTTAGCAACTGAAGATACAGGGCACGGCTTAATGCAAGATGAGTGACCTGAAGGAGCCATTCAAGAGCTGAGACAGAGTGAGATCAATATCAGACGAAGCAAAGCAGGTTTAAGCACAAACAAAGAAGCAGGTAAGCAAATGCTGTCTTACCAGCAGGACCTTGAAAACACACTTCATTTTCATAGGATTACTATAATAACCTTCATAGTGGATTTCAGGAAATAAACTAGGTTTTAAGGTTGGAAATGAAAGACAGAAAAAAAATCAGAAATGATCAATTCTCTTCTTCATTCAACTTTCCTTATTTTGAGTTTTAAACCTGTGGGAAATGAAACATCTCTTTCTGAAAGTTGGTTTTAAGTCAGCTCAGTTTGTTTCGTAGATCACTGTGAAAACTGTGACCTACGTTTAAGTTTTTATGGCGGCGTTTTAACAAACTAATTGACCTAAAATCAGTTTGTTTCCTGCATTTCAGCAGTTTGGAGCTGATTAAACACCAAGCATGTATGCAGAGTTAGTTTTTTTTTCTTGTTAGGACTTGTTATTAGCCCTGTTTAAAGCTCTGACAGGCAGACAAATATGTGCAACCTTTAGCCAGATCATGTAGCTTTTGTCTCAGCAGTTAGAAGAGTTCAGCATGCTGAAAGGTATGCAGTTAACATTCGGTTAGTAAATGCTATGTGAGCACCGCTCCCTCTCTTTACTACGCACCGTCTGTTTATCTTTCCAGTGGCAGAGGCTGCTTCATTGGCGCTGCATTCACAGTCAGGCTGAACGAGCTGCTCTGTTTACACATTTGATGAGTTTTTAGTCCATCAGAAACAATCAATTTATTCTTCAGTTAAGGGTGTTAAAGTAAAAAAACACAGTGCCCTTTCCTTTTGTTGAAAACTTTCCCCGTAAAACTAATTCATGAGAAAAAGAAGAATGTTAATGTAGATTTAGTTTTACGTCACTTTTCATTCATCCATACATTTTAGATTTTGCACATATTTGTATGCACACACTATTTTTGCTTTCTGTCCGGTTTGAATTTACTCATATTATTTTAGTTTATAGATATATTTTCATGTTATTTACAAACCAATCAGATATACAATAAATGTGTTATTCATAATATAGAAGTGCTTTATAAATAAATCTTCATCTACTTAGCTGAAACCTTTTAAAAGAAAATTGAGAACGATTCCCCTTCAGATAAAGTGCAGAAGTATCCCCTTAATCTACAGAAAACAGCTGCCATCAACCACTGAAACTCACACAATCTGACCACGAGTACAAATATTTTCCCTCCACGTGTGCAAATATACCTTTTATCAGAGTTTTCTGCAAACGAGCTGTGATCTAATTATTGAAATTGGTTATGGAAACACAGCAGATAACATCCTCAGACATATCACTTAAAGCTTTGGATTTACTCTAAATATCACCGGCTTTATGACTCTATTTAGTGAGAAACATTTTTTCTCCTTTTTTTGTGAGCAGCTTTGAAAGATGACTGTCGTTTGAAAGAATTAATCATTAGATAAAGTGTCTTTGAGTCCCACACACACAGTTTGGTGTGTTAAAATGATATGTTTTCATTTAATAACTCTGCCAGTGTTTGTATCACTGCTCTCCCAGACTTAGTATTTTCATTGTTGCCAAATCAACAACTTTGATTTTTTTTTTTTAAATAAAGGAGTAACTGATCTACCATCTTGAGTGTGTGACAGCACTCTGTCTGTTAGTCCTGTTCACTCAGCTGACCATAATGCAGTGATTTGTTCATTCCATGTGACCACGTTTTCTCTCGGATTTCACTTGTAAACACACCCAAAAGCAAATAAACAAAGCAAAGTCATCATATGTAGAGCTTTTCTTGAACAAAGTCCAGTTTTGTTAAAAATCAGTTAGTGCTTGTTAATATGTAGTCTCAGTGTGACAGATTTACTGGAAAGTCAGCTCAAAAAAAGGGCTGAAGAACATCCACGGACCACGTAGCAACGCTGACCCTCTTTTAAAACCAGACTGATTAAAAGATAATGTGGTGAAAAGGTCCACAATACAGGAAGTTTTCAAACTCTGATCAAACTTGTTCAGCTTTAAGCTTCAAAGATGATAAAAAGATTCTCTTCTGTTGTCTGTACTCTGGATCTTCCATCTCAAATCCTGTGTTGGTTCCATCCTAGAAGCTTTCCCCATGAAGTTTTTAGGCACATTTAAGTTTTTCTTGCAAGATGTTGAAGTTAAACAGACATGTTTTACCTCTGGATGTCAGAGATGAGCCACCAGGCCCATGCCCAACCTCCCACGACATACGTCTTGTCATCTGAACCACAGCAGCCACCTGTGGAGCCAGCACAGAGGAGATTCATGTCAAATGATCACTATTGACAGCCACTTTGGTTAGTTTAGTTGAAAATAGATGCAAAAACCAAAGCAGAGAATATATTTTCATAAATGTCTGATGCTGATTTTACTTTACGGATTTCATTTAACTTTCTGAGGAGGATGAAAAGTGTGTTTTGAAAAGGCATAACACACCTTCATCGATGTTTCAACCACAGTCCCCACATTGGGGAGTTTTTAGAGCTGCCTGCCCCCCCCCCCTTCTTTTGATAATTTGATGTTGCAGCTCTTCATGCAAACATGTAGCAGCATGTGGTTTACCAAACTGTAAAGGTTCACACGATTTAATCCCACCCCTTTATTCAACTCACACATCATCATTAACAGCCCTATGAAAGCTCAGATAGCATATTAAGACCAAAGATTAATTCCATAATTGTTATTTTCCTGTGGAGACGTTTACTAATGACAAGGCACAGGGTTTTGAAATGTCAATATTCTGCCTATATTCAAAGTTTCACTGACAAAAAAATTTGCAATAAATTGGGGATTTTTTTCAGTTGGGCCGCACATAGTGCTTCCTTTCACAGGGCCCCTGTCTGATAGTTTAATCTGGAGTGTTTGGTGTGACATTCCCAGCTGTCACATGTTAACTGACAGGAAGAAGAGGGGGCAGAGCCTGACTATCTTTACTACTTTAACACACTCCCAAACAACGTGTCATGGACCCATATATCACACAAAACGTGTGATAAAAAAAAAAAAAACTATAATAGCACAATTACAAGGCAAACTTTAGTTGAAGTTATTTCTGCTCTAAATCAGAAATCTCACTGTTTGAAAAAGTTGTAAAATCATATGTCCATAATTTTTATCCACTTTCTGATGAATATCCTACTTACTTACAGTGTAACATCGCAGATCTAGAATTACTCTACAAGATCAGAAGTGTCATTTCAGTGGAGCAAAGAGGAAAGGAACGGTTTTTAACTATGCAAACTGTCTCCCACTGTCGACTATAGTGAGGAACCTATGGACATACATTCAGGTCCACAACATTTTAAACACCGGCATATCTGAAATTCCTGACTGCATTTACCCCTCAATGAGGCGGGGAGGGGCTCCCTGTGAATGAAGGATACGTATAGTAAAAATCCCATTTCACACACAACACAGACACAATATGGCGGCACAACATGAAAGCAGGCTGTTTTTTTTAACCAAGCCAGTCACTGAAATGCTGTTTTGGCTCCCAATTAACTAAACCCCAATCTATTTAATAGCAGCCTGGACTGGTCCTGGATTCAGGATGTAAAGCTGACACCCACCCCCCTGCTCTCAGCCCTTGTCCCGGACATACTCATAAAAGTTGGTTCACAACGGAAAATCCCAAAGCTGGTTCTTTTTTCATATTCCACAAGCGTATTAGGCAGGAAGCTGCTGCTTCAGATTCAGACACAGAGGCTCAGCACAAATGTACAAAACCACGTAGAGTAATCTCTCTAAATAAAAGTGAGTTCTGAGGACTACCAGGTGTAATGTAGCCACAGGGAAATTTGTCTTGATTGATAGTTAATGGCCTTTAAATTAGTGACAAATACTATAGGTGGATAAAATGATCCCAGGCTATTGTATAGTCACATGTGTGTATGCAAAAACCAATTTGACCCTTGACATAGCAAAGAATAATAAATATTATGTATTGTGGGTTAGAGAAAGACCAACTAATGGCGACAACAGTATGCTGGCCACAGTGTGCAGACCACACTGTAACCAGCTTACTGAGCCCACCCCCTGTAATGAAATTAACTTTGCTTCTGCAGCAAAGCATCGCCATATCTAACCGCCAATGTCCATGGAAAAAAACAGCTAAAAAAACTATAGTTCATCTCCTCTGAATCTCTAAGCTGAAGGATGCAGCCCTGTAACGACACCTTTAGCTTATTTAAAACCCACAGTTTCATTTTAAAACCAAGAAAAAAAAGGAGAGAAAGAAAACAGACGGAGAGCCAAAACTGATCTAATACTAAACACAAGATATAAGCAAAGCGTGTGACAGGAAAACAGATTTTGGAGACGTAAATTACTATGAGATTAGCCTAATTGTATAAAATATATCCCCGAAGACAAAGAAAATGTATTTTGATGGCAATTTTATAGTTTGGGTTTTTGTAAGACAGAGAGTTTGTATAATTTCCAGAATTCTTCACTATGATGGAAATTAAAACATGGACATCTGTCTTATCTTCTTCCGAGGGGTAAAGGCGGGGGGGGGGAGGCTCGACAGATTAAGCATCCAATCGTGGTTTTGCTGTAGCATAATAAACCATACTGGCTAATGCTTTGAATGAGGGAAAATGTGTTCTTTTTCAGGGGAAAACATTCGTATACATAAGACATTTATGAAAACAATTCTTGAATTTAAGCACTTCAACGAGCTTGAAGCTCCGAAAAAAACACCTCGTCCGAGAAGCGTTTACGTTACCTGAAACCACAAGGGCCTCGTTCGGTCCAACGGTGTGGCAGTTTCCCATTTTAACGGCAGAAGAAACGTTTATTCACACCCACACACGGCATACAAAACTATATCGGTATATAAACTTGTCTTCTTGCTATTTTTTGTCTCCAGCTTTGAGTGTCTTCACGCCCCTACAGAAAATTTCAGTTTTTTTTTTCCAACATGGAGGTCCGACAGTCCTGTGACGAAACCAGACGTTGACAGACAGCAGCGTTCCGGGTTGTATTTTCTAAATAAAAGCTTCAATCTGTCCAATCGTGTGGTTTGGTTTTATTATGAAAATCTCTATTTTGTTTCTGAATTCTAATTATAGGTTGCTTGATGCACTTGGACGGTCTTCCCGCCCCTCTGTTTTAGCCCACCTCCGCAGCTCATGATTACGACACCACAATAATAAAGTAGGCGTGGTAGTTTAAATATCCTGTCACGCAAAGAAACCCAAGCAAGAATCTGTAAATTTCCTCAGAGGCCCTCGTGCCTAGCCACCTTATCACATGACATTTGTGTAATGAAAGACTGTCCAGTGGAAATACATTGGACAAATGCAACAGTTGGACTTGAACATAAACACTAGCTATGACCAGGGCGCAGAATGATTGCCTCTCTGTTATCTAAAGTTTCATACTGATAAATATCGTGTGATCTTATGAAAGAAAACAGTCCAAAGGGTGATTTAAGGTTTCCAAGGATTGGCTCAAGATTGCATATATATATCGGATAAGGAAGATTTCTTCCTCATCCGATATATATTTCTTCCTCAACGATACATGCATTTAGAGTAAACCTGTACTGTCAGTTTTCCATACTTCCCAGGTGGATGGTAGACGTATGCATGTGTGTTACCACGCTAATACAAAAAGAGGAGATATGAAAGGACAGGAAAAGACTGGAGTTGTCACTGTGAAGCCGGCATGTGGAAATCTAAACCACAGCTCTTGTCATGGTTGACACAATCTCTACAACTGCATCAGCAAACAGGTTGAGGTCAAATTACATCGACACCTGTTTTTACAGGGACGCATCTACGTGATTTAGGCCTTAATAATGAAATTGTAATAACACAAAAGCCCACAGACTGGTGATCATCTTCCTAATTTAACTACTTAGGTGTGGGAAAATAAGACAGAAAACAATTCAGATAAGTGTTTTTATATTTGAGGAAAGTGGTATCATGAGGAGGTTAAAATGAAGTCACTGTTCCATCTGTATTGTGTTCAACGAAGATATAAAATTAATTTCTGTATATCTGAGGTTTGGAAAAACAGGACATGTATTGAGCCATCACAGGCCTGCGAGTGAACCTCGTCCTCTCTGAGGTCCCCACAGTTCCACTGTCTTACTTTCACCATCTCCCGTTTCGTCCTCCTGACTGGTGGGAGCTCCATGCTCCTGTTTCCAGCCACAGAAACCAAAGGCATGTTTTCAGTTCTGTGATGTTCTTCTTCTTTATAAAGGCTTTTCGTCTCCCAGTCGGCTGTGTTTCCCCTTTTACCCGACTGTCTAAAGGAAGCTTTTGTGCCATTGTTTTCAACTGCCTGGTATCTTCTCTTCCTTTCTCACCTCAATGGGCTTTTATATTATAGATAGGCCTCCACTGAGAGAAGAGCATGCTTAACCCCATAATGAAAACTTTGCTGAAAACTCTGTTGTACACAATGAAATATAACTGATAAACGCAGGCAGAAGACTACACAACAATAATTTTGACTTATTGCACAATGATAAATGATGAATATTCAGAAATGATTTTTGTTTTTCTGAATATTTTGATAAAGAGCCAAATATAGACCTCAAACAAAAAAAATATGTTTTCTCATTAAGTCTTGGATCAGACTTTAAAGGGTTAATAGCTAAATGAATTTCTTCCTTGGGTTAGAGGACCCATTGTGAATTATAGTGCACTGTGATTATCATTATCTTTAAGGGCTTTCTCTTAATAATGTTTACTTTCCCACTTGGCAAAGAGAGTAAATGTTTACTCTCAAATGTCAGCATGGGAGATATGTTTCCCACACAAGTTATATTTGATAATTCAGCACGTCATTAGATATATCCATCTGGGTTTTGAATGTCACTGCTTATTAATAACACAAACAAACAAATCCATGCACGTGATAGGAGCTCTTTAGAAATCTGCTTTGAAGTTTGAGCTGGTGGTTGTTTTTACCCATATCTCTGCTGTCATATGTCATAAAGGATAAGAAACATGATTTGTCTGACTGTGACAAGAAGTTTTCACAACTGCACAAAAAAAGAAAAAAGACATCCTAAATCAATTCTTCAAAATATGAACTCAGCATATTTATTTATCTATGATCTAAATGTAATTAAAAACCACATATCAGGCAGAGTTTTTGCTCGGCTGTTAATTAGAACAAGCTTTTTCCTCATGTGCGAGCCACAAGCTGCCGTGTTTCTGCTCAGCTAATCATTAATGATAGTAAAAGGAATGGTTATATCACCCCAGAGCTACTTAAATCCCAATCAGCTTCAGCATGGAGTTTGGGCCTGGACGAGCAACAAAGATGACACAGGGAGAAGGTTTGGACCAGGAGCACAGCAGACCAACATGGAGCAGGCAGATAGAGTTCACTCTGGCCGGCATCGGCTGTGCTGTGGGCCTGGGGAACGTTTGGAGGTTCCCTTATCTCTGCTACAGGAGTGGAGGAGGTGAGAATGCCCACCACAAATATATCATGAAACTCTCAGTACCTATGTATTCCAGTAGCTAAAGCTAATAGAACATGTTAGCAATTACAATGACAAACGCTTTGTTCATAGCATATCTAAATGTTTTCATTGCTCAAATGTATCATGGAAAGGTCTTACTGTGTATTTTTTGTAAGAACGTGTTAGTTTAAACCTGTTTAACATACTTAAAGCTGCCCATACATTTAAGAGCTCCACTGATTTACAGTGAGAAAAATAATTATTTAATAGATGATTACCTCCCGTGACTGTAACCAAAGATTTAAAATATATGGAAAAAAAAACACAAGTGCATGTGGGCTCTCACAAAAGTTAAAGATTACAGGATGCCATAAAACTAGCCTGACCCGAAGATGACTGGGCAGAAATATGCAAGAGGTCACTGGGCATCACCTTTTCTCCAGGTGCCTTCCTGGTACCCTACCTGCTCATGCTGGTGGTGTTGGGGATCCCTCTGCTGTACATGGAGCTCACTGTGGGCCAGTACACCAGGAGAGGGCCCGTCCACGCTCTGGCTAGTGTTTGCCCTCTGCTAAAAGGTATTTGTCCACAATTTCCCACTGATTGCTGACACTCCATAGAGATTTTTAAAAAACACATTTGTTTAACGTTATTTTGATCTTATCTCAGGAGTGGGCATGGCATCGGTGGCCATCTCCTTCATTATGTGCACCTACTACAACATCGTCATCACCTGGGCCCTGTATTACCTCTTTAGCTCCTTCCAGGCTCCTCTTCCCTGGGAAAACTGCAACAACACCTGGAACACGGCAAACTGCACCAACCATGCCACAAACAGCAGCTACTCCTCCACAGCCAGCCAAGAATTCTTCAAGTGCGTTTAATGGGGGGGGGGGGAGCGCTGGTTCTCACACAGATCAAACCAGGACAGATAATGATTACTTTAGAGGATCCTTACTAAATAACTTTCAGCTCACCTTAAGCCTGGCAGTTTAGATGATCTTAAACTCAAGCAGTTATGGGAGAATTGCCCAAAACATTTGGCTTATAAAGATAAATATATACATTATCATTTTTTTACTTTCAGCATTTTAAAGATCTTCTTAAAAGAGGTCGCTTTGTTCTCTGGAGCTGAGTGTGTGGACAGTGGAGCAAAACCTCACGTTTTCACATTTACTCATTAACCCGTTTCACACCTTTCATCTTGGACTCCCTCCAAGGAATACATGCATAGAAGCAGATCAGCTAAATGTTGAAAATAAAACCATAAAAGTCTCCTGTAGTAAAATAAGTCTTAATTTATTAAAAAAGGAATGTAATTCATGCAGTTATTTTGAAAGAAAACCAACTTTTGGTGAAGCCTTTAAATCTCAGTCCTGGGACCCAGGAATAAGGATTTTATCTAAACTTTCCGAAACAGAAAACATGTTAAATGTGAAACATCTTACTATTTCCCAAGAAGTATGGGCTCATAACTCTAAAACAATGTTGGGACAGAGCCATGTTTATGTTGCATCCACTCTTCTTTTAACAGCAGTCTGTAAACATCTGGCAGAGGGAACCAGTAGTTGGAATGGGTTGTGTCGAGAATATTCCAGCTATTCTTTTTGTTATGTTTTGGGCTTCGTGATGCTCTCACATGCTTTTAACGGAAGTTTTGGCTTCCCCTGAAAAATATGTTTTATTTCTCAGAAGCTGAAAATACAGTTTAACATTGACAAGGGTTTTCCAGATGTGCATGTAGCAGGCGTTCAAAAAAGAATGATGCAGAAAGATGTTTTCTCAATCGCATCAATCATCATTGTTCATTTTGATATCTTTGAAGATTCAAAATGCTCGACCAGACCAGTGGAGTAGAGGAGGCAGGAAGTTTGCGCTGGCAGCTTTTCCTTATCCTCATACTGGCTTGGATCCTCATCTACTTTTGCATCTTCAAAGGTGTGAAATCAACAGGAAAGGTGAGTGTAATGAAGGAGAAAAGTGTGTAAAGCATGCGAATATCACACTTTTTTTTTTTTCTGTGCACAGGTGGTGTACTTCACTGCTCTGTTCCCGTATGTTATTCTGATCGCCCTGCTGATCAATAACGTGCAGCTTCCTGGAGCCTTAGATGGGATAACCTTCTTCATTGTGCCCGAATGGGACAAGCTCCTCTCAGTGGAGGTAAAACACAGAAGAAAGATGGAAAAAATGAAAACTTTTTGTGTTGGCCACACGTGAAGATGAGTGACTGGGGCTGTTTGGCAGGTGTGGGTGAACGCTGCCGCTCAGATCTTTAACTCCATTGGGATTGGTTTTGGCTCCCTCCTGGCCATGTCCAGCTACAACTCATTCAACAACAACGTTCTGAAGTAATCATCCGCTCATCCTGATCCATTCATGCTCCTCACCCTTCAGTAATAACGATCCCTGAAGTATCTAAAGATAGTCTTTTCTCCACACAGGGACACACTCAGCATATCTATTATCAACTCCATCACCAGCATCCTGGCAGGTTTTGTCATTTTCTCGGCCTTTGGATACATGTCTCATCTCCAGGGCATTCCTATCGACAAACTGGCAGTGGATGGTAAGAAAAAGAAAAAAGGCTTCCGTGTGGGTTTTAAAATATCTGTATTCCTGTGTGGCTATGGTTCTGTTTTTTAAACTCTACATTTTAGTGATTATATCCCAAAATGAAGCCACAGTACAAATGAGAAAATTATCTCTTGAAAAGAAAACTGCATTGTTTAATAGTGATTCTATTGCTATTAGACACCTCCCTGACCTGAAAGAAGCTGCTTCCACTTAATATGAGTGCCTGAGGGGCCCGATAAAGATTAGACTTATTCCTTAAATGGTTTGGAAGCAGGCCAACATATGAGGAATCATTCAGTTATAATTGTTAACTAATTAGAATTGATGCTAACTATTCATCAGGGCATTTCATATAGTGATTGTTTGTGTATGTCCAGGTCCAGGATTGGTATTTGTAGTTTACCCACAAGCCTTTGCCAATATGCCAGTGTCTCAGCTCTGGGCCGTGATGTTCTTCTTCATGCTGCTTTGCCTCGGACTGGACAGTGAGGTAGAAAACTGCACGTGAATGTGAATGTGACACAAAGGAACAAATAATTACATTTTTATCAAAGGTTGACTCAACAGCTGTGTCTTTGCTCGCCAGTTTGCAATGGTCGAAGTGATGGTGACCAGTCTCATGGATCAATTCCATAAAGAAATGATTAATATTTTCAAGAGGAAGGAACTGATTGTTCTGGCCATTTGTGGCGTGGCCTTGCTTCTGGGTATCCCTTGTGTCATGCAGGTAGGTGCTGCAACTTACTTGCTAACATCTAACCAAAAGAAGGAGAAACTGTTCTAAAACCTGAATCCTGATGAAGGGGTCTCTTTTCAGGTGGGGATCTTTGTGTTCCAGCTGATGGACCATTACACAGCCATCGTCTCCATCATGTTTTTGGCCTTCTTTGAGATCATTGCCATCTGTTGGTGTTATGGTGAGGTCTGCACGTTGAGCACACCAGCAGGTGGTGCCTTGTGGAGGTTGACTTCTTCTCTGATTGTGCCTAAAGTACATCTCCACTTGCAGGTGTGAATCGACTTTCAGCCAATTTGAAGGAGATGACCGGCAGAGAAGCAAACATCTTTTTCAAAGTGTGCTGGCTCATTATTGCTCCTGTGCTCATCACTGTAAGTATTTTTTCCACACATAGATCAGGATGGCCGCCCTCTCTTGGTCTGCCTCTGACGGAGGCTTCTTCCTGTTAAAAGGGAGTTTTTTTTTCACCATTGCCTTCAGCACACTTGTGATAAGAGATCAGATCAGATGAAATTGAGGTTTCAGTGGCATCAGCTGATTTCTAAGCTTGACATCAGTGTGGATGATAAACTGGAAACTTGCCCATGGTGTACTCCACCATTCAGGTTCATGGATGAATCCAAAGAATCACAGCTATAGTCCAACCAGCAGTGTCAACTAAACCTTTAAACGTTCTGTCTCCTGGCAGGTCATCCTGATTTTCTCCATCATCCAGTTCAAACCAGCGCGCTATGAGGATTACGTCTTCCCTCCCTGGGCTCAGGGGGTCGGCTGGGTCATTGCACTGGCCTCCATCATTTGGATTCCTCTGGGTGCCCTTCACACACTCTGGGTGCTACCTGGCTCTCTCATGGAGGTGATGTATAACCTACCAATAATGCGGCCTTTTGTGCATTGATATTAAATTGAGCTGTGCCTGAATATTTGTATCTATCCTCAACAGAAACTGAAGCTGTCCATCACACCGTACGCCCTGAATGAAAAATCAAAGATAGCGTATTTTGAGAGGGGAGGGATCAACGGACAACCTGCCATATCCGTCATCAATCTACCTGAAAAGGGTCCGGTGGCAGCTTACTTTTAAACTCAAGTCAGTCACAGAGTAATGTTAGCTGTCAATCTCACCCACTATTTGGTCAGAATATTTAGTCAGAAGTATGTTACAAAAAGCATTCAATTGACTGTGAGAATCTATCACTGCGTTTCTGCCATGCAGACAAAACGTTAATTGATGAGATTTGATATGCTATCTTTATTTAATTGTGTTTTACAGAATCTCACATTGGACAAAACAGTGTTTAATTGCTCTCATTTGTACTTTATTTGGCTAGAGTGCCATCTATGGGTCACATCTGTTTACCGTTTGGGACCATGTTCATGTCTGGAAAATTGATACAGCACTTTTTCCATGATAAAACAAGTTTATGCCAGTATTTAACATGAATTAGGTTGGAGTGACCTTTTAACCGTACCACCTCTCTTAAAAAGCACATAAATTAATTGTTGCCGACTCATTTATTTGTTTACTGCAACACGGCTGATAAAAACCACTGATAAATCGCAGATGAGTCGCACAACTGCATGTCATGCAAGGTGTAATAAAAACCTGTTTAAAGTCCAGGGTTTGTGTGTCTGCGTGAAATGATAAGATGACCCAAAAAGGCTGACATTCAAGGAACAAGGCGTGTATTGTCTGGGAAACATTATTACTTATTTATTCATTAAACGAGACATGTCAAGTAGAAGGGAACATGTTTAAGGGAACAGGAGTACTGAATTTATTTTATTGCCTACACAAGATATTAGTGTTTCCTTCTGGTAGGTCCTAACAAAGTAATCCAAAGTGCATAACAATACCCAGGCAAAACGGTAGAAATCCACATGCTTAGCACACAAAGATGTGTCTCTTTAAACTTTCCCTTACCCCTCACATAGGGTTCACAGATCCAGAGATGTTTGTGAAATCGTACAGTGAATAATGGAGCAGATGATGGTGGTGGTGGTGGTGGCGGATAGACTTTATTGTTACTCACAGTGGGTGTGACATAGCATTGTTTAGGATTAGTCAACGTAAGACCACGGCTATCTGCTAGGAAAAGTTAAAATATTTATTAAAAAAGAAAAAAGAAAATTACCATTAACATAATAGACAATTATTCTTTTAATTAAATCTTCCAGAAAAAAAAAAAGATATGTTTTGTAACCTACAAAAAATAAACAAAATGTGCAATCAATCACATGCTCTTCCGTCTGAGGTGGCAGCCGCGCGGACGACCACACGGCGCAGCAGCAGCCCTCTTTGTTTGTTCCTACAGAATTGGAGTCGGCGCTCTTCAGGACGGAGCCCAACAATCGACTAGGTTGCTCCATTCAGTAGTATTTTAGCAGTGGTTTACACAGTCCACGCCCGTCATTTCCTCACAAACCCTCTGTAAGGCTCCTGCGCTCCTTGGTCACGCCCCTGCAGACCGAACACAACTGTATTTGATTTGCTCTAACCCCCCCGCCCCATCCAACCCCGTCCCAACCCACATGCCCAGCAGAGGCTGCTAAGGAGTCACCGTGGCTGCTGTCGTCCTGCAGTTTCCAGCCACTGCTACGACACCTGCTCGACTGGCCTCATCTGCACGTCTCCGATCTGGTTTAAAAGCCAACAAACAAATAAAGCACAGGTGAATAGAGGAAACTGTGGATGCGGGGTAAAAAAAAGAAAAGCCCGAAGCACACAGAGGTACCTCAACGTGAGGAGGGGCACTGAGGACATATGTGACTACGCTGGCTATATCCTCCGCTTTCAAACACTGAAAAACACAGAAACGTTATTTGACACAACTCCACATTGTGAAATTTATTTACTGGTGGGGATGGACTACAAAATCTTACTTTTATACTCTCGTACACGGCAGCTGCTTTCTCTGGATCACTGTCGTGGAGCCGGAAGGCAAACTCGGTCTCCACTACTCCTGGAGATATGCACTGCAGGAGACGGACACCGCGTGAGACATTCACTGCCAAAACTTAAACGTAATCTTCCGTTTCAGCTGCTCGGACTGCATAAGAGCTCTACTCTGACGGACGTTAAGTGACCCCGATGGTGCCGACCCTCCTGACATTACTCACGGTGGCTCTGATGTGAGTGTTGGCCTCTCGGAGCTCCTGCCGTATCCCCTCAGTCAGAGCCGTCACAGCGTATTTAGTGGCCGAGTAGAAATGCGTGTTAGCATTTGGCAAGACTCTGTGCCCACTCATACTGAAAAAGGGAGCAAACGAGCGAGAAATAAGAGCGAGTAATCCCTTTTTCTACCCGATTTCCTTTTTAACGTTCACACAAATATAGTCGATATGAACGTCTAAATTAAGATGTCTGAACATTAAAAACCACACAAAAAAATAAATAAACATCGCTTAGTACACATTTGATCAGCTTACTCTCCATAATGACACAGTTTGCGGTTTAATGTCTAACTTGTGCCAGAAGGTGCTCCCTGTTTGCTTTACTTAACTCCTGCTGGATTAAAGCCACCTTGAACAAACTATACATGTGTTCTTAGATTTGTAGGCTGTTTGCATAGCTTACCTGTTAATATTGATGATGTGACCATCGTCCACATTCCTCTCCTTCATTGATTTGTAGGCCTCGCGGGTGCAGATAGACAAGGCTAAGACATTCACCTAGAGGAGATGTGAGCAAATGGCTCTTACCATTCATGGAAATATTCTGTTTGGCATGAGATACTTTCCAAATTCAGAGCCCAGGAACAGTAGCGAAGCCAAAGAGTGACAAGCAATGAGGTTATAACGCTATGCTTTTGGACAATCACATTTAACAACTCCGTGTGATGACCCACAGCCTGATGTTCACTGGGTCAGTGTGTTAAACCACCTGAACCTGCTCATCCTGTCCAGGCTTGTGGTTTCTAAGCTGTCGCAGAGACACTGACAGACTGCAGGTTAAGGCCTGCATGGTAGCAAGATGGAGTGTGTGTGTGTGTGTGAGGGTGACCAAACAAGGTCAGTGTACAGATTAAACACAGGCTAAAAATACTCCACTGTGCACATTCATGCTGGCTGCCATGACAACAGATGGGTGAGCGTTATAAATGCTGGACCCTGGAGACGGAGACCTCGGAGCGAGAGGGGTCTTCAGTGGTCAAGAGCTCAATGAATCAAAATGCTAAGTCCCAACAAGAGAAACGGTGCTGGCTTTCATTAGTTGGGCTTTGCTGTGCCAGAGCTTTTCCTCACAGCCAGAGTGAGGGGGAAAAAAAAACCTTTGCGGGTTTCTCAAACACTACACACACAAGACTCCCCCTCCTGAACCTCCTTCTGGTTCAGTTGCTCCCGTTTTTCTGGAAACCGACAAAAACACGAAGGATGGCTCAAGTTCTCCCCTTTTAAAAAGCAATTTTTCTTACACGGTGGCTGGACCTTCACATACAAACTGGGCTTGCTTTCACTCACGTCGATCATGTTCCTCCAGCCCTCCGTCTTCCCGCTGAGCAAAGGCTCGCAGTGAGCCAGGCCTGCGTTGTTGATGCACACATCCACGCCCTTGTGCAGCGTCTTGATGGCTGAGAACATGGACAGGATCTCCTCCTCATTGGACAGGTCGCACTTGTAGGGAATCAGCGTGCCGCTGTAGCCCGCGCTCTGACATTCTGCTGCCAGCTTCTGCAAAACAAAAAACCAGCTCCGTTCAAATGGAGCCGTGTTCACCTGCTGATCTGGAGAAGTGCGAAAGAGAAAGGTAAAGGCTACTAATGATTAACTTGTAACAGGAATGAACACAGCACCCTCTCAGGGACACAGAAAACAGCGACTAGATGGAACCTGTCAGTACCAAAGCCCCCCAGCAGGCATCTGTGCTCACCTCTCAAAGCGCACTAACCACTGGGACCTGAGCGGCCCTTGAAACATTATTACACGTCAGGATCAGGCATTAAAAAGCTCATTTAAAAATCCATTTTCTATTCATGTAAAACGAGTGAGACTGCCGCTGGGTCCAAAATGGATGTGATCCTCCTGTGGGGCACCACTGCTGTGCCGGTCGGCCAGGAGGCAGCGTGGGTGACGGAGGCCCCGCTGGTGGTGGTCTAACTCTCTGGCCGCACGACTGCTTATCTCAACAAAAGGATTACATGGTAAAAAAAACAAAAAAAAACAATAAGCAAAGAAGCATAAACGGCAGGCGTCCTACTTCAGGTTGAGAACCACAGCGATGCTAACATGTTCCAGACATGCTCTTAACTGGATTATGGGAGCAAATCTTAGATTTATTTGAATTCCAAACCTTTAAGTTTGTGTTTGCTGTGTTTGTTTTTTCCTCCTTCCACAAATGAGACTTCATAAAGAGACTTGATGTCATTTTATCAATTGCTCATTGCTAAATGTGTCAGCTGTTTAGCCGCTGAGAGCTATCCATACCATTTATCTTCCACGTGTCTGTAGTGTCGGTAAAGCCTGTAGAAAGTTAGACTTTGTGCACAAGATTGTCTGCGGTATCTGGTGAGGGTGCCCTCAGCTCCATCTAGCCCCTATGTGGAGCGTTCCCCCACATTCACACAGTGAATTTGACCAGTTAACAAGTCTACAAATAGTCTACAAAAACAGTAGCTTGTCCTCTGCAAAAAGACACTGGTTTAACAACCTGACTGCAGTTATTTACCATAATTTACACCAACTTCAGATTATCATTCCTCAATTAAGATATTCAACCTTTTTTAAAACTGGTCTATTATTCAGTTTTTCTCAGTTCAAGGTGTGCATCTTCATATTCCAACATTTAGTCAGTTTTAAAAAAGCGTTTGCCCTTTCTCAGTCACACTCCTCCCCACTGGTTACCATAATTAATTCTAGCTACGGATGAGGAAGTCAAAAAGCTACATTTTTATCTTTTAATTCTTTATCTTATCAAAGTACCGGCAGAGTTTTGACTAATTGTTATGCCACAAGATTCCAACAAAGTAATTGCAATAATCAGGAACCTGTGCCTTTCTTTGGATGCACTATGGTAATGTTTCTATTGGACTACGAGCCAATAGAAACATAACCGTTTTTTTATTTTTGGGAAGGAGGATTTGGCTTTAAAAGCAGAGGCAGGTAGAAAGTGCTTACTCATAGCTAAATATTCACAACACTGTTATGCTGCTAATCCCTGAAAATGCTACACGCCATGTTTCAATTCAGAACAAGCAACATAATCCAAACTGATCAACTCAGATAAATAAATGTAGTCACCCTAATGCTACTGTAAAGTGATACAAAAACTAGTAAACCTCTGCTTATAGAAACACGGCAATGGCATTAATATCTTTAATTATTTTCATGATTATTATGATATAAAAAACTATACTTTTATGGCCTGCATTTACAATTGGGACGGCACGGATTAAAGGATGACGGTCATTTTTCCCCTAAGCACACGTTTAATAGTGTGCGAACCCTCTCCAACACTGAGCGTGTGCAGATTTCACCGTTCTTCCCCTAAGCCGTTTAACTCAGATTATCCAGAGAGAAGGCATTATCCGAACAAAGCGGTCAAAAGGCTAAAACCCTGAAAACACTTCACCAAAAGGCACAACAATCTCTTTTTTCTCCTGCTGTTAATAGGTGAGCGGCTCCCCGTCCGTCATTATCTCTGATGGGATGCTGGAATGCCACTAAAGCAGAGCTCCTGGGCTTCACACTTCTCTGGATCCCTGTTGGGACAGGCACTCGGGCAGGAATGAGCCGGCAGGCAACCTGCTGAAGAGGCTCCAGTTTTATACAGGAAGAGGAGGGGAGCGTGTGGGAGAAGCGGGAATTAGTCGTGTTATTGAGGTTGAAGTGGGAGCCGAGGAGCAAAGCAAAGTCGTTGGATCTTGGTCCAACGACAGGAAGTCTCAGGCTGTGAATCTGTGTGTGTTTGCGCAGGCGGGCGTGTTCTGGCACCGGCTGCGCTGCTGTGGTCACCATCATAGCTCACCCTCACCACACCTACAGTGCTGGCCTCCAGATAAGCAGCCGGGCTCAGTAATGTAACCGCCGCAGAGGTGGAAAATGCATCACAATTTGGTCCTGATCTAAAGGCAGAGTGCAGTATCAGACGTTTTGAAGTAAAAGGGCCACCATGCATCAGTACAACACAAATGATTCACATCTATAAGACAGATGGCATTACAAGAGAACCCAAGTCCATTTCCTGCCATGATATATGAAGAAAACACACATGAACAAACCCCGACAGTTGCATTCACGGACCATAAACCCAGCAGGGGGCCGTTATATAAAAGGTACACATTTCAAGGGACATCATTGTCCCACAATGGGCTCATCAATCATTCATTCGCCAGTGTGAGGATGGAGCAAATGGACCAGCAAAACGGCTCACCACAGAAATGGGAACTGATAAAAGAAGGGGAAAAAAATACAGATGCCAAAGTGCTGAGGGCAGAGAGCTTCACGAGGTGATACAAATCAATAGCACAAGGCGGCCTCCACGAGCGGAGAAAGCTGGGAGATTAGATTTGTCTCGGCTCTGCTCAGGAGTCCGCTCACACAAGAGGGGTTGTGTTATCGTGGGCTGTGCCCCGTTTGGTAGGTGGCAACATAAAAAAAAAAGCATTAAAGAAGAGATGCAAAACATCCATTGGGTTCTTTAGCCAGTAATCCCTCCCTCATCCTCCCCGTCCCATCACTTAAGCACCTGGAACACGCAACAATTTTCCCTGTCAAAATGCATTTTCATCCTCATTACTCAGGCTGTTGTCCAGTGTTAAAAAAAAAAAAAAAGAAAGTGTGGAGGAGGGAGGACAGTGGGGGGGGTGTTGGCAGCCAGAAAGTGAAACAGAAGGAGAGCCAGAGAAAGAGAAAACACACGACAAAGCAAACTGCATTATTGCTTATTAAAGCTGTTTTGCTCTGGGCAGCACTCCTGAAACACTGCTCCATCTTGATCCTTGAATCCGATCTTTTAAGATTGATTCGCCCTTTGAATCATCAGCCAGCTCAACGTTTTCGCAACATAATAAAAACAACGTTTCTACTTCGTCTGACACATTGATGCGGACAGAGGGGTCAAAGGTGACAGAGGGCTGTATAACAGGGTGGACGGGAATGTCGTGTGATTATCTGCTGAAACTCGGCCTCAAAAAGGTCTAAAGGTCGAGCTGGGTGGCTTTACAGCCCTACGTCTAATCAAGAGGAAAGAGATAAGGGGAATAATGACTCCATTTGTTTGTTACTACACGTATTAACAAATGGGGAATTCCAACAAAACGAAGGGAGAGATGAAATAAAGTGGTATTACCGTGTTCAAAGTGGGGAACAAATGATGCTCAGTTATATTTGAACATGTGTTTGGATCATAAGGAAAGGCTCCCTGGCCATGGCACACTAAACATGGGGCTCTGGGCCAAGTGTTGAGTAACAACATGGTGAAACCCATGTGGTACCCACCAGGTAAAGACGGCCGGTGCTGAAAGACCGAAATAGTCCAAAGGGTGACAACTCCTCTGACTACCTTTTACCTTCAGAGAGCAGCCTGTATTTGTATGGTCACCTGGGCGTCATGTGATGTGTAAAAGTCGACCTGTTTATAGTTTGCAGTTGACACCTGGCTGCAGGCGGACCAGCATGCACTGCAGCATTCCTCAGGCACACCTGACCCATCCAGCCTCTGTGGCAACACCTCGGCAGGCCCCAGGCCGGATGGAAGGCAGAGCTCTGAGGCTGCTGAGCTTTTGCCGGCACAAGTCCCGAGAAGGCAGCAAAAAACGGGAAAAAAGTTGAACTCTCTCACGTGGGCCGACCGTAGTTCAATTAGACATGAAACGAGACCAAAACGGGACTAACGCAAAGTCATAAATCCGATTTGGCTGCTACTGGAATGAAAAAGAAGAATCCAGTGCTTTAATTCCTCTGTGTCTGGAAAACTGAACTCAATCAACATTAGCTATCTGTGCGTTTGTTTAAGAGATTCATGAAAAGAAAAAAAAAAAAAAATGAAAAGAACCCCACATGTCAGAGAATGTGCTTCACATGTGTCTGGGTCTCTCATTCAGGCACAAGCAGCGACCTGCTGCCGCCCGCTGCATTTTTCCCTCCTCGCACACCGACGCAGCCCGCACAAAATCCCACCGGCAGAGCTGGGAAAGGAGCAGACAGGGCGGGGGGCGCTGCGAGCCTGCAGAGGCCACGCCGGCGTCGGTGGAACCGGAAAACTTTAAATGTGACGAGCAGAGAGGAGACAGCGCGGCGGCGGCGCAGGTGGAGCGGCTCACCGGGGGTCGCCGAGCTGTCGGGGCCAATCAGACCTGTAACTATTGTGTAAGAGAATCAGATGGTCCGCAACGTTATGCAATCAAAACTATTTTCCGAAATCAGCGTCCTCCTCAAAAATCGGGCTTCGCGTCCAGACCGGGCTGCTGCTTAGTGAGGATTCATACATGGCAAAAAGGCTGCTTTTAACTGTGCTGGTGCAACTAATGTAACTTCCCCTGGGTTGGGGGGAAGGTGGGGGGGCTGCATCCATGGAAACACAATGCAGGATTACATGCAGCAGGTTTACGTCCCCATCAGCTTACATGGAAACTACAGAGTCAGGGAAAAAGCTCTCTGCGTAGGTAAGATGTGCAAGCTGGCGAAAGTTGATGAGCTCGGAAGATCATTCTGCTCTCAGAATGAAGAGGTGGCTCTGAAGGCGACGGCAGGGGGCTTTTCTCTCACGGCCGACGAGCAGTGACGCAGCAGAAAGCCCTTCTTTGAAGCAAAAAGGCCGCTGTATTAATAGATCCTTCCCCGGGTGTCTAAAGAACGCAACAAAATATCGACAGAGACCGGCCCAGACGACCGCGTCGCTGTTTATTTGGATCTCTGAAATGACGAGAGGAGACAGGAAGAGAGACGACGGAGAGCTGGGAACTCGGAGTGAGACAGAGGGGGCCGAGCCGCCTGACCTGACCCACTTCGGCGGCCTCCTGGGGTGAGAAGTGTGCGCTGTGACTGGACAGGACGGGCCGTCCAGACACGGCCCGCAGGAGGCGTCTGGCACCACGTCTCTCTGCCTGCCAGTCAGCAGCACACTTTCACTGTGCCACTTCACGTTCTCAGGCATGAGCGAGCACCTTTTAACCATTTCAGAATGGCTCAGACTGCTTCTGGTTCAAGAACCTTGAGGCTTGGACCAGCTGACACAATTAAAAAAGGCCAAATTCTTTCCTACAGGTGCAATGACATACTAAAAACATGGGAAAGATGTCCGTTACTTAACCTCCTCATGTTCTCTGTATCCTTATCCCAGAATGTTTTCCTTTGAGACTAAGCCGAACATTTCAAAGAGATTATCTTATGAGGGAAGTAAATTCTGCTCATCTCTGGCTCACTCAGACTCTGCCTGCATGCCCTGTGCTCGAACATTTCAAACATAAACCACACATATAGGGATGAGCGTGTCCATAAATACGAGAGGGAAAAAAAAAGGGAAACTTTACATCCAGATTGTAAAGATTTATCAATAATTCATCAAAAGAATGAAGGAAAACCACATACTTTCCCCACTGGTTTTCTGGCTCTTAAAGGCTCCAGTTTCAACGCGAGCTTACCTTTCCATACAAACACAGGATTTTATGACAGAGCACAGCCACACCCAGCTATGCTGCTCCTTTAGACTAACCCTGAACTACAATCACTTTAAAAGATAAAAATAAACTAACTTTTTTTTTCAAATAAAGCGAGTACAGGCCGTACTGTCCCATCCGAATGCAGAATTAGAAAGACGGGGGGAAAAAAATGGTCCAAAAGAATTCAAATTTTACCTGTGTGTTAAAGGCAAACTAAAAAACCACTAATCAGAGGAAAGGAAAAGCAAAATTGTGGATTTTTTTTAACCAAAATGGACAAGAAAAGGTTTAGAATGAGTGTATATTTGTATTTCAAACTGTTGCTCTGAGTCGTGAATGATCAGCACCTCGGTTCATTCTCCCATAACTGGGTTTTTACTACAGTTTTACAGTGTAAGCAGACACTCGCCACACATATGGGCTATGTGGGCCCCACTGCTTTGGAGACATGAAAAAGACTTTAAATCTGTCTAAGACAGCAGTGCAGATACTATTCTTATCCACAAAAGCTTCTTGGTTTGCATTTGGAGCGTCTCACAAGAGGGAACAAAGGAGGAGCTGAGTTTTTGCCGCTTGGCCCCGTCGTCTCCATTCCTGCACACAGCTCATGGCGACCACACATCCCCGTCCAGCTGGCTGCTGCTCCGCTGCCTACTTTGTACCCTCTCTGACAACAGAACAATGCCCCTGCCACAAACTCCCCGATCCGATTTTTGTTTACACAGAAAACAGATGCGTGTAATGTTTGAATGCCGTTTTCTCTACGCTTTTTTTTGTTTGTTTTTGCTGCTTTACTGCCACCAAAAATGCTCTGCGTTTTACTTCCCGATGTAAAGCTATTAAAACCAAAAGGGAAGTTAGGACCAATTGCTTGGTGATGCATGGACGCATGCAGTCTCCATGAGCAGCGTGCCAGGATTGGCAAAGGACCGGCTTTGGCGCACAATCCTCCCGGCCTCTCTCTGGGGACACACACAAGAGGTGATCAAACGTACGATTAGAAAGGCAGAAGCCGTTCACACTACACAGCTGGAGAGTTGTCTTCAGACGGTCTAATAGAGGCTGGCTGCGCCTGACGGTTAGACGGTCAGTTCCAGCTGGCTGTATATTAAGAAAAAGTGTCTGAGCTGGAGAGT
This sequence comes from Menidia menidia, assembly GCA_907169785.1. Lineage (NCBI taxonomy): Eukaryota > Metazoa > Chordata > Actinopteri > Atheriniformes > Atherinopsidae > Menidia > Menidia menidia. The sequence goes on along the minus strand of CAJRST010004446.1, from coordinate 14,810,108 downwards.
TGAAGGCTTGTGACCTTGTTAGGCTTCGCAGAAGTCACAAATGGGCTGACACAAGCTGCATTAGTTAACTATTGACAGAAGAGACCATGTGACTAGCGTATGAATGGAGGGAGGCCATCTATTGAGCAATCCCCACACACTGTATACTGCTGTGGGCATGTTTGTGAGTCCTATATATATATATATATATATATATATATATATATATATATATATATATATATGTATTCATAAAAAAAAGACCCAGCAGCCTTTTTCTTGAATCACTGTAAACAGCTGGTTTATATACGGGTTCAAATTGAATCTTTGTGAGTTCTTGCAAGCGATGTTGCACCATTACACCCGTCAGGATTTGTGAGTCGGTTACCTAAAGTCTGTAAAAGGTTGAGAAGCAGAAGTTAGTCCGCCGGATGTTGGACAATACTAACTACGCTCCATCTCATTCTGGTCTCTTGTCAAACCAATAAAAACATGGCGTGTGTAACGCAACATGGCATCAACATGGATGACCCCTAAAGAAACGTTACCTCACAATGACTGAATTCCACATGAAATGGACTTATTTTCAAAGGCTGGACAGTTTATGAAGAGTGGCTGATGACAAAGAAATGTCATAAAATGTTTGAAGTATGGGTGTACTTTGAATATCATAGGAGTCGTTAACCCGGATAACAACAAATACAGAAGGGAGATAACACAAAAGCGGTGTAGATGGCCTTAAAACAGCACAGTGCGGGAATCTGTGGAGTGCCAAGATCAAAGCTTAATAACTGGCTGACAAGATAAGCAAGGTGTGGCTGCTTTAGGGTGGCTTTAGTGGGGCAGGGCCAGTGACACCTGCCATAAAGCAGCCATCCACCCCCAACCTGACACTCCATTTACCCACAAATGATTGTGCCAGCCTCTTCCCACAATATTCAGTTAGATCAGTGGTTAAAACTGCCAGTTGGAAGTTTTCCAGTTCCAATAGATTAGTTTCCTTCACAGAAATGAGCTTGAGTAACTCCACTGACTTTTTTATTAAAACTAATTTTGGATGGGGAACGAGCTTTGTGGTGTCTGAACGCTGGCCTCAAAAGATGATGGACGTGTTTTCACCCTCATTTACCTCGGTTATTACATCAGAAATACTTCCCAGTGGAGAGAAGCTGAAACCTGATACTTTCTCATACACTTAACTTACACAAAATACCGATCTAAGCTTTTTTTTCTCCCTTATCTCAGCATCATTTGACAATGTTGCGGTCGGACCTGACCCCCCCCTGTGTTCAAAATGTTAGAACCTGTCCAGTGAAAGGGCGATAGGCTCGATACACTTCTCAGAATATGACATACTAAGGGTGTGGTTGTGCTTGGAGCCCGGTGCCTCTACAGCTCCACCAACATATCCTCATTTGCTGGATGGAAATGTGTGACATTGCATATCTGCTATATCAAATTTCCCACAGTTGCAAAACAGACACGTTTAACAGTTTGCGTTTTTTTCCCCCCCTTAGGGGTTTGCCGGATCAAACTTAAACGCCTCGCAACACTACTGCAGCTACTTTGCCAGATTCCACAAATGGATAACGATCTTATGAACTAGCTTTCACGCGGGGGGACTAAAGGTCCACAGCTCCAACTGTCAAGCTAATGTTAGCTAGCAGTTACCGTTAGTTAGCTTGTATGTTGTTGCTCTAAAATGGCAACAACTCGCCTCTACTGCCTGTCAAACCGACTCGTTTCACGCCGTTCGCGGGGTTATTTACTCCTAGTAAATGGCCCACCTCGATTTTGTCGACATTCCTGGCACAGCCGACGACCCTCATGCCCTGCTGGACCAGTGCCCGGGCCACAGCCGCTCCAATTCCCACCGAGGCTCCGGTCACCAGGGCCACTCTGCCTTTCCACCGCTCCATCTCCACAGGTACCGCCGCCGGGCGAATGGGCAGCTCCTTCGGTCGGAAAACTAAGCTCAAGCTCTCGCAAACTGAATATTTGGCTGTTACGCGCGAGATTTTAAAAGTGGGACGCGCCGGCTCCAGCCCCCAGCATCGGTGTGCGCAGCATCCAGGACGGCAGCGACCAGCGCGCGTAAAGACCGATCCATGCGCTCCCCCGGCCGGAATATGAAGCGTCCGGGAGCGAGGAAATGTTTGGCTCACATCACCTCCCACTTTCTTTTTGAGCCGTTGGACTCCGGGTGCTGCGTGCACTTACATCGCCATCTACTGGGATGCCTTTAAACTTACACCAAAAATGAGAAGCGTTCATTATTTTGGACTCTCAAACTTTAGGGATGATTTAAGGGCAGACGCACCGTCACGGCTAAGATGGCTCTGAAACCAGACTTCTGAAACTTGCATTTGAATGGTGCGAGAATTGATATCGTCACAGAATATTTCATGGTGAGGGAGAAAAGAATAAAAACAACAAATCTTTGCATATTAATAAATATTCTTTATTTAGTAAATTTTTCACATTGCGCTCATAACGTCACACCCAAACCTCATTACAAATGGATGTTTATTCTCTGTAAAATCTTTATATTTAGAATTTCTGTACACGTTTCATGGTACAACCTTTAGCACTACACTGAAGTGTCACAAATGAGAAAAATAGAAACAAAATCATAACAAAGAACAATCATAAAATAAGACTCCTAAAATTCATCCCTAACATCACAGCTTGCAAAGCCCGATTTTGATTCCACTGTGCTCTGACACCACCCCTCCCCTTCCCCACCCACCACACCGCCCAACCCCCCCCCCAGAAGACCATGAACAAATAGTTAGGCTTGGTCAAAGAGTACGACTACAGTTTTGAAAGAGGCCCAGAGAAGCCATGGAAAACCGTGATGGTGTACAAGTGCAAAGGAGATAAAGATGACGTTGTGAAAGTAAGAATCACTTTACTTTAATGGAGAAATGACTTAACAAGACACCAAACGAACCCCCCCAAACATATCTTTTCTAACAATGTTGCAGCAGTGGTCATGAGTGTTTTCATTTTTTCTTGGGGATAATGTCCTTCGTGCAGCTAATTGACAGTGGTTGTGGCAAACCACTTCCCACAGACCGGTTTACTCCGCTCGGTGGCGCGGCAGTAGTTGGTGAACTTCTCTTTCAGGAGCTGCCGGTACTGGTGGCGGTTGTTGTAGAAGGACCGGTTCCTTTCTAAAAATGCCTGGATTTCATCCTGTGTCAGACAACTCTCTTCATCAGAAGTCCCTTCGGAGTCATCCTGTTTAAAAAGCACAGCACAGAGGAGACCCTGTAACAATCTAACCAATGCCTGTTTAAAATAAAGACTGTTTAAAATTTGGTTTATGATCACAAGCCCCTATTCAGAATACATCATCAGTAATATGAAGGTAAAAAAAACAGAACATGAAAGCTATGAGTTACTACGTTTCATCTGCAAATCTGAAGGGTAAAACAGGTTTTAAGGAGGGAAAAAAGGAGATTTAAACACATTTCTTTCTTACCAGCAGTTCCACAAGACTCATATTTGCCTCGGGAGGCCTCACATGAAAGCTGAGGCTCCTCTGATGTACTGTCCATGGCAGCCGTAGTGCAATGCTGGCAAGTTTCTCGCCGCATAAGGAAGAAAGTAATTCTTTGGTTCGACAACTGTGCACTGATGTCAGATTGTGGCCTGGCGTGTTCCCATTGGACATACAACCATCGCCCTTTTGTCCCTGCAAAATATGCAAGCATTACTTTATATGCCTCGCTGGGAATTCTGAACGCAGCTTTCTGCTCCGTTGCCTCACCTGATCAATGCAAAAGCCCTTGCCCTTCCTCTTCTTTTTTTTACTCTTGCACTGAGTATTTTCCTCTGAACGGGGCCAGCAGTCCACACAGCTGTCTGTTCCGTCCTCCTCCTTGTCTTCAGAACAATGGTGGACATTTGGGCCGTCGCCTTCAGGTGCAAAACATAAACCACAGGCCATGAGACTTGAAAATGCCGTATGTGAACAGGAATCTGTCCATTAGAGGGTCAAAGCTGACCTGCTTCGTCGTGGTTGCAGATTCCCTCAGAGCAGGCCACGTCGGAGCCCTCTCGTGACCCCATCTCGCTGCCTTCAATACTTGAGGAGTAGCCGCAGTCACTGACGTTGCTGTTCGGGGACAAATCTGGAGAAATAGAGGGCAAAAATGTTTAGATTTCAGAAACAGAAAGGACTGAAACTATCCAGCAGCTTGTGGTGTGTGTGTGTGTGTGTGTGTGTGAGAGAGGGACTTGCCCTGCTTGGTGTTGTCTGGGCAGCTACAGGTGGCGCTCCTATTGGTGCCGACAGTCTCTTCACAGCTGGCCTCTTCCTCATCATGGCTACCACAGGCTTTAAAGCTGACCTCAACAGATTCAAAGGAACCCTGCAACACATAAAAGAAATTACCACACCGACATAAACACCACACCAGGAACTCTAATCTTAGTATCTTTTTCCTAAGTTTCCACATCAGGGACATGTTACCTCATCCAAGATTTTCTCCTTGTCCTCTGCCTCTGGTTCAGAGATATCGAAGCCACACTTGTTTTTGCGCCGGTTTTTCCTTTTTTGCCTCTTTTTCTCCAGTTTCAGCTCTTTGGCTCTCTCTTCCTCTGATAGTTCCTCCACGAACTGCTCGAGACGACTGATCCCCTGCATCTTCTCCACTGCCATCTAAGAGCATGGACATCATTACATAACGATACAACTCTTGTGATCGAACGCTCTGAGTATCATTCATTATGTTGACAAAGGCACCTCAAAACTTTTCCGCAGAGCATCGATACCCAGGTGGAATAAAATCTGCCAGGTCTGCTCCTCCGCCCGCAGCTTCTGCCAGATTCTGTGCAGCCGCTCGTAGAGGTGAATACCCAGACAAGTAAGGACCTCCTCTTGTGCAATGTCAATTGTCTTTGCGTGTCGCTCTCTTCGTCTTAAGAAACAAGCAAACAAAAAAAAGGGAAATCCACCATTAACCCAACTTCTGCATGCACAAAGCTAGTTTAATTAGACCAATTAATCAAAGAGCAGCAACTTTGACTCTGAAGACAAACTTACTCATAACCTCCAGCAAATTCAGGCTCTGCCCTTCCCAGTAAATGAGCGATGAAGTCTGTTTCACAGCATACATGAATGTGTCGTTCGTGGGGGCAACAGCATAGTCCCTCATACAGAGCAGCGCAGTAGCCCTTCTCCTTACTGGAATCCACCTCCCCAACCAAGATGTTATATGCCCTTAGAACTTTATTCTTACAGTCTGTGCAAAACCTGTTGACAAAAGGGGTTCAAAGTTAATCAAATTATATTTATATAAGTGCGAGAGGAAACCTTTGAGCAAACTGCAACAGATTACCTGTGTTTACGCAAGTAGGTCTCCAGTGTCTCAAGGAGCAAGGCACTGTCGATGAGGACCACCTCATCCCTGCACTCCTGAGACATCAGCTCCCACACATCCATCCAGCTTCCACTGCAAAACACAGTTATCACAATGATCCCCAGTAAAACCTGCAGTTTTCCTATTTCCATAACAGAAACAAGTGTGCACCATACCAAACAGCAACATATTTACACCCAACAGGCATAACACCACATAATCTAATCAACAACATAATTTAATCTAACAACATCTAATACCACTATTTGATTTGGTGGGGGGGGGGGGTAAAAACAACACAGTACTCACCCCAAAGGTTTTGGCTTATGTGTGTCCAAGGAGTGTAACTGGCAGCGTTTGTTCTTTTTACTTTTTGGAATGGCATCAATCATGTCATTCAACCTTGACCTGAAACAGATTTGACAAAAAAATGAATTCATTCTCCTTATGTCTTAAAAAAACAACAACAACAACACACATCAACTTTCTAATGCTTGTGAATGAATCTTAGGAAAATTAGGAAAATGCAGATCACTGCATAAAATTGATTTTTTCAGAGAACTGTAATAACTAAATACATTACATCACATTTGGCTGGATTATGGTTATCAGGTTCTAATTAAGTTATTTTCATCAAAACTGGTCATTTTGGCTTAAATTTATCAATGATTATTTTTTAAATCTTTTACAAGGAAAATGAAAAATCTCTTACCCATGGACATAAAAGAGGGTGTAAAGCTTCTTAGCGTCTACCAAGCATGCCTTGGTCACGGTTAGCATGCCTGTTGGTTTCACTGTGAGCGGCTCCAGGGCTGGGTTCCCTGATTCCACTAAATGTGAGAAAAGGCGCTCCACGCTTCTCCTGCAGCCCACGCATGGCACCAGCTGAGCTAATGCGCCATACACCTCTCTGGATGTCACCATCAAGGCAATACTCAAGTCCTGCTGCTTCAACTTTGAGTGATACTAAGGGCCAGACAGTTACATTTTTTTAAGAAATCACACTGAAAAAAATCGTTCAATTTGTAGATTGCTCTTTGTAAAATTGATTGACAAAATTTCACATAAGCTTTGAATGAAATGTGAATTTCTCACCTCCAAAAATTGTTTCCAATGAGAGGTGTTTACTTCATGGCTGTCAACGTCGTTCACAGTGTCAGAAAACTCCATCACCATCTGACCAATGATAAACACTGATTAGTGCCCATACTCTCACTTCATATGTACATGTGTTGATGAAGATGGACATTTTACTGTTAAAAAAAACAACATTTAACTTTGAGTATAGGTTCATTTGAATTGGGGTCATTTGATCCAAACCACATCATCTACATCTGTTGGCCTGGATTTGAGATGCTTACTTTCATAATTAAATCTGAATGAGATGGTCGCACACATTTTGGAAGAACCATTTTTGGTTAGATTAAATGCAACTTTATTTTAACACTAAAGACCAAATACTACATCTTAAATATTGTCATGTTGCTTTTAAACAGAAGGTTCCTTCTAGCAATCTGATTTTTGGGGGTATTTTCTCTTCATGGTAGGGTGCATGTGCATCACTGTGTGGGTGAACCAATAAAATTCACAACTCTGGCAGAAAAAAAACACAGGAAATTACAACTGAGTGTATATTTAACAGCAGCAACCATGACCCCATCACTTATAATTACACAGACTTACTGTAAGTGTGTCATCAATATACAGAGGAATCTGCCTTGCCAAAAACGGGTAATCTTCCTCTCCTTCCCTGCACACAGCTACCAGATGAGCCATGACTTCTTCCAGTTGCAGCTGTTGGGCTATTTGCCTGCAGGTTACACACAGGAGACCTACTGACCGAATGTAACATGAGGACAAACTACGCCATGCTAATGCTCATTTATAGCTGGTCACAAAGAGCCCACAGCAACATATTTTTTTACTAGTAGAGTAGCATGATTGTAGACTGTCATAGCATGTTGCAAAACATAAATAATGTCATTCAATTTACCATTTATCGAGACACATATCCAAATTGTAACTTACTAACAGTTATCTTGACCCAGATTTAGCCCTGATACAGTTAGCAAAACAACATAGGGAGCGACAGTTTTATTGGGAAACTTTGGATATTTGAATCCATAAAACGCTTTGGCAGGTATTTTAAACTAAAATGATCTGAATTATGAAAACAAAACTTGTCATGGTCCCGTCTAACGAAAAGCATGACAAACCAGTCCCCGGGTAGCTAAATAGTAAATGTTAGCATGGTAGCTAACCTAATTTACAAATGAGATTTGAACATTTAAGGAACAGATGGTAATTTACTTCAGACAATATCATCAGGTAATCCATTGGAGACTACTGCAACATTATAAACATATTGTCTACGGTCGACAATTCGGTGCGGGTTAACTTGGTTAACCTGCTAGTTAGCATCGCTGCTCTATGAGGCTAACACTAGCAAGCTAATCTGGGCTAATATAAAGTTAAACTGCGAGGCTACTTAGCAACAGTCACTTTCGTCAGTTTCTGGTACAGTACTGCCCATTACTTAGAAATTCAGCAAAGTAATTGAGCATTTGAAAATGATTAGTAATGCTTTTAACCTACCCTCGTCAGAAAGTTCCTCTAAAAAGATAAACAAGTGCGACAGACTCAGTGTGAAGCTACTACGGTGGCGGAATCCTCATTACTAATTTCACCTTTACCCTCTGTACGTAACACTTACGTAGTACTGCGCGCGGCCTCAAGGGGCGCACGTAATGCCGAAACTGGGCTGGGCCCAGATGAAACTGTCCGGGGACAAATTAAGCCGTTATTCATTTTCTTATTAATGACAGACCGTTTCACACATGTTTTTTTTTTTAACTTTTATCATGTCTTTTCATCCTTATAGGCAGGACTTCATGTTGGCCAAGTTAAATAATTTAATTAAGTATTTAATATTCTGAAAGAAAATGCCAGATGTTTGACAAAAAGTGATGAAACTACATTACATAACAAACTTTAAAAGTGGTCCTCCTTTCAATATCAATGAGATAGCCCTCAACAATGTGCAGATTTCTCAAAATTTCTGTAATATCTAAAAAGTACTGAAAACGTGCATGCTAATTCATATTATTTGACACAATGCATTACCTTTTTATTTGTGGATTTTAGCATTGTGCAGTAATAGAAAATGGCTGTCGATATAACCAATATATTACGTAGACACTGATAATGATACTGATTATCATTGAATGAATTACAGAGACAGATCAATTGATGTACATACTTGTAATTACACGATTGTATGCATTTACAGAGAAGTACATTTTTTAAAAGTAAAAATACACTTCAAAACAAGCCTGCTATGTCAACAGGTAAAACAATATATTACATGTCATGCACTCACCCATCCAGAGTGGGTTTTAAATAGAAAACATGCGTTTTTTTGTATCAACAAGCACAGTTATTGGAGGATATCTGGGCATACAGATGGCATTTTCTTATATTACGGCCTCCAAATCATTTACATAATTGTATTTTTTACCCTTTTATTTTTACCAGAACTTTACTGTAATTCCACACATATGAAAAACATATATTACAAAGCAATTGATGAACATGTACAAAAGCAAAACGCACACAGAAAATGAACTACTACACGTAAGTGTGTCCACAACAGAGTTGGTCAATCCTGTCATGACATTTGCAAGCAAGAAAAAAAGCAACTGGTTTCTGCTGACAGCTTGAACAAGGCAGAAAGATTCCATTTGATTTTGCTTTTTGTCATTACCTTTGTCAGAGTCTGAATCTTTTTTAAACATATTCAATGATGAAGGTACAAGGTGACACCCTGATATTCTTTTAGACAGCAGTAAGACCACATCAGCTATAGCAAGGCAGGACATAAAAAACAAGGACTGAGCAACACTCCAGAGGAAAAAAGGTAAATTAGCTGATCGGCGAGACACTGGCTCGACAAGGGTCTGACATAGGCACAAAGCAGCGTATACGACAGAACTTCCTAAGAGTAGATTAGAAATCATTTTGAGCCATTCTTTAACTTGAGATCTTGGTTGCATCACATACAGTCCAATCTGAACTCCAGCTAGGTATATGGCTACATATCCCACTATGGAGAAGATGCCCTCTTTGTTAGCATGCAGAAAGTCCTTATCTCTGTCATTGTTGTAGATAATGAAAGCCTTCAGTTCGGATGTCTCCAGGATAAATTGATACAATCCACTCATCAAAAGGGCGAAGATCCACAAAAGTCTGGCTGGTAAAACAGCCAGGAGCATTGAAGCCATCACCCTGACGATGGCCAGGGTGAAAAAGAAGTTCCAGTGGACGCCGTATTCTGTCACATGCTCATGATAGCCGGTCAGTTTGAGGCTCACTAGCCTTGCTGTGCCGAGAGCAAAGAGGGGCCAGACAGACAGGATTTGCTTTGTGATATAACTCATCTTGGATCCTGAGATGTTCTTCCTCCGGGCCTCTGGACACACAAGAGCGTTTGCAAAGACATAAGCGCCAACTCCAAAGTCCATAACTCCTGTCCCATAAGTCTCTGCTTTAGCATATCGTCTTGGAAAAACACTAAAGTCTACAGCAAGAATGCTGATGGCTGTTTTAACATTTACAAACACCCTAAAGAGAGTCACAAAGGGGACCTGCTTGAACTTGATGTGACTGTGAAGGAAGTTGCTGACAGTCTTATCTGAATGAGAAGAAGAAGAATTACTGCTGGTACGATAAACATAGCAAAACGCACAAGCTGAAAGCACACTTATACTGATGATAACCTGGAGAAGAATGCTACTCAGGATAGTACAGGACAAGACTAGAGGAAGAATAAGCAAAAAAAAGTCAAGGAAGAGTTGAGAAATCAGTGGAAATGGCAGCGGAAGAGTTCCTTTGGCCTGATGGTACATAATCATGATGAGTCCTCTGCTGATGAGGCATAGTGGAGTGAGAAACGATCCCAGTGCCACCTCTCCCAAACTGGTCCCATTAAGATTACTGACAAACGCCTCCTTCAGATCCCTTTGAGCCATGACCTGCAAACAACACATGAAGAAATGCGATAGCACATAGGATTACATGAGTTCTAATACGCATTACAAACACTGAAACATTTGTTTAAAAATGTGCTTAAACTTTGTATGGACCTGTAAAACCTTTCACCTCTGATCTACCCAAATCCTGTAGAGCTGGTTTCCACTTAAAGCAGTCTCTATTGACTAAGACCGGGCGAACTGCACATAAGTATGGTAAAAATGACTATATATCAGAAGATCAAAAGATTTGTATTTTTTACGTTTTTTCCTTTTTAAGGCAGCCCAATACAAACACTTCGTTTACAAGCGTTTCCAACGTATTTAAGTGTTAATTTAAAATCTACTTACCACGACCTTTTAAGCTGGCCCTGAAAATGTTCGTTAACAGCAATACCTGCTTGAGAGCTTTGGTATTTTTCTCAAAGTCCCTAGACTAACTCATTCATGATTACTGCGACGTGAAAGCACCTCCATTTCCGTATTGAGATACGTCAGGCGTGATGCATTCATGAAACAATCGGAATTCTGACACCTTCAAACTTTATGAGAACACATTTTTTATGACGTATTGCTCCTATAAAAATATTATCATGCTATATAATTAGCTTGATTTTTAACTTCCCATTTATTTAAAACTTAAAATTCCGATCAAAACTTTTATAAAGGGTGCACGAGAAATTGCTCGTATCTTGTGACACAAAATGGGAAAATGGAAAATCTGGTAAACGTATTGTTGTGATTTCAGCCAAATCACAAGTTTAATTTGCTATTTGCTATCTAAAATTCTGGGTATATGGATAAACTGGGCCGTATAAGTCACAGGTGTAAATTGCGTGAAGTTACAGCTAGTCCATGAAGTCCATGAAGCGTCAGAAAGAGGGCGGGAATAATGCGTGGTTTGGGAATCTGGGAGGCGGTTACAAAGTCAGCAGGCTTTGGGAGAAGTCGGCTGTGTGGGAACCGCCGACTAGAAGGAGGAATTGAGTTAAGTGTTTTCTAAATGGAATAACAACATTCATCATAAAATCTACGTACACTTTCTGTGAAATAGTTTTGTAGACATTTAAGACGCTTTAAAGGGAGACAATTAAATCAATGAATTCCGTGGACGACCGACGTGACCGTACAGCAGGATCCAGAAATGGAGGAGCAACGGTAAGTTTTGACATGAGGAACCGTTAACAATTTCAGCCAGTTGTTCAGAGATTTCCCTGTTTGTTTATTTTTTAACTTAAACGTTATTTTTAATGTTAACTTGGTTAAAAAAGTTCATCTATAAATCTTTAACTGTTTCTTACCATGCTTGGTTTATATATGTGATATGTTTATAGTTATTTGTGAAGTCCGACGTACCTGGGACCGAGTAGCACTGTTATTGCGCCTGATTAAATAGTCCCAACAGTTTGGGAGTTAATTGGCAAAACTTTAGAGAAGATGGCCACTCGGTTCCTGTTGTTTTATTTTCGACATACAATAATGTGTACTGTACAAACAGAAAATAGAAGTTTTCCTAACCTCAATATCGGATAAATATCGGTCCTTGTAATCCTTACAACTTTTTGGGCCCATTGGGAACAAAAAATAAAAAAGTCCCTTTGATAAAGTCATAAATACTATAACATAACAAACATACTGCTAAACCTTAAGTTCAAAATGTGCCTAACATTGTGTTATATACCATGGGTATCAAAAGAGTTAAATGGGGTTTATTTACATGGTTTAAAAATGGCCATACAGAATTATGGGATGTAGGCTACCCACTATTGGATTAAATGTGTCTGTACACGGACAGCTGATTGTCTGCAGACAGGCAGCAGGTCCAGGTCATTTGGCAGGATCAAGCGGACTTGCATTTGTCCGGCTGATCTGATTGTGACCGAACTGACAAATGTGTTATGCTTGACATTGTAAATGGCTCAGTGTTGAGCAATTGGCGGAGTGTGTGTTGAAAGTCTATAAAAATGAAATATTATCTTTGTCATTATCATGAGAATGGTGACTCAGTTCAGGTAAGTTTGACCGTATTTTGACCTGGTAAATGGAGTTGATGAAATAACACAATCACACATGGGGCCAGTCTTGGTTCCTGCCCCTCTTCTATTCTGTTATAGTTTTTTAACAGAACAGAATTATTTTTTTTGTAGAGGTCTGTTTTTTTCTTTTGGGGATCAAGTATTAGTGGTCATCTGGGGGACATTTGGATTACTGGACGACCTGTACTTCTCGATCCCTAAAAGAAACGGAGCGGCTTACCTCTGAAAATCACAGGGAAGAGCCATGGGGAGGATCAGGATTGGCAAAAGAAGACGAAAGTCTCCTTTTGTCTTCCGTCTGTTTAAAATTTTATTTTATTTATTTCCACAGAAATAAAAAGCTAGTATTTATAACTGTTGAAAGATTACTCTGCTATTGATGTTCATTTATATTGTAAAAATGAATATAGTTTGCACAAAAAAAATCATTTTTTGTGGCTTTAGACACATATCTTTCTTGAATTTTGACTCTTATTTTGCTTCACCTACACAGGTGAAACTATTCATCCAGAAAGTCCATTCTCCTCAGCAGTCCCTTAATGACTCACTGGAGGAGGAAGTTCAGGCTTTTCTCATTGATGAAGACCAACTTCACACTTATGATGACCTCACCAAAGTCAACCCGGTGACCCCAACAACAGGTATTAAGCAGGGCTGCATCATGACCAGAGAATGATTGCCTGAATTGCTGTACTGCATAAAAAGCTAAACAAAAGGTAGTTTACTTCCTAGTAGACATGTGAGGTTTACGCTTGCTTACCTAGTTTGAGATCAAAATACAGGTATGCCAGCACTTTGTGGGCAGAATTTGCCCACAGGTCAAGATTCAGCCTGATTAAAGAACATGGCAAATGTAGTTTAGTAACAGCAGAGGTCAGGGTTACAACATGGAAAGGTCTTGGGATTAGATGCTGTTTTGTGTAGAGCAATGAGAACCATTTATGAGCTTTATCATTCAGGTTATTTATGTAATGAAGGATTTTCTTAAGTACAACACAGGTGATATTGTCAGTCTTTCAGTGGAGCAGAGCGTTACTGCTGTCGTAGATGGCTGGTAACATAAGAAACAGAACCGCCGATCCATTTTTCTGTTTGGGAACTTTATGTTACAGATGTGTCTTGTTTTAAAGGTTATTAGTTATTTTAAAGGTTATTACTCTTGCATAATTGTTAAATCTCTGCTCTTCACTTTTTCTAGCCAGAGGTGGTTACCGTACATAGTTTGGTAACCACCAAACCAATGTTTCCTGTTTTTGAATGTGCCTGATTATTAATATAATGTTTATGTTTCCCTGGTAGTGCTGAAATGCCTGCAGGCCAGGTACAGCGCAAAAGTCTTTTACACCCATGCTGGTTGCACCTTGGTAGCTCTGAACCCTTTCCAGCCCATCCCACACCTTTACTCTCTTGATGTGATGAAGGAGTATCACTGTGCTGCTCAGCCCCAGGTATGTATCACACTGAATTCTCTTGGTACGGAGTAGTGAAGCAAACAGGGGTGTTGAGGGGATGGGAAACAGTATTCCCAGGTCCACAGTGTTGCTTCTCATAAAGTCAGTAATTACGATGCCTGTACCTAATAAGTCTGGTTACATTTTGCCAACAGGAGTTCAAACCACATATCTTTATTGTGGCTGAAGAGGCATACAGAAATATTCAGGGTCAGCTGGAGCCAGTCAACCAGTCTTTGGTGGTCAGCGGTGAAAGTGGAGCCGGAAAGGTAAACCAGCAGATGCTGACCTGCCACAAAGGACACTCATCCCACATTTCTACTTTGTGTATGGATTCAGCAGACAGAAAAAAAACTTGCTTTATTTTTATGTTTTATGCTCTAAAAATGATTAGAGCTTTTGGTTTGCTTGAGTTTGTTGGTGATTTTTGTCCTCACAGACATGGACATCTCGCTGCCTGATGAAGTATTATGCCACTGTGGCTTCCTCCTCCTCAGTGTTGACGAGTCAGGACACAGTGGACAGGATAGAGCGGAGAGTACTGGACTCCAATCCTATCATGGAGGCCTTTGGTAGGACAGAACATTTTCTGAGGATGAAAGTGTGAACACTCGCTCATCAGCTGTTGTCCCATTTTGCAGGAAATTCTTGCACGCTCCGCAACAACAACAGCAGCCGATTTGGGAAGTATATCCAGCTACAGCTAGACAGGTACCTCTCCTACATATCTGAGATGAACTTAGGTGTTTAGGTCCTTTTGTTTAACGTAACATCCACTTTTTATACGGAGGTGTCAGCTGTTAGTCGGGGCTTCGGTGCAAACGTATCTCCTTGAGAAGACGAGGGTGGCCTGTCAGCCAGCCAATGAAAGGAACTTCCACATCTTCTACCAGGTGAGTCAGCAGCCCTGTGCAGAATCTCATCCCCTCACAGGGTCTTCATATGTGCAGACCTGAGGGATGAATGTGTTTCAGATGATGAAAGGGGCCACGGATGAGCAGAGAAAAGAGTGGAAGATGTCACATGACCAAAGTTTTGTTTGGCTGCCGAATTCTGAGAAGCAAGTCGAAGGTTGGTATTTAATTTTTTATGTGCATAAAGACGCTGTTTTTCACAGTCAAGAACATTTTTATGCACTGTCGTCTTTTCACTACACAGCATCCTTTTAAAAAATGTTTTCTTTTTGTGTTTTTTTTAACAGAAGATTGTTTTAATGAGACGGTTGAGGCAATGGTTCATCTGGGAATCAATGAAGAAAAACAAAGGGAAATATTTAGGGTAATGAAAACCTTTTTTCTTCTTGGTTGATCATTGAAAAGCAACATATCAATGTTTGATAATGTAATAGAAATATTTTTACTGGAGCAGTTGTTACGATTACCTTGAATAATCACCCTGGATCCTTCTTACAATTTATTTTAAACGCATTGATATAGTCACACTGTCATACTTTTTTTTTTTTTTCATTACAGATTTTAGCTGGGATTCTTCAGCTGGGGAATGTGAGTTTCTCTTCCTCATCAAATGAATCGCAGCCGTGTGACCTCAATGAGCAGTCGGAAGGTATTTGATGTGATGAGTATTATTTTTAATAATCCTTTTACACAGAGAAGTTCTTGGAAAATTAAGTGGTACATCTAGAACAATGCAATACAACAGATTCTCTTTGATCCTCTCATTTCACTTGTGCTTCAGTGAATGAATGACATCCTCTGTCTGTGTTTCAGACTTTTCGCAGAGAGCTGCAGAGCTTCTTTGTGTCTCTGTTGAGGAGCTCCGGACGTGTTTAAGGGTGAGGACTCTGAAGGCGGGGAACCAGAGCGTGCTCAAGCCCTGCTCCCAGGCAGAGTGCAGTGTGAGGAGGGACTGTCTGGCCAAGGTCATTTACGCCCAGTAAGAATGACAAGTGGTTTCGTTTTGGTTTGTCAGGCGCTGATGTTTTGTCATGATGTGTGGGGATGCAGGAGCCTGTTTTTGTGGGTCAAAGCTGATGTAAACCATCATGCTTTTTTGTTTATATTAAACAAAGAAGTGCATTTGACATGTCTGTTTATCAGTATTAACTACACAGTAAGTACTTTGTGTTGCTATTATATTCCTATGAAATCCCCTCTGTTACATTAATCACGCTCCTTTTTTCACCAGATTATTTGAGTGGGTGGTTACGTTCATCAACAACAGCATATGTGCAGAAAAATCTACATGGTGCAACTTTATAGGTGAATGTTTAACTTTTCTCAGGCAGCTGAAGACAAACAAAGTTTTTTGCTTACTGTAGTCTCAACCTCTGTCCTCTGAAACCTGCAGGCGTGCTGGATGTTTACGGCTTTGAGTGTTTCAACATCAACAACCTGGAGCAGCTTTGCATCAACTACGCCAACGAGAAACTCCAGCAGCACTTTGTGGCACATTATCTGAGAGCTCAGCAGGTAGCGTCTTCATGCTGGACCTCCACAGTTTCATGGCGATGATCAGCCCTCAGACATTCAGGAGGGGGGATTAAGTTCATCAAACCTGGCAATTATCAACAGCTTTTCTCAACTCAACTCGTGTGTGTGATGTGAGAAATAAATATATTTAGATATTAAAGTTAAGTGTGGCTTCTCTCAGGAGGAGTATGTTTCAGAGGGGTTGGAGTGGTCCTTTGTCAAATACCAAGACAACCAGAGCTGCCTGGACCTCATAGAGGGAGCCCCTGTCAGCATCTTTTCTCTTCTTAATGAGGTACGGTGGGCATTTGCTTTTGATTTATTTACTTTTAAGTCAGCAGAGCGACAGCATTCTGCATCTCACAGTAGTTTCCTAGTTTGTGGGCACATACACAAGGCAATAGAATGAAAGCAAATGATAGTTCATCTGCAACCACACTGGAGTGAGACTCATGTACATCGTGTTTAACGTCATATCAGTTTTTAATTTATAACCTCCTGAGAAGTAGCTGTGATGACGCAAGATACACAGCATGTCTTTTTATTTGATCTGAAATCTACAAGGATTTAATTTATTAATTGGTATAAATACTTTTCTCTGGAAGGAGTTCAAGACTCTTTGGTTAATATTATAGCGAGTCAATGTTGTGTCTTCCTTTCTTGTTCTAAAGGAGAGTCGCCTCAATCGAGTCTCGGATGCCAAAATGTTGAGGGTTCGTTTAGAGAAGGAGCTCGGTGATAATAAGAACATCAGCTGGGACAAGTTCAGCAAGGTGCCACATTTCACTGTGACCCACTATGCTGGCAAGGTTAAGTACCAGATAGAGGGCATGGTGGAGAAAAACAAGGTAAGAAACCTTTAAGGGCAAGGTAAAAAAAAAAGGACCCATCTGTCTATGTGCTTGGCCTCAGCTGCTTTTGGTGTTTTAGGACCCAGTTCCACCAGAGCTCATCAGCCTGCTTCAGACGTCCGACTGCCCCCTGCTACAGCAGATCTTTACTGACTTGGAAACTGGGAACCCAACCACCAAGGCTCTGAGTAAAGTCACTGTGGTGTCCAAGTTTAAGGTAGGGGCAAACTCAAGCCTTCATCAGTTATCCCAGCTCCGGTTGCAGTACAGATGACGTAAACATCTGATTGTAGAACTCACTGGAGAGCCTGATGAGGATCCTCCACAACACAACTCCTCACTACACCCGCTGCATCAAACCTAACCCCGAATCAAAGCCGCTGACCTTTAAAAAGGAAGAGGTGGGTGCTATGATATTCAGCGTGCATCCTTTTCATCATCAGAGAATGAAAAAGCTCACTTTGTTTTTCATCCTCTGTCAGGTTATAGCGCAGTTGGAGGCTTGTGGGATCGTGGAGACCATTCACATCAGTGCTGCTGGCTTTCCAATAAGGTGCTCTTGTTTTATTCATTAAATGTCACATTCAGTTTGGTTTTATCTCTTTTTTTATTTTATTTTTTCAAACTTATTTTCTTTTATCACCAGGGTTCCTCTCGGAAGCTTCTTGCAGCGTTATGGACTGATAACAAAATACAGATCAAGGCGTCACAGTGTGGGTCAGTGCTGTGCGTCTTACCCCTGAATCACTTTGTTTAATTTTTGCATGTAAATTGTTGGCAAATAGTGATTTTATTTCATCTCTTTAGGTCTGCTGGTATATTCCTCTTTCCCCTCTTTAACCCTCTTAGTGAATGTGATCCTCAGTTCTGTGCTCTCCTTGGGACTTTTTATTAGTTTCAAAACAAGATTTTTTAACATATTTTGCAACAGCTTAAGAACTTTCCAGGTAAATGCATGTCTGACGGAACCAGCTTTGCATGCGTTTCTACTCACTCTTTGCTATTAGTTCATTATTTTCACTTCAGTTCAACTCTGTGGCTTACTCACTGGCAGCTTAGTTTATCAGTATGCCTCTATCGTAAACAAGTATTCCCTTTGTCTGATCATGAACATTTTACACATTCACATTTTAGTGAAAATTATTTTTGCAAAAAGAAAAACAAACATTTAGTGCTGTTGGAAAAGCACATATAGTTCTAGTTGTTATTTTTAATGAGGCCGATGACTGTATTGTTTTCAGGAAGGTTAAATGTCAAATAATAATTTAGTCGCTGATCATTTTCTGCACATTCCTATTGACAAATGTACTTTCATGATAACACATTAACAGTTTTGTCTAAAAACTTAGCATGCCTTTACTAACATTAAAGCAATGAGCTAAACTTTGAGGTAGTTGTGTTAAACTTTAGAGCTGCTTCATCTTCTTATTTGTAACATTTCTCTTCTACTCTGAATGATGATTTAAACTGCAGGATGCTTTGAATTAACATAGTGATGATCTCAGCAGTTTTTTTTAAAACTCCTCTCACATTTTTTATCTGGCTGTCAAAAATTTGCCAATAATTCTGAATCTTCTAACATTTTAGTGCTGTAATCTCATTCTTTCTTTATTCTGTCTTAGATCTGAAAGCTGACAGCAACAATGAGCTCCATCGGGAGGTGGAGAAGGTTCTCAGTGTGATGTTGCACCTGTCCTGTGATGGACGCACATCGATGGTTCATCATGGAAAGACAAAAGTGTTTCTTACTCAGGCGATGGTCTGTATATAAGGAAACATGAAAAATCTGCCTGCAAATTCATGAAATAATCAAGTCTAATTTCTGTTGGATCGTGTTCAGCCTTGGGTGGATGTCGTAAATCAGCTAACTGGCCTGACTTGTCTCACAGCTGGATATACTGGAGGGTCAGAGGAGGAAGGTCCGGTCTCAGAGTGCCTTCATCATCCAGTGCTGCTGGATGCGGTATCAGCGACGCAGACGCCTCACCCGCCGGAAATCTGCTACTTTGATCCAAGCAGGTAAACTGCTAATGCCCTCACCAGGCCCCACTGAGTAGGATCAGCAGAGCTGGTCTCTGTGACCTGCCAACAGGAGCCAGCTGGCAGTGTGTGTACACAGAGCCTGCCTGTCACAAATAAGGCGCAGTCTCATTAACTCCTGGTGACACGCGTTCTTTTGATGCCTCGTGTGAATGGGATTGTATGAGCTGTTCTTCCTACAGCTCAAAGCTGGTGCTTGATAAGCCAGCAGAACACGTGAACGTCTCGGTTGGATGTTTAATGTGATTTCCTGCCTGCAGCGGTGCGCTCCTGGCTGGTCAGGAAGCAGGTCCAGAGGTGGAACAGAGCAGCCGCGGTCATCCAGACCACCTGGAAGAAATGGAGGGTGAGATTTAGGAAGGACATTAAACACTTTAGCCTCTTGTTCGTTCTTTGTTCAAAGTGGAAAGTGACACACCAGGGACCGTGTTTCTATTTGGCAGACACTGCTGAAGTCCCTGGCAGATGCAGAACTTGATGATGCGGAGGACCTGGTGGAGGAGGACGTCCCCAAACTGAACCCCGTTGTTAGGGAACGGGGATCAGTGCAGCTCTCCAGCATCCCAGAACCGGTCCCCGTGCGGGGCTGGCCCATGGGCCTGGCCCTGGCATCCGCCCCATCCATCACAGTCTCTCTGACAGCCACGGGCTTCCAGAAGATAGTGTCTGTGATGACCTCCCTCAACCTGCCATCCCGGAAAGGCGAGTACAAGGTGAACACCAACCAGTACAAGCAGGGGCTCGCCTCCATAAGGGCCAAACCCAAGGTGAGGACAAACCCACCCACGCTCAGTGTGTTTTCAGATCAACTGTGGGATATTTCATCTGTTGACTTCTGCCTCCTGCATAGGGTTCTGTTAAGCTGCACTATCAGCGATCTCCACTTCTGTATGCTGACATGCAGCCAGACCTGAAGACTGAGGTGACCGGCTTCAATGAGATCCTCTTGGAGAAAACTTTTTGAAAACTCCATGTAAAAACAGAAAGTTAATAGAAAGATGCTGATTTTATGTCAAACCACTTTAACCCTGCTGCATTCAGGGACACAGACACAAGTCCAAAAAACCCCACATGATTATTTTTTACCAAGTGGTCGGGCATTATGATGCAGTGTTAACAAATCAAAAGCTCCTGTGCATTTGGAGCTATTTTAAGAATTTGTGCCACATTCCATATGTTGATGTAAATGCAGTACATGACAAGCAGTCACTTAAAGAAACTTATTTTTGTGTCATGTGGCACAACCTTTGCACATTAAGAAGCCAAAAGGCAGCGGGTTCTTCTCTGACTGCTCCCTCTGAATCACAACAGCGTGGATCAGTGCATCAGGCCTCGTGGAAAGTGCCTTTCCTAAAATCTACAGGCAGTGGGCTCCAGTATTTATTCAGGTTATTATTTATCTTTTTTTACGTTTTGGAAGGTATATTCAGATTACAGAGATGATCATCTACGATTTACTTATTCTGTGTTTGATGAATGAAAAAAATGAACAAAGAATTGCACTTGTAAAGAGCATTTTGCACATAAAAACAACGCACATTTCCTTACAAACAGAATCATGACATGAACTGGGAGACTACACTGAATATAAACAGGGAAATGATCAAGAAGGGTCTGCCATGTTGTGTACCCAAAAAATATGTGACCTGTCACATAATGTGTGGGTCCTCATTCAATGCAAATTCCAACGTAAACCAAAGTCTTTTAACTGCAGCGTTGGTGATGAGCAACAGACTTCTCTTTACTCAGATTCAGTTTTAGCATAAAATATAAGTATATTCGATTTTTTTCGGAGCTTTGTGGATGCATCCGGGTGATTGTAACGGTTCAGTTGTAGCCTGTGCACTCTTAACCAGGTGTGTTCAGTAGGAACATGTGTAAATAACTTAGATCAGTCACATCTAAACCAGCTGAATGGTGGTTGACACCAAAGCTCTGGGCCTGGGGCGTCTTTGGGCTTGAGTTTTCATCATTTAGTTGCAGCTTTTGTGGTGTGACAGGATCTGCTGCTCCAGTTTGCTATTTATCAACCTGTAAGTGGTGTTAATGTTGTAGCTGATCGGTGTAGACACACCTTATGTGCTGTTTTGTGTACCCCAATTACTTTAATATTGAAAAAAATAAACACACACTTTACCTAGATCTTTATTTGAAAATTATGTACATTATGTGGAATAAAAAAAGAAAATATGCAAGTATGGATTTACAAATCATCCCTGGATGTTGAAGCTTCCGCGTCACTTTGGACAATTTTCAAACACTGATCTGAAAATTCAACGAAAAGAGGCTCCTGCATGGCGGCCCTCATGGCGTCGGCCTTGTTCTCCGCACTGTCGACAGAGGCCAGCAGCTGTCTCAGGTGGGGGTTACACAGAAGCTCTCGAAGCTCTTTTGACTCACCTGAAGGAGAAAAAAAATAACCTGTAGTGTCTGGATATTTTCCTGGTTCTGGACTTTTTCATTTTTATCTGCCAACGTGCGTGAAATAAGAGCAGAAAATACCCAACAGCTGCAGCCTCTGCGGAGGCACTTTGTCGATGATGCCGTCTTCATGCAGAAGGTCGTCCACACTCCATGGCTCAGCGGACACTGCGAGCATCAGGGTTCAATACACGTTAAAAACCACATGGTATCCAGTCTACCAAAGGGATCGTTTTCATAACAACTTCAATACGATCAGTGAATCAAAAGAAAGGAGCACAAAAAATTTAACAAAGTCACACCGTGATTTGGTTGGTTCAAAGGCTAAAAAAGTCTCCTTATACTCAAAATTTCTCAAACTTTGAATCCCCCCACAAATGTTTTTCTTCTTAATGCCATAAATCCACCTGTTGAGGCAATTTTTTTTCACTGATTCTGTTTAGTTCGATTTGCTCATTGATAATACTGCAAACCACACTTGTCATGGAAAACCACCTAAACTGAACTGTGACGAGCCGAGTGGAGCAGAGCAGGTATAATGGAAAAGTCCCATTTGCACTTTTGAAAGTAACATTTCTTGTTTGTGGTTGCCATGTTTCAAAAAGAAGCTCTGGCCTGGAAAAAACCAGGAAAGTACCAAATATAAGCAGAAGGATTTCTTCAAATATGAAAACATCCTGCGAGAGCTTACACTACGAAGGGAACCCATCACTTGTTTGATGGTGACCCATATAAACATTAATAAGCTGATCTCAAGTTAACTTTTCAGACACACTTGATAGTAAAACCACAAATATTTTGAAGTAACAATACCTGAGCTGCTGCCATCTGAGCACTCGTGATTTCGAGTTGAATGATTTTTAACAGGAGTGCAGGAATCTATGGACAGGGGAAAAAAAACAGATGACAAATCTGTTTCATCACGACAACGAAAAAGGTCAGAGGTCAACACTATAGAGATCAATAAGGTACTCTAACACTAACCTTTATGCTTCTTGTAACAACCAAGTGAACAACTGCGAGAACCACAAAACAAATTGATCAGACACAAATCTCATTAGAACACATTTTCGATCATTGACTAAAACACAACTGGTTGATTCTTCATTCCAAACAATTTAGAGAATAATAAACAATATCTCCTGCAGTAAAAATCAAAATGATGGTTTGACCCTAACGGGACGCCGTCCCATGTGGTGGGGACAAATTCTGCTGATGTGCTCATGGCTTCTCAATATAGGAATATAATTTGAGAGCAATGTATTTAGTTTACTTCATTTAAATATTATACTCATCTTTATCATTTTAATTATAAACGTTTCAGTGTTTTCTATTACTACTTTCTATTTTCTATTACTAAATCGTAATTTTGAATGCCGTATCTTAGTTATCTACCATTCTTTAGGAGCACTTACTGAAAGAATCTTAAATATAAAGTAATATTATAAAATACAGCTAATTTTCTCCAGTTTCCAAAATGCCTTAATCTCAATCATAAACAAAACAAAAAAACATCGTAAACAAAACAGAAGCTAACTTGCTGTTAGCTCGTTAGCAAACTTCACTTACTATCGTATTTTACAGGCTGGACATCTGTATTTTGGCGTCTGCTCCCTGCACACGTTGCATATCTGCATTTTTCAGGCAATTCAGGTTTGAACATAGGCGAAATAGTGGGTTCGACGGTCTGGGTGATGTGCCAACTGCCAAACTTGAAATGACTTCCGCTTTCCTACGATGTCCTTCAGAATAAAAGCACTAGTTTCCGGTTAAGACCCACCGAAATAATACCCAAACATCAGGAAAGCATTTCCTACTGTTGAACTTTGGCAACTTTTTAATGTTGCACCTTTCAATCTAAATGCACATTTCTCTTCTTTTCCTTCCTGTTGTGCCTTTAAACATGTTGTTTTAAGAACTAATTCCACTTTTATGTGAAGAGGGGAGTTTGTCCCTGGGCAGGTACCACACAAATAGGGAGAATGTTTCGAAACTGAAGAAATAGTGGGAAAGATTGTAAGGCCAGACGGTGTTTTCATGATTAAACCCATGATTTAGTTTTTTTTTTTTTTTAATTCATGGATTTATAGGACAATGAAATAGTTTTTAGGGAATTAAAATGAGCTGAGTGCAAACTTGTGCTGCACATAACTCTAAAAATTGCACAAAGTGTTTATTTAAAAAAGTTACATATTTGAAAAGAGTTCTTTGGAAGCATCCGTGGAAATCATAAGTATTGAATAGCTGTTTAATAGTGTATTATTATATTAAAAATATTAAATTAATCTTAAGGTAATAACTATAATTTCATGTGCTAATAAAACAGAAACATTGGTCTTGTTTAAAAACAACAATGTTTTATTGGTACAATAGATAAAAATAAATTTTACACGTGGACATATTCATACAGTTTTACACAAACAACCACCAATAAACACACCCTTGCCCTACATAGCTTAACACAAACTATTCTTGCACAGCTGTAACTGGAGAAGGGTGGGTCTGGTTACAGTGTAGGAATGGAGGGCGGCCTCGTGACCGATAAACAGGCACGTTCCTGTGTCACAACGCTCCACTTGCTGAATCAGGAAAAACACAAACACTTGGCCATGATCAACATCTGAATTCCAACACCACGAGTCCGGATCTGGGCGGAGATGAGAGTGAAATCACCATTAAAAATCAACATAGTGCTTTAAAGAGCTTCAATGTGCATTTCTTTTTACTATGAATTGTATTTAGAAAGGCAAATGAATGCTTAAAGTGCAAAAAAAGTTATATATATATTTTTGTGTGTGTGTGTAAACCATTATCCTGCCACAGTTGAGACATTTCCCCCTTCAAAATGCTTTATTTTCCATTATTAGAATTTGCTGGACGAATTATCCTGAATACATTTTCATCAATCTAGACAGGAGTCCCCATTTCATCGAGTACAAATTAAATGGAAAAAACGAAAAGGGAAAAGTGCCTCGTCCATATATGGCTGCAGATTTGTGGCTTGTGAAAAACAACAACAACACGAATCCCTCGTGCACCATTTTCTGGCTGCAGCCTTCATCAAACGGCGGTTTGTGATCAGACAGCTGTACCAGTCTGCAGGTGCTGTTACACCTACCCGTCAGCACGATTAAAAGCCATCACGACGAGGAGCTCTTGGTTCGCCTGCGTTTCTCTTGGCTGTTGTGAAATTTCTCTGCTATCTTCCTCTCGTGTCCAGAGGGGCAATGGCGGTTGGTGTTCAGCTCCATCTCCCTCTTGGTCCTCCCTTTTCCGGCAGCGTGGCCCGAGTACTCGTTCAGGTTGTAATAGTCATATTGGTCGTAGTGGGCTTCCTCGAAAGAAGCAAATCTTTCCAAATCTGTAGCCATTTGGGGACAGGCTAAAGCAGCTCTTGGTGAACGGGTCTCAGGAGCTAGTAAACAGCTGATGTCACCCCGTGTTTATATACACGAGGTCACGTGACCACGCCTGCTGGCCGCTTTGCTGAGGAAGGGATTTTTGAGCTGTTTGCTTCAAAACACATTCACTGTAAGACACAACAACTTACTGAGAATGTACTTTATTTATGAATGCACCTATTTTGGAAACATTTTTATGAAACGGCTGACCGGTAAAACTACAACAAATCAGTAATTTAGGGCTAAAATAAGTATTTTAAAGTGTCGTTTTAAAAAAGACCGAATAAAAATAGATTGAATTATGAAAATCTTGCTAATTTACGATAGTTATTTCAGACGTAAAGCTATATTAAGGATATACCTGCCATCTTAAACCCTCTGATATGTTATTAGAATTGGATTCAAATATCCCGAACCCCTGAAATGAATGAAACCAAACGATAGTGTTAAAAGAGACACGAGAAATACTTTGAAATTAACTTAACTTTTAGATTATCTTTTGGCCACTCCTATATACTACTACTTTGTCCTCAAAGTGCTATGATTTGTTCTGTGAAAATATCAACAAAAGTTTCTAATGTCTTCAAATTGTTTTTATGATATTGTAGCTTGTCAAACTAATTTATATTCAATGTGAAAAATTTAATATTTATCATTTTTCGCGATTTATTAAAGCAGTGTGGATTTTTTTATTTATTTTGAATATTATCAATTTATTCATTCCAATGTTCAACAGAAGTCAAACGATCCACGCGGGCTCAGATTATTCCCATTTCTTGTTGAACGTCCCCACGGCCCCTCTCCTCCCCGCGGGGCTGAGGGAGGGCTGCCCGTGGCCGGACTGTTTTGGTGGCTCCACGCGGCCCGCCCCTGACGGCGTGGCGCGTCCTGACGTTTTTCCACGTCGCAGCTCGGCTGTGCCTCACAGGCGGAGTGGGCTGCGTGTGAATGCGTGTCTCCAGCTAGGCCACAGAGCGATGGCGGCGCCCGTCCTGAGAGTGTCCACCCCGAGGTGGGAGAGAATAGCCAGGCTCCTCGTCTGCCTGCTGGGGATTCTGCTCTCTCTGTACGCGTTTCACGTCGAGAGGGAAAAGGGACGGGATCCCAGCTACAAGGCCATGTGCGACATCAGCGGCTCCATCAGCTGCTCCAAAGTGTTCAGCTCAAGGTAATTTGAATTCAGCAAAGAGCGCCTTCTGTGGCGCCCACTGAGGCGCTCTGCTATTGTGGCAATCTGGGAAGGGCTGCCCCGCTTTACGCTGTCAAATGCCCCCCCAGCTAGCGTCGGGACTACCGGGGCTGAGCCGAAAAAAACGGAGGAGCAGACCACGGCCGAAGCAGTGCCGAGGGATATTTGGAGGAAAAAACAACCATGTTGAGAACAGTTAAACGCCAGCTCGGCGTTTAACAAGCAGAGCGTTAGCTTTCTGGCTAAATCAAGCTAACTTTGCTAACAGTTAGCCAAACAGCATTATAGCTAACTTTCCTCTGTCAGCCGGGGCTTGCTATTAATTAACACTGACACGTCAGGCTCGTGCCAGACGACCACATTATCAACGTTTTTAGTAATAAATGACCCACACCGGGTAGTTTGTGAAAGGCTTACACATTAGAAACACCAACTTCAGCCCTGAAGTTGATAGCTTGTGCTGACTAACGATTGTTGCTGTGTTTGCTGCTGACAGAAACAGGGGCTGTCGTGGTTAGCCCTGACTTGTTGTACTTTAAATTAGTACCCACCTGGATGCCTCCCACCTTAGCTGCCGTGCTAATGTCACCGGCTGTCAGGTTTCTTTAGGTAAACCCTGCTGGCCCACGCACAGGGACAGAGCACTGGCTCAGAGGTCAGTGGGGAGGCATCAGACATTTGGAACCAGTGAAGCTATGAACCCTCAGTTTAGCATATATCTGCTGCCACAGTGTCACTTATTTATTCATTCATGATGGGAGAACATCCAGTCTCTGAAAAAACACGATCCAAGCTGCCATACTGGTTTTGATGTGGCTATGGGACTGTAAATGAATAGACTGCACCCTTAAAACCATTGAGATCCTGAACAAAGTAATCTTCACAACCTGGAATGCAAACTAACTTCATTTTTGTTGTCTACCTCAAACAAGCTGGGAAATATAAGTTTTTTCTTCTGCAATTTCTTCTCTCTTAGCAGAGAAAAGTGCCATAGTTATGGCATTAGTTCTGCATGGTTGCATTTTTGTGTGTTGAAAGGCAGTGCTTAATATGCAACGGTTGAGCTTCTTGCATTTGCACCCCATCTTTAAACACACACCTGGAGCACGGTTGATGTTGTTGTGGGACATTGACAGCAGAGCCAAATGCTTCAGATGGATTTGCACATTAAAACATTGGAAAATTCAGTTCAAGTGATTTAAACATACAGGAGCACACCCAATCGTATCTGTAGATCTTTGTGTGTTGAGGCTCTTTGGGTTTGCCGGCATGCCTGGAGCTTTCCCACTGATTTACTGATACTCACTGATTTGTTTGGGAGTGCCACAGTGCTAACTGTACACACATGGTATGAAATGTCTAACAGATAAATGTCCATGCTAAATGTTAATTGTTGTGTAAAACTTAAAGGATGTCTCAGATCTTTGTGGGCAGGATGCAGAGGCAAAAAAACATGAGCATTTTTCTTCATAGAAGTTCAAATTCATTGAAATCTGGCTGCATTTGAAATATATTTCTGTTTTTTAAGTAAAACTGTCAATGTACTGTCAATGAACTTTTTCCCCTTTAAAAAAAACAACATTTTTACAGATCTGAAAATGAAACGGGGAGGAAAACTTAAAAATAATGAATGATTATAAGCTGTTTTTCTGCTTCTGTTCCAGGGACAGTTATGCCCTTAAGCTTTATATTAACATGTAGACGCCCTCCTGGGAATACTTCTGGGACACCTCCTCAGATTTTGCACAAATGGCTGTTTGGACTTAAAGATTAAATCATCGCGATTGATAAATTGAGTCCAGGTTTCATCAGTGATCAGATAATTGTGGGCGACGGTGTAGAAACTTTGCTCCCTGCTTCCACATTTTCGTTGTGATGAGTCAGGACTAGTTTTATCCAGGAAACATGTCCGTGCCTATAAGCCAGTATTTCCTCAATGAACAAATACAACAGATGGGGTGGGGGGTACTTTTGTTTGTTTGTTTTTTTGCCTGTCGCTGTCTCACAAACCCAGTACATGCCTCAAGGTGCTCAAAGTTTCTCCATTGGGATTTCCCAGCTTGGGATAAATAACAGTATGTCTATCTATCTATTGAATGTCTTAATCTAAAATCTGTCTTTATAGTCCAGTGTTTTTTACACTGAAATTCCTCTATGTTGCACATTTTACTCATTTAAAAAAAACTCTGAATGTGGCCACAGCTTTTATATGCAGATGTGATTCTTTTACTCAATGATGCTTTTTTTCCTGCTCTAGGTGGGGTCGAGGATTTGGCCTCTTGGGCTCAATTTTTGGGAATGACAGCGCACTGAACCAACCCAACAGTGTCTATGGGATTCTCTTTTATGCCTTTCAGCTTCTACTAGGTGAGTGTTGTTTCAGCTAGAGTAAAACAGGAGCTAAATCTCGGTAGCCTTTGCTCCAGCTACAAGCCCTGACTCAGCTCCTTTGCCTCCGAGTCGCAGCTATATTTGACCAAACCTGACTCACATGACGGGGGCATCATGTTAAATGGGACTGTACACTTAAACTGAAAGCTCACTTAAACAAACTGCAGTCGCCGCTGTTTCTTTAGGCCTTCAGTTAATTTCTGCTGACATTAGATGTCCGTACAGCTGTTCTATCGATGGCTGTGGCTGTGAGTGGCAGCAGTGCCACTCGCCGCCTGGATGCCTGTGTGCGGGGTGTTTTTCTTCTTTAGCGCTGCTTGTTTTAACTTGAACGTGTCTTCCTCCCTTTTGGTCACAGTCGCCCTCCTCCCTTTGGCGCGGTGAGGGTGTTGCTGACTCACTGGTGCTGGTTTGACATGTTTGCCTGCGGAGTGGCCTGCGGGCCGGCCCGGCCACCTGGGGGCTGGGGCAGAACAAGAGGTCCTTTTAGCCGCAGCACTTACGCTCATTTTACTAACACAAACGCGGCTCAGTTAAACCGTGCTGCCACAGCGGGCCAACATTTCCATATTAAAGACGACACCAGTTAGTCTCGGCAGTTAGAGTTCCCTCATGGGAGTCGGCATGAACCCAAACGGAGCCTAACCAGGGCTGGAATGGCCGGACGAAGCCACCGTGCAGCCTGGACATGTTGCAAAATGTGAATTTAGTCCTAAAGTTGTGGCTTCTGATGAAACACAACGCCTGGATCTTTGGACAGTCGTCCGAGTGTGAGCGGATATTTAGAAACTGCTCTATGAACGCATGTCTTCACTGTACTAACACCTGTTTCTGTGCGGGCCTTAAGAGCAAACACAGCTCTTATCTTAGCAGTTTGTTAAAAAAAATTCACAGGGAGAGTCCATGCAGGTATTTTGCTTTCGGTGGGGGAACACCAGCCCTCGGCTGTCTGTCGTGGGAATGTTGAGCCTCTGATGGAACACAAAGCTGTGCTGAAGTCTTGAGCCAAAGAGGCACCGGTCACTTCTGTGCATATAGTTTCCAAACCACCAGACCTTTTCCTGGCTTTCTGAAGATGTTTCAAAGCTGTCATTGTTCTCTATATTCAGTTCATTTGGTTAAACACTTAAACACTGAGCCAGAGGTGAAACACTAATGTGTGCTCTCATAGCAGCTCAGCAAAGAAACTATTTTGAATGGCATCTTTAGACACTTTGTTACTTGCAGCCTCTCTAACGTCAAACCATATGTTTCCACTTCTTTATCTGGATCTCTAAAAACAAGTTCACAGAGAGCAGTTTGACAGCACCAACAGAGGGCTTCCCTTAAACTTGTCCAGTGGAGGTTAAAGAAAAGGGAAAAAAACAGATGGGCAGAGCCAAAAGTGAAATCCCTAAGAAGAAAAAAAAAAAAAAAAAAACATCAGCAAAGACCTGACACAGAACCTGAAATGCATCTGAACCTCCGTCTGACCCATCTACTGTTGGTCCAAGTCAGAAATGGTCTCCATGGAAGGGCAGCGGGGAGAAAAGGCATAGCTAAGTCACACAAGCAGTGGACTAAGAATAAGAGGCAGCAGGCCTGATGGAGGGATGGATCCTCCCCAGAGCCGGGAGCTCAACATTACTGAAGTGTGAGGGATCAGAGGAGAGGACCAAAGGCAGCCGGGTTGTCCTTTAAGAAGCCTGGGGAACTGTTCCTGAGGACTCTTTAAAGAAAAACCAGTTTGTCTCTGAGGGGTCCAGACTGTGCTGTAAAATAAAGGGCCTTAAACCAAATATTCACTTTAAAGCTAGTTAAGATGCCAAAAAATCATATAAAATGTAGTATTTCCATTAGTTTGCTGCGACTCATTGTTCTCTTGGCCGGTGTTAGAAAGAAACAAAGAGTGGCTCAAGACTTCTGCACAGTCCTGTGTGAGGCAGAAACAGCGAGGTGGGTCAGACCTTCATCATGTGAGCGTCTGCTCCGCGCCGGGGCCGAGCGCCGTCACGTGGAGCTGCACCACGTGTGAAAAGAGGCCCCGAAAAGAGCAGCGTCATCGTTCTGCTGGTGTGTTGACGGTTGTCTTCTCTCCCGGCTAAGACCCAGTTTGTGTTTCTCGCCGTAGGAATGACTGTCAGTGCAATGGCCGCCCTTTTTCTCATGACGACGTCCATCTTGTCGGTGGTGGGTTCGCTCTACCTGGGCTACATCCTCTACTTTGTCCTAAAGGACTTCTGCGTCATCTGCATCACCACATACGCGCTGAACTTCATTCTCTTTACCCTCAACTACAAGCGACTGGTTTACTTGAACGAGGCCTGGAAGCAGCAGCTGCAGGCCAAGCAGGACTAAGCTGCCCGGAGAAAGGCAAGGAAAATACAACAATCACAACAAAAAAAAGAAAAGAAATGTGACCTCTGAACATTTGACTTGCCACCAGGAGACCTTGCTTCCAAAACAATGTTTTGTTCTGCTGTGTGTTCAAAAAAGAAAAAAAAAGAAGAAATTTAACTTAAATGTTGGGCCTGACATCTCATAGTTGATTGCAACCACTGAAGGATTTGTAAGTGAAAGATGATCTTTTAATTTCTCCTTGTTTAATCGTAGACTCACATAAGGGGCTGGTGGTGGGTACATGTGTGTGTGTCTGTGCGTGTGTGTGGACACGACATCCCAGCAAACGGAGGCACACACCGGTGGACAGCTCGCATTTGAACAAAAAAAGGACGGCAGAGCGGAAGAGAAAATCAGGACGATAAGCTCGAAAAGGTTAAAGGAAAAAAAAAAAGAAGCTCCTTTTTACTGCACAGCGCATCTGCACTAAAACCCAGATCCCAGAAACGGATCCTCAGATTAGAAAACACTCATTTGGTTTTGGTAGTTGGCAGATGAGGTTTGACGGCACGGCAAGGGGGGGGGTAATGATGAGAGGATTACCATTTATACCGAATAGTTTTTTTTTTCCTCCATGTTTACACTTTGTAGTACGTTTCTTTTTGATGAGGACCACTAAAAATAAAACAGGGGACTATGTGAGAATTGTGTGTAGATCAGTCAGATTGTTTGTTTTGCAACTCTGTAAATAGCTGCTGAGCAATATTCCAGGCTAGATTGTGATTTTTTTAGTGTTGACACGGAAAAATAATAATAAAATGAAATGGGGGGAAGAAAAAAACAACAACAAAAGCGAAACGGGAGGCGCGCCCCCGACGGCGGCCCCGGTCCCGGTCCAGTTGGCCGCGCGGCCCCGGTCAGCAGTCCGTCGTTCATCTGGAGGACTGTCGTTTCTTTTCTTCATGTTGTGTTAAAGCATTCCTGACCCCCCACAAGTGGGATCCATTGACTCATGTGCCTAAAGGAGCGTAAAGATGAATTACCAATTTGTTTTTCTTTTTTTCTTCTGTCAGTATTTTGGAAGGGGGGTGGGGGGGGGGGGGGGTCATGTCAACTCCCACTTTTTTTCCCCTCGCTGTTTGTACAGGCTCATGGATTTATTTTTACGACCATGACTTTGTAAATGAAGACACCTGTGAAGTGTTCCCCCCCTCCACAAGTCGCTCGAGGTAGCAAAAGGCTGCTGCACTGTGATTGTCTGCCTGAGCGCGGAGCGGCCCGGCGGCAGGAGCCCCCCCGCCCGCCCCCCCCCGGCGCCATCTGATGTCAGCTGAGCGGTAGCGGTGACCTCGTCCCGCCCAGTTACAGTTGGTGTGTGAAGACGTGGACAAAGTGACACTGTTTGTGTGAACAGCACGAAAATCCTCTCGGAAAACTGGACATTGCGTTTAAGCCATGTGTAAATTAACGTTTTTTTTTTTTTTTTTTTTTTTTTTTTTTCCTCCATCAGGAATGATGTGCAGGTTGAGTTGATCTAAACTAGAGCAGAGAGGGAGCTCAGAGCCGAGAAAGGGGAAGCGTCAGCCTTTACACCAAATGAAAAGTATCTTAACTTTCAGATCCTGACGGAGCGAATGATGGCCATTAGACAACCACACACGCCCTTTTAACAATCTGGAACAGTCATTATTTGATCCGTGTGAGTCATCTTCGGTAATAAACCATCTTATCGGGAGTTTTTTGTCACTAGTTTTCACACTTCCTCACATTTGGACCAGATTCTGTCTCCCAGGTGGCCGTCACAAAGAGCAGGCAGCGTTCAGGTGCTGACAGTAGCGGTCACATCTGTGAAAGCAGACTTCGCTTTAAGGCGGTAGCTTTGGAAATGTGCTCTGTTCCTGCATGTTGTGACCCCCTGTACGACTTGTAGAAGTTCACTGTTTGACATTTTCTAAAGCAAACATCATTTTTCCGTTTCTCTGTGGGGCGATGATATTTTAATCCTTTACTGTGACGATCTAATGTACTGTTCACCGTTTCACTATGTTTGTCCTCTGGGTTGGAGTCAACAACGTGAGTCTAACAGCTTCGATGGGCAACACTACTTATGAATAATCCACCTCGTGTTTTTTCTTTTGGGGAAAAACAAAAATCACAATGGGCCACTGAATTTACCCACAAAGCAACTTTGTGTAGTTGTTTAAATGTGCTTCTCTGAGAGAGAAAGTTTGAGTTCCCCAGTAAATGTTTATGAAGGAGTTGCTGCCTGATTTTTTGCACTGTACAGAAAAAGAAAAAAAGGCCCTGGTGGCTGTGCAGCAGAGCTACAGGTTTGTTTTTGTTTAGTTTTTATTTTTCTACCTGGATGGACACCACTGGGGTCTGCGTGGGGCTGTGCTCCCCTCACATAAAAAGGGTTCTGGTTTGAATCCCAGCTGGAGCCTCTTCTGGGAACTTTGGCTCCCACCGTCCAAAAGCATGCCCGTCAGGTGAACTGATGACCCTAAACTGACCGTTTTGAGTGTGGCGTTTCCTGTGATGGACTGGTGAACCGTCCAGCGTAGACTCCAGCCCCCCTCCCCTCCTGCTATCCTGAAAACAGGTGGATAAATATCACTGGCATAAAAGCAGTATAACCCATAATGGTCCTTAAGCTGCGGGGCTCTCCATAAACGGTGATCTCTGGTATTGCCTTGTCAGACCTCTGTCAGGGTCTTTCCTCGTTTCTACTCCCACAACCCACCACGCTGCCGTGGTTTCATCTGTTACTTTTTCCCCTTCACCAAGATCAAACTGACATAAGCAGCTTTCCTTCTGGTTAGACACATGTTTTGTTTTCTTTGACGAAGAACTGACAAATGTTCAATAGGCAGCCGCTGATGAGTCGGACCGTGTGCACCCCCCTTTACACTGAGCGGTGAAAACTCACTTTAAAGAAATGGGGGAAGGAAGGTGGAGCGTTTGACAGGCGATTTTAATGTAAAACTACTACATCCTCATAATTATTAATTTAGGCCCTGAGGTATAACTGCCATGTTAGTTGCATCACAAATGCCAACAAAAGTGCCTTCTGTTTGATCACTAGGCCTCGAGCCAAAGACGAGCAACAGTAATGCCTTGTAAAACCAAGAATGCTATCTGCAACGGGCACTTCTGCTTGCCTTCCTGAGGATGGAATCACATAAATTGGTTATTCCCAAAGACTTCAATTAAAAAACACACCGAAACAGACAAAATACCTGTCAAATCAAATCACTGGCCCCTCATTTCTCCTCTGGTTTTCTGTACTCCACAATAAGATTATTTTCTTTATTTTGTTAGCTAGACTTGTTAGCTAAGAATACACTGTTCAAATAAGATTGTAATGCCCCCTGCCCTCCCGTAATTAATTATGCCCTTTAGCTGTATAGACTGTTAACATTTGGGGTTATTTTAGTAATAAAAGAAAACGAACAAGAAAAAAAAACTAAAAAAAAAAAAAAAGTTGAGGGGTTGGAGGGCTCGGAATCCACGTGTTGGCGGAAAATGTTTATTAAAATTCTTTGTGGAGGAAAAACTCACTGGGTTTGCTTCTGTATTGCCAAATATGTTTTAAAATGCTGTATTTTCTTACATGGAAAAGTGTTACATGAATGGTAGGAGGGTGCGAAAAAAAAGAAAAAAAAACAAAACACAATTTTTGTTTAAAATCGAGCTTACCTTAAGGAGAAAACTGTGGAGCAGATTGACATGAGCAAATTTTTAACTGTCATTGTCATGCAGAAATGATCTACCATTAAAACATTCCCTCTGAAACCGTTTGTCACTGAAACTTATTGGGAATTGGTTCATAATAATGACTAATCTGAAAAGAGGGGCAGAACTTCTTGGAAAATATATGAATGGGTTTGTAATCAAATAATTACACATTCAGATAAAGTTGACGGAACGCCTTTTGCTCCCGCTGTTATATTTATGTACTATTTTTATTTCCCCCCTTTTTGTTGCCCTTCCTGACGCTTTAAAATGAGCCGATATTCTTCTTAATCTGTCAAAATGTCTCACTTTAAAATTTTTAAGTTTTCTGTGCTCTATTGTGAATAAATTGATAATAAATTGTTTATTTTTATTTCCATTTTAAACAGCCTCTCAGCCTTTTTGGAATCGGTGCTGTACTTGGACCAGACAGAGTTGACTGTCTAAACTTTGAGTGATTGTGGGGCCATATTCTGATCATACACCTTTTATTATTGTGTAATACATGTGGATATTATTTAAAAGGCCCATAAACAGCTGTGCTGATAGATTCTGTAGTAAGTTTGACATTTTTTTAAATGTAAATGTCGACAGTATCCTATAAATAAGGTCTCTGTATGTCTCTGTATGACACAAAGGTCAATCCTGTGACGAGGCAGCGTTGCTGATAGTGAGGAGTCCGATTAGGCTGATCAGGCCACAGTCAGCAGTGGTCACGTCACTTAACCCTTCAAACTGCTCCAAACGTTGCGCCACAGAAGACTGAGGACAGGTCAAGAGAAAAAGAGTGTGCAGGAAATGTAAAAATGATGCCCGCATTTTGTCTTTTTAGGTACATTTCCTTTATTGTCTCGTCCGAAACGTATCGAGCTGTTTCACTGTTTGTATTCACTTAGAAAAATAAACATTTCTCATCTGATTCAGCCTTGAAACTGTAGTTATCATTACACAAAGAAAACATCTGTCTAAAATCATGTTTAAAAAATAATGTTTTAAAAATTAAGAGAAAAATGTTGAAACTGTTCTTCTGTTTCTGCACAATGAGCACAGCCTGACGTCAGACTGTTTTTTACCTCCATTAAAATGCTGCTCTAAGACGTGTGAAACGAGCAGAGAGGCAGCTCTCATGCCAGCTATGCTGGCATCAAATTGTTGGAGAAAGATTTAGTCATTCTCCTTTTCCCATAAGCAGTAGAACATCCTGTATGAAAGAACAAACCCCTCCACTGGCTCACCTGGACTGGCTTTTAAACCGGCACATATGTTTAGCTGTGTGTTTGTGGTGCTGGGAACGATGACCACGGTGGTAAATGGTTTTGGTTTAATGCCGTTTTATCTGTTACAGGAGGTTACGGTTATCGAGCAAATATAGACCGAAAGGTGCAGACTCTGCCCTCACTTTAGGGTATTCATGTCTAACACTGCAAGAGACTTACCCGGTGTTAAACCACAGGCAGATTGATCAACACCAATCAGCCATAACATTATGACCACCTGCCTAACATTTCACACATAAAGGTCAAATGGACATTTTCCACTCATGCCTACTTAGCTTTACTCAACTTTGAGGTTTTCCCAGGAGAATACTGGATAGAGAGTAAGAGGTCATAATGTTATGGCCAAAACCCTCTTTGTTGACTTGTGTGGGTTTAAGATTTGAGAATTAATCTATAAATTAAAATAATTTTCATAGTTCTAATTAATTGAACTTAAGTTAAACTTAAGTTTAATGATAAAGCCTTTGAATTAAAGCTCTAAATCTAAACCTTGGAATGTTGATGTCAGCTGTACTGTAATGACACTGTAATATTGTGCAAACATGATTTGATCTTACAGCTTACATGAGTTTGAGCAGATGCCTTAAACGCCGGGTTCAAAGTGCACAGGGGTACTTGGTCCAGTAGGGGAGTCTTCCCGTTTCATTTGCCAGCCTCCAGTACCGCTCCTTCAGGATGAAAGCCGCTGCTTTGGGTTGTCTTTGGCGGCTGAAAATACCCTTCTTGTTCCCCACCACGCGAGTGATCCCTGCAACAGACAGACGGCGGGTTACCAACCAACAACAGAGGTGTTTTTCAATCTGGATAACATGATAAAGATGTGAGGAGATTCTTTCATTGTAAATTCAATATTTGAGTCAGAAGAAGGTAAAAATAGATGGCTATTTCAGAGCTGGCTTTGACATTTTGAAATGGTACCAAGGCCAGCGAGATGTCTGATACCTACAAAAAGGTATTTTTAAAGCAACAACTAGATTTGCCTTGCTTTAATTTTTTTCACAAAAAAAAAAGCATTTTTCTACATTATAATTAAATGTGTGTGATTTAGATCCTCAACACTGAACTTTATTTTAACTAGTTATTTTTTGTAATGAATGAATGCATTGTGCTCAAACATTTCCTGCATATGGACAGCTCATGTTAAAAAAAAGAAAAAGAAAAAAAAGTCTGGTCACAGGAATTAAGAAATGTAGGAAACTGGCAAACGTTTGACTTCTGTTAACAGACAAACTAAACAACCACAACAAGGAAGAGAGATTTTTTATCTTCTTAGGCAGGAAATAAAGTGAACAGCCAATGGCCTGAGATACCAGCTGGTCAAACTGGAAGCTGCGCACAACTTACCTTGAGTGGTCATGAAGTCGGCGAAGTTCCAGATGAGCTCGCCGATAACGTAGTGCTTCCTCTTCTGGTCGAACACGTCGTGGTAGCTCTGCAGGACGATTTTCTGGTACTCCTCAGTGAACATCAAGGGGGGGTCCTGAAAGTGAGAAGGGAGTTCGTTTTCCTGGTTTGTTCGGTTAAAAGTGTGAGAGCCGCTGCAGCTTCAGGATCCCTCGTAAACGTTAGGCCACACAAACTGCAGGTGGGATGTGCTGGTGTGTGAGTCCTCACGCTGTGGACCCCCGGCACCGCGTCTGCTCCGTATTCACTCTGGATGATGGGCTTCTTGTACTTTCCATACCAGTTCTCAAACTGAGTGTTGAGCTGGATAGGGATGACCTCCACGTGGCCGGGGTCATGGTACCAGGAGAAGTAGCTGTTCACGCAGACTACATCCACAAAGGCAGCCTGAGAGGGACGGCACAAACACACACCCAATCCTGTCAGTTTCAGCCAGACACTTTCTGAAGCATTTTCTCGAAGGTCTGCAGTTGATAATATGGCTTTTTATTTCTTGTTGTGATGCGTAGTCATGGTAACAGGAAACTTTTAACCATATGCAGTTGCTAACTGATCTCTCCCCAAAAAAAAAAAAAAAAAAGAGGGAGTTTAAAGCATTTTCCGAAATTCACAATTACTTTCTTAAGGTCACGTGTCAAATGTAGTCCAGAAAATGATTATGCTCTGGAGGTTTTCTCTGTAATATGCAGTAAAATGGTGAAAGTAAGGCTCACTCACCCCTTTGTCTCTTGCAAAGTTACTGTCTGTGATATAGGTGACCGGGCGGGTGGGGTCCAGAGATTTGGTGTGTTTTATCACAGTCCTGTAGAGCGAGAAGTGAGAAGGGGTTCATTCTCATATCAAATGAAGTTTTGCACTGTTTTGCCGCTGAGGCGACAGCACATGTCTGTGCAGGTCGACTCGGGGCTCCAGGGGTGCTGCAGGCCCAGCCCCAGCTGTTAGAGGACAGCTTTTCACTAGTCCGACTGCATTTTCAACATGACAGACAGGGCAGAGCGGGACTGTAAGTCAGCCGATATCACAACAAGAGATGCAGAAGTTCGGGGGTACTGAGAAGGGCAAATTCCCTCTGATGTTTTGTGTTTTCACAACATCGATCAGCAAAACATTCACAAAACCAAGTGAGTCCTCGTACATATTTGTGTGGTTATTTCAGCAGATTATTGTTCAAAATACAAAGCACAGCAAAAATCATGAGCGCTTACTTGAAATAGTGTTCAGCGGGAGGCATCTCTGCCGCGGGCTCGTTGGCCACCGACCACATCACCACGGACGGGTGGTTCTTGTCCCGGCGCACGAGCTCGTCCATGACCACCAGGTGGTGTTCCAGGGAGGCGTTTCCGAAGCTGCGGCTAAAAGGCAAAGCACACGGCTCAGGAGGACAGTCCGACAAACCCTCACATGAAGAGTCCCCCTGCAACTTCTCGGCCAGCAAAGAAATATTTCTGTTCCTGTCATAACTTAAAAAACCCATTGAAAAAGATTCAAAGAGTCTTTGACTGCTCGGAAAGGGTGATGGTAGCTCAGGATTTTCGAACATTACAAAACAAGATCCGACACAAGATGTGTGGTGTGCGACTCTGCCCGGATCGCCCAGTGTGATCTGGAGTCCCTCAGACGGACGGCAGGTGTCGGCCGACCCCTTAAAAAAACCCAGAGTGAGCGCAGACACTCACATGTCTTTGATGCCCACCCCAGGGCACTCGTCTATCACCACGATGCCGTGGCGGTCACACATCTGCAGGATCTCCTCAGCATACGGGTAGTGGCTGGTGCGGAAGGAGTTGGCCCCCAGCCACTTCAGCAAGTTAAAGTCCTTCACTATCAGGGGCCAGTCCAGGCCTTTACCTCGAATCTACAAAAAAACAGGAGGATGGAAAAGAGGGTGTGAGTTTAGTGAATAACATTAAATAATAATAGTAACAAATTTCTAACTGTGAGTGTTACAGTTAATTTTTAGGTTCAGCTGAATGTCATGAGTCAGGTGTGAAGCCTTAGTTTCCTCTTGTTCTACTCACATCAGAGTCCTCGTGCTTATTGACCCCGTGGAAATAAAAGGGCTTGTTGTTGATGAGGAACTGCGTGCTGGTGACGCTGACTGTGCGGATGCCCACTGGTAAAGCGTAAACATCCTCGTATGTCGCCCTCTCATCAGCTGCCGTAACACGAACCTGGATGTGAAAATCCTCACTGAGACAGTGGTCTTACAGAAAATCCTCTTAATATTTAAGCTTTGATATGAAATTGTCGGAGGTCCTTCCAGCTGGACATTAAGCCGCTGAATGCTGGACCAGAAACAGTGAAGTCATGTGCTCCTACCTCCATGGAGTAGAGATAACCCGGGTTCTCGTGCATCAGGTACGGCCACCACAGCTTCACATCTCCCACTTTGAGCACTCCTGAAGGCTCGGTGGAGGAGGCCACACAGTGGCCTTCTCTGTCCATCAAAGTGACTTTCATAGTGGCTGTGGATGCACCCTTCACTGACACGTTGTATTTGACCAGTCCTAAAAATCAGAGCAAATGGCACAAAAGATTAAATTCAGCTTTACATTCTGTGACGCCACGTCAACTTTTATAGAGGCTAAGTGAAGATCGGAATTTAAATCAAAGCCATTTACTGTCATATGTCCACATAACCTTTGACAATTATATTTTCTTTTAGATGCCTTCCAGTTTTCTGTCTGTTAGCCCCAATGACCAAAATGGCACACAATGGTACACAATGGCAAAGGTAAAATGAATAGCTTTGGCAGAGGTCTGTGCATTTGGATCTCTTCTATTTTACCAGTGCTATCCAAGAAGTCGGTCACCACCGTGATGTCGTCCACATACGCTTTAGGTGTGGTGTACAGCAGCACAGGGCGATGTATCCCAGCATAGTTGAAGAAATCAAAGGCAATACTCTGCACAAAAAACCCATCCGGATACCTGTAAAACAATTAGACTGTGATGTGGGAACGAGCTTGTAGCAGCAATACTGTTTTTTAGTCTAACTTCAGCTGTGCTTTTTAATGGCAGATAAACACTGATTTTATTTTTTTAAAATATGAATTACCCTATTCATTAACTGTGCTGCAGTTATAATTCTGATAAGTAGTTTAAAAAAGAGCTTACTTGGTGGGGTCATTCAAGTGCTGGATGCTGCCTGGGGGGAGCGTTTGCAGGGTCAGGGTGTTGTTGACTGCGATGGTGATCCTGCAGGGCATGGTCGGGTCCTTTCGGATTAAACTGCTGATGTCGGCCTCGAAGGGAAGATGACCACCGGCGTGCTCCATCACCTCCACCCCATTCACCCACTGCAAAACGTGAGCAGGGCCAAGGCCTTAGAAAGGGAGGTGATGGTTTTCACTGTCTGCCAGTGTGCTGTACTCACCACAACCGAATAATAGTGAGCGCTTCCCACTCTGAGAACCACCCGTGTGCCCTCATCTGTGATCCAGCGAGCAGGCAGCACCACCTCCCGCTCGTACCACACCCAGCCGATGAAATTTCTCAGAGTGGGGTCCTGCGTGATGTCGTTGTAGCTGGCAGGAACTGGCATGTCAATCACAGGGCCCGTCTGGAGAAGGTGAATAAGAAGGTTGCACTTATTTGTGAGCAGGCAGATATATAATATTAGTCAATTCTGTCCACAGTATGCCATGACCACAGCACAATGTTGGGTATTATCTCACAGAATACGTCTACTTAAAACCAAAGATGCAAAGCAGTGAGTTTATTAAAACTTTTGGACACTATTTTTCTCTATAATAGGTCAACATTTGGGCTTTTTGAAATTTTTCCTAATGAAATTGCTTGAATAACCTTTCCCTAAATACTAAACAAGGCCTAATTAACTTTCTAAAAGTGGAGTAATTCCAAATTTGTATGCTAAGCAGATTTAAAATCACGTTTCCGGGCTTATAGAACTAACTTCATGTTGTTTATATGTCCTGGTTTACAGGCAAAGAGAAAAATGTAGTTTATTGCAGCTTCCAGACGTGGGCTGACTCGACCGGTTTTAACTGTCAAACATATGAGGTAAGCAGTTTTATTTCGTACGAACTGCAGCAGTCCTTCTCACCTCTGCCAGGCGGCTTTTGTACCAGGCCCTTTCGAAACCCTGGTTCCTATTTGAGGACTTATCAGCCCTGAAGACCCACAGCCCGTTCAGCTCCTTCACCTCCCTGGAGGAGGACTCCCGGGGGTAGAGCATGCCCGAGTCCAGCAGCAGCGCCACGTCAAACACGGACAGAAGCCACAAAACACGGAGGCCCCCGAGCTTCTCCGGAGAACCCATTTTTGTCAACTTTCCCACTGTGCACGCTGAAAGCAGTAGTTTCCTGGCTCATTCAGTCACGTGATACTTTAGTTCCCACGTGACCGCAGAGCTGCAATTCTAATGTCTACTTAGGGTACTGTTGGAAATATCTAAACCAAACCGAGGATCAAACTACACACTATACAAAAATAGTAAATATGTAGCTTATAATGAATTTCAGATTATTTTGCACGAGCAAATTACCCAGAGAAAACACGTTGTGTTATTTATTTATTTAGTTATTTATAGCGTTGCCAACGTTACTCCAAACCTAATTTTATTTTTTTTACTTGAATGTAGCACATATTCTTACTTATTTTCTCCCATTTTATTCGCTGAAATGTAGTACCATTTAAAGAAAGTAAGGAATATATGAACAAAATGTAAATTATAAGACGAGGATAGACCTACGTGATTTTCCTCGCAAACTTCCCTCAGTATCACGTACTTTACACAAGATGGCGCCAGACACTAACCCTTGGATGTCAACGGCAGACCAGACGTCTTTATGAGGCGTCACTTCACTGAAATGGGAAATTGAGGTAAATGTCGCACCCATCTCCATTCTTATTTCTCATAACCCCCTCTACATTCTTACTACATGGGGGAAATGCCATGTGTTTTCGTGAACGGAAATACATCGAGTACCTTTTCCGAAAGTTAA
Source organism: Menidia menidia (assembly GCA_907169785.1). Lineage (NCBI taxonomy): Eukaryota > Metazoa > Chordata > Actinopteri > Atheriniformes > Atherinopsidae > Menidia > Menidia menidia. The sequence goes on along the minus strand of CAJRST010004446.1, from coordinate 14,767,822 downwards.
CAGTGCAGAGGAGATTAATATCGCGACTATTGTCCTCCCGTTATTAAACTCGTTTCTGCTACCTGGAAAGGTTGAATGAATCATAAATGTATCACTGGCTCCATTCCTTCATATTGCTAGTCTGTATCCTGTTTTGTGCAGATCTCTGAGCCTGACTCACATTTTTAAAGAATATATTTATCATATTCTCTTACTAAACTTTTCTACTGTCAATGAAGTGTTGATGTGCTTTTTTGAGGAAGAAATAAATAAAAACAAATGTCTTCCCAATCTGAAAAGCTTTTAAGCTTCCTACAAACTGAGAGGAGCAATGGTATACAAGAGAATGGGATTTTTCATATCTGGTTACCCAAAATACAAATTTTACTATCTGTTTGAAGCACAAGCATGGCAATTTGTAACAAAGTGCTATATAGAATGATAAACTCATCCAAACAAACCATAACACTGTCATCTTCCTATAATTAATGTAAGGTTAATGGTGGGTTCAGTCTTAATTTCCTGTCTGAAGTCTGTCTCGAGTTGTTTCCCACCCATTCATTAAGGATGTTCCAGATTTAAGGTAGTTTAAATCCAGTTTTGAGTGATCACATCTTCTAGTTCCCACCACAAGCCATTTATGCTGTGTTCAGCATATCTGTTCTTGAATTTAAAGATGATTTAATTTGAAAGCATGTTAAAGATTGTTTCCACAGTCATTTATAAAATCTTGTGCTCTGAGCTAAAAATCCCAGAAGGCAAAGTTGTTATCTGATTCTTGACCATTATTTGAGCCATGTTTCATTCATTCATGTGAGACCATAGTGTAATGTTTTATAAGAAGCCCCTGGTGGTTGTGACATGCCACACAGAATTACAAATAGCTCTGCGACCTGTTCAGATCAGCCTCTCCATTCCACATCACCACACAAGAAGCAATGTTTCCTCTCACTTTATAACAATAGCACATATTAAATCTCCACACTGTTTTAAACTTCCTGAAAAACCTGACAAGTCTCCAGAATTTTGTGCAGAATGGTGGAAACCCATCATTCCTGCTTCTCATACTGTATTATTTATGATATCTGTGACTGGAGAATTAACATCACAGACATATGTTTCCTTTAGAAAATTTTAAATCAGATCAGTTGATCAGATCTTGGTTGACCTGCTGATTTACCTCTTCCTATTTTTAAACATCACTTTGTCACAGTGCAAAAAATGAGAAACAAGTCTGCAGTGAAAATATTTTCGAGAGGGTTTTAATTCCGGCATTATTGATGAGTAAACAAAGGGAAGTGTGAAATAAACAGGGCAATAACAAAGATGAAAAGAGGGGAAGTTTTACAAATGCTGGAAATTTTGCTGGTATTTACAGCCCCACTTTGGCCCTGTCTCCACCACATCAGACCAGCTCCGACGGATGAAATAACATCAGACTGCATGTTATTTAAAAATCATAACACAGTGAGTGCAACAGGCTGCTCTGTGAGCAACCCAAACTGAACATTCAGTGTGGGAGATCATATGGTTTCCAACCCATCTCACAATGTGTGTTTTGAACAGACAAAGTTAATAATGGGACTTTTTTTCCCCCCGTTGATAACATCCTGGAAATCGGTGGCAGTTTATTTCTGGTCTTTTATTTGAATGGGCCTAATAGTAGTAATCCAGTTATTACCAGAAGCAGGCCGCTAATTAACTGGTTCCACTGCAGTGTGGACGCATCTGAATGTTTCCCGTTGTACACGCTGCATCCTGTTCCTTTTTATTGTAGATATTGTTTTCTGTGCTCGGATAAACATTCAGAGACGCATCTGATAAGCACTGAGAATTGTGGGGTTGCACCGCTGAAACCTCCGGGCGACAACCCCGGCCAACACAGAGGGGAGGATATTACTTCAGTTAGTTATTTGTGCTGTAAGATTCGAGGAAATAAGATGCAGCTGACAATGAGGGGAGCCTGTGCCTTTTACTGGTTGTCCCTGTCTATGGCGTGGGTCAGAGCAGGAAGTAGGATGGCTGTCATTTGGCAAGTGCACAGTGAACATGTGTTACAAGGTGGAACCGGTCAACGAGGCAGCCTGTGGCGCACTCTGCTCCTCGCTCCACATCCTTCAGTCGGCGGCAGCGCCGGAAACATTTGATCGTTTTTAAATGCTGCAGAAACGGTCCCAAAGAAGTTAAAATGTTGTTCACATTATCATCATGCAGGAAAATAAAAAACAGAATTCTCGGCCCTGACTTACACCGGCCACTAATGAACCGAGGGTTCAAGCTCTAGAGTTGAGAATTAGAGCTTAAATGGGTGTGTGAATGAGTTACTAAAGAGTTTGATATGCAGGAAGCATTCATCCATGGCCGTCTTTTATTTAACCTTCTGCCTAAAGGAATCCACAGCACATGCTGGTGGCCAAAATGTTGCCCGTTGTTATCAGCGAGAACCATTCTATTCTGTTTAACTGCGCTCAGTTTAAAAATGTAGCTTGCGTCTTCTCCTTCACCTGAAGATACGAGTGTGGAGCAGTTAAACTGGAAGCTCAGATAAAGGTGTAGCTGCACCGGGGGTCCTGGGAGGCTCAGTCTGACGACAGTAGCAGCAGATTGTCTGTGTGGGCGAATGCATGACGGATAGGAAGTCATTTCTTTACTCCCGCTGTGTCTCCCTCTGTGCCTGCGACTCACACTGCCAAAGCCCCGGCTGTGATCAGGAGCTTCAAAAATCCTCACCACCTCGGTGCTTTCCTCCTCGCTCCATTAATGGCTGCTCTCTTGCAGTAATGCCGAGTTTGAGGAGGTAACACGCCGGTTATTGCAGCTGCATCTGGGCGAGGGGCGAGGCAGGTTTTGTCACGTCTGGTGTCTCGTCATGTCCTGATTACCAATTGTGTGCACCTGGGGTTCCCCTTCCTCGTGTGTTTAAATAGTCCTCGTTTCCCCTTGTCTGGTGCGGGGTCGTTCTTGTCTTCTTGCCTTGTCTCTTGTCCTTTCGTCCGTCGTCACCCCCACGCCAGGTTTGTTTCGTTATAGTTCTGCCACAGCCACAGTCATAGTCACGTTTTGTCATAGTCTTGTTAATCTTTATTTTGTTACTTTGTCATAGTTTTTCCACAGTCTTGTTTGCTTGCTTTGATACTTTGCCCACAGTTTGCCACAGCTTTGTTTTGTACTTTGTCTGGACATTCACCCTGTTTGTACAATAAACCTTGTTTTCCCTTCATTCCGCGACTGAGTCCTCCCTCAAGACCCACCTCCCTGACAGGTTTTCAGCTTGCCATCTGTCAAAGAGAGTGTCAGATTTGGGAATCATATTGGAGCTTTGTCCTGTAATTGCATTGTTATGAAGTAATGAGAGTTAATCAGGACATGAAATAACAGAAGTCGGGTGCAGGCTGCTTCCAACAGCAGCTCATCACACCATCAGTAACCCATTACATCCTCAGCTCTGGGGGTACACACACACACAAATACCTCTTCGATCAATCTTAAATCCAATTTCCAATTTTCTCCCTGTCCAAACAGGGTAACAAAAAAAAGATGTAATGGCTGGACTGGAGCCGATGTTCGGTTTTATTTTCAACGCACGTTAGCTGAAGACAGCTGTGGAGGGAAATAGCTGTCGTGGGAGCAGGACTGAGCAGAGTCCACCTGTGTGGATTAATGTGCCATCTTTTTAGTGGCAGGAATTAGTCACATGTTGGTATCAAACCTGGTTATTCTTTACTAAAGGACCAAAGGACAACCTGCTTTTGTTTTTCAGTTTAGAACATTTGAGAAGGATACAACTTGCACATCGATGGGAGGCAGATCCATTTTTAGAACATCTATTTGTCTCTTTCCCCCTCCTTGTCTTTGTTCTGGATTTGCCAGAGTGACGATGCTCCGTGTAAGGCAGAGCTGAAGGGGAGGGGAGCTGGAGAGAAGAGGAGAAAATTAACAGGCATTCCTCTCATCTTTCTCTGTTCTCATGTGGAAATGTGAGTGCTGAATAATTTATGGCTTGTGGGAGGTGAATAATGAGTCTGTGTGTGCGTGATTAAAGGATGCATACTGATGAGCTGGAGTGTAAGTGTGAGAGGAGGACTTCCCCCGCTGTGTGATCTCTCACCTGTCTCTCCAACACAGAAGAAGAATCTGTGAAATTTACTGGTGGGAGAGCACAGATACACTCCATGTGCTCAAATGGAGCTGTCAGTTCAGTTTTACTGTTGCAAGCACAGCATAACATAAATACATACCATTCATGTCATGCATTTTTTAGCTCTCACTCTCCAGATGGATAAAACTGAATCCATTTTCAGAGATGGTTAACGACATCTTTCTGCAGCACCAGGCAGAGCTGGGGTTTCCACACCAGAGCTATTGCTTCTGATGCTCATGTCCTCCCCCCGAACACACCGTCTGACTCCTGTGTTGCAAATGAGTCTCTGTGAGTTTGTGCGTCGACACGTCTGCGTGTGCGTTTGTTTCTGCAGCGCGCTGGTCATTTCTTCCTTCTGCCCACATAACGCCCACATATACAAGCCACCTCTAATAAACACCTCACATGTATGTGGAGAAGCAACGACACAAAGCAGCGGGCAACTCTTCTGTTCATTAAAAAGAGATGTGCATGAGAGGTGGAGGGCATGGCCCGCTATGGCCAGCTTGATTAAAGCTGTGGGGAAAACTCCAGGGAGCTTTCTGTTGATGAGATTTTTCTGGATTCATTTTTGGACTTGTTGTATTCACACCTTTGTGAGCCTAAGATATTTTCTGGTGATCCATTTGATTGATGTCTTCCCTCTAAATGATTCCCATGCAGTTGTTATCTAATCACTCACACGTTGGCCATGCTGATCCCAGAGGAGGACATTGAAATCGCACAGAGCGTTCATGAGTTTAGACAAAATGGTCTCAAAAGGAAACTGTTTTTTAAATGATCACATTACGGCCCTGAAGAAATGTGGATATTTGGTTCATTTTTCACCATAACTGAAGTATCGTTCAGTTAAAATCAGCATCTTCACATTGGTAGCATCCTTTACAACAGAGCCATTTCTGTATAAAACAAAACATAGTGTCTCTGTGTAACTCATAAATACTGTTTCTCATCTAGCATTAAGATATCAAACATTTCCCTTTATGCTGCCTCTCTAAAAAACCTCAAAGACAGTAACACACTCTCTGAGAAAGAGAGCTGGAAACTGCGCAGGATTAATTAATTAATTGATAATGGAACTGAAATTTTATTTTAATTCAGAATTCACAGTATGTCCAATTTCTTAACAGCAAGTTGATAATGTTGCTATCTAAAAAAGGAATAAATCAGTAAAATCATTAGAAATTTGGATTGGTTGAAATCTCCACAGATCAAGAGGAACGGATTGTTTCGTTTGTGAAATAGGAATATAATTTTTTTAAATCTACCTCTATTAACTACATGCTAATACCATGACATCAAACGTGGGCTCATATTTCTCATGAAATCCTGAAATCTTTTAATATCTGATACATTTCCTATGTTGCGGATTAAATATTTGTTAATGAGACATTGTGTTATGTATTATTTCCATTTTAAGCAGAATTGCAGCTATTAGGATCTTGATAAGACTTCCTATCAGTAAACTTAAGTGTTTCATTGACTAATTTCAACTTTCGATATGACAATGGTAATCTGATAAATTCCTTGCATGAAAGCATTGATCATTGCGGCTCCTTTTGTGTCTTAGACCTGCAGTCTGGTTATTTTCCACTGTTGGTGCAGCCTGTTTTGAGCTGAAAGTAGAGCAGAGGTTCATGCTTGTGTTCTGGGTCATTGTTCCCCAGTAGAGACCAGCGCCCCGGGGTCTTCAGCTGAGAAAACAAATCACCCACTGCTTGTCCTGAACGTCTTGAATCATCAAAGCCCGACATCTCAGTTTATCTGTCACTTTCTTCAATGTGACTTGAGGGAATAATGCAACTATTAAACTTTCATTTGTCACGTTTCCAGCTTGTGACATCAGTCATTATTAGAGGAGCGGTAATCCAGAGACATTCTGATCGGTGTTTGGTCCTTTCACACAATCGAACTGTTGCTTCCTCTTCCTGCCTCTTCAGAGACTGAATGAGAGAGCAGAGGAGTGGTCACAGAGGATGTCTGGGCGACATTTCATAAGCCTCACGCACGTTCCTGTGCATTGAGAAAAAGAGAAAAAAAAGGCGGGTCAAAGACCTCATTCTGATTAATCACAGGCTGAAATGACAGCAGGTGAGGAAGCTTTTCCCTTAGATAAGACAACTCATCTATCAGGGCTTTCATGCTAAGAATGACCGCAGATGGGAGTCTTCGATATCTTTCCCTCCATGAGGGGAGCTTCATTAACATGCCACATGTTTATTCTTCTGGAAAATTATTAAACAAAGGCTGTATGTGTGGTGAAATTTGATAACTATACAGAAAAAAATACATCAATTACTTTAATGAACAAAAAGGGAATTTATACTATTTCAAATATTGTGATAAGTAGGTAGAAATCTCATGGTTCATGTTTGGGTTAATGTTTGTATAATAAACCCCTCATATGGGTCCTGAGAGATTTGGGTGAGTTGTTAGATGCTTTGTTCAACTGGACCCCTTAAAACCAAAGCAGAAACTACACTGAATTTTGGGATTGCAGATCCTTGTTTGCACACTTTTATATCGTGAATAAAACTTTGCCGTGAGTGTCACCTTTCACTAAAAATATCAGTGTTGGGATGGTAGACCTTGCACCCCCTCAGACATGGTCTTCCTGTGTTACAGCCCACGCACATGCTGTTCCTGGCATTAAAGACTTTGCCCCAGATCTCTCCCTTGTGTTTGAAACAAAAGACTTCATCTTTGCTCGAGATCACGTCAACACGGGACCGTTCCTCAGATGACGGTGCCAGCGCACAGCAGGGTCTCCCGTCGGTTGTGGTATGCACCAGGTAAAAGTTGTCTCGACGCACATGCCACAGACAAACTCAGTGACCACCTATCTGGCTTGACTCAGCAGCCTTGTTCTCCCTCTGTGCCGTATCCTGTTCTAAACGGAATGCCTTGTACTATGACGTGACACAGTTTTGTTTCTTATTGTCCCATGGTGGACAAGGTGTCTCTACCTTTTTCCTCTGGAGACTTTCATAAGCTGTGTCACACAGGCTGTACCTTTTAACTTTCCTTTACGTCTTAATAAGGTCTCCCTCAGCTCCCAGTTCAGGTCCGAAAATGGAAAATAGAGCACGTAGCCATGAATTCACCACAATGTTTGCCGCCCACATGCACTCTGGGAAAGTAACAGGGAGAGTTTCTCATTATGCCCCGGTTTCCAGCAGGGGGGTGTGTGGTGAAGCATTCTGCCCGAGTTTGCAAGTCTTTGACACACCTTGATGGAAATCAAATATGAAGCTGAAGTGGTGTTTTCAGAGAAAAGCCTCCGTGCAAAGTCAGCACCTCAAAATAAGTCTGTTCCATTAAAAAGTTTGGGCTGTTTCTAGAGCTTAATCTCAGAGTTACATGAACCATAACATTTCAAATCAGTTGAGTGGATATATTAAAAGAGAGGTTTTGACTTAGAAAACCTTTCTTTTTGTAAGAAATTAAACAGATATAATTATCTATTTGGTTTTACCCATCAGGACAAGTTAAAAATTAAAAGATGAGCTAGGAAAAGCATATAATTACTAATTTTAGAAGAATAGTAGCGTATGAAATATTAAGTATAGGTATATTTCTTCTGGATTTGAAGCGGTAAAAATGGGACAAGAATAAGAATAGCTATATGAGTGAAATACAAAGGTTTTGTCATTTTGCTGACCTGCAGCACAAAAATGCGTAAAACTACCAAAGAAGAAAATTATTTTGTATAATGAAATGTTTAGATGGCTGATATCTCAGCCTGTAGTCAGAAGATATGTGGAAAAAAAAACATGGTCCACATCTCAGACTCTAAAGGCCTTAGTTAGCATGTTAATGGCTAGACATTCTGACCGTACAATAAGAAAAAGACTGAAGATGTACAGGTTGTTTGGAAGGGTTGCAGAAAGCCTTTATCTCTAGAAAGAACATGGCAGCATGGCTCAGATCTGTAAAGTCACAGCTCGACCATCCACAGGACATCTGGAGCATGTCCTTTGGACAGAGCAGACCAAAGCGGAGACGTGTGCTCTGAACGCACACAGAGTCGAACACAGCCTATCAGCTAAACAGCTCACAGCTGCTGTCAGCACAGAGGTGGAGGGTTGATGATTTGGGCTGCTTCTGTAACCAAAGGACCTGAGAGTCCACCACAAACTCCACTGGATACCAAAGTATTCAGTGTCAAATGTGAGGCCATCTGTCGCACGGCCAAAACTGGCTCGTCAACAGGAAAATGAACAAGGCGAATGAGCTCATAGATTTTCACAAACTGCCTTCTCGTTTTAATGTTCAGTCGTTCAGTTGTGGAGAAACAGATGTTGTTTCGCCCACCTTGTGAAGTCCATGTTGACTCTCACGTGGTCGTTTCATGTTGGTGCACGCTGAGCTTTAGGGTTGGAGGTCTGGCGGAGGTTAAGCCTGAATACGCACTGGTGGTGGTGGGAAGAAGAGGGTCGTCATGAGAAAATGGTGGCCTTCTGCAAAGACCACCCGCAACAAAAATGTGGAGTCAAACATCTGGGGCTGCATATCAGATCTGCGACCAGTCCAACAGAGCTGCCCCTGAGACTTTAAAATGACTTAGAAAGATCCGAATGATCATTTTCATCCCTCATCACGGCCTCTCAGGTGTCTCTTTCTCATTTATGGGAGAAATATGAAATCAGAGGATGATGTATTGTTTTCCTTATCGCCAGGTCTCCAAGTCATCCACTTCCTCTGATCTGAAAACAAACAAGACTCTGGGTACATCCTCCCTCTCACGGGGGGGGTTATGTCACCCCCCCCCCCCCCCACCAGCACAGGGACTTGTCACCTATGTTATTCTGTGCCGGCTGAGGTCGTGACCCGGGCCCTTCTTGTACAATGTGTCTGGGACCTGTGGGTCAGGTTAACTGTGCAGGCTGGTGCCGCGCGCCTGCAACCAAACAAACACGATGAGAATGAGATTATTTTTGTGTGCACATAAAAGGTCTAATTTTGGCGTTGAACTCTGATGCGAGCCCACGCAGAATTCTACACGTTCTGAAATAATAATAAATAACAACGATTGTGTGCGTTAGGGATCCTATATACTGTCTAACCTGAATTGTGTAGATAACAATAAGCCAGTTGTATCATAAAGTGTGAGAAATGTAGTAATGCTGTTATTGTTCATTGTTCATCACTGTGTGTTTTGGGTTTGCAGGTCATGCATTTCTCATTTACTTCACACTTTAATTCTTGATTAATGTCCATCCTCAGTGGATCATTTTATTACTGACAGATTGAAGGCAATGTGACTCCACCCTCTATTTATTAAAATCTTTTAAATGTGAAGCCACATTTTTTATGAATAACTCAGGCTTCAGCCTGCCACAAGTCTCACTGACATTTATGACTGCAGACTAAATGACTTTTGAGAAAGTCATTTCTAAAAGGCAATTTCTCCACACCAATGACAATCAGTCACCAAAGGAACTAGAACAGGACACTACATGAATTAGCAAATGATTCTCCAATCATAATGATAATAGTAATAATAATTATTATTATTCTAATTTCACAGTTGTGGCTGTAGTAAATATATATACTCTATTAGTATTTATGTATATGTTAATCATATTGCTTTAAAAAAATCACATTTACTTAATCAGTCTAATTCTTTTTAACTCTCCTTATAAAATCATAATTTTTCTATTGATGACTATCATCATATTTATATCATATCCTCTAATTCTGGTTGATCATTATTGTTAGCGGTAATATTTTCACTGTGGTTCATTAATAGATGCACCCAGTTTCAATGGTAAAAGTTTCTCAAAGCATGATAGGCTTTAGTCTGACTTAATCGCTCTGAATAGATTTAACGAGACACACACTGGTACAATCACACCAGTTAAGTGAGTCACACTCCACTTCAGCAGAAGTTTGAGACAAAATAATTGTTTAAAATGTGTCTTGTATACAGGTGGACACAGTGGTCAAAGGGGCTCAGGGTTAAATAATATTTCTTAATATATTTATTAACCATCACTGTTTTGATCTGGCTAAAAACGTCCTTGTTAACAACATCATCACTCATCTCATGATTGTCTTGAAGCATTATTACAGCGTGGCACAGACCTGCTGCGGTCAGTGTTTGTGTGCTCAGAGTCTCTCACACTGAGGGCTGTAATTGGACAAATTAGATTGTAATTAAAATCGTATAAACTGCGATAATATTTATTACATTTTTCCCCTCTTCTCACTCCAAATGAATCCTGTCTAATAATGACTTCTGTTTATAGTGAAAATAGAATGTAATGAGCTGCTCAGGGTGCCTCCGGTCTGTCTGCTTGACCCATTTTACATCATTGTCAACCAAGTTAAAGTTATTGCATCACCACCAGCAACTGACACAAAGCGTGTTTGCTTACTATATCGTTTCTGACATCATCATCATCTGAATTAAAGGTCACGGCGAGGGCGTGCGAGGCACAAACTATGTCCCCCACAGAGGCGCCCCTGTTTTTCTAAACAAACAACATCTCATTTTTTCAGCCAGTGACAAAATCTCATCCTATTCTGGAGAATAATTCTCGGCAGGATGTGTGAATGATAAATATTAATAATCCAGGGGGCGAGTGTTTTGAGAGTCGCGCATCTGGGAGAAAATTCATGGCCAGAAAAACCCAAACATGCCATGGCAGAGGCCAAGATGGCTGTGGGAATAAACCAGATATGACAGATTCAGGAAGAAATAACAATCTGAACACCCGCAACTGGACCTGATCACGAGGCCCTCATCTTTAATATCTGTGGTTGGTCTTTGTGTTAGCCCCCTGTCCCTCTTTTTTTTTTAGAAATGTACAATTTCCTTTAAAAACTGTTGCAACGAGGCTCTAACAAAGACATACTTAACTGTGAATATCACAGACAGACGAGATAAATGCAAACCAATTATTTAAGAACTGAAAAAGACAAAAACAACAATTAGACCAAAAGTATTGAAACCCTAGCAGATGAAAAGAAAACTTCAGTTCCTGAGGGCTTAGACAGAGAATTTGATACGATTTGTCATTTTAATAATTCACCATAAAATACAAGAGTATTTATACTCCTCAAATCTTTTTTTTCCTGTATTTTTGTGAGAGTAAAAATAGAAACCGCCAGCTAATCCCGTCACAGCAGCAGCATGAAGCACAGTAAGGTCAGCAAAGTTCATCTCTGCTCTGAGAGACTGTTTCATGTAAAGTCTCTATCTTCCAGAAAGATCCGGATCTTCTTCCCTCACAATCTGCTTTCATCTCCACAAACTTCTGCCTGAAGCTTCGGCGTCATTTTCACTTTGTGTAATTCCCTCATCAGCGACATGATGCTGACAAACGCAGCCGTCTGAGCAACATCATTCAGGGCAGAATGAGGACACCCACTTGCAGCTGATCACACAAGCTAACTGGATAAAATAGAGCAGGGGGGAAGTGGTCCGCCCTGTGGGGGGCCTGCAGACGGCTTTGAAAACTTCTGTGCTTCTTTTTTTTTAAATCAGCACAAAGTCAGCAGAGGTGAGGGAAAGAGAAGCCCCCTGTCCCCGTCAGGACAGCAGGAAAAAGGCTGAATGAACTTAAAACAGACATCTGAGAGCCCCGCAGTGTCCCAGCACGCACGGTACAGATGTCCGCTGCCAAGAGCCGGCTGGACGGGAGGACGGGGAGATGCAGGGACACTCTCTCCCAGGTTGTGACACGGTCGTGTGTGGACTGTTAACTCATCAGAGCAGTCCGTATAAAAATGTCATTTCCTGCTGGCTTGCCATGAACACACCCCTACACCTTGTGTTCCTGCCTGTGAGTTTGGGTGGACGATGGACTCAGCCTGAGTGTGTGGGCATCGCTGCACTCAGAACCCTGCACAAGCATTCTCTTTGAAACGGGAGTGTTTGTCTGTTTCAGCAAAAAGCATGAAGACGTTAAATAGGATCCGCTCCTCAGGGCTGCAGCTTGCAGGGCCTCCCGGGCCTCATTTGGCTGTGAAACTAATGAGGAGACAATCTCCCGTTTTAATGGCTTACCCTGGCACCAAGCAAGCCCGTGGAAATCAAGAAAAAGAGAGCAGAGGCACAAAATTTCCCCCCTTTTCTTCAGTTGGTGGGTCGGAGCAGTATTTTCAGCCACTCAACCGCTGAGCCCACTTAGGAAAGGCGGATGAGCTGGTGTAACGATATATGGAAGATATTTCATAAGCCATAAGGTCAGAACACTTTGGCCACAGAGGCATAACTGCCCCGATGACCTGACCCTGCTTTTCATTGCAGAGGCTTCAATGCTTCACAGTATCTGGGGAGGAGTTTGTGCAACGTGGCACACACATAACCACGTTCAGAGCGTGAAACACCACTTTCATCAGCTGGATGTTCGTCTAACGCCCCGCAATTGGCTCAAAGCTTTTTCGCACAAACAGTGAAAATACCTCTGAAATGATCTGGCTGAATAAGGTCAGCCCGCTGTTTTTAGACGGCACTACAAGTGTGGGTGCAACGCTGTTTTGGGGTGGGTGCAACGCCCTTCACTGTTACACAACCAGCCTCTTAAGAAAGTAATGCTGACACAAAATGACTAAAACTGAGAAGTGGAGCAACAATTAACAGTAAATTCAATGATGACACTCCAAAAATTCTTCAGAACAAGTAATGCACTTTACATTCTTATCGCTTTTTTAAAAAAAAGATCTTCTGGAAACCCCAGAATTTAGATAATATCTACAGAGTTTCATAAGTTGGTTTGAAGACTGTTCAGGGAAATGATCTTTTTTTAAAAAGCAGTATTTTACCACAGACACCATCGTACCTTCTGCATCGTTTAAAGACTTATATCCATGGCATTTGAAGCACGTATTAGAGAGCTGAATTAAGATGCTAGAATTATTCATAGCAGCCAGTACCAGGGAAAGGGAGAAGGAGGATATAATTGCTCCCTTCACTGATGCTGTGAACTCTGAAGATTCCTGTAGTTTTTGACATGGAAGCAGGTGTGATGACAATTTTCCTTCTTTTCATCTTTTGTGTGATTCTACTTTATTTGTAGATGGCATTGGTTATGTTTCTGCAGTTTCTAGCATTTGTTGCCCCTAGTGTGTGTGTGTGTGTGTGTGTGTTTGTATGTGTGTGATGGGTGTGTGTGATGGGTGTGAGTGAGTGACTAGCCACTGCTTGCATCACTCACATAAAAAATGTCTGAATCAGAGCCAGTCAGGAAGAGGAAACATTTGACCCTACTCTGCATTTTATTGGCTCTGACCTTGATCAGTTTGAAAGAAAAGAACAGACATAGTATTGATTTATGGAAAAAATATATATTTCAAACACGCTAGTATGTTAAATATTTGGCATCATATCATTTAAAAAACAAAAGTCTTACCTTTGTGAAACAGTCAGACTTTTCCACTGGCTCTATGTGCTGGGGGTTACTAACTGATTCATTTCTCCCTTAAAGGTTAACTAAATGTTACATGTCTCGTGTTTTGTAAGACTCGAATGAAATTAAAACTGATTCTAAGGGTAATAAATTAAAGCTGCATTTAGTTTGTTTTAATTAACCTTTTCCAACATGGAAATGAGAAAAAAAAAGTATGTCCTGACCAAGATAAAGAGCAGCTCAGGTCAACATGGTAAACAAAACCATTTACATACAGTGAAGATTAAATATCAATTAAATTTACTGTGCATATCATTCAATAGTAGTTAGAAATAAACTAAATTATACATTTATATAATGATATAAAATAATTGTATAATAGGTATATAATCATATAATAACATATATAATTATATAATAGATTAGCACAGGAACAGTTAAAGCACCACAACCAACTGCAGGCTATGCAGGCGGACCTGGTTAGGGACACAAAAGCATGCACAAAAGTACACATCTTCAACTAAAGTCTTTTTTAGTTGAATCAGCTCCTTAATATTCAGGTGATATGGCAGTTATATTCCACGCAGATGGGGCAGCAAATTTAGACGAGGTTGTTTAAAATGTCCAGCTCGACTCAGGGCCTTACCGGCAACAAGCAGGTGAGAGTGACGCAACGACGGCACAACTGTGTGCGAACACAAACGGCATTCGTGAAAAAAATGGTGTATTTTTAAATTAGTGTGGGAGCAAAAGCCCAAGAACATTCATGCCTCTTGTCTGCTGTCCTGCAGTTATCTGTCTTTCTGCATGTGAGCCCGGCTTTGTCTCCTTCCTTCGAAATGATAAATATTACTATTTGAAAGGAACAAACAGTTTTTCTGTTCCCTAAAATTCACTTGATGTTGGGCCAATACCCTGCTGTCTTAAGCCGTCTTTTTTCCTCAGTTTTGGCTTCTTTTTTTTTTGCATTCAGAGCTCTGTGGCTGGGGGGGAAGAGCTTACGTGAGTTATGTGACTGGGGCGGTTGTGGCAGCCTCTTGTTGTCATTGTGGCCTCTCAGAATGACTCACAGAGTGTGATTTGGAAAATCAAAATGAGAATCTCCTTGCTTAATCATTGTTGCTGGTGAACAGGATGTGTCGCCACCCAGAGAAAAATTTTGTGGCACCAGCCAAATTTGGGAGGATGGACTGTGTCCAGACATGGCCAGGTACATAATGGAACACGTCATCACCCGTTGACCTGGGAATTTCATCAGCAGCACGAGCTCATTTTTGGACAGGATGTGAGCTAAGACGTCTCTTAGGAATTCTGAAGCTGTTGACGTATTTTCAGGAATCTTTTCCTTATTTTCAGCTTATAAAACATTTCAAATAATGGAAGGAATATTTTGTAGAAAATGTTCATTCAAGCAGCGAAGATCAACCCATTAGCACATTTCTGGTGTCTCAGTCCTCCAGGAAAAGCTGTGAGGCACCAGGATCACCCAGGAATGCGGCGTCCAAACACTTTTTACCTTTTCAGAAGACCACCCCGCGCTCCGGACGGTCGGCAGAGAACAATGCGGCCAGTCATCATTGTTGTCTAAAATAGAAGCATTATTTTGTGTTTGTGAGTGCTGGTTGCCACGGGGCCTTTGTTCCTGGCAGAATTGGACGGTCCTTTGCTCCTGCCTGATCCACTTCCTGTTGATTGCTGCCGCATTGGTCCAACTCTGCATTCAGGTCACCGCCGAGCGTCTTCCACAGCCAAGTGCCAAATATCAGCCAGTGGATCACTATGTGCTAAGTTACCCGAGCTGGGCTGACGATTAAAAGTTTGCCTTTTTTATTTTCCTGTGAGCAAACGTGCTTTGTATGGGGCTTGTTTGCGGTAAACTTGCCACATCCAGCTCCCTGGTTCTCACACAATGCCAGCTCTTATGTCACAGGTCTGTGGGCAGAGTGTAACCTTCTCTGTGGTCAGGGGCAACTTTTCAGCCTTTCAGTGCTGCACACACTCACAAAGTGGAATACGTCTTATCTATTCTGAGTTAAACTTTCTTATCGATATTTCAACACAGGCAGAGACTGGATGGAGACAGCGCCACAATCATCTGATTGGTTCATGCTTCACACAAATGCTGCCCCTCTGATGTATTTCCTGTACGGCAGTTCTGTGGAAACCGTTTCGTGAGCTTGGTGGCAGCATAAACCAGTGGAAATGTGTTGGAAAAACTTCAACATGCTTTGGCTCAAAGTCACAGCAGGCCTGCAGAGATCTGCTGTAAATGTCACGGTGTCAGACCCCAAAGGGTCAAGAAGATTTCATGACTCAGCATGCCACTGATTACTCGCCAGGTATTTTTTAGGGTTGTTCGCGATGTCCCAGGCCTTTCTGTGCCTGAAAGGCTTAGGCCTGGTTTGGTGGTGGATCTAATTGTCATTCCTGTTCTCTTCAGGCTGAGAAAGAAACTGCTTGCCAACATGACTGATGTATCAGATATAGCAATCCATGCTGCTTTGCCCAGCACATGCTTCCAGTGGCCGTGCCTTACCCAATCTGCTGCCACTTCTCAGACAACTGCTGATTGGATGTTTGTGTTTAGCTGCATCTAAAAAAACGCAGAAGTGGTTAACAGATAACCAACGTTTTGAAAGAGCAGAAGAACCAGAGAAGCCACTTAAACAGTGGTGACACTGATCACTTCCCACGAGCTTCTTGAGAGTGCATCTACAGAAACCACTCCACTTTTCTTTAACAAAGGGTCCAGTGGACATCTTTTAAAGCTGTATTGCAAAGTTATCCATCCCGCGTGTACCCCCCCGCGACCCCATTTGGGAATGAACGATTCCTGTGCAACACTGAGAGGGACTCATCCAGGTCGTACCTCACCTCTCAGTGGCAGCTGGGATCCTCTCTGCAGGTTTTATATTAATCGTGGAGGGGGAATCTCCTCTGGATGAGTCTGTAGAAGATCTTTTAGTTTAGAAACAAAAGCATTGATCCTTCAAATTTAAAGAAGCCCTCTCAGTAATGATTTTGGATTAAAAGTCACTGACTATTATAAAATTGACTGGATGCTCTTCTGTTGGAATGCTTTCCTTACTGTTCCATCCAGTCTGAGGTTAGCTAATCATTCAAATTGCTTTTCTAAAAGCTGCTGCTTAAACTGAGAACATGTATCCAACCTGTTTCCTTTTAGATGCAGAGTCAGGCCTTTTTGTTGTAGTGAACGACTTTTTATCGTTCTAACGCTGACAAAACTGCCTGCAAATGGCCCTCACAGACCAGCTCTCATTCAGGCACATTTCTGATTTTAAGGACAAAGATTTCCCCTTCTTGAGATAAAAAGCCGTCAATAGTCTCCCATCATGAAACACTGGATGTAAATGATGCCAGCGACTGAGTGTAAATGAGAGGATATCAATCCCAATGATGCCAGCTGTATGGTAATGTCTGTAAAGGTGTTTGTCCTGTAATCCAGTGAAGATAAAAAGCAGTAAATGGCCTCTCGCTGTAACAGCCTCAGTTTTCAAAGTGAAAGCTATTGTGTGCTAAACTTTTAAGCAGAAACTGTCATTCTGCTGGCATTCACTTCTCATTTGAATTCAATCATGAAAACATGTGTGGGCCTCTTTTTTTTATTTCCGTTTCTCGGACTCCTTATCAGCGTAAAAACAGCAGCAGGGTGGGCGATCTGCCCACTGGTCCGCTACCTGGCAAGAGGTGGGGGCAGGTTATTTTTTACCCCCGGCTTATCTTACATCACGGCCGTCATAGTTGGCACAAACATCAGTGAGTTATATCACGGGCAGCTGAAAAATGAGGTTAGCAGGTGTTTTAATTGGATTAGAATAGAGCTGATCGGAGTCCACGTTTCTGTAAGTGAAGCACCAGCGTTAAAACGTCCAGAGAGGGAGGGGAGACAGTAAAGGTGACACTGTTTGTTGGAGACAACACGGGCTGAGGTCAACCCAGTGACCGTTAGTGCAGCTGCCATCTGATGGGCAGGTGTGTGTGTCTGGAGGCGGGGGGGTTCACATCCACAATGAGGATGCCTCTGGTTTCTCTCAGGTGAAAGGCGCCCTTTGTTTCGGATACCCCGGAGATGTGGGGCATTTGGGTGGAGATTTAGGAGTTAGTCCCGCTGCCCTGCTGCCTGGAAGATCACAAGGTGCCACTGGCAGATATTAAGCATCCTCCCCTTGATCCCCGGTCCCTTCTGATACTTAGAAGCACTTGAAGCTTGAGCAGGGGAAGGAGGCTTTCATTCGAGTTCGTGTGCATACTCTCTCTCAGCCATCATGCGTGTCTGTGTGGGAGGCTGCTGTCTTCCTAAGCTTGTCACAATAAGCCTTTTGATTCGTTAATGACAGAGAGGAAAAAAACAAATGAGGAGGGGGCAGGGGATTGAAAATAACTACAAGAAGCACCTGGAGACTAGCTCCTAGGTCATTGTGGAGAAGACAAAAAAACTATGTTATCTCAAATTTTAGGGTGTTTGTGTACCTCTGGTTGCTTTGATAGCGAGCTGAGAACATTACAACAATCTCCTGCTAATCAAGTCACTGAATTACTTGAGTTAAGGCCAAAAACAGCTTCTATAACATCAGGAAGAGGGACAATTACAAAAGGATTAGGACACTGGGTTCTCAGAGTCCCGGCAGGCCGAATCGGGCTCGGCTCATGTATGGAGAAGCAGGTCTGTGGGCTCAGGGCCAACAGTGTGTTTCATGAGTTTATTCAGAGCAGTGATGCAGAACCCCGACTGACCAACGCGGAAAACTCAACACGTTGACATGCAATGAGCAAAAAATTGTTATTGTCTCAGCACGACCAAGAGCCGACATTAAAAATGCATGTAGCCTGTTGGACTGAATGACTGTGACTGGCAGCTCCTCATTACCAGACTATAGCTCCAATTATAGGAGCAAAATGGGATGTCAACGCAGCAGCATACCCACTTATATCAGCGCCTCCAGCAATCCAGTTTTCTGTCCAAATTTATGTGTCACAAAAAAATTATACAGGGTGGACACATGTTTGTGAGTACACAGGTTCTCTGTTTAACTTTCACTGATTTTTCAAATGTTTTCATAAATGCAGTAACTGAGCAGATCCCCCAAGAGTCCAATTATGCCACATACATTTCTCTTTGGAGCCATTCCCATTTTTTTCAAACACATCAAAAGAGATACAGGACTAGTTTAAAAAAAAAAGTCCACTTTTTTCCAGGCTGAGAATCCCAACCATGAACCAAGCACAGCACACTCAGACGGTCTACAGTAGTTTGGAGGCAAATCCCTCCTGTTAGAACAGACCCAACAAGGGTTAAACTGGACAAGTTACTCTGCCCATGCTCTGCCATGGCCTCTCAAGCACACATTTTTGTGTTTTTTTATGTCAAATGGAAAAAGGGTTTAGAAATTGTCATGGAAAAGCAGCTTGTAAAAGACTGTGTGAATTACCAGTGTTACTCTGCTCTAATAAAATACTAACTGTATCTATTAAATCAGACGAAGTCACCATTAAATAACTTTACTTACTCTTAGCTGGACAGTTTGTTTTTACTCTCCAAGCAGAAGACACACACTTAAAAAGTAATGTAGTTTATTGTTCAGTTAGAACACATTTTACACATTATTTTTGACACCTTCAAGCATTACAACCTGACAGTCTCATACACTTGAACATCATAAGTAAACACGATTGGTCATGAACAACTTGATGCTCCATATATATATATATATATACTTGTTGCATTCTATACATAAATAACAACAACTGTGCGTTCTGATATCAATATACACATTCAGTACATAAATACATGTGTACAAAGACAGCATAGAAATATAACTTGAAGCCTTGTATAACAATGGAA
The DNA here is from genome assembly GCA_907169785.1 of Menidia menidia. NCBI lineage: Eukaryota > Metazoa > Chordata > Actinopteri > Atheriniformes > Atherinopsidae > Menidia > Menidia menidia. The sequence goes on along the minus strand of CAJRST010004446.1, from coordinate 14,748,483 downwards.
AATACACAGATTCCTTGTTTGATCATCACGGGTAATCTTACTGGAAAATTGCACAAATCTCCTTCTAAAATACTTTAAGAGTCCTCCCGAATAAATATCTGAGAACTCAGCTTGGTAAGATTCACAGTCGATAACAAGTCATGAGCACAGTTGCACGTTCTCACAATAAGCTCCATTCAACTTTTATGGTCATTTTTTTAAAGGACAAACAGAGTGACTGAGGAGTGTGTGGGGAATCTGGCGAGCTTGTGCTAAACATCGCTAACATCAATTCATGCAGATTCATGCGATTCGTTGGATGGGATGCATGATGGTGGCGTTCCCAGGATGAAACCACGCTGGTTGTGTCTCAGTGCTGCAGTCGCCGCTACTAGCTTCTCTGTATCGTGGCCTCGGGTGACTCTGAGAGGAGAGCGGTGTTGCTCTCAGACCATTACGCAGCTGTTTTCTGCACAGACTTCAGCTCCCTTCTTTCCCGACCTGCCCGAGCGACTGGGAGGAGCTCACCCCACTGCCATGCTGCGCTATGCCGGAGTTCAGAAGAAACTGCTGACTCCTTTGACCGCTAGCTTTGAAATAGAGCTTGTTTTATGACTCAGTTCTGCTATTTATAACTCCGTGCTGTTCACGTGCCCCCCAAAAGAACAACACATCACATGCCAGCTTACTGGGCTGACACCCGCACTCAGAGCGCAAACTATTGGCAACTCGCTCTGGCATTAACAGAGACTAAATTTACCTGACATTGGACAAGGTGGAAGTGGGATGTGTGTGTTTGTGATTAGATTGAAGCCATGAGAATTACAGGTCGACCGACCGATCTTGGTGTGGAGGCTGAATGATCACTTTGAGTGCCTGGAAACCAGCTTAATGACACATTCATAATGCTGAAATAAGACTTACTGCTTCGCTATGCATGCACGAATGCTGATCGAACCCCCTACAGCACCTCTCATAAGGCCCTCCTCCAACGCCTTTGTCATTTGTGTCATGAGGGAGGAACGGTGAGCGATCCCGGCACTACGACGTGGTCCATCATTTTAGCAACCATGCGATAAAGATGTACGACACTGAGGCTCAGCCCTTTGTGTTCGTGGATGTCACAGTGCAGCACAGGACGCCGCGCTCTAGTTGGGCTGGGACAGCCCCAACGCCGCGGCCAGGGTGGCCAGGAGCAGCGCCGAGCTGACCAGGACCACAGCGCCGCTGGAGCGGAACACCTTCCGGCCGTTCAGGGGCTGGATGGGCCGGAAGTTCCCCACCAACGGGTTGCCGTCACTGAACTTGAGCTCAGAGAAAGCCTTGAGCTGAAAGAGCAGAGCATCAACACAGAGGTTAGGCTCCAGGGTCTCACCGTTCACAAAACCGTTCTGTACTAAATCTGTGAACCCCTGATGCTAACCTGATCCATGCTCAAAGGGATGGGGTTCTCAAAGACAGTCCAAATGACGGCCTCAGTGCACCCCGGGGTGGTCAGAGACCCTTTGTAACGGAAGTAGGAGGTCATGTTCTGCTCAGACGGGATCAGCTGAGCCAGAGAAATGGAGGGCAGAGACATGTTGCCATCTGAAAGCAGAAAAGCCACAAAGTTAGCACCAAAAGGCCTACAAAGGCCTACAGCCGTGTCTGGGCTGGTTACACTGAAACCTACTTGCTGCTTTTATGCTTTGCAGTGAAGTGATGATGGGGTCGTACTTCCGGTTTGCACTGTTGGACACCTAAAAATAGAAATAAACACATTTGAGAACGGTGTCAATTCACAGTGATGCAGGTGCCGGGGGGGGGGGGGGGCTTTAATGTTGCCTTTAAAAGTGTTACCTCATAGAAAAATCCAAGGACTGCAACACCCTCTCTGTCCCTCAGTGCTGTTGTGAGATCAGCGTAGTCGGCCTTCATGTGGACGATGTGCAGCTGGAGGGAAATATAACGATTAACACGCGTTTAAATGATTAACGGTCACGCTTCATGCACAGCGTCAGAACCCTGAACAGGAAAATAATGTGACAGGGGCTCAAAGCAACTGTGATATCTGTGAACATTCACATTCTGCCCTGTTTAGTCACAATATGTTTGAAATGACTTAATTGATGAAAACAGCGTTGATCAAACTGAAACTTGATTGTTTAAGGAAACTTAAACGGCAACATATTGTTTTTGTTAGACTTTATTTCATATCAGTGTTATTTTTTTTAAAGATAAAATAATCATTGGTAATATAAGTATTCAAATAAATTTATTTATAATTGTTGATGTAAAGTGTAAACAATCCTAGCCTAAAGTGTCCCATTCTGGGATCAGAACTGTGCTTCTAAAGTAGTTTTTCAGAAGTAAAAATATGCAATAAGAAGGTTAATTTAAGGACAGCATCAGTCAGCGTCAGTAAATATCAGTCACCTCCATGGGGTACTGTTCCCCGTCGATGGTGTGCTCAGAGCCGGGCCCTCCTTTGTTGCCCCAGTGCAGGTGGAACTGCACAGCTTTGTAGGTGGTTGGCAGATCTCCACCAGAGATGGTACTGAGGTGAGGAACTCCAACCTGAACTGGAGTGGACGGATAAAAACACGCTTGAGGACCTCACACAACAGCTCCGAAGCCTTTGAGGGAATCCCCCTGCGTGGGGCAGTGAGCTCACCCGAGTGGCCGTTGTTTTTGATGGAGCTTTTGAAGATCTGCTGGTAGTTGCTGAACTTCAGAGGAGTCAGGCGCTCGTCTTTAATCGTCTTTCTGGTGACGATGTTGATGGGCGACTGCTTACTTCCTCCACAATCCTGATTGGCATGGTCCCACTTTTCTGGAGCTAAAAGAAGAAAATGTCCTGCTTGACTGATTGCCTCCCATTCTGGGTTCCTTTAGACCTGTTTTATGTACATTTTTTAAAGCCAGTAATACAGAAAGAACACCCTAAATGGAAGATTCCTCATCTGTCATTCTAAAGTTGAAAACCAGAGAGACCTCTCTGAGTTATTTTTCTGTTTCTGGTGTTGATTTAAAAACATAATTTCATGTAAGAGGGTACTGACCATTGCACTGATGAGTGCAGGAAAACTGGGACTGATAGCACCAATCTGAAAGAGAAAAAAAATAGTTAAAGTACTCACAGAAAACATTTAGCATCCGTTTCTTCTGCGTCTCAGTGTCAGTCTCACTGTTTGTCCCTGCTGGCCTCTGGGCGACACCAGCAAGCCAAAGTTTTCTTGTTGAATGGATGTTTTCCCTTCCCATTATTTCTGGCTAATATCCAGCCAGACTGCGTACATATTTACAAACTTGCTGAAGTTTATTTGAGTTTCCGAGCCACAAACGTGGCATTGTTCCCCCGGGGGTATGAGTTAGCTGTCCTTCGTGGTAACAAAAAAAGACTCACAATACACAGGAATTGTGATCCCGCTCGCAAAAAGTTGCCTTTTGTGCTTTATGTTCCCATTCAGAATAAACATTACAAATATTTATCAACAGTTGCTTGTTGTTTCCGCCCCGTTACCCGGAGGCAAGCATCTGCAGAGGGCTAACAAATCAAATATTTATGAAAAACGCTCCTGCTGTTGAAGAAATGCAGGGAGGGGTCTCATGCTGGGTTACTTCATTCATACGAGGACTTGTGTTTGTCAAGGAAGTCAACGTTTGGTTACTTTAACGTGTTGGTGAGCCTTTTTCCTGCAGCTCCGGCATGGAAACGGGGCCGTGGGCATAAACAAAGCCTGGGAGGTCCATCTCAGTCAGACGGCATTCAGCAGAGCCACCGTTCACTGAGTCTAAACCCTCCAGGACGCAGGAGGATGCTCAAGTCTGTGATCTGAATAACAGATCAAGTCTGTGTGCAAATGAGAAGGGAACCAAACTCTGAAAGGTCTAATTAGTCCCCACCTCCGCCTGGATGCTGAGGGATTATAAAGGATTATGCCCAGCTCACTTTTACTGGCAGTTTTGCTGGTAATTGGGAGACGTGACATTTTCATGTATATAATATATATATGCATCTATTGTGTGAGCCTTACAGAGATAATATGTATCAGTCCCAGAACATCATCACCATAAGGAAGCTCATCAGTGTTGAGCTTTTTAATCACAGCTGTCAGATTGTGTGTGCTCATGAACAAAGTGTATTTATTTCAATTACACTTTTTAAATTAAATGATTAAACATTTATTGCTAGTTTATTTTTGCCCGTTTTGATGGTCAGTCATTAACTAATAGACTGAAACGTTTGAGAATAATTGCATTTGATAGAAGTTTAGCTAATGGCAGGTCTGGTTAAACTCTATAACAGCACTTCCTGATTTTTATTACCACTTTCAGACAGTTTTACAACACAGGATATCTTATTCTTTAACCAATTTTGCTAAAGCGATAACTTGAGAAACCAGGAAAAAACTTCCTCTTTGCCTATTCTCTGTTTTCACGGCCCGCTGGCTCTCGTGCCGAGCGCAGCCAATCAGATCTCTGTCCGCACAATTCTTGACCAATCCGCGCTGGCCTTTGATCTCCAGGAACAATACGAGCGCGTTTCGATATATCTGAGAGCCTGCGGACACGCGCGCGCTCTGAGTCTGACAGCACGGCCGAAAACTGCGTGTCACGCGCGGACGCACATTTCAAAGGAAAGCTGAAATTAAAGTGTGGATTTTGAAATCGGAGAACTGAGATCACGTTCCGGGGGGGTGCGGGGGGTCACATTTGTCTGTGACATGAATCCACACGATGCATCTGATCTGCATCCGCGTGCGGCAGTCCCTGGCTGCGCGTGGCTCCGAGCAGGTGCACGGAGAGGACGCGAGGGAGAGAGGAGGGGACAGGAGAGGACGTCCGGTGCTCGGTCAGACGCGCGTGCCTCAGCTGATGGATGGTCCCGCAGCTCGGTGCCAAAACACCGGAACGGACACGCGGAGGAACGGACACGCGGAGGAACGGACACGCGGAGGAACGGACACGCGGAGGAACGGCCGGAGCCGCGTCCGCGTGATGGACACGGCAGGTGCAGCGCGTCGCGCGAGCGGATTTATTGGGGCCTCGGTTGGGTCTCTCTCTCTCTGCAGAAGTCTGGGGCCCCCCCCCCCCCCCCCCATTTCCCCCATCTATCTCTTCTTGGAAAAATCAACTTAAAAAAGTGTTTGTTTTCCATCTTACGGGATACAGAGTCTCTGTCTTCAATCATCTTAATCTTACTGTTTAAGACAGATAGGAATCACGCATGACAGCTCTGTAAATTTGGATATATTAAACCAATGAATTGACATAGTATATGAAAATAAATTGACCATCAACAAATCCCAAACCTGGAGCTGAGGAGACCAACAAATCCTGTAAATATCAGGCTGTAAACGCCTCATTTCTCAGCCCAAATCCCGCATTTAGCCACATTATGTTTTCCCTCTATTTCTCCATTCCGTTCAAGTCTGACCAAACATGAATGAAGATGGATAAGACCAGTCATCCGGGGGCAGACTCACCTCCGGAACCCGCGCAGGCAGCCCAGAGGGAGGACAGGAGCACGGGCAGGATCAGCTGCAGCATGTCGGAGCGTCTGTGAGTGCGGCGGGAGGAGGCGACGCAAAGCTTTGTTTTTTCCAGTGTGATCGCATTCTTGTGGTGGGGTCTTATACTTATCCATCACCATACACCGACGGGAAAGAAAGCGTGGCCCCTCCCTCTTTGGGCATCGCCTCTAATAAGGCTGCGCGCTGATGAGGAGGGCCTGTCGATGGGCCCCCGGAGAGCAGGAGCCAAAAGGGGGACAATCATTACTGTCCTGCTGATCGGTCAAGCCCTCCCTGACGACCTGCTGCATTGAGGGAAGAAGAAAGTGGGCTTCAATCACCAGTTTGAGCTCCTGAATGCGTAATGGTGCAATCAGGAGGAAAACACTCACAGTTTAGTGCTTTCATTTGAAATATTTCCATAAAATTTCAGGTTAGAACAGCCTGTAAATATCATATTTAATCTGTCTCTCAGATCCTAAATGGAGACATTATTGGATAACAAAACAGAACATTGTAAATGTTATGTATTACATAATTAAATATCAATGTAAGAAAGCTGATTATAATATTGTCTTTTCCCTTAATGCTAATCCAGAAATCTTTGAGATCAAATCTATTTCAGTTTAAACTTTCAGATGCTGCTATTTTCATGCAATTCAGGAAAAGAAAAACTCTGTGAAAGATGAGCCTCAAATGTTTGAAAATACCATTAATAACTCATCATCAGAACACACTTTCACCAGAATTTAGACCCTAAACATGAAAATGGTGGCAGATCTCATGAGGTCAGATAAAAAAGCCCAACTCATCTGGTCATGGCTGAGTTGGGTTGTGAGTTATGTTGAGTTGTGGCTGACTTCACAGTGAGGTCGTACAAAAAAAAAAGTATTTTTTTTTAAAAGCGTCCAGTCAGTGCAGAGCTTTGCAAAAATCTCCACGTTAAAGAGACCCGTGCTGTCACCTCTGTCTTCATCCACCTGGAGCAGACCCGGAGCAGCTGAATTATTGACCGTGCTGACTGAGTCCAGAGTTTGCTCAGAAAAACTCTGGGACCTGAAGGCCACGTCCTCATGCACAACAGCAGGTCTGAGGCAGAGAGATGTTTTAAAATGCAATCAGGAGGATGCTTTTCACTTGTTTTCACCCCCTGAATTTTCTGTGTGTAAGAATTGCTCATCAAAGCTGAACACAGCCTCAGGGACTCTGCTGGAGGCTCAGGATTTTTGGTGCTGTGAATGGGTGCAGTTTAAGTTTCTCTTGATGGAAAAGCGCCACCTGGTGGACGAATGGGGGAAAGTCTCTGTCGGTTCTTCCATTGATTAAATCTATTCACGTCAACTGGTTCCTGTTTGTGTTTGGTTTTTGGCTAAATGCATTTTCAGACTTCTGTATGTTGAGACCAATCCTGCATCAAACAAGTTCTGGTTGAGTTTAATGTTGAATCTGATCTGCGGGACAGACGGTTCTTAGTTTTCTTCCATTTGATTCAACAAGGCCCTTTCTCCGCCTCTTAATCTGATTTCTGCACCACTTAACATCTTCCCATTCACATTGATGAGTTTCCCTGAGATAATCTCATGTAGGTGTGCTTCTAGTATACTTATTTAAAAGTCGTTGATGCTTTTGGACCTTGTTTGTTGTTTATTTCTTGGCATGTTTTAAATCTACTGGGTGTATTAAGGAACTCACGTATACAGTTAATCTTCCGACTACAATTTGCAAACTACAGTGGTCATGAAATAAACTTTTGTTTTTTAAAGCCTTCTCTGTCAGGCCATTAATGACCTTTAAAAGTCTTTGATGGTGATCTGTTCTGTCCTGGCAGACCTCACTGCTGCTTTGGACTCCGCTGATCACAGCATCCTGCGACACGGAGGCAGAAATATCAGGTTCAACGTCACAGCCTCTCAGTCTAAAACTGCAGGTCTCTCCTTTAAAATCAGCTCTACCACCAGAGTTTACTTCAAAACCACGTTGCGGTTACAACAGAAATAGAAGAAAAGTTTCCTTTAATGCTGATGATGCACATGTGTAATTCTCTGTATAGAAACTACAATTATTGTAAGAACTCATTAAAAAAAGGAAGCAAATCCTGTTATCTGGTGTCTTCCAGGAAGATCCGAGTCACTGGTTTATAAAATAAATATCTTGAAACTATGATCTATTTTCTTGGTACACTATTTGATCCCCATTTACCACTTGCAGCCTCTGACCAACAAAGCTTTCAGGTTTAAGACCTCTCCTCTTGTTATTTTTCTGACCTGTTGGAACCATTTGAACCCCACTGGAGAAGGTGCTTGGAGCCTTTACAGAGACTCATTTGAAGCCCGGAGGTGGTGGAATATTTCTGGTCCAATGAAGCGAGCTGCCCGAGACCCAGTCCGAGTCTTCCTTTTATGGCTTCTCTTTGGCTTATTTCTCTCTTTGTCCCTTGCTGCAGAAAGGACTCATTCAGACAGGAAAGGATCATTGATATAATCTTTTATTTTAACCCATGGGATTTAACTTTTACAGTGCATTTCTTTACAACAATTATTCATTAAGTGTCAGGTTTTAGCCACCACTACTGATCAGATAAGTATGTATGTTACATCTCAGCTCCTCATGAAGATTTTGACCTCATCAACACTGTGCACAAATATTAGATGATGGGCAACCGGAAGTTTACTTTCTATGGTGACATCCCATGATCATCATCGTCATAATCATCTTCTAACTCAACCATCTTTTAAGTTTTAGTTGTCTCAGTGTTAAGCAGCTAAATATCTGCACTATTAAAACATACACAGATGTGGCCAATTAGAAAACTGCTGCTGTCCATCAGAAAGAAAAAGGCTTCAAAATGAGACAAAACTAAATATGGCACTATTGTCTCAAGGAACAACCAGTAGACACAAACATATATATAGATATTTTTTTAGAAAGGGGACCATAGCCAAGCTCCCTCCTCCAAAAGAAAAGAAAAGAAAACAACCCCCCCCCCACCCTCCGTGCATTCTGCCAGCTTACAGTCTGAGCTGACGGTCAGATGGACGTCGAGCTTTACGTGGACACTGAGCCACTCAAACCTTTCAGACGTTCCCTCAGTCCCTCCACAGAAAACACACACAGCGTCTCTCTCCCCCCCCCCCCCCCCAGATAACACATGTCTGTCCACCGCCCTCACCTGGTCTAACGCAGCCATATCGGACAAGAGCTTTTTGAAAGACAGAACCACGTTGACTGTGCATATACATCATTTGGAGAACACATTGCAGCAATGAACATTTATTTATACAACCCACCAAATGCACATGAACATAGACTCCAGTTACCCCAGCACGTGTTACATTCAGGCTCCTGAAAAAAAAAAAGAAAAAAAAAGGAAAACAAAAACAGAAAAAAAAAAAGAAAAAAAAAAAATGCAATGGCAACGTAAACAGCAGATTTCTCCCTTTTTGCTCAGGTTTGGTCTCAGTTTCCCCTCAAACACACGACAGCTAGTAGTGCACAAAATAAAGAGTACAAAATTAGACTTTTAAATACTGTAGCAGCAATTCTCCTTTTAAAGTTGAGAGCCTCTGGTAGTACGGGTAGAGGCTTCGGAGTCCCCGACACACGGGAGGGTGAGCGATTGTCCTCTGGAGTGCCAGACAGTGTCTGTCGGGAAGGTGCAGGTGTTTGGGGCCAAAGGTGGGCGGGCTGGAGGCGTTCCTCAGACAGGGCGCCGCTGAGAGGATTGAGGCGTGCGCGGGCAGCGGGACGCCGCGGCGCTCCGGGGCTGAAAACCGTCTGAAGCCACTCCCTCTCCCACCGTCCTCATCCTACCCCCTTCCAGTTCAAGCGCCGTCCTCGCTTAAAAAAAGAAAAACCGAGCCACCTGAACAGAAACGGCTCCTCCTCTGACACTCGCCCCCGCCGGCGGCGTGACAGCGGGGCGCCGGCGGGGCGCTCGGCTCGCCGGGCGGAAACGGGCGGGACGGGGCGCAGGCGCTGCCCTCAGCTGGAGGCGGTGGCGATGGCTTTCTTGAGCTGCTGGCTGCGGATCTCGCGGGTGCGGCACTCCAGCAGCAGGTCGTGGCAGGTGTTGCACACCAGCACCGGGTCGTACAGCTGCTGGTCCGGGATGGGCAGCTTCAGGTGGCAGCAGTCCTTACAGAAGACGTTCCCACAGTTCCTGAAAGCCACCAGAGAAGGAGAGTTCCTTTAAACAGCCGGCGGCAGCACGAAAGGGAAAGGCAAATGGTTTGGGGCTTTCAGCACAACATTCCACGTACGCTTAAGGCCGTGTTTCAGACAAGGCAAGCCTCGTTTTGTCTTTGTCATGTAGTAAAAGCTGCAGAAATTAAGCTTTAAAAAGTCTAAAGAAGGGCATAATCTCTAAAAGCGACAAAGTTTGGCTGAAATGCAACCAAAAAAAACAAAAAAAATAAGCACAAAAGACACATTTTGTTGGTTTCTCTGCACTTCTGAATGGTAGTGAAATCTGCTCAACCAAAATGAAACAGGAAGCTCATCACTTCTCTTTATCTTCACTGTTTGTTGCAAATTTCACCTCAGGTTTCTGATAAAAAGAGAAGACACCCGATGACCTGCTGAGTTTGATCCAGTTTGGTCAAAGGATGAATGCATTATCTAAGCATTAATTACAGGTAGAGAAGCATCCATTTTCCCTTCTGCTAAAAATTCCTGTCTGTGTGGAGGCGGTTGTTTTTCTTGAGCTAAACCGAAACCTGCAAGATGGTACTTTTGGCTGATTTCACAGCATCAAAATGTCGACCCATGGGAATATAACCAAATATCAAGCTTACTTTAACAGTTGGGGGCTGTCTGCTGGGTTTAGATGGAGGACAGCGTGCATGAGCCAGCAGCTTTTTAGCTTAGCACCAAAACAGAGAATGAGGCCAAATCTGCCCTGCTGCTGTTCCCCGTGTTTCTGCACACGTAAAGAGGCTGCTGGCTCAACAGATACAAGTCCAAAGTCAAATGACGGTTACCCTGAAACCAAAACAATCTGCTTCATGATAAATTACATTTTGGGAGGATGAACAGGGTGTTATTTTCAGATTTGAGAATTTTATCAGAATTATGCAGCTTTTAGATTCTCGAGTTCTTCTTGCTTTCCTGCCACTAATTCATGAAATAGGTTTAGACTTTTTGCAGTAGTAATAGATTTTAGAGGTGTTCCTGTCAACAAACTGCGTATTCGTGCACATGCTTCTCGTTGTCACGGTGACGTCTCACCTGCAGTGGTGGCGTCTCTTGGCTATCCAGAACTCGCAGTCACAGTTGAAACAATGGGACGCCATGTGGTCAGGCACCCACCTTGTGACCTGCAAAGGCAGACAGGCGGGTCAGAGTGGGAGTTACCGGCTGCTCTTTGGGGGCGGGGCGGGGGACGACGTGCAGGCAGAGGCTTTACTCGGTAGTGACGGATGCTGACCTCTGTGTCCTTGCGCTCCACTCGATCCCAGCTGCCCTCGGACAGACGGTCCTCGCTGTGGGTGGACAGAGAATCCTCCTCGTTGCTGTTGTCTGACTCCCGCAGACACGTCTGCAGCAGAGGGCACATGAAAGGTAAAAAACACAGCAGACAGAAAAAATAAACAAACAAAAATAAAACGACAGGGGGACCCGAGATCAGAATCTGAACAACGGACTCACAATGTCATCCTCGTAGTCGATGTCCGGCTCTGAGGGGGGGGTGCTGTACTGCTTGCTCTCCAGCCTCATCTGCAGCTGCCGCACCTGCTGTCGCAGCACCTCCACTTCCTGCTTGTAGCCGGCCTCGATCTGACGCAGCCTCTGCTGGACGGCGTCCATGGGCACCGGCAGCCCGTCGTCGTCCAGGTAGGCGGGGGCGTGGGGGGGCGGGGGGGAGCCGGAGGCCGGGGGGGAGGAGTAGGGAGCGGGCAGGAGCTGGGGGCCGGCCAGCGAGTAGCTGCTGAGGGCGGCCAGGGCGGGGCCGCACAGGCCGCTGTAGCCGGCGCTGCGGGCGGCCGACAGCCAGCCGGCCTGCAGGGGGCTGACCGGGCAGCACAGCGCCTCCCGCCGGCAGCACTGCGGCCCGCCGGCCAGCGGGAAGCCCTGGGCGCGCAGGAGCCTGGAGGCCAGCCGCCGGCTCTGGTAGCTGCCGGGCTGCAGCGCTCGGCTGACGGCCGAGTGGCCGCAGGCGGACTGGACCAGGCCCTGGACGCTGTCCCAGTGGGAGCCCAGCAGGGACAGGTCGGAGAGCTGGCTCTGGGAGATGAGCTGGCGGGCGGCCAGCTGGGCGCAGTCTGAGGGCGCCGCTCGCTCTCGAGCTTTCATCTCGTCAGTCCTGGTTTCCCCCTTTTCCCTCTGAACACTGGGCAGCTCCTCATCACACAGAAGGTCTGGACCCACTGCGGAAGGGTCGGTGAGGGGAAGCTCTCCCTCGTCCGTGAGAGTCTCTGTGGAGTCCTCCATGGGCGGGGGACTTGTCCTCCGTTTAAGAGGCTGCGGGAGGCCGTTGGGAAGAGCCTCCGAGTGTCCATTGAGCGGTGAGGTGGGCGTGTTGGCGGCGGGCTGAGTGTTTTTGCACGGCAGCGGTAAGCAAGGCTCGGACTTATGGGTGGGAGTGGTGGTGCTCTCTGCAGTCCTGCACAGGCTCTCCGCCTCCATTGGAGGAGGTGAGGGTGGAGGCTTGGCGATGTGAGGCGAAGCCTGGTGGAGGACAGGAGTGGGAAAGGCTGTGTGCGTGAGTGCCACATCTGTGCTGACGGAGACGGGAGGAAGGGGGCAGGAGGGCAGGGGCTGTGTGGTGAGACAGGGCTCCTCCAGTGAGTCCCCACAGCCCTCTGGGTCGGCTTCAGGGGAGTCGGCGGGACCCCGGTGCTCAGACTGTTCCTCTTCCTCCTCCTCCTCCTCAGAGTCGGTGCTGGGCCCGTCGGAGCCGCCTGCAGACGCCTCCTCGGAGGCGGGCGAGGCCTCCAGAGCAGCCCGGCCCTCCTGGCAGTGCTTATTGAGATTCGGGTCGCTGGATGTGCGCGTCAGGGGCATCCCGTTCTCAACGGCTGACAGCAAGTTGTCCATGGAGCGAGTCTTTGGAAGTCTGGAAAATCAGAGATGAACCCATCTTTTTCTCACGTCCACAAATATGCAACACCTGTTCAGGTCACTAGAGGGCAGTCTGGTTCTAATGCAGATATCTACTAAACCACTAAGCGGTCAGTCGGTGGAGAGGAGATGGAGCCAGTTTACCTGTCCAGGGAGCGGGAGGTGAGCTCGTCTCCCGTGACGCAGGGGGGGAGGTAGAGCTCCACAGATTCGTCCACGGCTGTGCAGGGGGAGGAGGTGGGCAGGTAAACAGCTGTCCACAGCTGTAGGGCCCGGGTATGGCAGACTGGCTGCAGCACCTGGCAGACGGACAAATGACAAGGCAGTCCCAGCAGGTCAACATGAGCTAATCTACTGGTCAGATCCTTCTGTGTGAGCATGGACAAAAAGAACAACTCAGACTGAACCTTAAGCTTCAAATCTATTAAAAATATAAACCATTAATCTGTAGCTTTACATAACTCCTAAGCCAAAATTTCAGTGGAAACTACAGAGGGATGATGAGGGCATGAATCAGGCAGGTACCATATCGTGACTGGGGATGTAGAGGAAGTTTTGGAAGTTCTTGTTTCCGGCGCGAAGCAGGGACCAGACGGAGCAGGTGCGTTTGTAGATGTTCCTCGTCTCCCTCTCACGAGCGTTGTTGCACAGAAACGTGCCGTAGAGACACGAGTACGTGTGCTGCACCAGCTTGACCTGAAAACCAGGAGATGGACGTCACCTTCCGACCTCTGAAGCAGCCGTGAGCCCACAAGCGGCCACAGAGAGCGCCGGGGCGGGCGGCGCTGGAGGTCCACCCACCAGGAAGGCCTCGTTGAACTCGAACAGGCAGGGGAACTGTTTGAGCAGCTGGTGGATGCAGTCCAGCCACTGCAGGAAGACGGGACACTGCTCACTGACGTCGTCCGTGTTCTCCTGGTGGCCGCAGCGGTCCCCAAACTTATGGCCGTAGTCCAGCCACTCCATCTCTACAAGCACCTGGAATCCCTGCAGAGGAGAGCCAACGTCGCGTTAATAAAAACACCCCGACGCGCCGTCTGAGCAGAGAACTATCGAACCAAACCACGCCGACACTCGCCTCCAACGTCCTGTAGTAGGGGTCCAACAGAACCTTAGCCAGGGCCACTATCTGGGGTGTGCGGTCCCAGCCGTCTGAACAGTGTACCAGGACAGGCCGGCCTTCCCGCTCCACCACAGAGCAAACCAGGGCGGCCGCCTTCAGCATGACGGACAGGTGCTGCAGCCAACGGGTGCTCTCCAGCGCCGACAGCCAGCTGTAAAACAGGGAGGGGGCTATTTAGACAAACACCGATAACTACAGCATTTCTCCCAATAAATACAGACGATTCTACTCTGTAACCCTAAAGTGTGTTTTCAGGGTGAATGGATAAGCACAGGGAGGCTCTGCCCCACATGTGTGGAGGCCTCTGCGTGTCATCACACTCCTATGTCAGGATCAAAAGACTCCTGACAGCAGCAGCCGGGTTAACTCGTGTAGTTTACGTACGGCTGCTCGAGCAGCAGACAGGCAGAACACACAGAGCCGACACAAACGCTGGAATTCATGGAAACGCACAGCCGAGGTATGCGCTGCTGATGTGTACAGACAGACAGCTGGCCGGCCCGGCAGGAATGAAGCTCTGCCGTGGCAGCGCTCCCATTTCGGAGCGGTGTTGCCTTTCAGTGCGTTGAAGCTGTTAAAACAGGGGGGGGGGGGGGGGGGGGGGGGGGGGGGGGCGGAGCAACGCAGGGCAGCGCTGCTCAGAGGGAAAGGTCAAACAGATCACTTACTTTCCTGGATCCGGGATCTGACTGCAGACGGTCCTCAGAGCCTGAAAGCTGTTGCGGATGGCGTGGATGTTGGCCATTCCCATAAACATTACCTCACAGTTTGGGTAGTACTCTAAACACAAACAAACGGCTCTGTTACAGGTCACACTAAACTGAGCCGTGCCTTGTTTAGAAGACACAGGTGGGATATGCAACAATCTTTTCTGCTAAAAAAACAAAACATGTCCAGATGGATGATTTTATCTATAAACTGTATTAATAATTCAAATTAGAGATTAGATCAGCTATCAATGCAGAAAGGGAGTAAAAGCTGTCAGATCCCCCTAAAAGTTTGACCAACCTTCACATTCACAGCCCCCGCCCTTGGCTCGGTTAGCCACAGCAGCAGTGTAGGAGCGGGCGTCCAGAATCAGCAGCTTCTGTGGGACAGCGTGGTCATCACAGCCAGAGCCGCCCGTCAGAGAGGAGTCTGAGGAAAAGACAAGGGCAGAACGAGGTGATCTAATCTTCTGGGGCCATGTGATGACAGGAAGAGGTGACGGGCGATCCAGAAAGGTGCCGAACGGAAATTATCTCCATTTGTTACATCAAGAGAGATCGATATCTCCCTCCTGATGATGCTGCCACAGAGAGAGGCGAGTAATATCGGAGACTGGAAGCTGACTGCATTTGTACGGAAGCATGGTTAGTGATGTCTAAAAACATTTCGGAGGCCTTTTTAACAAGGCTTTCTTCATAATTTGACATAATGGTGCCGGCCCTGACAGAAAATGAAAAAGATGTGGAAAAGAGTTGTTTTCCTGAAAAGGCTCCACTGACAGCTGTCCTACTTAGAGGGATGTTTCATTTTCAGAACTTGGACTGCTTGTAAGCTGCAGTGCTGAAGCACTACAGCTGTGTGTGTTTAAAGCTGCAGGACGCACATAATGAGGGGGCAGGATGCACCTTCATTACAGATCCTTTATTCTTGTGTAAATCGGTGACTCTGCTGAATTTTAAGACCCTCAAACACTCCTGTTAGTCACAGAAACACACCGTTTCTCACAACTCTGTACGGATGCAAACATGAATAAAATAGAATATGAATACATGAGATCGACAGCAGCTTTACCGAAATCGCTGTCGGAAGAGTCGGGAGCGTCCCCTCGCTGTCGGCTGGCCGGCGCCATCTTGGCCCCCGTGTCCATCTGACAGGCCTTAGCGATGGATGTCACCAGGTACTCGTCGTCCGTGTTCCTCCATCCCCACCAACTGATCTCAGGCTGGCTGCATCGTGCGATCACTGCGCCGTTCCTCTGGTGCCTGGAAGACAGAGTGGCGGATTCAATGACCACTCCTTTTTTCGAGCTGGAGGAAAGACCCCACGCTCTGCCCACTGACGTGTCGGCTGGCCCCACCTGTAGACCACCACAGGGATCCTCTTCCAGGACCTGAAGGAAGCCACGCTCTCCAGCTCCTTATCGGTAATCCATATGGGAACCAGAAGCTTCTGCGGGTAGCTGGAGCACAGCCTACAGAGGGCGGAAGGTGAGAGCTCTCAGTTAAGAGCTAAATATAGTTGGTGGTGCATTATCAGACATTAATAACTCAGCTTTGACAGAGAGCAAATCTTTGTGGCACTGCACAACTCCATCCATCTCTGGTCTCCTCCCCAGATCACATACAGACAGCTGAGGGAGGGGAGGGACAGAGACTATGTGTGTGCGTACAAGAGGGAAAATTAAATACTATGCTGAGTCATGGGCCTCAGCATGCTGCAGCTTGTTTAATTAGCTGGTTGTCCTGTGTGTCTGTCTCCCACAGCAGGTTGTGTTCTTCTCATAGGCAATCTGAACAAACGGCCCTTATTCTGCATTTATTTGCCAAGGAGACCACGACATTCACTAACAATGCAAATCTGAGGCGATGACAAAAAGGCTGCAAAGACAGAAACGTGATTCATTAAGGGAGTCTCCAGAGAGCAGTTAAAAGTGAATAAACCAGGCTGTGTAGTGCTACCTATGGGGGAGATGCAGACTCCAGACTTCACAGGATTTGGTTTAACAGTTTAAAAAGACCTTGAGATATTCTTACTGACAAAGAATACAAAGAGAAAGGGTCTCATAAATATTGTATTATCAAGGTAGATATGGGAAAAAGAAAGAAAGGTGCAGCTAAGTGGAATATGTGGTTGTGACAGGCTGCTCAGACTCCCCTTATGTTTTCATATTTGTCCACACAAATCACAGAGTGACAGGAGATCCTAACCAACAAAGAGTGGATTATTTTAATATCTTTCATAAAAGATGGTCCAGTATTTCTGGAGCTGAGGCAGATTGTAAAGGGAGCAAGGAAACTCTTTTATCCAGTATTTAGGAATTGGAAAAGCTCCTTTCATGGCTATCTCTTATTTACTTCTGGGTCATTTCACTCTGTTTGGAACCATCTCAAGCAAAAAGGAAAAATAAATTACTCTTTGACCAAACCCAGGGGCTCTTAAGTGGAGGCGAGGCGAGGACAAAGGAGCATCTGCGGTGGGCATCCACAAGAGGAAAATAGAGGGCTCTTTAAGATTTACTCTCATTTCAGGGAATATCTGGGACTCAGAGCAGAAACTGACACTGAATCATCTAATTTCAGTCTGACAACTCAAGAAATATTCGGAAAATTGCTCCATTTCAGTTGTTCAGTCTTATTTACATTTTCTTTCAAAAAGGCAAATCCCAGCTTCTAATGCACAAAAACAATTTTGATGTTTTCATATTCTAAAGTAAGTCTAATAAGGCTTTTATTGATATACTGAAAATCTCTCTTGCATTTCTATGTCCAACTTTTTTTTTTCTTAAAGATTTGGCTGAAAAGAATGCTGACCAACCAGAAACACTGACGTCTAAGAATATGAAGAAAACGATGATAGCTGCTGCTAGCTCGCTCTTATCATTATTCTCTGCAATACTTTAAGTCTATTTGCTCACGTTTAATCAGTTTTGTCCTGCTTTAAAATTTCAAAAGTAACATTTCATAATTGTCCTAATAAAGCAGGGATGACTAAAATTGAATTTCTTGGAGCCAGTTAGACGATTCTTTGGCTTTATTTGGGAGTTTTTGTCAGAAATATGACATACTTGTAGTTGCAGTTGATGTCGGACACTCTCCAAACGTTCTGGGTGTCGAAGGCCATCCTCTTGACTTCCAGCTCCATTCTGTGGCGCACATGGTCCCCTGAACATGCACAAAGCGGAGGGAGGGGGTGTAAATATGAAGAACAACCTTCTCTTAAACATCTGTGTGGGCGTGGGGGGTTACCTGGTCGACAGAGGTGAACGTGCTGGTCCTCATCGTCAGCGTTGCCTCCGAGACACCAGGCGTGATAGGCCAGGGCGAACAGGTCCTCCAGCCGGGACGGGTGGGCGATGGCCCTGTTCAGACGCTTGACCCACTCCTGGCACTGCTTGAATGTTGCAAAGTGGCATCTGTGGAGGTCCCAGTTTAGACAGTGCAGTTTAGATATGTGCCAGTAAAATCTGTCCACAGCTTCACACTATGAAGGATTATTCTGCTTTTAAAGGGCAGCTTAGTGATGAGGAACCAAAATGCTGTAGAGTGTGTGAAAGCTCTGGACACAACCAGTATAAGAAGACTTAAGTTTTCTTCCTTTGAAAGTCTGTTTCTTATATCTATTTTTTCCAATAAAATATTTGTGGGAAACTTAAGAATCACATCATTTCAGTTAAATCACTCCAAGTAACTTTATCAAACAGCACCATTATTTCACTTAACAATGCTTCTCTTTCACATTTTGGAATTATTATTTTTCAGTATGATTGTGAAGTCAAACTGAAGGGTTTTTTTCTCTGTAAATGAGCTTTTCTACAGCAGAGCTTGTGAACCCTTATTTTCCTCATCATTTAAGTGTTGGCTCTAAAAAAAAATTGAATGTGCAAACATCAAACTCATGTAACTTAGAAAAATTTGAAAAAAGGAGGTTGAAATGTAGATGGGAGTTAAAAACAACAACATATGACATAATTTTTCGTTGGTTTCAGAACTATTAAGTGTCCATTAGGATTAATACATTATTCGTAATACCTGAGCTCATTTGCAATAGAATACTTCTTTATATTTCCATATAAAGATTTGTTATACAGGCCAATAACTGCATCATGTGACCTAACTAATTTCTAAAGGCTGAGCAAACAGGCATTTTAACTTAAATGAATACCAGAGTGTGGGAGAAAGGCCCCTCTTACCGGACAACTTTTGAGTCTTTGCAGATGATGTGCAGCTGGAACATGTCTCGGCCCTCCACGCTTTCTATCAGCCGGAGCGGCACCTGTAGGGGGAGACAGAGAGAACGCGCAATTAGCCTGGTAGCCCCCTGTCAGAGCAGACGGCATGTTACCACCCTCTGGTCCAGTACAGACTCAATCCAGGCTAGACTAACAAAGCAGAGCCTTTGTGCCTTTTTCTCACATTAGTGTCTACATGCCTTACGACACCAAACAATAGCTGTAAACTTCATGTTCTTAAGGCTTTTTAAAAATACAGAGAAATAAAAGTGCTGTCAAGTTTCGCTCTATTAAATATTTAACTCTTGGCCAAACTTTATGTAACAGCACTATGTGCATGTTGTACAAGAAGGGAAATAACGCTGTGGCAAGAGAAAGGGCTTATGTTTATTACATGTCAGGGTCAACCATGCATTCTGCACAAAAATCACACATGTAACACCAATATTCAGCTGAAACTAAGCTACAGTTAGTTTTTTAATGCTTTGGAACAATTTAGAGGGAAAGAGCTGAAGGACTGCAGCTTTGTCTGTGGCAGAGGGTGGCGGTTTATCGTGAGGTACTCACAGAGATTTCATTGTCCACACCTGGGTAGGTCTAAAACACAGTGACACCATGGAGCACACAGAGAGAAGGGAGGGAGGGTAGACACAAGACAGGAGGAAATGAAATAAAAAAAACTATTAAAACCCAAATTAATTAAAGAGACAAAAGGAAAATGAAGAATAAAATAGGAAAGAAAACATCAAAGAGTGCGAGAAACAAAGATAACTGAGTGGGTCACATGAGAGCGGCACATGTCCGAGGCCAATGGAAATTTATGGAGAGAAAGACAAACATAGACGGGAGCAAAGGGCAAGAAAACAGCTTAAAAGTATGGGATGAGCTGTGAAGGGAGGTGTGGGTGAGAGTTTGCTGGCATTCATACAGCGTTTAACTGTGCTGACAGGGTCAAGGCAGGAGTCCGCCGAGCAGGAGCGTAGGGACTGTAAGCTGGTGGCATTTACACTCTCAAGTTAGTCCAGCTAAAGGGGTGACTTTACCATCCTAGTAATTAATCCGCAACCCCCTCCTTCTCTGGAAAGCGCTACCATCTTTTCCAGAACCTGAACGCTTGTGGAAAAGATGACAGGCATTTGGGAAGAACGAGGAATTTCACCGCCAGCGAATGCAAACAATTGGCCTGTTTGTGTTTAAACAGGGCCTGACGTCAGCAGGAGCGGGCTGGTGGACATCAGTGCCAGTGGGGGCCGGGCCCACGGAGCTTGGATGTCATATTAAAACTCTCCTGTCGGACGATCAAAGCGCCCGCTACTCCTGTGGCACAAACAACCGTGTCGCAACTACAGAGAAAAAAAAAAAAAAGGGCTAAAACCACTTTCGGGTACCCCATGTTTAACTCTCTCCTTGGTTTATTGTCCCCGTTAGCATCGTTATGCGTTATAAATTGTATGTGAGGGGGGCTGTGTGTCTCCAAATTAAGCACCAATTCCTCCTCTCCTCTGCTATTGGCCTTTGCCGTGGCATGGCACGGCTGCACTTCTCCGCAGAAAACTGTTCCATTTACATAGAAATTGAGTTTTTCCTGAGTGTTTATGGTGTGAGACATAAACTCACATTGATAACGGAGTCCTTGAACTTGATGTGGAGTCTGTAGTTGGAAATGGCAATGATGGCTTCATCTGCACGACCAAGATACTCCACCCCTTCCCCCTGAAGAACTGGGAATGGCACCTGCAGAGACAAAACAGACGGGCCGGTCAGATCTTTACGCTAGCACCTGCTTGCAGGCCTCATCGTGTCTACGTCCATCCTTCAAAGACATTTCTCTTACCATCACAGTGATGACATGGTGGTTATCGGCAGTGGTTTAACCTATCCGTCCTTTTAATTAGCAGTAAACTCAATGTGATTTACAATTTAGTCAAAGGAATTGGTGAAATTAATATTCAGAGACCACCCGGGATTGCGCACGCGGAGCAGCTGCTCGGATATTGCGTTTGATCGGTGAAAGCTAAGGGGAGAGTCGTGTCAAACAAGATGTCTCGATAACTTAACGCGTTTCATTTAGACCCTTTTTCTAGTTACAGAATCAAGCAGATCTATTAACATCAGCTTTATCTCATCTAATCATCCTTTAAAGCTTAGTAATAACTCTTTAAATTTAAAGCCAGCCATTATATAGGTGGTGACATTCAGCCCGTGAAATGGTGTGCATGTGTAGCTCTCTAATTAGCACACAGTGGTCTTACAGAGGAAGCTTTGTGAGGGCCGTTGCTGTGCCTGAATGAGCAGGCAGAGAAGGGGTAGAGCTGGGAGGGATCCCAAACTGTCCATTAACATTCTTAGTTGTACCCTTTTTATTACAGTCACAGTCGAGCTTTGGCTTCAGCTGCAACGAAACCCTCACATTAAGGTAATTGCTTTTCTAACAGAGGCCCATGGAACATTTTTCATTTCATTCCGAGGTAGGGAGTTATCTTTAAAGGCCAACCGAGGGGATGTGAAACATGAGGACGTCTGCCAACTTATAAACAATGTTTTAGTTTATCAATACACTGGAGCTTTTAACCTCCTTTAGAGCGCCCCACGCCACGCTTCCACATTCTGGGAAAATGTTACTTCTTACCATTGCTGCTTTTTCAAAGGGATTAAAAATAACTCAATTAAATGGAGAAAGTGATGGGATCTTTAATAATTGCTGAAAAAACAGCAGGATGTCAGTTGTAACATAACTGCACTATAAGAAGAAGATTAAAGCATTTTCAGGCACCATGCATAAAACATTCAGAAAAGAGAGTAAAGTCTCTGCTCGGCGCCCATTTGTTCCACACTTATTTCCATTCCGACTGCTTTTAACTGATCACAGCCAGTGGGGACCATGAATGGAGGCTCGGGCCTTGTTTAGCTGCTGGTAGTGAGGACGACGGTGTTGCTTAGAGACAACATTACCTCATCCGGCATTAGCATGCATTGCTGAATCATGGAGAGCAGGACCCAGAGGTGCATTTTAAAAAGGCAATGTGCAGCGGGGCAGAACGGGGATTATTAGGGAAAGAGGTGGGACTGATGAGAAACATCAGCCACCACTGTTAGAAGCTGCAAAGAACCCACATGTTGGATATAACCGACACCCAAAGTACCAAAAAACAGTAAATCTGAGAAATATGAAGGATCATTGTTTATTTTTTGTTTGTTTTTTAGACGGGTTTTAATAAGCTGTGTCACAGAAAAAAGAACCAACCCACACACATTTCCGGCCTGCTGTGGCTTGTTTAAAAAAAAGAAAGAAAAAAAAGTTCCAAAGCGCAAAACAAAAAAAGAGTAGAAGTGTGGCTTAAGCTGAGAGATGGAGCACATAGTAACCTGCAGTCGGACACAAACGGGGTCAGATATATACGACAGAAGCACCCAAAACACAGTGTGGGAGCTTTAAGATACCGTGGTATTTCAAATGCATTTGTAACCTGCATGAAATCATTTTTTTTTAAATGACAATAGCAGAATAAGGCTTGCAGAGCTAAAAAAAAAAGGGGGATGCTGTGGCTTCGTGTGCATGACCTGGAGAAGGTATTTTTGTCCCGAGCAGCACAAGAGGCTGGAAGTGTGCAGCTGATGTGGTGGAGACCGAACACGTCCTGCAGAGAGTACCATAGTTAACATGCTGTACGGACCGGGAGCCGCATTAAACGAGCTGTGCTCCAAAAGTAGGTGCATGAGTCACCGACAGCCAGCAGAAGATACTGTGTCACGTTTCCTCTGTGAAGCTTTGAGCAGCAGAAATATGAAAAAAAAAAAAAAGGGGGGAGAGGGGGGGAAGGGGAGCGGAGAAGACTCATGAATAACACTCTGACTTGTGCGTCGTGACTTCCGGTTTAAGCAGCCTGCCCCGTCAGGGCAGATGCACACAGGTATTAGATGTGACAGAGAAGGGAATGCCTGTAAGGGTGACACGCGTCAGCTGGAGGATCTGAACACCGCAATATCTAAAAATATGACAGCAGAGACACGTTTGAACGCTGGGGTAGGGGAGTCAGAGTGTAAGACTGTATATTTATTTTTAAAAAAGAACTATTGCAAAGCATTTGCACGACAGCTCTCAGTTACTCAGGCTGCTCAGCTGGAAGTCCTTCAGCACATGAACCTCTATTAATAAAAAACACTTCTGTGTGGGCCGATACTCTGCAATTCACTGCAAACCAAGTGGAAACATGCTTCAGTTGAAACCCGACAAAAAGAAACATCAGATATCTCCCCCCTGGCAGGGCAAACCCCTCCTCCCTCCATCTTTCCTTTGTCCAGTTCTCCAGACAGATAATACTTGGCTCCATTAACCACCAGACAGCCAAAAAGCACAAACTCAACACCACAAACGGGAGAGCGAAAGATGCCCATCATTGGGTATCTGCGTGCATCTTAAACAAATCCTTCTCGCATAAACGACCCAAATGCTTTTCACATGCCCTGGTTTTACTCTCCCCAGAGACCGTTTTAGTGGAACGGTACAAAGTCTTCCAAAAGAAGGCAGGAGCAGACAAAGATGGTATTTTTTACTTGTAAAAGGGACCTGCCCGTTCATTCATTTTAGGAGAGAAAAACAGATTGAGCTCGTGTCTGTGGGATGAAAACGCAACATCCATATGGGTTTAGTTACAAACTCTCCACAAAGAAGCTTTGACAAAATTTTTCATCTCCTCCTTTTAAGCTTTCCTTCCGATTCACGTGAAGCTTTGCACAAAAAAAAAAAAAAAAAAAAAAAAAGTTTTAAATATAGATGTACTTTTTTTTCTGTCACCGGTATGGGGCCTCATCAGTGGCCGCATCGAAGTTAAAATATTCTGTAATTCCCAAAAGTTGAATGAATGACATTCTGCAGTGTTAAACTCTGATAGGAGGCACAAAACGAGGCCACCGTCTGAAACCTGTCGGGTTATGGCAATCACCACATCACCAGGCATCAAGGGGGGGGGATTACAGCAACACCGGTGTCACACTATAATCTAAAACATTTTAATCAATAAACCAGAAGTGCCACGCTGTCCTGTCACCAGCACGTGACTCAGAGGAGGAGGTGGTTGTGGATGGTTGGTGGAAAGCCTTCTGCTCACCTGAAGGATGTCCTCCTCCTTCACCAGCTCCTTCTGGGGGAACAGGTCCTTGGCCTTGATGTACTCCAGACTGGGAGGCCCCTCTTCACCCTGGAAGATACAAACAGAGGTTAACATATGTCAAACAGAAATCACACAGGTGAAACCCAAACGTGCGCTCGGTAGCAGCTTCACACCACTGGACAGATTAATACTCGCTCCGTCAGCTGCAGGGCTTTGGTGTGAGACGCGTCGGGGAAAACATCTCACAGTTTCCAGCAAACTAAAATACCTCACGTAAGAGAAAGAATTGACGAGAGACCTTAAAATTCCATTTCAATGAGCAGAACCTGAACAAGCTTTTCTAAATGTTTATAACACAGCCCTCGTATCTTTCCCTCTGATAAATAATCCTGGTAAGGGAGCAACCTTTGCCTATTATTTTTATATTGCCTGTGCTATGGCACTCTGCTGATAGGCACTCCATGTGTCCAAATGATATGGAGGCTTTGGGCAGGGGACACCCAAACCTGTTGACTTTGTCACTGGGTGTTGCAGGTCTGTGTAAACAAAGACACCAAAGTTTAGTTAAGTGTTTTGTTCACCTGACCATTTTGTTCAGAAGTCCGGTTCTCACTCAGTCTTGTTGAATCAAAAATAACTCTTAAATCTGACCACTTTAGACAACCGTGACAATGGTGGAAATTCACAAAATAGATTTCTAAGGCTGCTCATGAATATAGAGACCAGTGCAGACTGGCGGAGTTGACACCTGCTCTGATGGATGAGTGGCTAAAATTAGAGGAGGAGAAAGAAATGGGGAAAAAGAGAAGAACAAAGAGGGCAGTCAACCCTGTCCTTGTAGCTGAGGCTGCTCTGGTCACACTGAGAAAACTTATCAGGTCATATTCAATTCCTGGCTGGAAAAAAAAGAAAAAAAAAGATAAAATCAGGACTAGTCCATGCCCTTTATTGTTCTTTACTCATCCATAAAGAATGACCTCACAAGGCTTTCCCTGCATGGATCATCAGTTTTCTTATCGTAAGTTCAACACTATTAACACAACTTCCCTGATTTGGAGTCCTGCTTTGTTTAGATGGAACAAGTTCTGGAGGACTAAAATCATCCACATTTCTGAGTGCCTACAATGGGAGTGCTTCTGCCCTTTTGGTCCCTCTAAAACTGATGGATTTGGTTTCCCCAGTCACTGCGACTGAGCTTTTTAGTCTGAGGCTTTTTAGTAAAAACAAAGTAAATTCTGGCTGAGTGCTTCATTTCTGCGGACTCTTCATCGTGTCCCAGGAAAAGAAATCAGCATAAATCACAGCAGGATGGCCCATGATGTTAAACCAAGCAGAACGTCTGTCACCTGGAGGTCCAAGCAGCCAATTAAAGCACACAATAAGCCTCCCACCCGTCAGGACCACGGGTCACAGATGGACAGTGCCTCCACTCTAGAGAGCCCATTCCTACAACAACATGTGCCTATCTGACATTACAGATAACACGATGA
Source organism: Menidia menidia (assembly GCA_907169785.1). Classification (NCBI taxonomy): domain Eukaryota; kingdom Metazoa; phylum Chordata; class Actinopteri; order Atheriniformes; family Atherinopsidae; genus Menidia; species Menidia menidia. The sequence continues at coordinate 14,723,290 of CAJRST010004446.1, read as the reverse complement.
GAGCCGAATCATCATCTTTCAGCTTGCCTGTTGACTAGACCTGAACCTACAGTTCAAATCTGGAGGAGCATAGCAATAAAAAAATATTCCCTTCTTCATTTCTCTGACTTGGAGCTTTTCTTCCCCCCTCACTGCCTCTGGTGGCCTTTCAGCAACAAGCATGGAGGGGATTAATTACAGCAGAGTGCCACAGGTCGGGATCTGAGCTCCTTCAGCCATTAACCGGTCTTTGTATATTTGACCATTTAATTCGATCAAGGCTCAACAAATACCAGACATTTTGCCCCGAAGAACAAGACAGACATGTTGATAATGGTTAGTTAAAGAAAGAAAGAGGAACAATTTGTAGTATTTGGTTATTAGACAGTCAAGTATCCAAATCTTTTGAGGTTTGAGATGGAGAATCTCACTGTCATAACATATATAACAAGTATAAAACTACACAAATTATAAACAGCACTAATCAAAGCATGAGTTCTGTGCTCTGTAGGACTCTGCAAGTGGTTGTGCTGATGGGACCCATGATGGTGGGTGTGAAGGCTGAGTGAGACATCCACACTCCCAAACACAAGCTTCAGAGTTAAGTGCTGTCTGACATGACTGATGGCTCCATTGACTCCAAATGGTGCTCTTATGCGCGTGCTGATGCTGCCATTCCGTCTCCACACGAGCTACGCTAAAGATTGAGCCGGGACTTTTCTGGCATTATGCAGCGCAGCTTTCATGTTTGGAGCGTGGGAAGATGTGGAAAATTTGCAGTTCAGAGTCATTCGGTAGTTTGTTCCGCTTCTCGCTTTGAAGTAAAAAACAAAAGAGCTTAGATTCCTACACCAGATTTTGTGGATTATGTAAACAGCTTTTTAAATGAGAAAGCCGAAACAAACCGGTATTTTATGTTGGCACATTTTCGTTTAAAAGGAACTTGAACAATATCCAGACTCATGGATATAAGTTGAAAGTTAGTACGAAAACTGTGAAAAATGGGTTGAGCGTTCCCTTGTAAAACCTACAGCCCAAGCCTCTGACTATCCCACCTTGGAGGCGACTTTGAGCCAACGCGATGAGACTAAAGCCCATATCACTCCTAAGAACAACCCTAACAATTTTTTTACCTTTGACTTGAGACCGATGAGACAGCTGGCCCAGATCAATGTTACTCATTTTCACCTGTGAGCAGGTTGGCCATGACAGCGGCCATCAGTCAGTGGCGGCCTGGGAGGTTCAGGTCATTACAAGCCCACTGTTGCCGGGCAGCTCGGCTCGCCAACACGGCACAGTTTGCTTTTTAAATACGAGTTTGCGTCGTGCTGTGTAGGGACATCAGAATTTGTGCACAGACGGACTCATGGCGGATCATATGTTAATGACCAGGTCTAATGCACTCTGTCTGCGCCAGATGATGGTACTTGTTGTGTTACGTGTGCCCATATGTCAAGAATCGGCTCCGATGTTGCTTCTTTGAAGAAGCCTGCTCGAACACCAAACTGTGAATACGCCAACAAATGTATATGTGCTGGAAAGCCAATATAGTTTACAGCCATTTGACTAAACAAGGCACAGAAAAATCTGATTAAAGACATCCACAGAATTCGGGGAACACCACAATGTGACTGATAACAGCAAACGTGGATATTTTAGTATCTCAACACCTTTTTGAAAAGCAGAGAACGCTTTTTTAAGAGCTACGTTTAAACTATTTATACCCGAGCTGTGAGACGACTTTTTCTGTTGGTTGCTTTTTATTTTTGGCCCACTGCAGGCAGACAATCAGCTTACAGTAGATTAAAAGGGGAAAAGACAAACGCTTCCCCTTCCAGCACACTCACAAAAGATGCAGCACAGCCTGTCCTGGGCCCCGGCACATTTTTTGCTTTGTCACTGCTGTGAAGCTGCACACCCTCCCCCACCCCCGTCCAACCGGCGATCAGAAAGCTGGAGCTGACAGGCATGTGCCCACCCATACAAGCTCCTCCGGACTTTACTCACACAAAGATGTCAGAGTCGACGGCACATTTTACGCCACGATAACGGACGTTAAAACAGCAACAGACACTGTAAAAGGCAGCAGGGCAGCCATGACAAAGCAGATTAAGTGTGTTAGTGTGTGTGAGTGTGTGTGTGTGTGTGTGTGTGTGTGTGTGTGTGTGTGTGTGTGTGTGTGGATGGATGGATGGAGGACGCAGAGCTCACCTCTAACTGATCTGGGCTTTTCTATATGAGTGCAAATAGAAATATGTAGAGTTTTAGTTGGGGAAAAGACAGAAAAAGAACTGGCACAGTCTGTGTGAGTATGTGTCTGGTTGCCATGGTTGCATGGATCACTTTTTAACGACAGAGTCCCGTTCCATCCACTTTTCAAAGTACAATTCTGCAGACGCTGTCAGGTCTCTAATTTAACCTGAGTCGGGCTTTGTCCTGGAGTTGTGCGGACTAGGGGCGCTCTGCGCAGGTGAACACTAACCTACACGTCTGCTTCTGAGTTTGATCAGTGAAATGAAGCTGACACAGCTTGGCAGAGTGTCAGACGTGTTAAAAAAAAAAAAGGTTTTCAATTAAGTCAAAGTTATTTAGAGCAGGACGGTGGTGGATGGAGAGAGAAGCTGCAGGTCTGAGCTGAAATACAAGACAAACACAGCATCGTTTCTTAAAAGGCTGGGAGCCTAGCATGACTGAAAGGTCAGGATGGACACTCCGGAGAGTAGGATAAATCTCCTAACATGCCTTATTCTTTTTCTTCAGGCCGCTATCACACTGATGAATATTTCATTGACAGCCATGTTCTAAACAATCAATCCCCTTTCCGTGTAATAACTGGGCTGTACTCCAAGTACAGAAAAAAAATTGGACAGAAGGCAGGTTATTCTTCTAGGAAGCATAATTCCTCATATGTTCTTTGAACAAAAATACAAATAATTTTAAAGTGTAATAAAGTGACATTAAACATGAAAACAC
>CAJRST010004446.1:14681135-14715338 GCA_907169785.1 Menidia menidia | reverse complement strand
TTTTTAACTGGAGTCATTTACACAGCAGATGAAGTTTTGTTTTAAGTTTAACTGTACAGTTCAAAACAATTTTTCCCTCAATCTTCAGAGCAACCAAAGTGCTTTGTTTTAGCTGCTTAGTTCCTGCTTTGTTCTGTTGTAATAACAGAGTGTAAAAACCAACAACCCCGCAGACACTGAAGCAACTGATGATCATATCTACACATTTAATTAAACCTTAGAGCTAAAAAAAATAGATTCATCACACAATTTATTCAGATTTCATCCGAAGAGGTTGATCATCTATACAGTGTTAAACCGTTTCCATCTATTTTTTTTTTTTTTTTACACCAAATAACCAGTTAACCCTTTAAATCAAATACCATAGCTACTCCAATTGGCTTTGAGACCATAGTCCAGGTTCTATTTTCAGGTAATGTGTAAATAAACAAAAGCTACAATTTACTGAGTCGATATGACGCAGGGACACCTCATTAAACCAGGCAAAACTACTTTATAGCTGAACATTTGAGTCAGCCTTTAACAAAAACCCTTCAAGAGCCACTGAATCAATATCACTTTGTAATAATCTTATAACTATACTTTTATAGTTTTATATTATATATAATAACCATTTTGATAGAAAAAATTTAAAAAGCTTGCTAGATACTGTAAGAACTTTAAAAAAAATGCTGCTCTTCTCTTATATTTGGGGGGGCAGCCTCTAAAAGTTTGCGCCACATTTGGTCTCCCGTGTCTCAGGTTTTATTTTAGGAAATTAGGGCAGCAAGTCACCAGCACAGGGTGTCCACTTACATGTTGACACACAGATATGCAGGAAAGATAGGAAAAAGACGCTAAGCTCCACGTCCACCAGGTGCCAGCGTCAGAAAACATTTGATTTTGCCTTTAATATACATTTAAAATCACATTTGTGTTCGCTTGAGACCATCAACATTAAAACATTCAGCAGCCATAAAGATGGAAGTAGTAACACAATCCACACGTGTGTTGGAATCCAAACCCCCTCACTGGGCAGACAGCAGCAGTGCATGTGCTGCTTATGAGAGGGCATGTCTGACCTTTCATCCTGGAGCCGGATTTTTGATATGAGGGTTTATTACCATCCAGTTTTTCTATCGGCTGCCATGACAAACATGACAAGACTCTATATTGAACTAGTTCAAGTGACAAAAGTTGAATAGGCAGGTTTCTTCCGAACAAACATTATTAGATGTGTGCTCATTCCGGAGATGAAAGAGGGCTAAAAACAGCAATTTACTTTGGCATTTGGCAATTAAGTTTCTAAATTCTTGACAAAATAAATAACTCAAAAGGCCATTTTATTGCTCAGAACATCCATTTAACTTGTGGAAAACATAAGTTGACTACGGTTCTGAATGACCTTATATGTAAACTTTAGTTTATTTTCCATTGGTGGTTTTCTACTAGGCTTATCTTAGTGTGACCACAGCGTGGCGTTTCATTGGTCTCAGCATTGGCATAATGTTGGCTCATGACCAATCTAACATTATGCTTCATTTAGCTGAAGTTACAGCTCCTGTGGACAGACAGAAAATCAGAATATATGCAGAGGTATTCAATAAATGACATGTCCTGAAGTAAAAAGGTTATTGTGAAGGCCAGATTTATTTATTTATTTTTTAAATAAAGGAAAAGCAGCATGCACATCCATTCTGAGATATTCACTTTGGTTCTATGTGGTCTCAGAAGAGTTAATAGAGATTTTTTTTTGCATTTGGAAATGCTGTAGTCCATAACTGAAAAAACATCCATCAATCTTTTCGAAATTGGTGCAGTTAACCGTCCTCAGTTTGGGAAAGGGAAACACCACAGTAGCTCCACATGCACCTCTGTGACGGTCCTGAAACCAGCGCAGCGATTCCAAAACAGGACTATTGAACCAGACTGTGACGGCATGGACTTCACAAATAAGGTCGAACGGGCATAGGCACAAAGGTCTGTGCAGAGATGCAATAAAATCATTAGCAGCAACCTGAGCTGAACCCAGTGGCTTCGGCTGCAAACCCCACTGAGGGCTGCTGGTGGCTGGTCAGTGTAGAGCAACAAAACGCGCACACACACACGCAGGTGACTTAATCCTTTAGGAAGCAGGCGACATTATGTGGAGCTGCGGCACAAAAACAACCCTCTGTGTGCGGCGCTGGTACATTAACTCGAAATACTCGCAGCACAAAGCGGGTAACGAGGACAGTAAAAACAACCCCATTGTCCTCGTTTCAATGCTCTCATTACCCAGCGAGCAGACACATGAGCGGTCAGCGGTACCAACTCAATATCACCCGTCTTCAGCGGGAAAAAAGACAAACCTTGAGGGTGGGAAGTAACTGAAAGCTGCTTCACAAGAAGGGATTAGGAGGATCGTATTACCAGTGGTAGAAACTGCGGGAACACAGGTCACACAAGACCGGCTGGGGACGCAAACCCAACTCACAAGCTCAGCCTGCACAAATATGAGCGACCTGTGTGCATCTGTAAATCATAACCCAGCTTCAGATATGGATTTGGCTGGAAATAACTCAGGGTGTGTTCAGCACACCTGACATTGTCATTTAGGAGCGGTTTTGACTCCGACTCCACCCAAACGCACAACAAAGTAAAGAGAAAAAGGACGGGTTCTCACTCAGCTCTGCCGGTACTGGCCTTAGTAGGCGCATTATTTGTTTATCAGCCCTGCAATCAATTAGGCCATGAGATCCCATAAAAAGGCTGCGGACTGGGCAGCCAGCCATGGGGACATTCTGTGGACCCAGCTGACCAGAACCTCAGGATGCCCATCCTCCAGTTACACTTCCTATTTCTGTTTCATAGAGGCTGTGCCCATTAGCTTCCAGAGGAATCTGTGGCTCGTTTGTGTGCCGCTGTCTGCTCTTAAAGCACCGCTCCTGCCGGCCGGCCGGCAGAAAGCGTGCCTTCAGGCGACCGTGCTGCCTCAAACTGGTTGCTAGAAGCACCATCCTCACCGATTCTGCTTATTGTGCGCTTCAAACCTAGAATGTGGCGCACCATTTAACGCCCAGACAGGGCGACTCAACACAACGACACATGTGGTGTCTGGAGAGAGACACACAACTCTTTGTTTAGGAAGTGTTGAAATAGACTGATGCATTGATCCCCATCAGTGGAAACTTCAATATGTTCCCTTATTTGTTTATCAAATTTATACTGAAATGTCTTGTTATACGCTGAATTTCTTCATGTGAATAGCAGGTAGCACACTCAATGGCACATAGGTGGCATGGAGCCAAGTCAAAGATGCAACATGTGTAACCTGCTTCATGAGTTAAACACAAGAGTTCAAATCAGGCCTGTAATTTAGTGGCTCTGCGTGTTTATGTTAAAAAAAAGCCATCACAATGGTAAACTGCGGCCCTAAATAGAGACTCATCCAACAATGATGAGTCTAAAAAGTGCACCATGTGAAGTTTGCGTGCCTCGTTTAGACTTGCACCTCACTGTGTCATTTTCTCTGAAAGAAGATGTGCTAACTTGCCATTTTTACTCAGAAACCATGTGGGGTTTTCAGAGAATCACCTGGTTTAAAAGCAGTGGAGCACATATTAACAGGAACAGGCCCTCCACATCACTGTGATTGGCTCACCATGCTGTAGACCGCAACTCTGGGCGCTCCTCTTCAGATCCCTCCCTCTCCTGTCGACTTGGCTCTGTGGTGCCAAGCGATGGATCCTGCCAACATGAAGAAAAAAAAAGAAAAAGAAATGTACTCCACCTTCAGACTTGTGATCGTGGGCGGTTGTAGAACGTGAGTGACTACTTCTAAACCTCTTGGTTTAAAGTACAGCATGCAGAATAAAAGCTGCCACTAAAGCCATAAAAGCTGCTGACGATTGATACACTTTTATGAACCACAGACGCCTACAACCCAGCATTTCTCCTCAGTCGGGTTTTGGGTGGGAGGAGAAGTGCCCTGACTAGATGAGGTCAAGTCAGAGTTAGGCACAGTTGAAGCGCACACATGTGGGGCTGCACACAGGCGTTGGGGTACGTGTCTGACGTGTGGCCTGACAGCACAGCGCACGCACAGGAACTGATCAGCTGACCCAACTAAGGATACTCTGAGCTACAGGAAATGCTAATGTGACATTCCTCGTCAGGTTATCGGTAATCAGGCAGATAACTGCAGGAGGAGACAAACTCCAAACCGTTCTGCTCGACCGAAAACGACACAAGGCGTTAATCATGATCTAATGTCATGTCTGTGAACCTCTGACAGTCCCTTCTAAAACACTACCTCCACAGTAGCAACAACAGTGATCAAATAATGGCTGACAGGAAGCTTTTTATCACGCCTGACGGAGCAGAAACTCACAGATCGGCTTATATATTTTGTGCAGACATGTTGTTGCATTTGAAATCTGAGAGTTACTTAAAGTTAAGTTACTCAAAATTGAAACTAAAGCCGATAGTTCACTGAATGACACTGGCACTGCATTCAAGAGGGGGAGTTTCCACTCATGGTTTACGGCAAAACCCAGCAGGAGACAAAACATGGACACCCTGTTCGCTTCCTCATGTTTTGACTTAAGAATAAACTGACTGCTGGGAGACGATGTGAAAGTTTATCAAAGTTGTCCCTGTGCAGGGCAGCCTGCTCACTTCCCTTCTTAGTTTTTTCCCCTCCAGACACACCCCCTTTTGCACACTGCTCTCCAAAAGAGGGGAAAATGAAGCTACTCCAACTCCCGACCCAGTACTTTCAAACAAATCCTCTCTTACCTGCACTAGAAGAAGGATAGAAACTTTCTGGTGGAACTTCTGTGAACCTTTTAAGGCTGAACCAAAGCTGAGAGCGTGGCAGCGGTGCAGCAGCGCCCGTCTCCCAGACGCATACTGGTTGTAGTCCAATGTATGACATACCTCCCTCCCTCCCCCTTTCACTCCGTCTCTTACTCTGCCTCCCTCCCACTCTGCTACGTTCCCCACAGCGAGGCCGCACTACAAGTAAGCTGTCATATGGCTTCTTTCAAACTGAAACCAACAGCACACAGCTCTCTATTGCCACATTATGTCAAAGGGAATAACTTTAATTCCAAATCATGAATATTACAGTGAAACACACTTTTTAAATTGCATTCACAAAGGTATATTTTTTACTTGCAAAGCAAAAGGAATCACTTCCTAGTTGAGAAACAATATATAGAAGAATTCCAAACTAAACATCTAACCCTTCAAAAGTATACTTAATAAACTTGCACACTTCAATTGATAATTCTCCAAGCTCTAAATTCAGCCAAAAACGTATTAAAATGTTTACAATTTTTACCTTAACAGGTAGTTTCTAACTGTTTATTGTGTCACATAGATTTCAGCAGTTTGTTGCCTGAAAACAGGTTTGTTGCTGCAACAAAGATCCAATGACAAGAGGCATCAATAAGCATGGTTATGAGGCACACAATATACATGGACTGAATATACAAAATCCTAAAATGAAACTTCTCAAAGCCAGACAGCCACACCCTGATAATGTTATTAGGGTTCAACCACCTCGTCTTCTAACATACATACAAATTACACCTCTGGTCAGGCATTTTACTGACCAATGATCAAATTGTTTTAACATATAGCAGCCCAAAAATTATGCAACAGCGCCTACATTTTTACAAAAGTTGGTGAGCTTACGGTGGCTTAACACATTCTGATACGGTCACTCTGTTCTAATAAAAAAACACAGCTCAAGTCAAGAATTTTCTGCTACACCTCTACTCATGATGATCTCACAAAAAAGATACAAGCATAGAGTCTCCATTTCCTCTTTGAGCCCAAGCTTTGGACATATTGGTGAAAATCTCAAAACTGATTCTGTTCACGGTGTCAGAGCCAATCAACGATCCAAAAAACAAATGCTCTTAAAACCAGGCAACTGGAGAACTTCAGAGTTACCTATGCTGTCAGAAGAATAACCACTTCGTTACACTTCGTGACACAGCTTGAAGCAGAAGAATAATTCTGAAGACACCTCGTTCTGCAAACATAACGTGACTTAAACACCATGAACATGATTGCCATCATTCTGCCGACGGAGGAGATTTCAATCAGCTGAAAACAACACGCCCCCGTTCCCCATCACATGCCTGCTGCGTCATCTCACTCGATACGCTACAATTAGAATAGATTCTACCGAAATGACAATAAACTACCTAACAGGGGGGTACATTATTTCATAATAAAGACTAAAAAATAAAAAACTGGGCCATTAGCCTAGATAACAAAACATAACCGCAGGTACCACCCAGGCAAATCCTGCCTTAGAATACAGTCGGACGACACTTAATAGGCTGGGTACCATCTAAATTATATGATTTTTGATAGAACCCAGACGTAACAGATTTAAGAAATATATCTGCAATAATTAAATTGGTTTATACATATATAAATAAAAATCAAGAGATTTGATCACTCGTTACAAATTCTGTGCTGCGTCAGACAGATATTCATGTAAGCAAAAAGGAATAAAGACTAAAATTTCAAAGAGTCCATTGAAGATAAACCAGCTAAACTCTCATTTTTAGGACATGTGAAGATTCAAACACTATTACTGAGCGGAAGATTATCAGATCCATTCAATTGGGAAACAGAAAGAAATTATTTATAAGCATTTACCAGCTTGAATCTTTTTTTTTTTTATTCACTGTTCCCAGTGTCACATGTTAATTGTCATGATCACGTTACTAATTGATTTGGCTGCCTATGTCATGTGTGTCATACAAGAGCAACCCGGGGATTGGGAAAGTAACATTTTCACAAGCTTTCAATCCTTAGATTTGAAACATATAAGGTCAAATGCTCCATTTGAGGCCCGTTTACAGTACATTCTAACTGATTATGTTCCAACATCTGGGCCAAGATTTAAAGTGAAGAATTTAAGAATTTTGAGTGTAAGCTTAACAAACTTCTAATGGAGCTTCTTCATTTCAGGTCATGTTTATCCATTTATATTTTTCCTGGTACTCCACTGCTCAGTGAAATTTAAAAAGAACAAAATCACAACAGAGAAGCTTAAGAGACAGTGATTAGATTCTTTTTTGCGCTATCATTTTCAGTTCCACATTTCCCTGTGTTAAAGACAAAAATGTTTAACACAGGGGGGATCCCAGGGTGCTTTCTCTGGCTAGAAATTTCCAGAGAATAACAGGTGCTCTGTTCGCTTCGTTATAACACAACAGGTGTAAACCAATGCCAGGGATGACAAAGTTAAAAAACACGTATGGTGAAAGTGAAAGTGGACGCAATCCCCACTGCAGGCTAACACTGAACAGTAAGGCGACAACTCGACAAACCGAAAGTGTGCCTGTGCGCGTATGTCCAATGTTTGTAAGAGCTAGCATCATGCTAACTACCGGATAGCAACATTATTGGAAGCTAGTGGTTAAATAAACGCTTATTTGACCCCACAAAACGGCAAAACAGATCAGAGTTCACACGTCCATCACACGCCTGACTGACTGAGAACATGCCATGTACAATGCGTTGTTTAAAAGTTACTTCATTTTGAAAATTAAATCGAGTTACTCACTCAGAAAGAATCAGCTGACACAACGGTGACTCAGTAGACTACACGACTTCCGCATTCTTGTGTGATGACAACAAGGATGGCCAATAGGAAAAAAGATAACCAAATAAATAGGACCAATGAGGCAACAGAATTTGTACCGGCCAATAATAATTGACCCCATTCAAGCCAGTGAATTGCACACACCCACAGCAGAGCCAATCAGACACCACTAAGCTCAAACAATCCACCAATAGAAAATCACAGCGCGGCACAAACTGGACACACACAAACTGTGCTGTACGTGCGAACACTCACATCTTCAGTCGTGAGAGTACAACTGGGTAGAGACATTTAAGGAATTTAAGACGTGTCGAGTTCCGCATTTCCCGGCTGATGGCAATTAACAACTGACAAAAAAACGGTTTGCTGTAATACAAAAGATATGTGAAAAATAAAAAAATAAAAAAACATTGAAACTACTTTATAGTCTCTCTCTATATATATATTTTTAGATGAAAATAAATAAATAAAAATAAATGAATGAATCTAAAAAAAAAATATTTTAAATCCCTTCGGGGATTAATAAAGTAATCTTTTTATTTGATATAAATAAGAATTTACCGCATTAGGGAATAAGCGGTACCGATAATGGATGGACAATTAAGAATTTAACACATTTTGCGTCTTCCAATATATTTGGAAATAGAAACAAATATATTAATAATTATTGATAATATAAAAACAAATACTTTGTAAGGTAAGACAAAAGATTTCATCCCATGTAGATATAATTACTTAGAACTTAACAAGTGAATTAATGCATGTGTTCCCTCTTATTGTATTTGCCCTGTGGCCATATTTTTCTGTGAAGTTAACTTAGAATAACTGTTTGAAAAAAAAGGGAACCTGCTTCTATTCAAATTTTATTACAGTTTTGGTAGTTTATTTTCTTCACTTTCTATCAATTTCAGTTGCATAAGTCTACTTAAGAGCTCTGCGATGGATTGGACCGTCCATTGGCTTCTGGGTTCAGCTCCATTTCCCCCCACAACCCCATTAGGGAATAAGCAGTTACAAAAATGTATGGATGAATGGAAGTCTGCTTAAGACTGTCAGTCCCATGATTACAACTAAGGACTTCTCTTTTCAGTGGGTGCTTCTGAATTAGAAATAAAGCTGGAACTGGTAACAGTGCGTGGAATTACAATATCAAAATACTGGAACAGGTGATCTGCTAAAGGGATTTAAATCACCTCACATGGAAGCATAAAGTTCTGGCTCTTGGTGGTTAATCAGACTGTGTAAAGGTTTGCAATTTATGTCATGCAATGCTGCTCCATCTGCTGGTTAAAATCTGAAACCATGGAGCGAAACACAAGGGCCAACTCATCTTTTCACCCTCACCATTTACATTATTCATTTGCATTTTTTTATTTTTCTGAAGTAGTCATCCCTGTTTTATTTTTTCCAAGTTTGAGAAGAGACCATTTTGTCGTTATTAAACCTCTCAGTTATTACACACTAGTAGTTTCTGTGAGCTCAGTTGCAGGCTCAGGTGTTATTTTTCCCGTTTGGGGCAGGATTTACATTTGGATGTCTGCACTTTGAGCTTTTCCTGATGTGAAGTTAATGTGTCAGTGTTGATTCTCTGAGGAGGGACAGCCGTACTGACAGGTTTCAGAAGAGTTGGGATTTTTTGACCACTGTGCCTGAACCTATCTGCTTAAGTGCATGAGGAAATGAGGAGGCGGACAGGTGGGTGTAGATCCTCAAAGACCAATCACAGCTGCTTATCAGGCCAGTACTTATTTGAAAGCTGTCAGACCTGGTGTTGATTTCTAACCTCTCTCTTCTCTATACTGAGACCCAATTGAAATCCCAGAATGGTAAGAGACTCAACTTTGATCCATATTGGTTGGAATGATCTGAGGGCATCTGGATGTCTGAGCCCATGTTAATGACGATGTATCTTTTTTTTTAGACAAGCTACACAGACAAAGGAGAAAAGGTGAGGGCGGATTAGGCACCAACATCACTTAAACCTCCATTAAAGTAGACCTGAGCGTCACAGCTACTGTGCTACTTCCAGCCAACTTTTCTTTATTTACAAATGCAATTCTTCTGCTTTTCTTTTACTTCCTAGCCCACCAAGGGGAAATTTCTCAGGTTTCATCATGTCACCTTCTGGGTTGGCAACGCTAAGCAAGTTTGTATTCCAAACTATTTCTAAAAGCAACACATCCTTTAATTTGATGTCTCTCGTTATAAATTCTTCTCACAGTAACTGAAATCTCATCATTTCACAGGCTGCTTTATTCTATTGCGATAAGATGGGCTTTGAGGCTTTGGCCTACAAAGGTTTGGAGACTGGCAGTCGAGAGGTGGTGTCTCATGCCATCAGACAGGATAAGGTAAACAGTTTTTCTGAATATTTCTTTGACATTCTGATTAAATAACTCTAACAGCAGGCCTGTTTTCCACACTAACACGACTCCCCCTCTCCCCTAACAGATAGTCTTTGTGTTTCAATCTCCGCTAAATCCTGGAAATGAAGGTAAGTTCATTTATCAGGTCAGTAAGATTTAAGGGATGAAGCTGTTAGCTGTTGTCACCTTTTTCACATTTTATTATGCTCTTTCAGAGATGGGGGAACACCTGATTAAACATGGAGACGGGGTCAAAGATATTGCTTTCCAAGTGGAGGACTGTGACTTCTTAACCAAGGTAAGGCGACAGAGCATGTGCTGCTGGGGTGTGTTTGACCTGTTATAAATCATGATACATTTTTTATAAAATGAAACGTTTCCTTCATTTGCTTGAAAACCTTTGAAACGACGTTTAAAATCCCTAAGGAAGCAGAAGCTTTTATTTTCACAAGTTTACTGGTGAAAGCATTATTCGTTCACAATGAGATTTGACATTTTCAGTCTTACTTTTACCTGTTTTTAAACTGTTAGATTACTTATGTGTATCCAAAATTGCTTTGAAATATAATGCTTAAAAAAGCAGGATTAATTTATAATGGGGTCAACTTGCACAAATAAAAGCAACATCAATGATTTTGCAATGACGCAAAATGAAATAACTAGATGGAAGCACTGCCGGGTGTAATAGAAATAGTTTAATATCAATATAACACAGATATAATAACACATATGATTTAAAGTAAAGAGGCTTATCAAAAGTTTTATTTCAAATGTACTTTGTGAGGAGTTCCTTAAAAACTAAAAGCACATTTTACAAATTGGGCAGAAGCCCAAAGCCCGTTATTTACTCTTCTTAGGCACTGAGGACACCAAGTGATGATAGATATTGAGGAAAAAAACAGAAAGGGTTGTAGATTTGTGCTGCCAGTATAAAATGCATGTCAAATACCCTAAAATAGCCTCTACCAGTGGGCAAGAAGAGTCTTTAATATGAAATATGCCCAATAATGTGTGTCTGTGTGTGTATATATATATATATACATTATATATCATCTATACAAGTTGGTGTACATATTTTTTAAACATTTTTCTGTCCATAAAAAAGGGTGAGGCTCCAAATAATTTCATAGTGTAATGTTAAAGTTCACTAGACAAAAAGTAAAGATTCTTGAGTGCTTGTGTCACTAGTTTAGATTCAGGTTCGTTTAGCTGTAAAGTTTGAAAATAGGTATATTGTAGATTCTGAGATGGGGTAAAATGAATGCTTATGTTGAAATAGGGGCAAACATGTCGGCGTCAGAACAGATTCTACTCAGATGGCCCTCTTTGAACTCTTTACCTCAGTCAAGGTCAGGCTGGAGGTCTGTTGACAGACAGACAGTTACAGAATCACCACTGACTCACTGCAGAGATCAATACCAAAGTCTCATCCTTCCTCCCGTAAGAGATTCCCTCTGTGGCCACTGGGAGGCTTCCAGGAGCCGTCAGTGAGCGTGGCTCTCTATTCCTGTTCTTAACATCTCTCCTCCAACAGACAGCCAAGGAGCGAGGAGCTGTGATCGTGAAGGAGCCCTGGGTGGAGCAGGACGGCCACGGGAGGGTCAAGTACGCCGTGATTCAGACGGTAAATACAGGGCAGCGGGTTTAAAACCCCTGTGTAATGACACGTAAAAGAATGGAGATAAACTCTGCTGTTGTGAATGGGTTTTGTGTTTCAGTATGGAGATACAACACACACACTCATCGAGTACCTTGGACCGTATAAAGGCCTTTTCCTGCCCAGCTACAAAGAGCCTATGTTCAGGGATCCTCTGTTAGACAAACTGTGAGTCTCTTAGAAGTTCTGCTGCAACAAATGTTTAAAAAAAGACGTGGTTGTGTTTAGTGCATAGCCACATATAAGTGGAACCTAATGCTCTTTTAAAATTGATTACCAGAATGATAGATAAATACTCAGGGCACTCCTTATTTTCGTTCAACTTGATTCACTTCTGTCATCTCAGGGAACCGCAAAGATGCAGTGTAACTCAAACCAGCTGTCCCATTCCTTTTAGTGTAATTATAATTCAATCAAATATAATTCTTTAAAACACAAATTTGTTGAAGATATTCCCATAATGCATGTCGAAAGAAAGAAAAACGGCAAGGACTTGTTCTCATCAGTTTAATCAGAAGGGGAAAAAAACAGTGTCATGTTCTTTTTAATATCTCTGTAGTCCAGCAGTGGGGTTGAACTTCATCGATCACATTGTGGGAAACCAGCCAGATGATGAAATGGTGCCAGTTTCAGAATGGTAAGATTCCTGCTCGAGTGCACGTACTCCCATTGTGTTTGTATGAGGTAAAAGGGCAGATCCTGCCCCGCTGTAGCAAAGTGACACGTTAATGCACAAATGTGTTGTCATTTTTTATACTTATCTGTTATCTCACCGTTTTTTTCTTGAATTCCAGGTATCAGAAGTGTCTGCTGTTCCACCGCTTCTGGTCAATAGACGACAAGCAGATCCACACACAGTACAGTGCACTCAGGTCTATTGTGATGACAAACTATGAGGAAACCATAAAGATGCCGATTAATGAACCTGCCATGGGGAAAAAGAAGTCACAAATCCAGGTGGGACTCCCTTTTTTGAGTATTTTTCCATCAGCTAGAGGTTGACCCCCGCAGGGTCCAGAGCTGTTATCTACACAGAGAAAAACAACAATCGTCCCATTACTGTCTGTGTATTGAGTGTGCAACATGTCCATGTTTACAGGAATATGTGGACTATAACGGGGGACCGGGCGTGCAGCACATCGCTCTCAACACGTCAAACATCATCCAGGCAGTGAGTCTCATGACTGACGGATGGCAGAAGTTATCCCACAGAGTGGATCATACCTTTTTTTCTCGTTTTTGGAATCCAACAGATTGTGAACCTGCGTGAAAGAGGGATGGAGTTCCTCGCAGCGCCCGACAGCTACTACGAAAGCCTGCGTGAGAAACTAAAAACGGCCAAAATAAAGGTGAAGGAGGACCTCAACCGTTTACAGGTGAGAGTCGCTCCTTGATTTCACTTTTGCCTTTTCCTTATGGACTCCTGTCATTGGGAGAATCTATTTGCTTGTTTCAGGAACTGAAAATCCTGGTGGACTTTGATGACAAAGGATACCTCCTCCAAATCTTCACCAAGCCCATGCAGGACAGACCAACCCTTTTTCTGGAGGTCATACAGAGGAATAACCACTTTGTAAGTGGCCAGTGAAGAAGTGTATCTCCCGTAGACTGAAGGGGATTTTTTGTCTTTGATCAAGTTTGATGCCTCACTGAAAGTCTGTGTAGAAAGATTCTGTGTCAATCACTGACTGAGCACCACTGTGACTGACCACTACTGTAGAGAACAGAATTATTGTGTATTTCTCACTATTATTGTTCTATGCACCTTTCTGCCTTGGACAGATGTCCTCTCTATTTAGTCAATTATCCTTTACTTGCTGGCTTTACAGGCCTGTGATCCCCCCCCCCCCTCCTTCACCACTTTTAAGAGGAAGATATAGAGCTGTCTGAACACCTGTTTACAGTTCCCACCCAGTGTGAACAGTATAAGACAAGCCCACTTGTAAAAGCTCAGTAAATCTATCACAGATATAGATTAAAAGGCTCACTGCTTCACAGAAAGGGGGATCTTTGGATTGGGTTGCACCCTGTGGCACTTGATTTATGACACCCAGCACCCATTCTGCTTGTTGAGACAGGCAGATCTTGTCACTTTCCAGAGCAGATGTGGGATAGAATGCATGAAAGTGAGAAACTGAATCCGAACCACAGCAAAGATTCCTCAAATAAACCACCAACACTTTGTCTTTGATTACCTACGCAAAAAAATATTGAAATGATTCATTTGTGAGCTCTGGGTGAGCACAGCTCCCTGTCAGAGTGACGGGGATGTTTGAACCCCCAGAGAATATTCATCTGTCGTTTGTGATCTGACATCAAAGTGTTAAACACTCAGAAAGCTGTCGGCGAGAACTGCCAGAGCTATTACAAATGACAAGGATGCAGGCAGTTCTTTGAGTAGTTAGCCATCTGAGTGTCTGTTCTCTTTCCAGGGCTTTGGGGCAGGAAACTTCAAGTCTCTCTTTGAGGCCATTGAATCAGACCAAGATGCCAGGGGCAACCTCACTGTGCTGACTTCCAAGGGACAGGCCAAAACCTTTCGCTGATCCACTGCCTACTGCTGCCTAACCCCAATGAGACTCCATAGGTCTATATCTAAACACCAACTACAACTACATCATCTAAAGAAGATACACGATTCCTAAATGTTCTAAACTGACTTTGGGTAACATCCGTTCTGCATGTTATGTCCGTACTAATGAATAAAAACAAAACACAAACAATCTATGACAAGAAATTGCAATGATTGTGTATCCCACACTGGATATAACACTGATATTTACTAAACTAGGCTAAGCTAAAATGAAATAAACTAAGGCAAACTAAGCTAAGCTAAAGATAAATTAACCTCCAGGTAAAAATAATGTCAGTCTCTTCATTTAATCGTCTTCCACTCAACCAAAGAACCATGTTTCCCCTAAATGTCAAACTTCTACTTTATCAGATTTTATTATATACACTTTGTTATAAAAATGATCTTAATATCTGTTCCATGCCATTCAAATAAAAAAAAAAAAGTTGTGACATTGAATAAAATGTAAAAAAAAAAAAAAAAAAGAGAGAATTTCATGACTTGAAATCTTGTAAACTAGTTTTGGTTCTTTCTCTTTTTTTACATCCGAAAAACCTCTGAAACCTTTATTAAACCTTTAATCTGCATCTGTAGATGGCACAGTGAACTTTGTGAAATGAGTGAAGGGCAGAGTTTTTATTTCAAAATAATTTATTTGCATATAATTGGAATGAAGACAGGTTGATATATTTGCGATGGCACCAGTCAGTTTCCATACAGAAACACTCAGTCTATACAGAAACCATTCTTTCAAACCTGGACAAAATGGATAAATATATTAGTAAATAAATATATCAGTGACATGTCACTATATTGAAATGTTCTATTATATATAAAATACAACACTATTACTTTTCTGTTTTGTTGTTCTCTTTTTTATAAACAAAAGTATCCAAAATATACTGACATATCCCTTACAATTCTGGAGGGATCTTTCTTTTTACTCTGTTAGAAAAGGCAGTTTTCAGCTCATAATTCTTGCTAAACAAAAAAAAAACACATGAAAAAACACAAAGAAGGGATTTTAAACAGGATGAAATCTGTGGTGTCTCAGAATGCTACTTTTACATGATTTGGGGGCTGTTTCCATTAATACCATTAGACTTATGTGTGTTCTCTTTTTTGTTTCGCATAAAATCTTCCTCAGCCAAAGTGCTGCTTATAATTCAGTCATTTTCATCTCAGTTTCTGGGACCATTTGGGCAGAAAAGGGAATCCCTGATAGTTTAGCTAAAGGAACTCTGTGTGGACACATTCAAAGTGAGGTATTAGTGAGAGGAACTGCAGAGGATTCTGCGTGACTGTCCAAAACTGATTCCCACCTCTATTCTAACATGTTCTTTCTCGTCAGTGATGGTATACAGTGAAATTTAAAGGAGGGAGCAGAAGCTACGAGCATTTTGCCTCTGGTTCTGCAGGTAAAGAGCTAAGTGTCGGGAGCTTCTTGATTTTGTCTGAACGCATAAGGCACATGTGAGGGTTAAGTAAGTGCTGCAGTATCCACAGGCCTTTTTTCTCTGCTGCAGTCTGACCACCAAAACAACAGAGAGGTCCCTTCATGTGTTCACTGAGAGAAAGCCCATGCTACAACAGAATTGCCATTTCTTTGATCTCAGCTTATTTAGTCCTGGTGGAGTACAAAAGTACAAAATCGTGATGTGAAGGCACAGCCAGGCTGACGTTCGTCCACTCGGTGATCAGAAATTTTCTTGAAATGCACTTTCTGAGGACCAGGTAACAAAGATTTACACCTTAATCTTTTATTTAGATCTTTTGGGATGCTCAAACATTAAATTAAAAAAAACATACTAGCCAAATTGCATAATTTGTGTCTGTGTGTGTGTGGGGGGGGTATACGTTCACACTGCAGCCACATGTGGCCCAAAAGCCTGAACAGCATCAATCAGATAACAGCAGGCGTGTTGAAATGTTAACCTCCGCAAATAAAAATGCACAAAAAAACCCAACTAATTTAGCATTGCGGCCTGCAGTGTGAACGTACTCTTAGGTTTCTGGTTCGAGGAGGACCTTCCTTCAGGGGCCATTCCAGAATTGGCAGCATGCACAACGGAGGGGTTTTTCACACGTGTCTGTAACTGTGGGGAGTTCTCCTCGTGTTTTCCAGTGTTTGATTGTTCCTGAGACCTTCCTCAGGCTCAGCGTGGCTGTTTGAAATCATTGGAAAAGCTGCCGAAGCCGGGTCCGTTTAGCTCGGCCTCGCTGGTTAACAGCCGTTATGCCGTTGCTACGGTTTCAATGTAAAACATTTAGCAAAGTTTGGGATTCTGGAAGACGAGACGAGAGCACAGTTGTGTTTGTGTGCATGTGGTGGGGTAGATGAAACGTGAAGAGCCAAAGGAGGGAAGGAAAGGCCGTCCCTTAACCTGTGAAGTAACCGCTGGCGGGAGAAGTGACAAATACACAACGTTAGCTTGTAATGACAATAACATAATTCAGTCAAACCGGTTTGTTTTCAGAGATGAGGAAAAAAAGGAAGAAAAAAAAACAAAAAAACAGCTGCCATTATTGAAATGATGAAAACAAGGCCCATGCAAATTCCTCTGAGGGGCCGAGCATGAACCTTTCTCTCCATTTGGACGAGCCAGACTGCCACGAGGGTAACTTTATGTTGAGTTTGCAGACGCTACATTGTTATGAAAAACAAAAAATAAAATAAAAAAATCACTACAGCAGTACCTTTAAAGACCCCTCTGAGTGAGGCATGTTAAGAAATCTGAGCTGAGGTAGGCTGGAGAGAGAGGCTTCTCACAGCTGAGGCTGGACTCAGCGAAGGAAGGCACAGATCGGCGGGATTGAAAGTTAAGTACCTCTACTATGAATCAAGTTATTTAGCTAAAGAGAGAGGGATGCATAGTGGAGTCTCACTTCATGCAGGCTGGACACCCGACCGGGGAGCGTTAGCTGGCTGCTGCCCAGGGTTATTGTTCCTGACGGGTGAAGCACCTTTTTCCCCAGCAGGACCCCGACCTCACGCGTGTAGGTCGCCGTGTGTACTCGTATCAAATATAATGAAAAGCTATGCATTAAAAAAAAAGGAGGGGGAAAGTCATCTGAACAAAGGCATCGCTGGTGGAATAGTGTGGAAGACGCCGGGACCACGGGGGGGGGGGGCTTCTCCGTCCGGGCTGCTGTGCGGCCGGCTCTCACACCCCGGACTCCTCCTCTGATCCTGGGGACAGGAGAAGGGCTCGGGTCACATTACAGAATGGAATCAGAGGCAGCGCATTCCTTTATCATTTACAGATGGACGTCTGCTTTTCAAGCATTTGGCTTATTGCATTTTTAAGCTCTGTCATAAAAACACCTTCTGGACCAAGACAACGGTGTGTCCTCTACAAAAAAGTAAAATTTAAAAAGAAACACATGCAGAAAGTCGTTATAACCCCTTTTTTTTTAACACTGATCATCTTCTCTTTGGTCTTTTCTTTGGCTCCAAAAATGTCTTCTGGCTTTTCTACATTCAACGCAAACGTCATTCTTTAAGCCCTTTAAGTCCAGCTGCTGTTACTCACCCTGACTGTGGCGAAATGACTGGCAGTATAAACAGAGGTCAGCGCCGCGGTCGCCGGCCGGCCCCTGGTGGAACCGGCAGGGCGGCCGGTCCAGGGCGGACCCGGGTCCCATGAGCTGAGGCTCCGAGTGGGCCTGCTGCACGCGTTTCTGCCACACCACGTGCGCCCCGGCGCAGCAGGGCCAGTCCTCCATCCCCCCGGAGTCCAGGATGAGGGGCACGGGCAGCAGGGCCGGGTGCAGCTCGGGGGGGGAGCAGCAGAAGCCCGGGCCCTGGCCGTAGTGGATGTGGATGCTGTGGTCTTCGGGCACGTCCAGGCTCTGGTGGAAGCGGACAGAGGGCCCGTCCAGCAGGCAGCCCCCCACCCGGCCCAGGGGGGCGGGGGGGTGGCCGTGGCCCTGGTGGCAGCAGCGGCTCTGCAGCTGCACGGGGATGGGCGCCACCAGGACCGGGGGCCCCGAGGGGCCGGCGGGGTCACAGTCCTGGCACTCCGCCCCGGGGCCGGGCCGGTCCGAGGGCTCCGGCTTGGGGCAGTGGCAGGGGCTGTGCTTCCGGGGGCAGACGGGCGAGTCTTTGTCCGGCGCCGGAGCCGGGGGGGGCGCGGCAGCTGCGCCGGCCCCCTGCTCCTCGTCGGAGCCCCTGCCCAGGCCCTGGCCGTGCTCCCCGTCCTCGTAGTGGTGGTGCCTGTGGCGGTGGTAGTGCACGTGGCTGAAGACGGTCTGCGGCGGCTCCTCCGGGCAGCCCGCCCTGTTCACCACGGAGTCCAGCGACCTGGGCCGGGCCTGGGCGTCCGCCTCCAGGCTATCCTTGCGGGGGGGCCACCCGGGGCCCGGCCCGCAGTACACGAACGGGTCGCAGTCGCTGCTCAGGGAGCTCCGGAAGGTGGACCAGCTGCCGTAGACGCCCTGCAGGGACACGTCGGTCCAGTTCAGCACCGAGTCGCTGGACGAGCCGTGGCAGGGCCCCGAGCTGGAGTCGCTGGCCGGCCCGTCGGCCAGGTACCCGCTGCGCTCCGTGTGGTAGCTGCCCCCCGAGCAGCTGCCCTCGTCCTGCCGGCCGTGGAGCGCCGGCCCCCGGCCCTGGACCCCCGCCGCAGCGGCGGCGGCGTGCTGCAGCCTGGAGCCGGAGGCGCTGCGCTGGGCGGCGCAGCCGGAGCGGTAGGCGTGGCAGGACCGGCGGGGGGCGTAGTGGTGGGCAGAAGTCCTGCAGTTGCCCCCCAGTCGGTGGGGCCTCCCGGGACCTTCGGCGGAGTTGTGGTAGCCGCAGCCCCCGCCCAGCTGCCTGCTACTGAGGAAGTGCAGGGCCTGAGCGTCCATCGGGGGGGAGCCGCTGTAGTGGCCGAGGTTGGGGTAGGGTCCGGAGGGCCCGCGGGGGTAGTGGGGCCTCAGAGAAAAGGGGACGGCGTGCTGCGGGAAGGGGTGGTTGTGGGGGCCGCCGTAAGGCTGGGGGTGCAGGAAGGCCTGGCTCTGCTCTGGGATCTGCTGAGCTCTGCCCCTCTGGGGCTGCCGCTCGGAGCCTAAAGAAGCAAAAGTTAAAACGCTATTAGAAAAAGGCCCGGATATGTGTAACTACAAAATGCACCAACAAGGATCACGTCAACCAAAAGCCTTTCTCCCACTGACCGCCCCGCTCACCCATGATGTTGTGCATGCAGAGCGGGCAGGTCCGGTGCTGCAGCAGCCAGGGGTCCACGCAGTCTTTGTGGAACTCGTGAGCACAGGAAATGATCCTCAGGTGCTGGGATGGCAGGGAGAGACAGAGGCAGAGATGTGGATGAGCGGTGGCGGGTGAGGGGCGGCCGGACCGGGGGGGGGGGAGCGGCGTGCTCTCCTGGTACCTGCCCGTCCTGGAACTCCTCCAGGCAGATGGCGCAGACCGGGCTGGAGTTGGAGCTGCTGGCGGAGCCCCAGGCCGCGCGGTGGCGCTGGGAGCCCGCGCAGCTCTGGGAGCAGTAGGTCTTGGTCTCCAGCCGGCTGATGGCCCGCATGGTCTGCTGGTGGACCGAGTCCTGCGCGCAGAGGGGGGGGGGTCAGAAAAACATGCCCAACGGGCAGCCAACTGCTAAACGCTGCTGCTTCCACTCACCCAGGTTCTGGTGGACTTGCACTTGTAGCGGAAAGCAAAGATGAGGATGACGAGGAGAATGACCACCACGATGGTGAGCAGGATGCTCACGTCAGAGTGCTGCTGATGAGGGGAGCAAAAAGCAACTGTTAAGCTATTTCAGACACAATCTATTCCACTGAAACAACTTCTTCACTTTTTAAATAAGTGTCTGTGTATTCAACTCCAAAGCACAATAAGCAGCTTCTTGCTGCCTCCCCGATTACATCATGTCAATTTTCCTGCGAATCGATGGACGTCTCATCTGCTCCTCTGGGAAGAGTTCTTGTTTTTTGTTTGAAGAGACCGAGTGAGAATTCGGTGGGGCGCGTGTTTACTTAAGTGCTTACCCACTTAGATCCCACGTTTATGTCAATGACAACCATGGCCTCCTCGTTCTTGTTGACCAGTCCCATCAGCTCCTCGGCGTCCCTGGCCTTCACCAACACGACCGGCTGCCGGAACACGTCCGTATCCCGCAGCTGCGAGCGGAACCGAGCAGACGGTTTGGTGGAGAAGAGGCGGGAGGACGCCACAGACAGTGGCGGCGGGCACACTCACCTCGGCGGCGGCGTTGGCGTCATCGCTGATGTCGAATATGACCGCCTGGGCGCCCTTCTGCAGCGCCATGCGGGCCTGGGGGGGGGGAGGAGAAACACAAAAGGTAGAGACGGTGACCTGGGAGAGCTTGGGCCATCTCCAGTCTTCATTCGTGCACGTGTGTTAAACCATCACTAGGTGGCAGTCACACCACGGGCCTCGGGCCTCACGGGCCAGAGCCCGGGACCAACCCCTCCAGCCGCCTCCCCCCCGGCGCCAGACGCAGAGCGCAGGGCGCTCTCGGGCCGACTGAAAAACTGCTGCCCGACTCGAGGCTCATTTTCAGAGTCTGAAAACAGGGAACGGCCTGTTGGTAGAGCGGCAGCTACAAGGGGGGGAAATGCCAAATGACAGAAAATAAGTTCAATATCAGTCTAACATGCAAATGAGGCCAATTTTATATTCAAACTAGGGCACTGAGAATATGCTGTGCCACCCCCCCACCGCTCCGTGTCTTTCATATTGTCATCAGCAGTGAGTCATTTCAGAGCTTAAGCCACGCTCAGGGGGCACAAAGTCTAAACGCGCACACTTGTTTTAGTCTTTAGCTGTTTTTACTACAGATATACCAGTTTAGATCAAACGGGGGGGAAGATGTGTGTGTGGATGTGAGGTCTGGGTGCCCACATGGCCCCTTTGACCTGCCTCTGGCCAGAGATAGAGCAGCTGGGAACAACACGTGCAGGTACCTGCCAGACCTGTTTAATCTGGTCCACGTCTTTTTGAAAAAAAAACAGCAGTAAAATAAAAATGAGCTTGTTAAATCCACAGACTCCAGTAGCCCGAAATGAAACAGAAAGCACAAAGGGAGCCAAATGAAAGCCCTTAAAAAAATGGGTGGTCAGGTGACATCGTGCGAACACGTTTCAGAGCTGCTTTAGAGCTCTTCTTTTAACCCCCACAGCCCACTGAC
Source organism: Menidia menidia (assembly GCA_907169785.1). Lineage (NCBI taxonomy): Eukaryota > Metazoa > Chordata > Actinopteri > Atheriniformes > Atherinopsidae > Menidia > Menidia menidia. The sequence goes on along the minus strand of CAJRST010004446.1, from coordinate 14,694,001 downwards.
CTGACCTGCCCCACCTAGGAGGTCGACATTCATCAAGTCTGTTGATTTTGTGAAGCCGCAATTTCAGTGCTGATGAACTTGGACATGGAAAAAATTGATGTTTTCTAATAATCAAGCGGCTGACGTCACATCTTTGGAGTAAAGGAGCGTTTCTCATGGAGCCGGCGGTGGAAGCGGGAGCATTGATGAAGCACCGGATGTCATAAAGAGGTCAAGCCGCTTCCAGCTGTGTCGCAACAGCCGTTGCCGTTTCACCACGCCGGTAATTGGAATACATGTATGGGCCTACATGGGGCGCGGTCACGTGGGAGGAAAAAGTACTCAACATGTGGGAATCCGCTTCACCTGGAGTTCAAAAGTTCCCTCCACTGCGCGAGGATGTGGTCCAACACTCACGCACACGCACACACACGCACACTTAGCCCAATAAAGTTCAGGAATATATCATAATCTGCTTCTAAAATGAGGGCTGTGGTTTGTGTCATATCGCAGCGTTGGTAGAAGCGGTTCCAGAGTGTGTGCGGTTTGCCAAACTATGCGCCTCTGCTGAGCCACAGATCCGGAAGCCCGCTGAGAGATCTCATTATGTGATTAATGGGGAATATATTTAAACTTTAATGGCGCAATGAAATAAAAGGCAGGGCTGACGCTAACGAGACGGTTAAGGGGAGCGCTCCGACGTTTCCTGGTTTGTTTTGGTGGGGGCTGAGGCAGAAGAGGCTGGGTAAACACCCCTCCTCACCAGGTGAGGCCTGACACATGGCAGAAACGGAAAATTGAATTGAATTGAATTGAGAGCGGGGTGCAGAGAGTAAAACCTTCCTCAAAGCAGCAAAAGCCCAGGATTCCTCCACAGACCAGCCGACCAGCAAGACCTTAGCATTAACCGCAGCTGGTCTTGCGTAAACATCAGTGGAGAGCCAGGGATTCCAGCCAGCGGTGATCCATTACACCCCCCCGTGTTTTTTGGGCTACATCTACAAATTCAAGCAACCATCAAACGAATAAGACCCATCCCAAACAGAGATCACACACGGTGTGTCTTTGGGCCCGGAGCCTCAAACCCAAAACAACTCACACAAAAAGACATTAGGAAAAGCCATCTCTAAGTCCCACACCTTTCTGAAAACATGCAGCAACTAAGTCTAACTTTTTGAGTCCTTGGTGGTTCTATTATCCCCCATCACGATGCCCTTAATCACTGGGAGGAAAGCAGAACTGAGGGGTTAAGAGGCGAGCAGGTCGTGGTCCTGATGCAGCGTCTAAGGGCAGAGAGCAGAGCTCTGAGGATGACCGTCTCCTCGGTCATTTCCGCTCACTGGAACCATTACCGGGGGACTACTGGGACACATCGCATGCCTGGATGAGAGGAGGGATCAGGCTGCAAACCAGTGCCCAAAACAGGTGCCTATTAGTTCCACCTTCAAACTTCAAAATGGCAACAAAAGAGGTTTTACAAGCATGTTAAAATCTGTTTTTTCTGTTAATATGAGGAGTAATAGTAATGCTTCCATTTAGTTCTTCTTAAAACCTTCCGTTTCAGTCCTTTCCCCTCTTGTTTTTGACTTTTAAAAGCGGCTCGTAGGACCCAGAGACGGAGCAGATCAGAGGAAAGAGGCAGCAGCTGTGGGAAAGTGCTGTCTGATTTCACGGGGAAAAAAAGTCACATGCTGGCTGATCAGATGAATACGGTGGGTGGTCAAAGGCTGCAATGTGTGTCTTTCCCACCCTCTCTACTCACCTGATCAAGCACCATGTGACTGGTTCTTATTTCCAAAATTCGAGTCTCCATTCGAAGGGAACCCCTCCAGTCTGTCCCTGGAGATTCAGGGAGAACTGGATTATTTCAGGGGGGCAGAATGTGTACTTACAGAAGACATAAAATAGAATGGGGGACGGATGCTTAAAAAAAAAAAATCATAAAAGCTTACTCCCATTTATAGCTGATATGTGTGGTTCCATTTAATCTGAGAAGCAGACACATTATCCCACTGACCTCAAGTCCCTTATCAACAGGTGCCTCTAGGACATGGGTTCAAATAACTGCCCAGTTTAAAGTACATGATTATCTACTAAAAGCAAGAATTAAAATAAGACCAAATATCCCATTTTAAGTTGATATTGAAAATGCTAAAAAGCTAAAAAGATTACTTTAAGAGCTAAAATCCCAAAATACTTAGCCTTTCTTTATTTCTTTATTAAGTTTTATCTGCATAACAGTAACTTTTTCAGGATCTTATCAGCACAATAACAGGTGTCACCATTAACCCGCCGGGGGGGGTCTGCTCATTTGCATTTTGTCATGCCAGGCAGAGGCTGAACAAGTGGAGGACAAAAGAGGTGGCAGACCTTTAGAACTACAGAAGATTAAATTAATATATGAATTAATCTGAGAGACGCATCTGGACCATCTGCAGGATGGACCAGCCACCAGACCTCATCAGAAATGCTCCCCATTGAAAGGAAACGCACAGAAAAGGCTGAGCTGTGGCAAATGACTCAACAAGTGGACTGAAAATCCAAAGGGGGGCTTTGGGACGTCCTTCAAGAAGCCTGGAGAGCTACTTCTAAATGCTACTGAAAGAAACTACTTCATCTGATCAAAACCCAACATTCTGCTCTCGATCGATGAAAAAAAAAATCTAAAACACAACACGACAATTTACAAAGGCTCCCACTGACTTTTTCCTTGCTTCGGCGATTACTAAAAAACATAAGCACCACATTTGCTCTAAATATTGTTTACCTAACTTTGAGGCTGTGTATTTAAGTCTAATTGCGTGTAAATAATTGCTGTGTGTGTGAGTGTGTGTGAGCGGTATGATTGCCGGGTACCCGCCTCTGGCTGAGCGGCAGCTGAGCTGGTCGGGGGAGGGCAGGGTGTGGCCCTGCTGGGTATCCATTACTCATATGAGCTCTTTGATGTGGGGCCACTGGAGGGGGGGGGGGGGGGGGGGGCCCCCGTGGGGGGGGGGGGGGGGGGGGGGGGGGGGGGGGGGGGACACACACTGTATGGAGAGGAGGATGGAGGAGGGAAGCGGGCGTGTTGGGGCAGGTGAGGAGATTCTACCACTCAGGAAAAGTTCAAGCCTCGGGGGGGGTGGACCTGAATCAAACACTCCTCCCCCCTGCGTTTACCTCGCATTGATCCCAGCGCTGCCCCCCCCACCACACACACACATTCACACACACACACACACACACACAGAAGAAATAAATCCAGGAGCTTTGCTTGGCCAACTTTCTCTAGCAGGGGAAAGAGTCATGCTGGAAAAAGTTTGGAGGCGGACCTGCCTGTGTGGCAGTTAGAGAGGTCAGCCCCCTCTTCCGCCGCCCCCCCCCCCCCCCCCCCCCCCCCCCCCCCCCCATCCCTCATCGGCAGCCTCTGTCACACGCATTTGAAATGCAAAGCAAAAGGTGACAGAGAGACCGGTGTCATCTGATACGCTAAACACATCAGTGCAGCATCAAAGGGGCAGAGCGGCGGGTGGCTTGTGTCCGGGGGGGGGGGGGGGGGGGTGGGGGGGACAGCAGCGGGGATGGAGGCCAGGCACGACCACCACCGGCCAGCTGACCCCTCCAGCTGACCCCTCCAGCGGACTTCTCTCACGCAGCATTTTAGAACACTTTATGTCACAATATAAGCAACAGAAACTAGACTTGAAAGCGAAATCTCCAGCCGGATACGACCCCAGCTCAAGCCCCCTCCCTCCTTTCACTTTCTGCCCCCAGCTGTACAAAAGCCAAGCGGCAGAGAGGTCACAGTGGACGCACAAAGCTCCAAAAACCAAACACTGAGACGTCACATCGACTGAGTGAGCTCTCTCTCTGGTCTCAGTTAACGTCTGTCCTGCTCGGCTTTGAAGTTGTTCCCATGGCAATATACCCAAATTTAGGAGGCCAGAAAATCCTGCCGGCAAAAAAAGAAAAGAAAAAAAAAAAGGAGTATACACCAGGTCTGAATGAAAAAAAACACAAAACGTGACATTTCCATTGCTGAGGTCCCTCCTGGGGGGCTTGGATCCATTAACAGTGCTTCACTTTTTTTTTCTTAACCTCCCCAGCTATTCAGGACTTTAAAAACATTTTAAATAAATGGTCCGAGATACCAATCTTCTTAAATTAAAGCAAGTGTGATTCGACAGACCAGTGCATCCTTATCCCTGCAGCAAATGTGACGTGGTCAACAAACCTGAAGCAAACTCATGTGCACGTTTGTGTAGAAAATAGTGACAGAAAACAAGATCAAAGCAACATGCTGTTTATTGACCTACCAGTGGGGGGCAGCAAAGATGGAAACTTTCTCTTCATAAACAGAAGAAAATAATGCCGGCTTGGTTCAAACGTACTAATCTAGTTCATATATACACAACATAAATGAATGCAGCTTAGAGAGAGTTGGATCTTTGGATAAAAAGCAGCGCCGCCTCACTTCCCCACATCCACACACACTCACACACACACACACTCACACACACACACACACACACACAAACACACATGCCTATTTAATGGCATAGCTGTGAAAGTTGCCACATGATGAAGCTGAATGATACCGCAGAGGAGCTGATGTCTCTCCAAAAACAATCAATGCATTCACGAGGTTTAATTCTCCTCCGAGTGGAGGAAAATAGCGTTTTATGTCAGGCTGGGGTCTGCACCCTGACGCATTCCAGCCGATGTTGTGAATGACTGGAGGAGAGCGGGCCGGCGTCCTGCCTTGTTTTGTGGCTGTGGCGATGGGCGTCAGCGTGGAGGCTCAGGGGAAACCAATTAAAGGGCCTTTCCCGGCCTTTCAAGCGGCAGATAATGTCCTTGTTTTCATAAAGCATCCTGTTATTTAATCAGGCCTGTAAGTGAGAGCCTGACACCCCTCCTACAGGGCAGAGCGGCCTCCCTCCTCTCCCTTCCTCCCATCATTCCTGTCCTGAGCCCTCCATCTCATTCAACAGCTCTTGTAAGCCTGCAGGAATTCATTCCTGGAACTGGCTGTGCAGAAAGCTGTGCCTCTCTCTGCAGAGCAAACGCACACCAGCGCACGCACGCACGCACGCACGCACGCACCCCTCCAGCATGGCGAGCACTGCACACACACGCTGCCTGTAAACAAGTCGACCCTAAACACAAACAAATGAACATGGTTTGTGTTACAGACCGGGGGAAATGGGAGGTGTCGGAGGGTAAAAATGTATTTACGGACGGCCGCACCAGCTGCTGGTTTGGAAAAGCACGGCCCCCCTCTACCTGTGAGATCAGGCCTCAGACCTGGCTTTTTGATGAGGATTACGGTTAGCGGTGGATCAGAATACAATCCCCCCCATCCTTTCAGCCCTCCATGTACATGTGAGACTATTGCTGTTGTTGACTTGTGCTTCTCCGTCTCAGCAGGTGTCCCTCAGCTGGTTTATGGCGCTTGTCGTTCTTCTTTCCTTGGCTCTCAGCCCCCAGCTGGTTGAAGTGGGAGTTTCTTCCTGCTCAGTGTGGGGGACTGGAAGGAAGTGAGATATCTGTCTGCTCTGTTAGTTCCTTTACCATGGCCACCTTTAAATGATTGATCACCTTTTAATCGGATTCGTTTGGAATCTTGTATGTAACTGAATTGTGGTTTTATGAAAGAATTAGAGCTCAAATTAAGGGCAAATTCGGTCTAATTGGATTCCAGCTGGTGTGAGTTGCCTAGAGATGACATCTCAGATCTCCTGTCACACAAACACGTCTCTGAATCTTTGGATGCCAACACCTGCTGTTGAGGACAGAATTTCTATTTCTTCGGAATTCTTAGATGCCTTTTTTTCCGCATACTGCGGAGCCTCTGCCCCTCTCAGAGCGACTCGGCTTCTCCTGGACGCTGTTCAACACTCAGTGGTCCTTCCGCAAAAACAGCCGCCTCACTGCTGCCTGCTCAGTTTGCTCAGTTGCTTTGCCTGTGCAGAGTTTAAGTTGCCGTGCATACCTCTATTTGCTCGGTGGGTACGCCCACAGGAATTACAGAGCCGAGTGAAGAGCTTGCTTTTTGACAACTTATTTTATATAACTGGAAACAGGCCAAATCCTTTAAACCTGGCAAGCCTGGAGGAGAGGCAGTGAGAGACGTGTGTGTATGTGTGTGTGTGTCGGGGGGTGGGGGGGGGGGCTGAATGTATTCAGAATTTTATAGTCAACAATAAAAGAAATAGAAAAAAGATTTTTTAAGAGCTGGAGAAGTCAGTCCGTGCGCCTCACAGGGACGCCGGCGGGGATCAGAGTCTGCACGACTGCCTGAAGTCAGTATTGGACGGACAGGTTTGCACCTCATGCAAAAGCGACGTGTGCAGAGGCTCGCTGTGTTCTGGTCATTTCTTGCTTTGGAGCCTCACAATCTGCCTTGCCAATGCGTTTTTGTCAAACCAGAAGTCACTCCCTCTGCCTGCAGACTCACAGGACCTGTTCGCTCTCAACTCCGGGCCGGTGGTTCCTACTTGCTCGCCTGGGAATGAAGTTATATCAGTAAGCCAAACCGGTCTGCTTTCCCCTCACGTTCAGGAGCCCATGCCTGGGCCTAAGGGAAGGCAGAGGGGGGGGGGGAACAAGAGGAAAGGTTCAAGGGACGGAGGCGAAGAGGGTCAGAAAAACGAGGCGGAGGATGGAGAGGGAACAGCCAGGGCTGAAAGGACGCGAGGAAATGTCTTTTTTTATGGGGACGTCTCACTTAATCTCATAAAAGCAGCGTGAAAAGCTCCATCTGTTTGCCGAGCAGTTCAAAAGAGGCTCCACATGCCTCCGCTTGCTGCTATATAAAAACAACATTCTAATGCAGATCTCAGAGAGGGCCAGCGGCTCAGCCGGCACAATGAGAGGAGGGATGTGCCAGACCCACTGACGGGGGGGGGGGGTGGGGGGGGGGGGGGGGGGGGGGGGCGGTTGGGGGGGGGGGGTCACGGCAGAATGCGAGAGGCACGGAGTTGAGTGGACGCACGGCGGCGGGCACTCTCCGGCCAGCGGACCTGACCTTGAGGCCGTCTGACAGACAGAGGGGGCCGGTAAAGGCCGGCCTCGCCCGCCACTCCCCGCAATCAACCCATTCAACCCTCCGCTCCCTTCTCCTCTGCCTCTTCGTGTTTCACCCGGAGACTTCCCATTCGCCTTTGTCATTAATAGAGGAATGTCCTGGCAAGAATGGCGGCTTGCGGTTTAGAGCGGCTCCTCAGCGGGGATTCAAGGGCAGCACCTTCATATTAAACCGTCTTTGAAGACAAAAGTGGGCTCCCCCCCCTCCCCTTTTCAATAAAACCTTCTGCAGCAGACACCAGAATCATCAATCTCCACGCGGGGGGAGTGAGGCAAAACGCTCACAATGGTGTAATCACGCCGGGTTTATTTGATCCACTCCAACACTGGGAACCAGGGGTCCTTTAGAGCGCAGCGTCCTGCCTCTGTAGTCTGGCTGTGCTGCACACCGGTGCCTCCTCACACCTCCAGGCTTCCCTCCCCAGAGCCCAGGCAAGACGGGGCCTATCTGCGCAGCTATTTTGACGAGCCACCCCTCTAAGGATCTCCAGGGTTCAAACTGTTGGAGGATCAAAGGAGTAATAGTGCAGTAATAATAAGTTACTGCCCTATGAACGCCTCATTCATCAGGGAGAGGCAGTGATATAGTACAGTTGTAACTGCAGGGCCATTAAGCGCTCGTCATGTGATCCTTTATGCCATCGCCGTGTGGAAAAACATCTTCAGCTCTGCAGGCTGGTCGCTCGCTTACCAGACCACGTCTCCGACAGGCTGAGTCCCGGCGCTTCACCTTAACCGCGCCGGCAAACAAACACTCGATCGTCTGGGCTCCGGCACCTCGCCGAGCGTGACACGGCGTCCTATTTTTAGCCCCGCAGCTTCCTCAGATCTGGCGTGCCAAGCGGCAGCAGCAGCGCGGCGCTGAAAGCCCGGCCCGGACGCGCTGCCTTTGAAGTGACAGGCCAGAGATGCGTCGGGCCGATACGAGCGCCTCCAGACGCTTTCACTCCTGAATACCAGAAGCCGCCCTGCGAGTGTCTGCCCTCCAGCAGCAAATACAGGCCCTGCCGGCAGAGAGCAGCGCGTGTTTACGCGCACCTGTGAGCGCGTGCGTGGAGGGAACGGGGAGCCGGGTTAAGGTCACCGCTTTGGTCCAAAGGAGTTCATTTCGAAGGCTTTTGAAGCAACGTTGTCTTTGCGTCTGCTTCGACTTGTGTTTTCACGGAAACTGCAGGACTGGTTTGCAAAAAATGTAATTGTGGCATGAGACCAATGAACTGACATGGACAAGGGGCCTCTCTTTCTCTCAGCACAGTCTATTTGATACAGCTCAGGGAAACTATGAGGCTGCTTAAAAACAGTGTTGAGCTCCCGTTGTTGGCCAAAGGCGGGCTGGACGGGGAGCATTTTCCCTGGGCATCGCAGCTCTTTGCCACCCCCGTGGATGTGCCACAGGTAAAGCTAGCACCATTCATATGAAAAGGGGAAAAGAGGTTTTAGCCAGGACATGTAAGTGGGACATACTTTGCAATCCTAACGCACACGCACACACACATTCACCTACACGCACACACACACAGGCAGGTGATTGTGCAGCTGCTTCTATTTTGAAGCAGAGCTCCCCACCGCAGACGTCTCACTGTTTGGGTGCAAAAAAGTTTGTGGTGATCGTGACGACAATCTCCAGCTGGGCCGCAGAAGAACAGGGCCGTGCATGGGTAGGAGGGGGGGGGGGGTTTGTGGAGCAACAAGCTGCTAATGGAGCCTCGCTGGGGGACAGGGAGCAAGCATCTGAACGCGTCGCCCCTCGAGGCAAACAACGCTGCTTCCAGAGGCCTCGCCGGGCCGTCGGCTCAGAGCCAGCCGGACCTGGAGCCGGAGAGAGCCCAGCGGAGGCCCTCTGCGAATCGCTCGCACCTTGTTGGGAAGAGTGCTGACAGCGCCGAGAAAAGCCCAGCGTCTGCCCAACACTGCCGCGGGTCAAGGCGGCGTGCCAGGCTGCGGCCGGCGGAGCCGTCTCACCTCACACGGAACCTCCGGCCGCCTGACTGACCGAGCGCCATCACCGATGGGTTCCATCAGGGAAGGGAGATCTTTCAGGTGTCTGCGTGGGATTTTTACTGGTGGGCTTAAAAAGGCCTCAGCCAGCGGCCGGGGCCTGTCCTGTCCGGGGCCAGACAAAGGCAGCCTGAAGGACCATTTCATTCCTTTGTGTCCCAGCTGCTCACCTGAACACACACGGTAAATCGCTGTGTGTGTTTTTTGCTTCTCGCAGGTCACCGAAATCACTCGTCCAAAAGGCACTGGGGACTGTGCAACGCGTAGGACACGGCTTGTTTTCGAAGCCGTGACAAAAAGAGGAATGCACTTCCCGCTAAGTGGGGAAACCTGAAGTACTCCTCTCATTGTTGGGCAGCTCACTAGGCAAAGCCCTCTGTGAAAGGTCTCCCCCGGCCATAAAGGCTTATCCCAGTTATTGCTAATCCTCCTCTGGTTGCACAGGCCTGCTATTAAAAGTACACAGCTGTGCAGTACAGTTACTGCCACACCCACGGCCATAGTTTCCACCTTGTCTGCGAGCTACCATTGTAACCGGCGGGGAAATTGCTTTCAAGATAGCTCAGCCCCCAGTCAGCCAGGACATAGAATAATATGAGCACAGCAGCTGTCTGTCACTAATGTGCAGATAAAATTCCAGAAAGTGTTCCCCCAGCTCCTGGCCGATGAACACGGGTCAACAAACGGGAGCCCGGGCCTGACTTTGGTGGCTGGGGCCTGAAAAACATTCCCCCGGCTCAAAACTCCAAATCCAAACATCCAAATACTCTTTGGCGGAGTCCCATGGGAATGCACTGTCCTGTTTGTGTTACCACAACAGTACACTTATCTCCATGTTTTCCTAACCTTGGACTTCTAAAACAGCAGAAAACAACAGGCTGCTGATTTTCACTTCAGTCCCAGGTGTCCCATCAAAAACAATTGAAAAATAAACCAAAAATCACGCGCTAGTCTAAAGCTGTAGGATTCAATGCTTCACCAGAATTACATTGCAACAACCGCTAACTAAAGATATCTATATATCGATGTCTATCTATATATACATATATGTTGATAGGGGTCTGCCTATGAAACCAAACAAATACTATACCAAAATATAGAAGAAACAAAAAAAGCAGTGATTTGCTTAAGGGTTTAGCATGTTAGCACGCTAATAACAACAAAAAGCCACCAGTAATGGAAAAACTCTCAGCATCACAGTACTCACAAAAGTCCCAAAATGCTAAAATAAGATTAGGAATAGTGAATTTCTGTAATAACTAGGCTTTGATTAAGCAGAAGGTGTAAACTAAGACCGTAATCTGTTTCCATTTGCTAAAGTGGGCTATTACCTAATTATTAACTTTTTCTTGTTGGTGTGAAAGTGAGTAGGTTATTTCCTAATTAAAGTAATGTTCCACTTAAGAATATAATACCTTTATAAAAAACAACTAAAAGGGAATTAGACTTTAAGAATAAAATTCCAATAGCTAAACAGTGTGTCATAAAGCAAAACTAAATTCCCCTTATGCTAGCTGCAGATGCTAACAGCACACACCCTGCCTTTACAGAAATCTTTTACATCTTTGAAAACATTTGAATAACTTTTTGGAGATTTCATTGCAAAAGATATTTGGATTTTTATGAGTTGGCTTTTGATCTGTGGTTCTCCTGCCTTAGTTTAGCATTCTTTTTTGGGCAGTTGAGGTAATTTTCCTATTGTGCTTTTTTCCCTTTGTTTGGTTCTATTAGGTTACTTCCTATCTGTATGACCCGGGCCTCAATGCCGATTGGCGCTCACCAGTCTTTGATTCCCTCATCACTCCGGCAGTAAATCTACCCCTGGCTTTCAGTTTTTCCTTATCTGATCATCTCAGGTTGTTTCTTTCTCTCATGATAAGGTCTCTGTATAGTTATTTCCTTTCAGCTTTGTACAGACTCAGTTCCTCCTCAGTTTAGGTCTAGCTTTTGTTTTTCCCGTGCTTGCCGCATGTTGTTTTGGCTCTTCTCTCTTCATCTCCTTTCAGAACACTTCCTTTCCTCGGGTCTTAAACCTTCTCTTCCTCCTCATCTCCTGACAGTATCTCATTTAAAGGTGACGCATTAATAATACATTTATGTCTGCGTTTCCACTCCATTTGAAAAGGTGAACATTCATAAACCACTATGACATTTAGTTAAAAAAAAAAAAAAAGGGACTCTCTGCACGTAATGTCACCGAAATGAATAAAACGTTTGCTGCCACCGATTCCAACACAAACCCGCAGGAGGAAAGGACAGCAGCTCCTCTGGAGAGGGGTGGGGCCGTGGCTCTGCCTGTGTAGGTGGATCAGGGAACAGTCTGACAAAGGTGCCCATTGTGTGGCTTTATTAAAAACCCTGGGAGTGTTTAATATTTGCATCATCATGAAAAGGAGAGAGAGGAAAAAAAAAGGACTCAGGAAAAATACTTCTGCGGCCCAAGGACCATCTGTCTCGAAGACAAACTAGACTGAACAATCGGAGGAGACACGCTAATCAAACTACAAATTACATCATGGGTACAGTAAGAGCCGCGACGAATGCGCTGAATGAAAAGAGGGCAGTCATTAGGAGGCACAGCTACACACTTCCTGCTGAGTTGTGTTCACATGGACGTGGTGAATACCAGGGCCCGGCCTGAGCACGGGGAGGACGGCGGCTCTGCAGGATCAAAGCGCCACAAACACAGGAACGGGATTAAGTGATCTGGAGCCCTGAATGGAGGCTTCTTTTTTGGGGGATATTTTTACCCGTTTATCCTCTGAAAAAAAGCCTTTTCAGAGACTTTTCATGGAAAAATGAGCATGAAAGATGCAGTTTAGGCTTCAGATATTGCCGAAAACAGCAAAGACGCCTCTATGGCTCCTCGTTACTCAAAAAGCCCCATATTTAGTTTCTTCCCTACGGATGACTGCAGTATTAATAAAGATCTGAAACACTGGTAAAAACTGGGCTTCAACGTCTTTCTTTATGAACTAAACGTATGGCACTTTTCTTCTTCTTCCCTCTAAACCTGCAGGCTGCTTCCTCTTCACCTTTCCACTGGTGATGAACTCAGCTTGCTTTAATGCTTAAATTTGCATGCAGCTGCAGGGAGAGAGCTCACTCGAAATTATTTCGGGGCCGTTTCTCTGTAGATGACGTGATCAAAGGGGGCTGTAAAGCTATCCGACGAGGAGCAGCAGGAATATAGCCCTCAGGATATCATTAACAAAAGGGCCTGTAGCGTTTGCTCTTAGGACTGCAGAACCGATTTTGAACTGTCCCCATGTGGTTTTCAGAGTTTTTATGTAGTTGACTAAAGAGTTGATCTGGCGGCGAAGGCAGGCAGAGTGTGCGGTGTGTTTTGGTCTGCTTTAAGCGGTCTGCACACCTCAGGATCAGGTGCACGGCGCCTGGCGCTCCCGTTAGTGACGCAAGGCCAGAGGTTTGAAGAGCTAAGGGGTGAACCTCGACCAGCAAAGGGGCAGAGCGCCGGGGGGTTCTGTCCCTCCGGGAGTCGACCTGGCCACTGTCCGGCAGGGACGAGCAAATAACGGAGTTTTTTTGGCAGAGAAATCAAAGCGGGTCCAGGATTCTGCGAACACTGACGCATTTCATACCAGCCAAAATGTCCATTGTGTACCTGCTGCTTTTTGCATTTGCGCTCAAAAGCCGACGTATCCAGCTTTTTCCAGATGTGTCCCTGCGTTGCTCCTCCTTGACTTGTCTAAGATGAGCTGCAGACGTTGGACTCGGACAGCAGGGAGAGTAATGCTAAAGGCAGCTGCCGACGCATTTGGAGCCCCGGCCTTTAGCTAAAGAAAAGAAAAACAGCGAGC
>CAJRST010004446.1:14562474-14650736 GCA_907169785.1 Menidia menidia | reverse complement strand
AGCTGGTACGGCTCTCCTGGACGCGTTCACCAGGCAGAGTCTGGGGTGGTAGCTCATTGGGTTTTGGAGCGTGGAGCGAGGTCAGCTGATGGATGTTGGGTTTGGTGGAGGGGCCTGGCGCACGCCGTCAGTCGCTCCCGGAAAGACGTGTCCACACACTCTCTGGCGTTCCTGCCCGTCTCTGAGACACACAGCTGCAGAATAAGACCTCACCAGATCTCGGTAGGCGAGTATGGATGTGCTTCCTCAGGACAGATAATTTCCCTCCCTGGGGCGGCCATGACGGGGACAGGGTCCTGCCCCGGGGCCCTGGAGGGGCTACGTGCTAGGTCCCCACGGCCCCAGCTGCCGTTTAAGGGACACATCTGAACCAACAACAGGGTCTTTGGTAGGACAGAAACGCAGAGGAGGAGACTGAAGGCTGTTGTGGAGGAGTGATGGATGATGTGTCATTTACATGCTTAACTTAAATAAACACCTCTTTTAGAACACATCTACGCAGCTTTTGCTTGTCCTCTTACTATGATCCCGAAAGGCGTCCACAAAGCGATCTGTGCACGTGTGGCCCTGCAACAGGTCCAGCATAGCTGAGCGCTACATTTGTCTCCAAGTCTCCGACTTAAATGCGTATTCCTCCTTTTATGGCTTCACCCACATGGTTTCATGTTGCATTTTGCATTTTATCCGTGGGTTTTGTTTATTCCATTTCCCTCTCTTGGCCGTCGTGCGCGTTCTTCTGATGTTTTTTTTATGTGGAGAATGTTCTACTCGTGCCATTTCCGTCTGGTCATGTGAGGAACTTTGGTGCTGCTCGTTTTGGGTGAAAAGTGCTTCACAAACAAAGTCACCGACAGCTAAAGGAGCGTGTGGAACTCTGTAGTCTGACCTGCCAAAGAGTGTGTGCAGGGAATGGTGTGTGCTGGCTGCCCAGCTGGACTGCAGGTCGGTCTTTATGACCCGGGCCCGTGCGTTCTTTGTGTCCGAGTCCTTTTCCACTCGGCCGTCTTCACGGGTTGATCTGCGTTTTGAGGGACTCACAGGAAACAACCACTGAGCCCGATGCTGCGTGAGCCTCACGCTGCCTTTGGCCACGCTGTGAACAGATACGCCGGCTGCACCATCACCGGCTGCTCCGAGGCTCTGAAATCGGACGGGGAAAGCCTGCCCTGCCAGATCGATAAATCACGACTCTCACCGACCCCGGTAGCAGGTCAACCTTTACCAAACCAACACTGGAGCATTTCAGGAAAAAAAAAGAAAAAAAGAAGGAGCAGGTCAAGAAGAGGACATGCTGTTCGCTGTTTGGAAGTGACCATGTGACTCGGAGGCATAAAGCATTTTTCTGAGCTGCGTTATCTCCTTTAATCTGGGGTTACAATATGGCTTTTGTAGTCATGCTGCACTGAAAGATCTAAGTCACTTTGATCTCTCTTAATAGAGTTTGGTAAATGATCTCAGTATGAGAGCCCCAGCTCGCACACACACACACACACACACACACTCTCACAGTGTGGACTCAGTCATGCCTCTACACAAACACACACACATACACAGAAAAAAACGACCATCACGCAGGTGAAAGCTCTTCTTCCTGCGGATCGTTGAGCCGAGCGTTCAGGCAGAAAAGTAGAAAATGAGCTTCTGCTCACAGCACCGCTCCAACACGCACGTCTATCACAACGTCAGACAGCTCTGCACGGGACGGCTTTGTTTGGGAGCTCTCAAAGCAGCCAGCACCAAGTCGTATCTTTAAAAAAAAACACACAGCGGCGGGGAGTGGGAGGGGGCCGGGGAGTTTGTCCGACAGCGTTTATCTGTGGCGTGTTGATGACTCTTTTCCTCCGGGCTCCCAGAAAAACGGAGCACTTCCTGCCTGCCCAGAGCACGCAGCCATTTTTGTCCTTGAAACCAAAGCGCATGCAATGAATTACAAGCAGTTTAAAGAGCTGTCAAGAAACAAGAGAGGGCTAGTTAGGAGAGGAGAGGAGGTGAGGAGGAGGAATTTGAGGCTGCGCTGCCGGGATAAGAGGAACAAGACGAGCAGTCAGCTGAAAAACGGCGGAGGGGCTCCGGAGCCTTTGATGTGTCAGAGAGCTGGAAAGTCCGTTACTGCCACGGGGCAGAAGGGGGGGTTGACTTTGTGACTAAAATTAACATGACTTTAATTAAAAAATGATGAAAGATCCCAACAAGAAGGCTTACGGCTGCTGACAGTGGCCGGTCTCTGCTGGTCGACCCCCCCCCCCCGCTGTTCACTTTCTGCTGGTGGCTATCGGTTCTGTGGTGGACAGAGTCCACTGGTGACCCAGCAGCCTGCAGAACCACATTTAGCAGCATTATGCGATGTTATCAGACTGCCCGGTCTCTGTAGAGGAATTTTGGCCCTCTTTTCTTTGCGCTGTTGTTTCAGCTCACTGAGGTTTGCAGCACAGCTCTGTACTTTGACCGGACCTCTGAAACGCCTCGATTCTTTCCTTTCTCAGACCCTCTGGTGGATCTGCTGCAGTGTCTGGGACCACTGACCTGTCCATGGGCCAGTTTCAGCCCAGCTTCAGCTGTGGGACAGCTGCCTCACATTTCACTCTGACTACTGTGATGTCCAGAGGATATGTGATGGACCAGCCCCAATCATCATCCCTCCTCCTTCAGCGTTCACAGAGGTTCTGGTGCTCCCCGTTTTCAGAGCGCCCCCCCTGGCTGCCTCCGAACGCTCCACTGACACAGAACCTCCTGCTCTCGGTTCTTCTCACAGCCTTTACTTTATCGCCTCCTCTTACTCATCGTGAACAAAGGAGCATTGCTCCCGACCTTCTGACGAGGAGCACACCAGTCCTCCAGCACAATTATCACCTGCTGCGGCGGGGTTCTCTGGAAAGCTCTAAAAATGTGGCCTTGATCCCCGGGGAGGGGCCGGCCCGGCCCCCCACGCCCACTGCGGATCAGCAAGCTTTCCTCTGGACTCCCGGTGGATCGGTTTCAACTGGAAAGAGACAGGTGGTCCACTTGACCCGGGCTGTCGGGGACAAGCTCAGAAAGGTCGCTCCTGGTGCGTTTCCCATTAGGATCGGGAGCCTTCGCTGCCTTCATCCCGGCCGGCCAGGGAGGACCCCCCCCCCGGCCCGGTGTGGCTCTTTGGACAGGGACTTACCTCTCTGCGTTGCTATTGTATAATGGCTGAACTCAAAAGGACCGTTTGCTCACTGGTTTCTCAAATGAGAGGCGGTCAAAAGGCTAGAAGTGAACGGCCGGACGGCACCGCGCCGTTCTCCCGCCGGCACACGTGCGGACATGGCGGCGGCATCGTCCAGAGGCTTTTCGGGAGGCGCGCGTCTCCGAAAACAAAACATGACATGACGAATGTATCTGTTTTGGAAATATGAAGGAGGAAGCGGCGCAGCCCGAGAGCACGCCGGAGGAGCAGAGGCCCTCTCCGGTTATTTGCATGGGGAGAGCTATGAAAGGGAGAGAAGAATGTGTTGTGCAACATTCAGAAATTCCAGACCTGGACTAATGACTAAAAAAGAAGGGCGCTCGCAGGATGAAGAGATCGGCCCTGTTTCCTCTACCTGCCTCTCCCTTCTTCCCAGTGCCCTGGGCCACATCCCGGCAGCCACCTCGCGTGGAAAAGGCTGGAGGGGTGCGGGGGGGGGCCGAGCCAGTGGCAGCACACTGGCAGAGCCGGGGGAAATTGGGAGCTTAGGGCCGTTTCATTCATAACTTTATGTAACGGGGAGTTTCACCACAGAGCAGGGGGGATGGAAGGGGGGGGGGCGCCGCCGTCGCAGCTGGCGTCCACGCCGGCCCTGCCGCTGCATGTGAGACGCAGGAGGACGGACGGACGATAAGGTGGGGGGGTTGGGGGGGACTCTATCCCTGCAGGCACCAGCAGGCGACAAAAGGAGTTTGTCTGAGATGAAAAACAACAAGCGCCACATTACATAATGCCAAAGACGCGTTCCACAGGCCGGCAAAAGCCCCGGCAGGCACTCCAGAGGAGTCCTGCTCCGGAGGAGTCCTGCTCCAGGCGGGGTTTGAGTGGAGATGCTGAGCTTCCTATGCACCGCAGTGAGAGGCAGCGAGGGGCCGAGGAGCCCTGGACGGTCTGTTATCTTATCCAGGGAGATAGGAAGTAGGAACAGGAAATCTGGAGGGAGGGGGACGAGAGCGCCCATGTGGGAAGTGCAGTGTAAACAGTCTCAGCTTCTAATCACCCCAGCTCACGTTCGGAGCTGGACACACTTTGATGTTCTCCCTCAGCGCCCCCTCCGCCCTCCCATCCCTCGTTCCCAAACGACTGGACCCAGGGCCGGCTGAGAGGGGGGCGCTCAGATAGCGGCCTCGGACGGGCCAGGGCCCCCGGGAGGGACGGACGAGGAGGCACTCAGCACCTTCTGGGACACTGAGAGGGGAGACGAAAGAATGTGAAGTGGCGCTGAGCTAACCGGGGCTCGGGCCGACCCCGACTACACACGATGTGTCTCAGGGAGCTCTCACAGGTCAGTACCGAAGCTGAGAGAGCGGGAAAAAAGAAAAAAACGAGGGAGAAAAGAAAGTCAAGACGGCTTTGAGTGGAAATAGATGGCGACGGGTCAGCGCCAGGCCTCCCGGGCCCGGCGTTATCTCGGAGGCTCGTGGAGCTCTCCGCCGATCACTGCGCTTCCCTTTGGAGGGGAGAGGGAGGGAAAATTCCTCAGCACTTCTATTTGTCCAAATAACGCTGGCGAGACCCCAGAGAGTGTTCCAGTGAGCGTGTTCATTCAGAGGACAGGGCGCACGTCCAGAGAAATCGCTGTTTAATAGATGAGAGGGAGACTCATACCAAAGTGGAGTCTCATGACTTGGAAGCACTAAAGAAAACTGTGAACTCCTTTTATCCCAAGCAAGATGGATTTGTCCCTGATGCGTTAGCAAACATCATGAACACAGGATGGGGTGATTTAATGAGAGAATCCCACCATTTTACCCCCGGAAGACTTACTATTCCCTGAGGGACAACCAGCTTTCTTTAGGCGAGTGGTTGATCACGTCATTGTGGTTCAGACCTACCAATACTGACAAAGACCGGCAGGACTGGACCTCTATTAGCCCTGCAGGAACCATTTTATTGCCCTTTTATGCTCACAGACAGAGAAGAACTAAGATAGAAACTGAACAAGGGAATGCAGAAAAAAAAAGTCTGGAACTTCCCAGCCTTCGTCCACTGGAAGACGAGAGGATAAAGCGGGACCATAAAGCTGCCAGCAGAGAGAGAGGGGGAAAAAAGACCTGTTCAAACAGGTCTGCACAGCAACAAAGAGCATCCTGCTGCAAAACACCACCTCAGTGCACTGTGGGACGGCCCGGGAGGAGAGTGTCTGCCGGACGGAAACAACCAACCAGTAGAGAATACCAACAGACCAGCATCCAGCCAGAAGCGGGGGGGGGGGGAGGAACGGTGTCACAAACAGAAGAATTCATTCACACCTTTGGGCATATACGGCCCCATAACCTGCCGTTATCTTTATTTGTCTTTAGTGTGCAAGGAGTTGTGCGTGGGGGAGAGAAACACACACACACCTACACACGTACACAAAGAAAGTTGGACATCCTTTGATCTTTGATCCAGGCCATCCAGATCAGATCCACGGAGTCCCAGCAGCTTTAGGCAGACCGGAAACCATAAGTGGCTGTCCAGCACCAGGAGCACCCCCCCCCAAAAAAAGCCTTATCAATTATGGCAAAGTCAAGCCTCTGGCTCGCCGTTCGCACACACTCCCACACCTGGTGAGTGAAGAGAGACGGGATCTCACAGTCCCCCACGTCTGTCGTCCCGTTCCTCTGGAGACGGTAAATAAATTCACAGGAACCTTAATCCACCCCTGAATCCCAAATATGCACGCTGAATGGAGCACATACTTTACATTAACAGCATGCATTTACCCAAAAGGGGGGAGGGGAACAAAAAAAAAAAAGATAAACTCACATGAGTCTGAACATGATCTGTTGCTGTTTAACGGTCTCCAGCCACACCTTGATATTAACTGTGCTGCATGAGCCTTAGATTCCAAAAATAGTTACAACCAAACAAAGATGTCATGTTGGAAACGATACAGCTACAAGAGCTGGCAGCCTCCGTCTGTTTTCACAGAGGAGAGTAAAAATAGCCTAAAAACCAGCTAACCTTAGTCACACCTGTTTGTCATCGCTCCCATCAAAGGAATTAAGATATTCTGTCATCAGGTGCTGGATGGAAAGTGTGATGAGCACAAAACTGATGGTCACCTGAGGAGCTTTTTCCTGTCAAAAACAGGTGCCGGCATAATCGTTTTCAACCCGGAGCTCCTCTGATCTGCGGGGGTTCTGACACCCTTTACTTATTTGTTTCTCCTCGTCCTGATTAGCACAAGTGTTGAGGTAATAAAGCTGTCAACAAATTCCAACACGCGAGGTGAGGAGGAAATATGCCCTCTTATCCACGCTGCTTTCAACAGCTTTGGCTCTGCACAAACTCTGAAGGGCTCTCAGGCCGTGCAGGTGTGTGTGAGTGTGAGTGTGTGTGTGTGTGTGTGTGTGTGTGTTGTGCGTGGCAGCTGGGGATCAGGAGCCCCACGCAGAGGCTGGTGGAGCCCCCCTCTAACGACGCCCGTACCTGCATTAGCTTCCCCTCCGCTCTGCCGGCGCTTCCTCCCACGAACACTCCCTCCAACACGATGGGCTTCCCCGCGGGCTCGTGCTTGACCAGCGTCACCTTGATGAGCGCCGCGCGCTCGGCCTCCAGGCCCGGCTGGCCCGGCACCACCTGCAGGGCCGCCATGAGCAGCCAGAGCCCGGCCAGGCTCCGCGGGGGGACGCTCATGGCCTCGGCTGGGGCGGCGGGGCCCGGCCAAGCATGGTGTGCACTTCAAAGCGGCCAGAGGGCCCCAAACGTCCAGGACCGTCTGCAGAGTGGGGTGGGCTGTCTGCGCTCCCAGCGGGTCACTACTGTCCGGCAGATGTAATCCCAAGGTGGAGAACTTCCATTCAGCGGCTCAGACAGACTCCGCAGGTCTGAGGGACAAGGACACGCGCGCACGGGGGCCAGAAATCAGAGAAAAGGGGGGGGGCCCTGGTGAACTTGAATCCAGAGTCGTCGGTGTGAGGTGTGGAGTTAAACCCCTGCGTGCACGCGTCCCCGCGGGGCCGCGGGCTCCATCAGGCTGCTGGTACCCTCGCTGAGCGCGTTAAAGCCGGGCTGGAGGATCCCTCTGCCCCCCCCCCCCCACCCCTTCCCCAACCCCCCCACCCCCCAGCAGCAGAAGGACGGGTCCCGGTCACGGTGTATCCGTGTTGGGGTTAGTATGGCACCGCTCGCAGATCCACGCGCTTCGTGACCAAAAGTGGACTCGGTGGGCTGCGGGAGGGGGGCCCGAGCCGTGGCCGCATGTTCTGGAGAAATCCACCGGAAAAAAGAGCAGGGAAGCGACGACTTGAACTTCAAAGGCTGGGCTACAGGTTGCCGCCGGAGGGATTTAAGGCGTGCTGGGTGATAAAAAGAAAAGAAAAAAGGATGCCGAAACGTTGTGTAAGAAATCTCTTTTACAGCCGAGGAATTGCGAAAAAAATAAATCCTCGAAGAAGCTGTTAAATTCTGTCCTCCGCTCTATCTAATTATTAACCGAGGCGGACCGTCGCCTCCACTTCACCCTCAAAACTGTTTCAGAATCGATGCAAAAAAGAGAAAAACAACACTAAAACTTCTCTCAACCAGCATCAACCTGTTGTTTTCAAAAAGCTTAACTTCAAACTCAGTATCTTGTTCTAGAGAACTTCTCGAAAAAGGCACTAACAGTGGTTTTCCCGGATTTCTGAGCCTCCGCTGCAGGGAGAAATGAGAGCCGATCCTCCAGAGAGAAAGCCGAGGGGAAAATGAACCGGCTGACAAAGTTCTGAACCAGTACGGAGGAAACGGAGCGCTCCGGACTCCACGTCGTCCTCATGTAGAGCTGACACTGCGCAGAGGCTGGCCCAACAGGGGGGACGCCGTCCCAGAAGCCGAAGTCCCGCACTCTGCCTGGCTCCCCTGGGATCTCATTGTCACTCTACCTGCTCCGTCCTGCTGCCTCCACGTGCCGCCGGAGCAACGGCCTCCGCCAGCGACCCACCGAGATACCGACACCGACACGCAGAAACGGGACAGCACGGGGGAGAGCACGCGAAAGTCCGTCTAACTAAACGACGTTTTAACCAGGAGTTAAATGTTAATATCAGTAAATTCGACTTGTGGAAACGTCAAAGCAAAAACGTGCATACACTTTAACTATGAGATGCTATCACGTATTCCGTTTCTTAAAGAAGATATTTATACCACAATAAGTATTTCAATCAAGAAACCTAAATAATGTTTAAGAAGATAATCAGTTGAGGTCCACACTGCTCCCAGCCGTCCCTGAAGGCAGCATTTGCTGGCGAGCAGCGCGTGAGCGGCGAGCCGATGGCGCCCTCTAGTGTTTCCTCCTCACGACGCAGGAACAAACCACCAGCTGCACGTGCTCAACTTTAATCTGACTTCTTTGCACAAGAGCCTTAAACAACGTGACAGTTTGGAAAAAGAATTCATGCGTGAGGAAATACAGTTAAAAATAAAAGGGTGGGTACAAAACACCACCATCAACTGCTCACCGCCTCAAAGCATACAATCCAAAGTATATATTAAATATTACATTTTTTAAAAAATAAATTATTCTGAATTTTTCTAATTCATAAAAAAAACTTCTACTGTGAAAACTTGTCACAAAGAAGTTTTGTTTGTGCCTTTCATGACACGCAGCACTATTTCATTTAACAAAGTTTCCAAAATGTGTAGTTTAAAAGGTTTTTACACCTAAATTACAAGTCTTTAAAAACATTTCAGGCAACAGTGCTTAAAAGTAAAGCCTGCCGTATGAATCATAAAATGCACAGAGGTGCAAGTAGTTGTATTTCAAACTGGATATAAACAGCACCGTTCCTCAGGTTATTGTGAAATACCAAAAATAATTTCAAATAAAATTATGAAATCTCACCTGAATCATCACAAAAGTGTAAAACATCAGCAGAAATTTTCACTGGGATCTATGATAAATAAAGCAGCAAACGTCCACACAAGAAAGAATCGTTAAGGTGGAGACTGAAGTCCTCGGAGAATTTCGGATCTCATGGCCGGGGGAGTCGCACGCCTGTCCGCCTGAGGTCCAAATGAGAGATGTAACCAAGAGTTTAGGGTTTCTCCTCTACTAGTTTTTCTCCTTAAGGGGGTCTTTAAAGGCTCAATAATATCTTACCTGCAGAGCTGTTGTACTCCTTGTTCTCAGCCGGTTCAGCCCTGACTGCTGTCCCCAGGGTTGTCGCTCGTCTCCACATTTATAATCTCATACTTGGTTTGATCGCAGGGTACCTTCAGGGGATGCAGAAGAAGAAAACAGCAATGAACATTTCTCTTTTCAGTAAATGCTGAATACCTTCAGGACGTCCGTGCTATGGAGGCTCACCTCATAGATGGCGTCCTCGGGCATCTGCTCGGGCACCAGCACCACGGCCTGCTCCTGCTGCCTGGCTGTGAGCAGAGCAGGGCAGCTGAGCACCGGGATGATGATGGGAGCAGCGGAGCCGGCCGCTGCCCCGCCGCCACCACCGCCGCCGTCACACAGAGAGGCGCCGCAGCGGTCGGGGGCAGGCCTCTCAGGAGTCTCCACTTTAACCAGACAGGTACTGGGGGAGTTCTGCATCACCTCATCCGCAATCTGGAAAATCGCATCCAAACTGATGTCGCATTTTTTCCCCTCCTGGTTTTCCTTATGCGGCAGGTCCCGAATCTGGTCGAACACACTGACAGGATTCCCGGCCTGAGACGGTAAAACGAGAAGTTTCAGTCAGTTGGACGTTGGATGTGTTGGACGCGTGAGAAACATTGCAGATCACACATCAAACACCAATAGAATGCGATCTCTTTTACTTACCTGGCAATAATTTTGGCGAGAATACAAGCCGGCCTGGACGTCTGCAACAGGTGGGGCCACGAGGTTTGGATGGCAGCAGTGGCAGACTTTAAGGGAGACAAAAGAGAAAAACCATCCCCTTAAAACACACCATCAATGCTCCAGAATTTTTGCAGACACAAATGTAATTGTTAAAAAAAAAAAAAAAATCGGGGACTTGTACATCTCAGTCACTAATGTGTTCTCCACAGCCAAAAGTTTTATCCATGAATCTGACCATTTTGTGAAAAGAATATTAGCTCATCGTAAATTTCCCGGCAGAAGGTCAACAAAACAGCATTGGAAACACTTGAAAACTCAGCAGGAGACGGTCTGCTGGACCTTTTGGGAATGTCTGAATTATCGAAGCTCCAAATGTTCACTGAAACATCAGGGCCAAACCCTCTCTTACCTGAGGAGTAGAAACCAGGGTGGTAGTGTGGATTTTGAGGATTGTAACCAGAAAAATGGGTGTTTCCGTGGTTAGCCCGGGTCAGAAAGTCCTGCTGTGCTTGCAGGGCACTGGAGTTGGAGGGCGGTCCAGAGTAATGCTGGCTTAGGGGCAGCCCCGACTGACCCCTCATCTGGTACCGCGGTGGAACCGGCGTCCCGCTGTATGCTTTCATGACCTGGCTCCTGTCGGTTAGGCCTGGATGGGCCGATTGGGGATGAGCTGGACTGAGCAGGGGGGAGCTCCCTGCAGCAAACACAGCGGTACAGGTCAGACAGCAGAAGGGGCTTCCACTCTTTCTGTAGTTTACCACAACTGACCTCAGGGATCACATTAAATCAGGCAAAGCAACTCACTTCTTCTCAAAGTCTTGTCCCTGTTATCACCGCCTCCACTCAGCCGCTGGTATCGGTTCGGAAGCCGGCAGCTCACGTCCAGACCAGCCCGGATCTTGGCCTTATTGTCCACCGTGAGCCTCCGGAGCCGGGCGACGTGTTCCGGGTGGGATCGCTGAAAGTTGGGGTTGTAAAAGTAGTGGCAGGTGCCGCCGTCCAGCGCGGCCTGGCTGCTGAGGGTGGGGTCGGCCTTCCTGAAGCCGTACAGGTTGAGCTGCCGGACGAAGCTGGAGAAGTTGCTGGTCTTGAAGCTGTCCTCGTGCGGCGTGGCGGTGCCGGGGGACAGGACCTCCCTCTCGAAGAGCTGCTGGTCGATGACCACCACTTCGCCCATGGGGTCCCAGCGGATGGCTTTGTTGGATGGGTTGCCGACCAGACGCCAGAGCTTGGCTGGGAAGTTGTTGGGGTTGATGGTGTCAGGGAGGGAATCATCGTCCATTCTGTCCGCGGAGCTGGAGACAGACCACAGTCACGGACATGGACTCAACTCAAACACCTTTCTCTTCAAGTGGCTCTCTTAGCAAAGACAAGGACTTGTCATTCTTTAGCTTTATTTGAAATTTAAGTGTTAATGTACCGATAAAAGTTTACATTTTAAACTTTGCTCGTAGATACTAGCTTTGCCATGGTACCGTATAGCATAGCTCCCATTGGCCTCACCTAACGGTCCACTGCGGTAAAATAATAAATATAAATACATGTATCGTGGTGTAAATGTATTAATAGGAAGAGCCTGATAATTATTTAGGCATTTTCGTACAAATTTCTTAAGTAAATCCACAGCAAATGGAAATATAGCGATAAACGTACCTGGGTGGTCGCACTTAAAACCGTTGAAAGTCTCCGAGCCGTTGGAGCTATTGACGGTCTAACGTTTTCCATTTAAAGTGATTCTGGACCCAACCGCCACAATTCTGTCACTTTACTCCGTTTTACAACGAGCCCACTGAACTCAGACATCTTATTTAGCAAGTTTGGGCCCCCTTCGTCAGACATGAGTCCACAAGATGGTGCGATTTGAACCTAATCTCTAAAGTTTGAGCCTGGGAGACAGAAGGCTGTAAAGTGCATCTAAAAAGTGGTCAAACACGGGTTTAAAGCTACAGTGCTTTTATCTTTTAAATATTTGGATTATCTGCCTGCTTGGAGTTTAAATGCCTCGTTTAATGAAGTAGTAATAATCAGTGCAGGAAAATGTTCCTTTACTTTACCTGCTTTATGATGGATCTGGTCCAGGTAGTCCCCCAAGTGAGTTTAGAATCACAATATTACAAAACAGTAAAACAAGGACATAAAACAGTCAAACTGAACTTTATGCCTCAATCTCTAAAGATGCTTAAAAAAAATCTAATTGTGGTGATTTAGCAGTAAACTTCAGCTCTGATTCTGCCCTCATTTGGTTCAGTAATAAAATAGTGTCTTATACATGTAGAAATTATGCATGTCGATGAGTTTATTAAGGGATGAATATAGTTTTGTTCAGTTAAAAGCTCAGTAATATTATCCATTTTTAAAATGCCAATGAAATGAACCAGGATGGATGGATTGATATTAAAATGTTCAAAAAGACAAAGCTGGTTCTACTTTTTTGACTTCACGTTTTCATCAAATGAAGGAAGGTGTTTGATTTGCTGAACAGTATAACCAGGTTAAAGCTGAATTACAATGAAAGCTGCAAATATATGAGAATAAACACCTGTTTTATTCTCGTAAACCAGTAATATTCAAGAAAGTGGTAATAAAAGAATAATATGAATTATATTCTTGAAAGCAGTTCATGAACATGCACAGTTTTACATTTATGTTTAGACTGATAGTCATGAAGATTTAAATAATTCTTCATTCACTTATACATATATATAGATACATATACATAGAAAAGTACATTTATAACACAAAATACAAATTATTAAAGTAACTCTGAGGTTTAGCCTGCTCTGGAGACCTTGGAGGTGGATTGACCTAATGAACAATATTGCCCACCTTCTACTTTATATTGTGTTTAAACAATGAATGTCTTCAGTGAGAGGCTTGAGCATTACTGAGATACTGATATTATTAAAAAAGGACAGAAACGTCTCAACTGGGTCTTGCATGGTCACGTGATGGACATTTTTATTCAGGCGGATAGTAAGGACGCCTAATTATGGGTCCTATTCAAGGCGTACATGGTGACGTCTTTCCCCAGCGACAGGAAGATAATCACACATACACACAAAACAAAAAACGGCCTGACTCTGTTAGTACTTTGAGGTGTTTGTGCCCTATTTTCTGGGTGAGTTGACAGAATGGCCTTGGAAACGGTCCCCAAAGACCTGCGCCATCTACGGGCTTGTCTTCGTTGCTCGCTCGTAAAGGTAAATAAAAAATTACGAGTCGAATTAGCCACTGCGCTATTTTGTTCTGGCTCACTGCGAGCCATTTCCTGCTGCTTGGTCTCACGTATACATTGAAGTGTCCATAACCGCATTAATGTTGGCATTTTCGGCTTGTGTTCCTCAGACTATCGACCAGTTTGAATACGACGGCTGTGACAACTGTGAGTCGTTTCTTCAGATGAAGGGCAACAGAGAGATGGTTTATGAATGCACGAGCTCCTCGTTTGATGGGTAAACACAAAACATTGAATATGTGTTATATAACTGTAGTATAAGTTTTTTCAATTCTCCTCGTGTTAACAAATACCGTTAATATCCACAGGGTGATAGCCATGATGAGCCCTGACGACAGCTGGGTGGCCAAATGGCAGAGAATTGGTAAGAGTCTGGACTACATCCTGATCCAGATTCTGTGGAATCAATAGAAAATGGCCCAGTTGTTCAACTTATTCCACAAAGCTAGTTGGAAAACATCACTGTTAAGAAGTATCAGTAATTATTTACATTATACATGCAAATTTCTTTCACCGTGGACAGTCCAGTTCCAGCTGTAAAGAAAAATAGAGAAGCCTCTTTTCTTTTACATGATTCAGCCTTCCTTTATTATTGTTGAGAATGCTCGATCACTTCACTTAATTTAAAAAAACAAAGTTTGACTGGACCTAATACAGCAGGTTCCACCTGATGAGTGCATTAAGGTTTTCCATGCACCCCCAAGACTCCTCTTCAAGTCTCAACATAGTTTAGGTGTAAACCATTGTTTTAGTCCCATATTTAGCATGCTTGGAGACACAAAATGTTGGTTTTTTTCAGGAACCTTCAAGCCTGGAGTTTACGCCGTGTCAGTAACTGGCAGACTACCTCCAGGTACACTTATCCTGACGGTTTTACTTTTGTTCTATACCATCCTGTCAGCTGTGTTGCTCATTATTTTTAATTTTCTAAAGGTGTGGTGAGAGAGCTGAAAAGCAGAGGTGTGATCTACAAGTCCAGAGACACAGCTGTGAAGTCATAACCCCGACTTTTCCCCTGGCCCTGATGAGCTGCAGCACCATTTCCTTTATGTTTTGTATCAAACTGTTAACTTTTCATTCTTTTATGTTGTGATTACTCCTATAAACACAGGTTACAAGGCAAAAAAACTTATTTGAGTAATTGGAAATGAAATAAAGTTATTTTAAAAATGAAATGTCATTCATCACTAAAATAAGTTTAAAAAAAAAAGTTTAATATATCCGCATTGTGCCAGATCTGACTGATTTAGAGATAGAAACGCACCATTAAGAATCACCTTTCTTACTTTAAGCAGCTTGTTAGTTGGTGAAAAGTGTGTAATAGTGCCAGTTATTCAGTGACTTTTCTTCTACAATGTACATCACCTATTTAGTTCAATAGACAAATGTTTCTGGCCACCTTAAGAATAGAACCTCAAGCTTCAGACCACTGAACAAGAATTGAATAAACAAGTAAACATGTTAGCTCCAAGATCTTCTCAGTATGTCTGTAGATTGTGCTTGTTTGAAATGTCCTCTATTTCCTCACAGAAGAAGGAATTGGTGCTTTAGCAGACACGAGTAGGACGGGCTGCAGTAGCAACGCACTGGAGAGAGGAGGAGCTATAGTCCAAATGATTAGGGTCCTATTCTGGCTTCCTTAACAGGCTCCATTCAAACCTTAAAGAATCTTTAAGTTGGGGTAATTGTATAGCCTGAACTGGATAGCATCTAATGTGGCCTCTGCTGTGTATATCACATCCTAAATGAGACCAGATTTGATCAACATGGTCTTAGTTCCCTGATGAGACCTACTTATGAGACATGCAAAGCATTTTATCCACATTTACAACTCATACAACATCATAATTTCATAAACAAATACTTCACAGCAACCTGTCGTGACTCAGAAAGGAGAGATTTAAGTTGTTTATTGGATCAGACGACACCACCAGATTCCGGGATGTCTGAAGGGTTTCTGTTTCTATTCTTTTCAAAGACTAGTGGTCATTTAGCAAACTAGAAACTCCATTTCCAGAAAGTTTTAGGGAAAATTTCAATCAATTAATTAAATAAAAGGACAAATCTTTATTTTGTTCATTTATGAGAACCTTTATTACAAAACATTGCCGTTACAGTTATCATTGCATTTAAAAAGTATAGACATATCTACTATTTTAATCCAGAAAACCTTGGATTAGTGTTATATTACCATTGTTTTAACTTGACTAAGGTGTGAACAGTGTCTGCATACATTTTAGAAAAATCAAGATGTCGATTCCTCTCCTAATGATGCTCAACAAATTTTATCTATGAAACAGTTACGTGCAGCTAAAAGAGTATCCTTCTGCATTTTCCTTTAATCTCTCTGAAAAAAAAGACAACAAACTCCGACATGTGGCCCTGATTCAATGGTAGCTTCACGTGTGTGTAAGTCGCCCTACGTCGTTGTACGCCCAAACCATCACAGACTGAACTTTACAACCTTCTGTGGACAAACAAGCCTTCAGTTGGCTTCTCTAAACACACTGTTTATGTCCTTGTAGATGTTGAAAGACCAACGGAGAGCTTCATGAACCGTTCTTAGATTCTGTCTCAAACTTAAAGTGATTTTCCTCAAGGAGCAATATTCATGATGATGTAAGAGCTGTGGGGTCTGCTTTTTTGAATGACCGTCTAAATGTTCTTTAAATACAGTTCGCCTTCATTCTAGCCTGCAGGTAGCAAACAGCAGTGTTTAAAGCTCAGCGGACGAAGGGCCAGCGCCTGTGGAACAGAGAGGGACACACTCCTGTCTCTTTATTTCAGCAATCTTTGCTTTGAAGCTGTGCAAGTGAAAGGGTTTGATATGGATGAAAGCCATTTCAGTGCAGTGTTTAGCTCTAAAACGGTTGCTTTGCCTCATACACGGTGTGTTTTCAATAAAGACATGAAATCATAATAAGTAGCAGAACACATCTGAGAAATAGGTGGGCGGCAATGCCATAAGCATTTGACCCTATTAAACGATAAGCATATAAATGTTCTGAACAACTGTACAGATGCATGTTAAGGTCAGTATCTCCTGAACCACCACATTTCCCCTCTTCCTCTGCCACATTCAGGCCAGGGGTCAACAAACCAGCAGCACCTGCTCATCAGCTTCATGTGCACGGCGACGCTGGCTGACTCATTAAGCCACAAAATCTTTTAATACAGCATATCTTGTTTTGTTTTTTTTCCTGCCCCGTTTCTATTTCTCATCGCTCACTTTAGTTGTAACCAATGTTCAGATCGTGTACTCTCCTCCCGCTATGTAACCGCTGCCTTCACATTTCCTGTGTTCATTTTTAATGTCTCACACAGAACTTTTCATTTCTTGAAACTGCTATGCTAAAAAAAGAAAAAACGATTATTTTTTTTAACACCTTTCTGTTGGGATGATGTGCACAGATCAGTATCAGTGGAGGAACGGTCATTTAACACCCGCGCAAAACAGAAAAATATACTGAAAAATGGTAAATGCTTCTGGTAAGTCCTGAATCTTTGGTACACAAACAGAACAAAGCTTGTTTAAGTTTATCCGAGAACTTGTGTTTGGTTGTAGATAGTTCATAACCAAATGAAAAATTCAAATTCCAGCGGCTCCATGTTGGTCTTTAAGCTGAGTGACTTACAATAGAATACAGTTTCTTTATTGTCACAGTACACATATATTATGAGATTAAAAGCCAACTCTGAAAGAGTGTAAAGAATATACTATAGGCAGAAAAAAAGGGGGGAAAGGGGAGGTAATGTGAACAGATAAATTCAACACAATCAAAATCATAACTTTTGAACCAGATTTTGCTTCCTCTCTCATGTTCCAATAGAGACGTGCACAGTTTCACACTTTATTTTTCCCCCCCCCGTGCGAGCTGAAGCTCCCCTCTTCAAAGCCCGTGTGGCTGGAGTCATTTCACGAGAGCTGCGAGCTAAAAACAAAACCGAGAGCTCCGCTTTGGCGACCACAGGCGTTGTCAGGAAGGCTTTGGGCTCCGCCCATGTGCTGCACACATCAAACACACACCCTTCACTGAAGACACCAGTGGGGCCTCTCTGGTGCTCGCAACCACGGCTTTTGCCCTTATTTGGCTATACGAGGGCCTTTAGCAAAAGGGAAAGTATAGATGGGAGCAGAGGTGTTGAGTAAAGGTCGGCTGCTCCGTTTCTTCTGCCAGATAAAGAAGGGGGAAGCCTCTCCAGCCCAGTCTGCTCTGACAGGGATAAGGTGGAGAAAGGGAAGTGAGGGGATGTGTTTAACGGGAGGGGGGGGGTGGGCATCCTCAACTGAACTGACACATTCAAACTGCTGTGCGAACGTGCTCGTGTTTCATAAGGCTGACAAAACTTCCTCTCTTTCGCAGACAAGAAAGTAGCAACAGAACCGAGAGCAGGTCAGCGTGGTCAAAGCTTTCATTTCCTTTTAAATGGCGGGCCCTGATCGGCTTGTAATGTTTTCTTTTTTTTGGTAGAATTCTTTATTTAACCCACTGGGGGACGAATAAAATGTTTCGAATTTCTTTTTTGTATTGGATTCAATATTAACATGATTTATGTGATTTGTGTGGGATTATCAGCAATAATCACAGACAATATGACAAACCAAACATATTCAAATGAGGTTTAATGGACAGTGTTCCAAAAAGACTTGTAAGAAAAGGCGTGATTAGATAGTTGAAAGAATGGCTGAATTATAGTTGAGTTTAGAACAAGGCAGCGAAGGGGTAAGCAAACAAAGACAAATTTAAACTGGATAATGGGGAGTTAACCAACGTCAAGAAACTGGTTGAGAGGCACAAGCAAAAAAAAAAAGTTGGAAACTAAGAGCTATATGTTTAAAACATTTTAGTGTCTGTGTTATTTTATGATATTTGACTCTGGGACAGGTTGATGGGTTTAAAAGCGTTTGCTGAGCGGTTGTTCTGCAGGCCTGAGTCTGGGGTCTGAGTCTGGGGTCTGAGTCTGGGGTCTGAGTCTGGGGTCTGAGTCTGAGGCCTGAGTCTGGGGTCTGAGTCTGAGTCCTGAGTCTGGGGCCTGAGTCTGAGGCCTGAGTCTGAGTCCTGAGTCTGAGGCCAGCAGGTCCATGAAGGATCAGAGCCAGTGGACGGTGGCGACACCCAGCTGTGGCCCTGCTGGACAGCAGGGAGGGGAAATGGCTGACAGCCCAGATAAGGTCTATCAGGAGAGCCAGCGTGGGCTTGGAATGGCCCGTGTGTTACTCCTCACGCCTGGAGCTGGGATCTCTTCTCTGTAAAGGTGAAGGCCCACGCTCACAGAGAGGATGAGAGCAGAACAGCCAAACGTTCACAGATCTGCAGATAAGAGGTTTAAAGGCCACAGAAAGACACATTCAAAGATTCATGGCTGCTCATTCTCCATCTTTTTAGTAACAAAGACACTTTATTAGATTCTGGGCCATCGTGATTGACCTTTTTATTCAATAAATAATCCTAAAATGTCACATTAGAAGGCCTAACAAGGCTACACACATGAAGTATGAGCATCAGTGATTTGCAGTTTGAATTGCCATTAGGTTAAATAAGAGCAGATTAATTTTGTAGTTAAAGTTTTTTTCTTTCTTTTATATAGTGTGAATAGTTTTAAGAGAGGTTTAGTGGGAAGCATAACAGAAATGAAAAAGTGTAAAAGGAATAAAATAAAATGTGCCCCAATCATTTAGCAAAGATCTACACCATCAACACATTTTTTTGCTTATTTTTATTATGCAATATTTACTGTTTGGATTATATTTTGAACAAAAATAGTACATAAACCACCGAATAAATGAGATCTGAATTACATATGAGCAGCCTATTCTCACATCTACTGTGAATGAGTCTAAAGCAGTTCTTCATTATGTCTTTAATGAATGTCTAAGTGGAGACCAGATGTCGTCACTTTGCATTTTTAGTGGCCTGAATAAAATGTTTAACCACCAAATAGTGGAAAAAGAAGAACTAGTAATTTCTTTGACAAAGAAAAAAAAAAGCTAAAAAAAAAGGCTGTTTTCTAAATAGTTTGGTTACAAAAAGCAGAGCAGTGGGACTCAACCTTTTCACAGCAGGTGTTGGATAAAGTAGTTAACTAATGTAAAAGGATCTGAGGTTGTGGGTGCACTGTGTAACTGTTTGTAAAAGTGGATGATTGAGTGGGAGAGTAAAGCTGTAAATGAATGTGAGATTCTTTCAGTCTGGGGCTGGGGCCCTGAACTGACTCTACTGGGGTGCGATTTATGTGGAAAGAAATTTACAGTTGGACATTTACATTTATGGGGGAATTGAAACTTGCCTTTCACTTTTTGAAACCAACACCCCCCCCTCCATACACGCTCATCTACCCACTATCTCTGAACCCTCCAATCCCCTTACAGACACTGACTTTATCACAGTCAGTGGGAGTTAGAAGCACCGCTCATATCTTGTTGAAAACAAAAAAATTCTAAAGTGACACGAGTTCATTTGTACTTGAATTTTTTTTTAAATTCAGTCAAGCTAGAAATACATTTCTGTGCATGTGAGCCACAGAATAATAATTTATAACCAACACACAAAACAAACTCAGTTTTGGGTGTTTTATTCTTTTTAAAAGCAATTGTGAGGATTGTAAAAGGCAACTGATCAAGTGTTAGATTATCAGGTGCACCATCTTTTCTCAAAGGAAGCATGAAACCGAGCCCAACTCCCCCTCTGTGCTCTCAGAGCTCCTCACACTCAGACGAGGCCTTCAGGACTCCCGCATAAAAATGGGTTTTGCTCATGACCATAGAAGCCATGAGCCTGGTCTGCTGTTCTACTGATCTAATTCACAAACCCAGAACCAGCTCCGCTCTAAAAGGTCAGCGCAGATAGGTTTGGTGTGCCGTAATGTCTTTCCACTTTCTTTTTTGGGAGCCTTGAATTTGAACTGAGGAATGAGCGATGCCCTCTGCGGCCGGGCAGCACACCTGAGCCGACACGGGAAAAAAAGACCCGTCTTCACTCAGCCAGAAAACTGTGGGACGTTCTGGTGTCTGAACGTTTGTGTCATCAAATCTTTCGAGCCTCGGTCGGCCTTTTTTAAAAAGGCGTCTGCAGGAGGAAAATCGAGGGCGGAAGCGCAGAAAAAGAGCGGCTGTGACTGTTAAACCTCTTCCTGTGGTTGCATCACGTGGCTGTGGAGGGTTCAAAAGGAGGCAGCTTCTTCTTCTTCTTCCACTCCTTGGACAGACGGAAGACACCTGCGAGGCCGGCGGACAATTGTGACTTAGAAAATAGAGAATAAAAGAAACAGGACAGGTAGAGTATGATGGGCCACGTTGTGACTGGAGCTATTTTGGCAGAATGATAAATATGTATTTCTTTTCAAGTATTGAAAGTTGTCTTTTTTTATAGTCTGTACTTGATTTTTTCTGTGTTAACTTGATATTTCTGTCTTAATATTTGGTCGCGAGGTCTTTTATGTTACTAGTTAATTTGCTTTTAGGTTTAAAAAACTAAATTCGGAATTGAATGCTCAAAGTCTTGCTTCCTGTAATGTGATAATGGCACAAATACTCAATCTTTTGTCTAACTTTCTGGATTTTGCCCAGTTTTTTAACCAGTAACGTCTCTTTGTAGTAATTTCTCCACTTTATATTGACAGACTTCTTAATGTGCTCTGACAGAAAAGCTTACTCATGCATGACAAAATGGCTTCCTCAAGATAGTGCTTCCTCTGCTAGTTTGCTTCTGATATTGGCCTAAAAAGCTGCTCTAAAGCAGAACAAACGAGGCTCTTTTACAAGCTTTTGTCTTAGTTTTTTTTGTTGGGTTTATGTCGTTGTTTTAGAAAAACCTTTATTAGGCCTCATCGTGCATTGCAGAAAAAGATCTGTCGGGCTGAACAATGCAAATGCATCAAGTCAAATCAGGAAGTGCACGTTATCTGGCTTCACATGTCAGCTGTGGCGTGAATGCCAGGGGATGGGGGAGGGTGTCTCTGTTCAGCTGCAGATGCAGAAGAAGAAGAGAGAAGTGGTAGAAGACCGAAGAGGAACGATGGATGTACAGTGCAGTCATCCATAAAGTAGAAAGCACTACTAAACTCCTCGCCACAGTGTAGTGTTTCCTACTTTATGGATGAGTGTACTGTTGGCTTCAGGGAGAGCAGAGGCCTCGACACGCCGCCCGCGCAGGAAGTCAGAAAAGAGGAAGCTGCTTTGGTCTCATAAGGCCACACATTACCCAGAGTGTTGAAGAAGTCTGTTCACATGGGTAGAGTGTGGCGTGAGCAAAGCGCGACTCTTTTTCTGCTTTATTGCCCCTTTATGTTTCAACTGTCCTGAAAAAAAATAAAGAGATCACGAACCCTGTACAGGATGTACTACCTGAATGCTACTCAATAAAGATGACATGTAAGAAAAGCCTCCTGTCTCTCCAGTTGTTTCCCAGGAACAAAACAAAACAACACTGTCGGTGTTTTCTGTGAAAATATACATACTTTATTCCTGTAAAAAGTTCCATAGTGAAAGAAACCATCACAATTTAAGTCAAGGAGTCCTCTGCACACTACATCTTTATACACTAGTCCTCCATCAACGCTGCTCAGACATGCAAAACAAACCGAAAACAAAATAAAGTCTGAAAAACAATATTAACAAAATTATGTACAGATGAGCTTCCAAAAAAAGGGTAATAAAAACATTCATATATTATATAAAAAAGATTGATTTTACACTGGGTTCAAACAATGAATGCAGATAAGGAAAGACAAAAAAGTGTTCTGCACTGTATGAAAATATTCCACCCTGTTCATTACAGTATGTACACCCTGCTCCTACAGCTCCTCTCCACAACACTCCACAACCCAAATATTGTAGACAAGTCTGCCTAAAATAACAAAAAAAAAAACAATGAAATGTGACAGAAACATAAATAAGGCCGAACATGGGTATAACATTGGTCTGCATGCAGTAATAAATATCCTGTAAACAACATATTAAGACTAAACAAGGTCTTTGTGTAAGGCTAAATATGATAAGCTGAGCTAAAATACTACCTAAAAGGGCCTAGGTGCTATTCAGTCATCAGAGGAGCCTCCTTAGTTGCTGTGTAGCAGGAAGAGGACTACTTGTGCATTAAAGGCCGTCAAATACAAGATCATTACAAATATTTGCTGCTCATTTCGGCAACTTTTAAGCCTCCATCCCTCGTGAGAGACAAAATAAAATCGTACAGTACTGCCTCCGTTTTGCCTCTGTCCCGGCTAGTTCACCTCTAAAGTGTCTGACAATCCGCCTTCCCCTTTGTTCTTGGCATCGTTTTGCTCCCTTTTATGCATCGCTGACGAAATAAAACTTTCAAGAAAAACCTGAAATGACACACAACAAAAAAGAAAAAAAAAAAAGAAAAAACGACCCCCACGGCTAACCCACTGAACGCCTCCCATCCCGCTGGGGAAAAACTCGGTCTCTCATAGCTTTAGTGACGAGCAAAGCACCTAACATTTTGGCATATTCTGCTGCTTTTGGACAGCCAGAGTGGACAGGCGGCCGAGCACTGAAAAGATACTATGAGTGAAAAACCTGAGAAGTTACCCAACAGCTCTGCGCCACAAAGGATGAAAGAAAGAAAGAAAAATCACTGCATGTGTTAAAAGACTGCACACCGAGGTCTAAATAAGAGAAAAGGGTTCTATGCTGGTGAAGTGGCTCTGAAACGCGGCCTGATGTATTGCTCAAGTCCTCCTTTCTACCTTTCACAAACCACTTTACAGTGTCATGGCGCACACTGTGCACCGGGCAGCTAACCGCTACACTGCATGCTAATAAAGGTGTGTGCCGTCACGCCGTCGGCCCCCACATCCACACACTGCAAGCTGAACTGCATTATGCTCCAAACGTGGAGGCACCAGAAAAGACACGTTACTAAGTGGTGGCCTGTGGCGGTACAGTGGCGCCACAAACCGACAGCGAGATGTCTGAAACTGCTCAGCTAACACACAGGAAGTGATGCTCTGGTTAGCTATGTTTTTCTGAGGTTTTGAAGAAACCCCCCCCAAAAAAACCACCCGGCGTGCGGCATTCAAATCGTGACGAATCCCGGGGGAGGACAGGGCCGGATGCTGAGCAGCAGGGAGGACGCCGCCTCGGTCCGGTCCAACAAAAGT
This sequence comes from Menidia menidia, assembly GCA_907169785.1. Classification (NCBI taxonomy): domain Eukaryota; kingdom Metazoa; phylum Chordata; class Actinopteri; order Atheriniformes; family Atherinopsidae; genus Menidia; species Menidia menidia. The sequence goes on along the minus strand of CAJRST010004446.1, from coordinate 14,627,402 downwards.
GGAGTCACACTGGATTCGGATGAGCTCAGATTGCTCAGATTCAGTAGCTCTGAAACGTCAGTGTTCACCACAGTGAGCCCCGGAGAGCCGACCTCTAAGGTTCAGCGCCTCCGAAACCTGCTGAGCCAGAACGGCCGCGCTTCCCACTGCTCAAAACCAAGGGAACGGCGGGTAATAAAAGCGGTGAAATTCCATCATTTCCTGAATACGTACACCACCCTGCGTGGGTTCATATGTGCGGATTTCCTGCATTGTGTCTGACTTTGATTTCCCCAAAACTTTAGCTACGCTAATGACCGATCCATCTGTTCAAGGGACCAAACATTTGATCAGATTTAGGGTCACGCTGATAATCTGTGACCTGTTTTGACATGGACTGGCAAACTGAGTGATGATGAAGAAGATCAGGCGCTTCCCTGGGAGCCAACTGAACAGCCACATAAACTCCCCGCACATTCTGCGGGGCCTCTCACACAAACTCGGAGAAAACACGTCGGCCATCAGAATTCCATGCGTCGATGTCTGAAAAAGGCCTCTTTATCTGGGCCGTGGCCTCCATAAAAACTAACACACATAAATATAAACACATGTATATCTGCATTCGCAAACTGAAACCGATGACAGGGAGCATTCCTGAGCCACCCCCCCGAAACGTAGACCTAATTCTAACCCGAAAACCAAAATAAATTTGAATGTATTGACGGCTTTGTCGTTTTGAACCCACAAACACATGCTGTCAAGTTCTTACAACTGGAACAAAAAGGGCCTCAAACCACCGAATGAATTTGCTCTGAAATCCTCACGTCCCATAAGCTCTAAACGGCCGACGCCTCGTCCGCGCACCACCACATGCAAGGTGCTAACGAATAGGGCCTAAAGCCTAATACAACACATTCTGTACAAAGTCTTTCAAAAATACTCTTAAAGACAAGAAAACGCGAATGCGTTAAACAGACATGTTGATGGTGTTGCACCCACTCGGGGTGGATAGTGCATTCTTAATGGAGGTGGAGAGACTTCTGCTTCTGTGGTTTGCGTCAAATAAATAAGGTGGCACAAGTACGCAGGCCCTTAAAGCTAGTTTTACATCTGCTGTCTGTGTGGAGGCGACTCCTTGGTCTGCTGTTCAGCTGCGTTGCGATGCTGTGGCTAAATCTACTGTGCTGGAGGATTATTACAGCGCGCTTTAAGCCTCTGATGAGCCGATAACTGGGAGGGCTGCAGAGCACACATTTGGAAGTTTGCTTATTTCGACATGCGCTTCTACATGCTTTCAAGATGCTGTAAGCTGAGCTTTGATGTCTCCGGCTGCTCTGCGTGGAGCAGCTGGCGTAGCGGTACTCTAAGGCAAGTGTATACGTATCAGCTATCAGATCTGATGGCTGCTGGCCACACAGGCTAGCAGCTGGGGCTAACAGGACGGACAGGAAAAAGTGCTTTTCAACGCCACAAGCCAGCGCTCTGGATCAGACTTGTCGACTCATTCCCTCTTGCTGGAGCCCAGTTTTTTAAACAGCTTCTTGCCTTTGGCGAAAAAGCCTTTCTTCTTCTTTGCTTGCACTAAGCAGTCTGCTGGTGCTGGGCTATCCACAGGAAGCGGGGCAGGGGGCGGGCTGCAGGCCTCCACGGCAGCTGGACCTCGGGGAGGGTCAGGGACTGAAGGCCAGCTCGAAGCGGGTCCAGGTTGTGGTTGCAAACTTGTTTGCTCCGTCCTGTTGGGCTGAGGGGGCTCGCTGGGAGGGGGGGGAGCCTCTTTTACTGCCGAGGGCCCAGAAACTTGTGGCTCTGTGGATGACGTCCACGTGTCCTACAGGAGGAAAAAGCAGGTTTCAGAACAAAAATACAACTCATATCACGGTAGAATCCGAGGTTTAGGGAGGTTTCGGGTTGGCGAACTGTAGGAGAGACTAAAGTATAAAGGAGAGCATTATGCTATGCTTAATGTGGGGCTAGAATCAAAGCAAAGTGAGGCTGAAGGATGAGGTTAGAATCAGGGCTGATCGTCTTAAAAAACACTTACGATCAAGTCTCAAAGTGTACGGATCGTTTTTGCTTCTGTAAAAGTCCATGCAGGAAACAAGCAGACAGAAAAGATGCAACACCACATCATTAAAAAACAACAACCATGCATCTTAAACGGGGACAAACAGACATGGAGAATGGTTAAAAACGATGCGTAGTGGAGCAAAAAGGCGAGTGAGGACGTTCATGCTCAGTGGACGGAGAGAAGAAGCTACCTGGGATTCCTTCTTGGGTTCTGGAGCGGGCTGAGGACAGGCTGGTTCTGCCTGAGCATCATCTGGGAAGGCCTGCAGGAAGTTGGAGGGCACCAAGCCTCTGTGTCCATTCAAGTCTCCCTGATAGAAACAGATTTAAAAAAACTACATGACACACACAATCAACAACTCCCAGATGAATCTATCAACCACAGAGACAGCCTTTGCACCACCTATTCTGCTGTGTAATGACTCCAAACGACTGAGGAAGCAAACATCTTTTCTAATTCTTTGTATTTGGAAATAAACCCCCTGATGCTTATCAGGTCTTTAGATGAGCTAAATAGCTAAATGCAAACTGAGATAAAGACAGGTCCTGAGAGTCCACCATGAGCTCCAGAGTCAAATGTGAGCCAGCTGTCCCACAGCTGAAGCTGGGCTGAAACTGGCCCATCAACAGGACTGTGATCCGGAAGCTTTCAACACTTACGTAGAAGAAGCCATCTTCGTCCATGTCACCAAACACGTGGATGATGTCCCCGGCGCTGAAGGTCAGCTCAGCCTAAGCGGAGTCAGAACCGAAAGGGCCGGCCGTTAGAGCTGGGCTCTGGCAGGAACCGTGAAAATCACAGGAGGCAAAAAAAGCCCCTGCAGGCCTGACCTCTATGTCGGTGTTGGGGGAGCTCTCTCGTGGATCGTAATCGAAGATGGCGACCATCCTGCGCGCCCCTGAGGTGGGCTTGCCCCCGGTGGCGGCGGGGGCAGGGGGGGCAGGCTGGCTTGGATCTGCGGGTCACACAGAGGAGCACACGCTGTCAAATGGGCTCTGCCCTCAAAACCTCAAAGGGCCAGAGGTCTGTCGGCATGCTGGACGCACTCAGCTACATGCTAAGCTGAGGAAACGTAACACCACACATTAGAAATCTAAATAAATAAAATAAAAACGGGAGATTAGTGATGAGAGTTGCCATTTTTATATCCACAAAAGGGGTCACGGCAGCCTGAGCCGGGCTGCTGTGACAGAGCTGGCGTCTGAGGAGGGAGGAAGAGGGTCCTTAGCTCTTTATGGTGTTAGAAGGAATGGAAACAAGCATAAATCATTAGATGATTATGACACCATAAAACCTAGTGTATAACTTATGGAGCAGGGCGGCTGAAAGCTATTTTTCATTTATTTATTTGAATAGTTTCCCACCCATATAAGGAGCCCTTTTTTTTGCAATGCCTCCCTTTGTACGAATCCAGTACGGCGCCGCCTTACATGCAGCAGCTTCCTAAACTGTATCTTTCCTTTCTCTTTTTTCTGTAAAAACACACATCTCAAGAGATCTCAAATTAAGAGGAGTTATAGGCAAAATGTAGAATCGCAGAAATTGTAAGATCACTGGAAAGTCAAATTGAGAAGCTTGGACTTCTGATGATGTATTTTCCATTGAGACGTGGCTCCAGGAAAAACTACCAGCTCTCAGCTCAGCTTTAAGACTACATAAGTTGCATTTTCAGCTACAGGGACAAAAAAAAAAAAGGAGATGTAGAGTGGCAGTGAATAAAATGAATTATGATGCTGGTGAGCGCATGCTGTCCTCAGGTCCAAACTCAAAGAGTCCATCAGGTCATGCAAAGGAGGGAGCTTCGCTGGGTTAACCACAAACCTGGACTGGAGGAGCCTACGCTCTCCTCCAAGAGTGCCGCAGACTCCACTGGAAGAGATGAGGTGAGGAGACAGAGCATGAGCAACATCACCGGCCAGCACGAGAGGCGGTCTCATGATTATTGAGTCTGAAGTTTGAGTCGTGACACCGAGCACACAAAGTCACAGGTGGAGATCAGAGAGAATGGATGTTTCGACATGTAATTCATTCGGGACAGAGAAGCAGGAGAGATGAAGAAAGACCTTATTTCATATGTTTCAGCGACAAGCTGCCACATCCTGCTGCTTTATCTGCAATGCATTACATGAGTATCCAATCACATTTAAAACATACACGTGGTGTTTTAGATTTGGTAAGAATTTGGATAAAAAAATTAATAAATTAACATCCCAAACAGTTAACTTCTGAAAAAAACGTCTAGGATATGTATTCATTTACAGCAAATGAAACCATCTCTGCCCTACTCCTATTTTTTCTTTTTTCATGGGAGCTGAGTATGAAGCAGAGAGATAGAAGCGGTTTCATCTAACATGAGAGAGACAGAGAAAAGAAGCAAACCAGAGAGGAGAAGAAAGGAGAGGTGGGAAGCCGCAATCTGCAGCGAGACACACCTTTCTTGGATCGTCTCGGTTTCGGCGGTGGAACAGGGCGGCGTGGAAGCTGTGCATGAGTGCGAGTGCCTTAATGGAGTTTTAGAGACCAAAAATAATGATAATAAGGGGTAACAAAACAAAAAAAAAAAGATCAAACCAAAAAGAAAGACAGGTGTAACTCTTGAGAGAAGCAGACCAGACAAAGTTGACAATGGAAAGCCAGCGAGGAGCAATTTCAAGAGACGACAACCAGCGAGCAGCAGTGAGAACAAGTGGAAGTGAAAAGGTTAAACCATCCGCCAGTAAGTAATGCTGAGGGTCAAATGCAGGGAACAGAAGCAAACCGTTAGCTGGGATTTGCTGGTTGGCCTGATACTATTTACAGACAAAACCCTGACCTGCTTTTACATCTGTGTGAATATGCAGTGGGACTAAAAATATGAAGACGGTTTGTATTTTTCTCAATAGAAAACAGAGTGTGTAGGAAATAAAAAATCCTGAGTGATGCGATGTGTATTTTTTTTGGCTCCACTTTAATATAGATTAACAGAACTCTGCTTCCAAACAAACTGCAGTCCTACAAATCTCATCAAGAGAAGAGCTTTTGTTTTTTTTATTTGAATCCTTCCGTGACATACTGCAACAACATGCTGACATGTTTGTCAGCATGAAGAATAATGAATACTTTTGCGTCTAACTCATTTCAAAATTCTACAGTGCCTGTGCTGCTATTTTCACTTACCGCTTCCACATGAAAAGCAGTGGCTTAATGGGTAAGGCATCACAGTTATCCGTACAATGTAAAAGTTTGTGCTGACGACAGAGTACAGCTGGCACAGACTGGTCCACGCTTACCGATCTTGTCCATGGAGGCCGCTGTGGACAAGAAGCCCTGCTGCAGAAGCTGCTGCCGGGTCTCCTCGTCCTCCACCTGGATCTCAGACACCATGTTGCACGGCACATAGCCCAGACGACCACCCGACTCCCCTCGGTAAAACCCATCTGGGTCTTTATCTCCGTAAACCTGGAAAGAAGTAGAGCCGATGTGTGACACCCTCAAAACACTTTCAATACTTTTCCCCATCAAATATGTGGATTCCTTGGTGTTACTTTTGATCCCTGTCTGGTAATTATGGTCTTAAAATTCAACTCTGAGCACACTGGACCCACTCTGAAGGCTACTATAGCCAAATATTCAGATGGAAGATCATAACTCCAGTTCAAATTGTCTCAACACGAATCAAAGTAATCTATTTTAATGCTGTGACGTGAGCATCACAAAAAAGCAGCAGCTTCTCTGCTCTAAGTGGAAGTGAAATACCTGGAGAGATCAACAAATCAAACAGCAAACAGTATTGGTGCCCGTTTCCACACCTTTTCAGATTCCCATTTTTCTTTTAAATCTCTGATATTTGGCCAATACCTTAATGATCTGGCCCTCACTGAAGGGCAGCTCCTCCTCTGCAGCATCAGGATTGGGAGACATGCTGGCAGGTTCGTATGGGAAGAGGGCCACAAAGATGCGTATGTCACCGTCGCCCTTCGTCTTTGCTGATTCTCCTGTTGGCACACACAGTCAGACGGGCACATTGGCCATCTCGTTTAAGAGAATATGGCTGCACCACCTTCTTTGCCCCTGTGGAAATGGAAACAAGGACTTGTCCCGGATGAGAAGATGTTTGTAGAAACACGGCAGCATTCGCTTTACAGACGCTGCTTTGAAGTTCCTTGAACGTTGGAACTGTCTGATGACACTTTGGTTATAAAATCAGGTATTTGTTAGAGCCGAGTGGCAGTCAGGATGCGCTTCGAGCGTGTTCTGAGTTGCATTAAAATGAATTCAAGCTACTTTTACAAAAAGATCAGAGTTTGGAGAGGATTTCTAAATGTCCATTGGAGTCTATCTGGGAATCTAGAAGTGGAAGAAATCTCATGTATTATTTGAATGTGTTATTTCAGGTTTCAGAGCTAAGACTTCAGACAATTCTACATACATTTCATTACATTATTCTTAAGATTTGACCACAAAAATATTTTCAGTGTTTTATGCAAACAGTGGATGAACTTGCTATTCATTCAATATTATTAAGTGTAATAATACTCGCTAATTTCCTGCAAACTATAACTATGTTTGCAGCAGAGAAGTGAATTCTGCAGAGATGCACCTCCCCCACCGCCAACCACCAACCGAGGCGCTACTGTGAGCAGCGTTTGCCCAGCACCTGTCCTTAAAAGAGGTAATCAAGCTAAACCACTGATCCTAAGCTGCATGAGCTGTTTGACAAACGTGCACTCCTTTGTGATCTGCAGCCGAGCGCCGGAGGAGACGGCGTTTCGACCACACCAGAGACTAAACCTGAGGGGGCTTATTCACGACGAGGCCGCGGCACGACGTCAAAAGAAACAGAACATTACGAGAGGTCCTTCTCACGTCTGGCGTGCTACAGAGATCCACCCCTCGCATGAAGCACAACCTCAGCTGGGGCGGTGAACGTCGCCGCTGAGGCCTTAATGTCAGCGAGAGGCACGTTTGAAGAGCTGTAGTGAGGATTTAAGCTGAACTCAAGAGGCGTATTCTCTATCTCATTAGGGAGAATCAGCCCATCTGTGACAAGAGTCATGGGCAGACGACTTGCACACTTTCACATCCTGCCTGCTTCTGTAGTGGATAGGACAAAAAATATGCCCCGCTCTCTTCCTCGACCTGTGCATGTGCACGCTCATGCAGTGCAGAGTTAGCTGTGTGAACAGGTTTAAACTGTAGTCTGTGGTGCTATGACAAGAAAAAAGCAGAGAGGAAGAGATGTGGGGGGGGGGAATGAAGGGCTTGTAATGCTGAGTGTTTCGTCGCCGGCTAATCGAGGTTACTATTTTAATATCTGCCACTTCCTCCTATCATGACAAGCCACTTTGGGTTAAGCCGGTTCTCAGCTTAGCAAGCTCTCTCCCACTTCTCCACTGCAGCTACAGCACCTCCTTCTCGCTGACCCCCACCCCCACCCCTCCCTTAATACACAAGGTGCTAATCTGACTACCTTCATGTGAGAGCGGAGGAGGGGGAGGCTCGCACAGAAAACACAAGTGTGTCAGCATCTCCTCGCACGGTTCCACGGCAGCTTTGAGCTTACAGAACGGGGAGGCGACCGGAAAGAGCAAAGATAAAGGCAAAGGAGGAGAAAGCCTCTGACCTTTGAGTTGCCTGGACTGTGAGCACCCAGGTTTACAAGACAGCGAAGCCTGGCCCCCCCATGACGTCCCCGCCACAGCTGGAGGGATTTGGCTGGGCTCCTGTTGAACACATATGAGAGCAATCAGAGAAAATCGTGGACACAAAAAGCCCGGTGCCACCCGGGAGGATGGAAAAGGAGCAGCATATGCAACTTGAACACTCTCGGGAAGAAATAAAAAAAAAAAACTGTTTTGGTTTTAGCAGGCAGCAATTCTGGAGCACATCAGACAAGGCACTGCTTTCCAGTTTGGGCATGGAGAGTTGGAGGAATCAGGACAGTGGTAGCACAGGGGTGGTTATGAGGCGGTGTCTGCATGCATAAATTCTATCCACTATAAGACTCATCGGGGTGGATCCACAGAGCTACAGGGGACACGGGGAAGCTGGGACAACACATCCATTGCAGTTAATCGGCACTGAGCTTTACCATTGGTTCAGGTTTTGGCCCTCGGCGGAGAGGAGGTCTGCAGTGCTCCACCTGAGCTCCTTCTACCCACCACTCAGAGCTCATCTGCTCCAGCACCACCTCCCCAGGGCCGAAGTCCACCGGCTCTTCATTGTCCGTTCCGTATTCCACGTCGATCTCCATCCCACGCCCGACGGGGGACCTCAGAGTGCGCACCGTTTTGCTAACGGGGTGAGGTCTTGGCACTGTTCTGGGTAGGCCTTGGTCCGGGTTGGTCTGCGTGGCGGCAGCCATCTGACTCCTGAGCATGGCCTCCCTCCTAAGGCGGTCCCCCAGCCCTCTGAGCAGCACTTTGCTGTTGGGAGTCAGCTTGGAAGGACATCGCCTGCTGGTGGGGCCCTCGTACAAACTTGAGTTTTCATCTTCAGGATAACTGGTGGCGTCCACCGTGTCGGCGTAGTGCACCCTGTGCTGTGTCTTGGCCTTGACCTGGGCCTCTTTGGTTAGTGCTCCGGGATCCCTGTTGAGGTGGTGATGGTGAGGGGGGTTGTGCGGATGTGGGTTGCCCTGATGCTGGAGGGGGTGGTGGAGGCGCTCAGAGTCTCTGGAGTGAAGGTGGAGGGGCCCGGGCCGATGCCTGCTCCGGTGGGCTAAATGCTCCTCTTGGCTGCTGTCTTCCTCTTCCGTCACCTCAGCAATGCTGAACAGCTGCTTATTGTGGTGGGCCTGAGGGGGCAGCTTTAGGATCCTCTCAAGAACATCCTCATCACTGTCTGGTGTCTCCAGCTTGCATGACTGCAAGTGCCACGGGTCGAGTGCGCAAGAATTGGTTGGTTAGGCGAAAGAATATTTCGTTCAGGACAAACAAAGGACAATCCCGTCATGCAAAGGGGATGGAGAGAAGAGAAAGGCAAGCAAAAAAGAAAATGGTCACACATATGAACAAGGACAAAAAAAATAATAACAAAAAACAAACTTAAAATGATATCTTGTCACGACAAACTAGAAAGCAGAAGCTGCGAAATTCATGCAAATACAGGCACGTATGGAGATCCACACAAGCTTCTTCACCCTGTTTCCAACTGTGTATCCCCTGCCCTGCACTTCTCCGAAATTGTCTGAGTAAAGGTCTTCCTCCTCCTCCTCCAGGATGTCGGACAGGTCTGAGCGACTGTTGTCTGCATTGTAGTCGCTGGGAGGCTCCACAAGCCCCCTGCCATAGCTCTGTGAAAAGATACAACAGCACGTCAGCATTTCTGCCGCATACTTAACCATACAGAGCTCCTTTTATACAGAGCAACGGACGACGAACAGGCTCAGTGAAGGCAGCACTCTCTCATTTGTACAATGATTTGTGCCGATTTCTTGCCTTTAGATACTTCTGTCAGAACTCGCCGCTCTGAAACGTGACGCAAAACGTAATGACGGCTGAATTTAATGATAGATGAGCATGCATTGTGTGAAGGTCAATTTATCTGAGATAATCAGATTCTGCATGTTTGAAACTGCTCTTACAAAGTGATATAGCTCCAGAGAGCTCCAAAAAACCTTTCTGAGACAGAAATATTCTAAATATATACAAAATTTCATACACCATAAACACGGCACGTCGGTTCCAGCCGTGCTCATTTCAACAACGGGCCGTTACACAATAAGAGCTGACAGACAACAACATTATCTATCAGCAGTATCTCTGTATTCATCTGCTCAGAAAGCAGGAAACTCTGTGCTCAGAGCATTACAAAATGTACAAAAATGTGGTTGGTGGTCTAAAGCTGCCTGGGTCATGTTAGCTTTTAGGTGCCGGAATAAGAATTATAACCTATTAATACTAATTTTCTTGTATTTCTTCAAAATCAATCAGATCTCACAAATGAAGGCAAAAGAGGGCAGGATGACAATGAGTAGCTGAGCCATGCTTCAACATTGGAAAAACCTAAGCCCTGAGATAAACTGATAATAATCTGGATGGTGAATAAACATCTTCCACGTTTCGAACCTGAACTGTAGTTTGACTCGGCCTCGCTTTCAGAACATCATGATTAACTCTTTGAATGAGAGGATCAACGAGGGTCAGTGAACCGGGGCTGACCTGCTGCCTCCGACAGTAAGCCGGTTCTTGGTCCTGTCTCAGGAACTCCTCGATGGACACCAGGCGTGTATTCTCCTCCTCCTCATCCACCTCTGACCCCAGCGGGGAAGTGCTGGGGGGTCGGAGCACGTTGGTGCTCTGAGGGTTTAGGAGGTCGGCGATCGGAGCTTTGGGTGGGCTAGGGACGCGCTCGGGGGTCCCAAGCTTGGCACGGGGGTCCTCGATGAACTCTGTGATGGATGGGAAAGGGCGTATTGTTCCAGGGCTGTCAGTGTCTCTGTGTGGCTCCAACACTGGCGCCGGCGCTGCTACTGGAGATGGCTGAGCTGCTGTGTTGATGGGGGAGGTCACGTTAACCTGAAGACGAGAAGGACGGTCCATTCAATGCTTTTAACAAGAACATTAGCATTAATTAGTTAGCTGTTTGATTTTTATGTTTCAGCCTATATTTGTTGATATTCAACTAAAGCAGTATAATGTATTTTAAACATTGCTTATTCACTCATTGAGTAATTATTCAACAGGGAAAACAGATTTATAAGACAATCAATGTGTTGTGGGCTGGTATTTGAAGAGAGGTGGCCAACAGGGTATTACCACTGGAGCAAAAGATGAGGCTGCTGGTAATGTGTCCTCACACACAGCCAAGGAAGCAGCAGATGAGGGGTTGGCCCAGGCCTTCACGTACGAGGCAGATGAGAGAAAAGCTTCTGAGTGAGGGGGGTTGGCAGCAAATGTGAGGCCAGAGACACTTGTGTCTGATGGCAGAGTGTTGGGCAGCACAGAGACTTTGGCAGCTGAGTTTCCATATGACGGAGGTGGGGGCAAACTACTGGCAACTGCCGGGGCGCAGGGCAGCTGTGGCACAACTGGGGCGGCGGCTGGGCCTGCCAGGATGGCAGTCAGCTTGGAGGGCACATTGACTGGCAGCGAGTCACAGGACTCGCCGTGAGCGGACATGGTGCGGACAGTGAGCTCGTGAGCTGCCTGGAGGGACTGGATCTGAGAGGGGCCCAGCAGGGCGCTGCCCGCCGTGGGGGAAGAGACCTCCAGCACCTTCAAAACAAAAACCAAAAACCATGTCACAAACATGAAAACTGAACACCGGCTTACAAATTACAAACAAATGCATCTTTAAAAAGGTCCTTGCCTTTTTCTTGTCGACATAAATGGTGTATCCAGTGACGCGGACTCCGTTTGAGGTCCCAGATGCATCGATGGTGACAGGCAGCCAGCTGATGAGAGCAATCCCAGGAGAGGGGCCGTGCTCCAGCTGCACATCCAGAGGAGCATCAGGGGGGCCTGCAGCGATGGGGGGCATTAGACCACAGACAGCGGCAAACATAGAGAAACTATTTCTAAACTAGCACGGGATGGGGTGGTCTGCACATTGAAAATACAGTGCATATGGAGAAAGATACTCATGACACCAGGCTCAACAAAGAAAGGTGCTATCTACCACTCTAAAGGGGCATTGAGAACATTTAGAAACCATATACCTGAGTTCCCAGACTGCGGGCATGGAACTTAAGCAAATTTCAATTATTGAGTTGTTATTGAGAGAAATTAAACTCATTTAAGTGCAATAAACTGGGAGGGGATTGCAAACAAAGGTGCTTTTCCAATAGTACAGTACAGTACGGTTTGGTGCGGTCCAGCTTGCAGTTAAATTTGACTAATAAATCTTTAGTAATAACACCTCAGCTGAGGTGTTACTATGTGGCCTCTGATTGGTCAGACACCATTGCCACCTGTGGCTGCATAAACTCCACAGCTTTGCACATGACAACACATTTCCTTGATTCCTTAAGTGGTTTGAAAAGCCTGGCAGACGGTATAAAACTCAAATCATGGATAAAAGACTCGGGTGCCTGGATATGGATTGATTCTTTAGTCACCGCTGACAGGAGTTGAGTTATTATCTGTCCCAAAAGATGTTAAAACCCAGAAAGCGCCCACACAATCTTTAATCTTCAACTCTAAGTCAATAAAAATACCGAAGATGGTTTGCTAAACAGATAAAAGTGTCTGCTGAAAATACGTAATGTAATAAAGACACACAGAGGAGCAGTGCGTCTCGTTTGTGCTTCACATAGCAGGCCCAAACAAAGGGCCTGTGATGGAGGAATGGAGAAGCCATGCCGAGTCAGACCGTACTTTACTGTGGCACATTTTGTAATGGAAAGACAACGCGGTCATCAGAGTAAGTTCAGGGTTTAAAGCACAGAGGAAACTCAGAATAAATATAAAAAATGGCAAACTGACTTATTTGCATAGTTGAGATTCTTTCAGACAGTAGAAAACAAAATATGTGTATTTCTAAAAGCTGAGACAAAGTCATCAGTAGGTTTTTCCATCAGTTTGGGTCCATCCCTCCACAGGCAAACAAAAACCACATTTTTTAATTCAATGAACCCCAACGAAGCTCCGAAAATGTGTCTCTGAATGGTAAAGTCAAAATAAAAACTCCACTGAATATAAAATGTTGTATTATGGGTTTCAAACTGGTATTCTGTGGAGACTGCGACAGAACCAGGAACTTATCGTGGTTCTGTCACTAACTCAAAACCACATCAACAAACAATGAGAATCAAAATGTCTTTAAAACGAAACCAGCGGACTGTAAAATCCACATGAAGACATTTACGATTGTTTTTGATAAAAGAGGAAAACGTTGTCCTAAATGACGATGCATTAAATCCTAGGCTTGGATTTTCTTGTGCTCTGAATGATGTTAAAATGCTTCAAAAAGCTATAAAAACACTGCCACTGGAGTGAAAATGTGAGCTTCCTTCATACATCTGACAGTATTTAACAGAGAAAAACAGCACCAATGTCAACGAGAGAATAACAGAGAGGTCCTGACCTGCCATCAGTGTGCTGAAGGTGATGGTGGCGCTTCTGTGTTCCCGCCGCTCCACGGGCAGCTCCCATGGCGTGCGGTGGGGCCGCGCCTCCACTTTGACCGTGTACGGCAGGCTGGGCGAGAGGTTGTTGAGGCACAGCGAGTAGCAGCCAGCCTTCACCAGCTCACACTCCTCATCGTTCAAGGACACAATGTGCACATAGTTACTGTTGCTGGGCAGCCAGGTCAGGTTGGCAGAGGTGGCGCTGACGCTCTCCACGTGCAGCTGCGTGGGCGCCACGCACACGTCCCGGCCCACCAGCATGCTGCAGCGGAGCTGGTCCGAGAGGCCCTTCTCTGTCCGGCTCTGCACTGACACGCGGTAGGCTTTGAGGTTGATGTCCAGCCGCTCCAGCACCGCTTTGGTCTGGGCGCCGAAGGGAACGTTAAGCCGCAGCTCCTGGTCCACGTACACATTATAGCTCCACACGTTGCCCCACCCAGCCGGCACCAACGGGGGGTCCCAGCCAATGATGATACTCTTGGCAAGCTGCTTGATGAGGGTGAGTTTGCGTGGGTAAGGCACGATGTCCACTCCCACCTCCTCCAAATCCAAGTCCAGGCCGTTGGTGAGGGGGGCCGGGACAGACAAGGCCGAGGCTGAATCTGAGAGGGCCGAGGCGGGGCCGGAGGCGGCGGGCGCCTCTGTCCGTTCCGGGGCGCTGGCGCCCATGTGGAGGTGATGCTGGTGGCTGGCACTGTGCAGGCTGCTGTCTAGCAGGGAATTATGGGACGCGTCGGCCGTCTCTGGATGATGAGCGCTCATCACGTCGTCGTCGGACACGCGTTCCACAAAGTTGGAGGGGACCAGCCCTCTCCGCCCGTCCATCAGCTCACCTGGAAGGATCCCAAACAAATCCCCCGTCAGCATCCTGGACCAAAGGGTACATGAAGCTGAAAATCTGCCGGATTTACCCTCATAGAAGCCATCGTCATCCATGTCCCCGTATACATAGATGTATTCTCCAGCTGTGAGCGGCAGCTCCACCTCAGGGTTGTCATTGGGGCCGTCATAAGGATTATAGCTGTTTGAATTAAATACACTGTTACATTATTGTTCCCTCTCCCGTTGAACAAACTATGGACAAAAATGGGTCACCTGTATCTGGCAATGAAAACCTGAAGCTTGGCTGTTCCCCTGCTGGCTGTGTAAGGGGCCGGGGCCATGTCGATGTCCAACTCGTCCACCTCACTGGCAGTGTCCACCTGAGGAACAACAGCAGGACCTCTGACTTTCAGTTTCAGAAAGACCAAATCCCTTCAATCAACTGAAATTTTTACTATAAAAACACTAAATAACACTTGATTACATGCAACAAATTCAAGTCCTTATATTAATTTGCACAGTCATTTTCACAAGTTTTGAAAAACGGTGTGACTGTGACCTAGTGCATTCCTCACAGGAAACAAATCTGCTCCCATAGAAAGCACTTTATAATATCATATAAATGAGTCTGATCACTCCAATACCTGATGTGTGGTTTGAATTTAAATGGCAGCACACAGAACAATAACAGAAGTAGTGTATTTATAGTTCCCTGGGAAAACCTTTTTAAAGATAATCACCCACAACCACTACTGCACAACCCTCATAATCCACCGTGTGGAGTGGATTATCTCACTAAATATGAGCTTTGTTGAATTGAGGGGGAGACGAGCGGCTGGATGAAAAGACCACCGACCTTTCTGTCTCAGAGAGCTGGTCGCAGCAGCCGATCCTAAATGTTGATCCTGACAGAGTGAATCAGTGTGGTGGGAATAACACGGCACACGGCTGGTGTGAAGTCACACTCCCAACCGTCATCAAAATTCATCACATTCAGTTGTGAGCTCCCACATGAGACCGTAACCCCTATTCTCTCTGCCTCCCCTTCCAGAGGGATTAAATAGAATCTCAGTAATTGAATATAGAAATTTTACACCACTGATTTGAACGAAAAGCAGCTGAGTTGACGACATTTAATACCAGTGCTGCAAAATATTTATCCCGAATGTTCTTTATATAATGTGTAAAAACACATTAAATCCCCCATTTCAATAAAATCTGGGAAATAATTATTTAATCTCTCGCTGGGTTGGTTAATTAGGAAAATTTAAACCCTTATTGCACTTATATAAACACAGTAAGCGGGATGCTTCTTGAATCCGGTCACTGGGTGTGCAAACATCTAAAGGTGGATTTAGGCCTGCTTATTTTGTCAGAAACTCACTAAATCTTTTGAGTTTCTTGGCTTCTACAAACCAAAGCCTGGGATAACCCCACAGATTTTCTCTAGGGCATAGTCCTTAAGAGTGGCTTGGCCATTCGGTGTCCTAAATGTGCTGCTACTTTTTAGTTTTTTGGGTCAATGCAAAGCTGGAAAACCCCAAATGGTCAGAAAACGAGGGGCAGGGTACCTCGTGCGTGGGGCTGGATTTGTGCGGACTGAGGTGCGTGTCAGACTTGGGGGTGAGGTGAGTGGTCTCCGACTTGACGGAAGAGGAGCACGACTTGCTGACGCTGATGGCGGGCAGCTCTCGATGTTTGGTGACAGGCGAGCGCTCCACCCGGGAGAGTCCGGCGGCGTGGGGCGTGGCCCCCAGGCGCAGAGCAGCGGCCACATCTAGCAGGACAGAGAAGAAGAAGATGATCTGGGAAAACATCCAGCGCTTTCACAGGCGAGCCTGGCTCTGGGTGACCTGCGAGATCACTGTTCGACATGCGGGTGGCTCAAGGTTGAACGTGGCTGATTAAAACACTGGAGTGAACACACACACACACACACACAAAAAAAAATCAAATCCTGAGTCCATCTGTCTGAGGTCGGAGGTCACACTTCCCAGTGTCACCGTGAGTCACACCAGCGCTGCTAAGGGGCTTAGCGGGTTCCACGCTCAACAGGCATTTTGCTCTTCACCTCACGAGTGGGATGAAGTGTGATGATGAGGATTACAGACAAGCTCGGTCACCGTGCTGGACCGGGACAATGATGGCGCAGGCGGGGTGAGGGGTCAGAGCATGCCGTGCCCAACACAGACCACGAGGAACAGAAACAGAGCGTGCCGAGCGGATCGTTACCCTCAGGGCAGGGGACAGTGTCACCCCCCTCGAGACTCCAGAAGGCTATTTCACCCATATCCAATGTTCCACCTGTGCAGTCTAAAACACACGGAGAGCGTAAGAGGAAAAACGATCTGGGTACAGGTGAGGCGGAATGAGCTGAACCATGTGGATGTAAAGAGGCGGAGAATGACTTCAAATGTCCCACAAACATCTCTGTATATGTACAGAATGAGATAATGGTGAGTTTATGCTGTTTTTTAAAGGAGACGAACTGATGTCAACACAACTTTAAATTGTGATAAAAACAGTAAATTTGAGGAAAGTGGATTTTTAGTTTTTTCAAGCCAAGTCCTGGGTCACGTGGTGGTAGTTCCCTGATGTCACCAAAAGCAGGCGCAAGTGGAAGTTAAACATGGATATAGAAGTTAGTTCAGTCCTTTTCCATTTCTGAAAGCAGTGTGTTTAGTCCATGCTGTAACTTCAACATCATGAACAAAAACATCGCACTGCACACCAACAGGTGTTTGCTGGATTGCACAGGCAATATTACAATGTAATTACAGATATTTAGAGTGGCTCATCATTTCTGTAGGATTCAGACAGCAGGAGTCTCATCAAACAGTGAGAATATTTATTTTCCTTTTCTGTTTGTCCATGACCTTAATGGAAAACGTCACAGGGGTGAGTTAAGATGGCTGGAAACAAACTTACAGTTTCAAACAGCAAATTTAACAAAAAGTACTATTGATACATTATCTGTAACAGTCTTATCACATTGCTACATAAAAGGCCATTTCTTAGATTACTTTATACTAATGTTTGGTACCTGAAATATGAAACAAATATGTTGCCCCAACCCTGAGAGTTGCTATAAAAGTTACAGACGTAATGAATCCTTTCCTTCCCTTTCATAAAGACTGGTGTGTCCTCAGCTTAAGGAAATCACAGGAACTGCTTTTCTTCATTTTGAATTAAATTCCAAAAGCACTCATTATATCTGGTGCTGAAGTACGTTGGGGTTATTCAACCAGCAGATCAGGACAGAGAGGACCGCTGGCTGTCCCATAGTAAGGAAAACCCACCAATCTCATCTCTGCTTGTTGCTGTCTCAGTATTACAGCCTCCACGGACGGCTGAGGTTTGTGTCATAGTACCCGAGGGCAGCACTCAGTGAGAATGAGTGAGTGCACCTGGATGTGGACTTCCCATCATTGCTGGTCCCTGCTGATGAATACCAGAAACTACCGCAAGGCCATTTGACGCGTGGCTGAATGCAAATCAAAGACTTTCACATTATACTCATAAGTCAGATGTCAGCAGGTGTTAACTGACATTTAGGCACAATTCAACTAACACAAGACAGATTTCCCCTCTTTTTTCATTAGTGGAGACTCTCAGCCTCGCTCAGTATTTACAATTTGTGACCATACAGACAAATTTCAGGCACACACACGTATCACGTGTTATCCACCAGGTCCTTAATACCTACAAAAAAAACAACAACCCTGAAAGTGAACAGAAATCTCCCCCAGTGGCTCACCTCGGTCCGTCGCCAGGCCCACGCCATTGGTCAGAACGGAGAGGTTGGGATTGTTGAGGAGGCCGGAGCTGGCCAGGTCCACTTTCGAGGCCTGCAGTCGAAACTTTTCCAACTCTTGAGACAGCAAGCCGAACTGTTCACTCTGGCTGCGACATTTCTCCTCCAGCTCTCGTACTTTGGACTATTTGAAGCCAACAAGGAAAGCAGACTTTGAAAAAAATCCACATCAAAGGGCAACCAACTGGAAAAGTCCACCTTTAACACCTTAAACTAAGAGCTCATTGATTCTTGATTTCTTTCAGATTTCTGAAGTCTATTTGGAGACTGTGTTAAGTCTGTAAGTCTTTTGGATTCCTTTGCACCCCCTTCTGGAAAGGGCTGTGTGCTTTAAGGTGGATTTTTCCGTAAAATAGTCATGTGGGGAATCTAAATCAGAAAAGAGAGCAAAGGTAACTGCATTCATGTGTCACTGCCATGCAGAAACCCTTTTGGTTTCAAAACTGTTATGAATTTGAATGTTTTCAACACATTCAATTTCACAGAATGTCCAACAGATCTTTAAATTCATGGAAAAGACACAAAAAAACAGAGAAAACAAACATCGATCTATAGGAAAATGTTACTTTTTAACGTCAGGTTTCTGCACGACACTGTCAAGAGAAACATCAGACTCCAAACACAACAGACACACAAGAAGATTTCAGGGGGGAAGAGAAGAGGTCAGTTTAGAGGGTTGGTGTCCAATTGAGTTATAAGGAGGGAAAACGAGCCAACTATTTGTCAGGCAACTTCTCAGCCTCTCTTTAACAAAACCAGCAAACAGCGTTGTTATTTGCCCAAACTCTGCAGAGGTTGGTCGCAGCTCGACTCAGCTTCTATACGTGGCTGATTTAACTTCCGGCTGTGGTGGGAGTTTCCTGGCAGGCTGGTCTAACAAAAGCCTCTGCACGAAACTGTCTGAACAACATTTCCTGTCAGCGCTCACCTACGTAAAGCCCAGCGCGCAGACACGCTGAAACGCTGTGTGTGAACTCACTCGACTAAGATGAGTTGAGCGCATCAAACAAGATTAAAAAATATGATAAACCTGGTTGCGCAGCATGATCACTTTGTCACAGATCTCTTATCTTCCTTCATGTGACTGACCTGATTTACACACACTATTGACGCTAACACTGTTCTACGATGGGCTCTGTCTGGGGGATTTTTGTCCTACATGTAAAACGTTAAAGGAATCATGGGTTCAATGCGGAGGGCTAAAACTGCATCTCTCTGTATGAACTAGAGGGTGTTTAAGGACTGGAAGGGGAAATTATTTAACCTAGGGAGTTACGAAGTACCTGCATGCAGTCCAGTGTGCTCTGGTTAGCCAAAAGATAACACAAAAGACAAATGAGAACATGCTTGTGAAACAAAGATGTTTGGAGATATCAAATAGTGGAATAAAGCAGATAGGCAGGAGTCTGAGTCCAGGTCAGAACGTCTCTTGGCCCTCGACAGCCGACGCACACGCTCATCCTCATCTTCACAAGAGTGAGAACAAGGCTGTGCTGCAACTGAGCTCTAAAGAGGGACAAAGACTTTCTGCGGTGATGCTTTGGGTTTAAAAAAGGAGACAGAAAGCGAGAGAAACAAAAGCCAGGAGGAAGGAAACGAGCCGTTTTTTTTTTAAAAACAGGAGCAACTATACTCTACCAGCTCCTTCTGCAACACAAGCTGGGTCAACTCCTAAAATAAAATACACACACACTTGTTTAGGGCACAGACCCTCGTGACAGCATTTACTGTGGGAAATGAGGAGTTCTGAGACATTTTGTTTTACGTTTTGCTGCCAGCAATGTAGTGATTTTAACGCCCGGCTGTTTTTATTCTTTTTTCAAACTGATTTGCCAATAAGGCAGATGGGGATTTCAACTCCTACTCTGAATTCAAAGTGCTTTAGGCTCGCACTGCGAGCACGAATGAAAGTCACCAGGCGGCAGAGAAGCCATCTGTTCAAACGGTTTTTCAGATCGAGTCGTGCTGCAAATGTACAAGCGCTCGCAGCTTCTGAGCCAGGTGTTTAGGTGAAAAGCAGAGAGCCTGCTGCCGCAAAGAAGAACGACCAAAGGCAGCCGTAACGCAACATCTTTAGCCAAACGAGAGCGGGGGAAGAACTCAACATTATTTGCTCTCCCTGCTCGGTGTCAGAAGATAAGTGTAATTTCTGTGAAGCTGTGGGGTCCTCTCCTTCATGTGACACCACTAAACTATATCAGCTTTCCTTTTTATTGTTTAAAGACCACGTGTCAGGGATTTACGCTCAGATAATGAACGCCCAGCATGATCTAAAATGATTCCGATGTGCTTTTTGTCACAGTGGCGTAACAAAAACTCACCTCCAACATCTGAACCACTCCTTCATGCTCCCTCTTGGCGAATAACTGAGCCTGATGATTGAGGAGACATTAAAAAGCCGTTGTAATTTTCATTGTTTGCTCATAAAAATGTAACTCAGTGAGCTACTGGCACGACTTTACTGGTGCCCAAAGGTTGCCTCCTGCTGGACAAACCACTCCAATTGCCTTGAAACTGAGCAGCGCTACGATTGTGAGTCTCTTACCCGCTGTAACCGCTTGATCTCATCCTGTTTGAACTTAAGGATAGCCAGTGCCTGCTCATGCTCCAATTCCAGCTGCTGCCTTCGCTCGGCGACCTCTCGCATATGCTGTCCAGAGAGAGAGAGAGAGAGAGAGAGAGAAAAAAGGCGTCCAGGAAAAAGTTTGGCTTCCTGAGGATTTTGAACCACCAAAAGACTCCAGTGGTACCTTTAGGACCTGCTCTAGGTTCTCCAGTTTGGCACGGAGTCTCTGGTTCTCCTCGAGAACTGAATTGTGTTGAGCGGTCACTTCAGAGAGATCTTCCCTCAGCTCCTCATTCTCAGCCCGAGTCTGCGACACAGGAGCCTGTTATCGGACTGACCGCTAAAAGTAACAGAGGGGTCTGGGCAGGGGTGGGGGACACTGACCTGGTCGAGCAGCTGTGCCTTCCTCCTGAGGAGATCTGCCTCCTCCTTTAGTTGCTCATTTTTCCCTCGCTCATCCTTAAGCTGGCTCTCCTGTTGCAAACACATTCGTCAGGCCTCAGATCCACAACTCAAGAGTCCAGAATTTCAGGAGGTGCTGGCTCACAGCGGTCGCTTACCAAATCCAGACATCTCTTCTGTCGCTTCTTTACTTCATGCTCAAGATTTTCACATTCTTTTCTCTTCTTACTTAGCTCACATTCCTGGACCAATGACAAAGACACTTGTCATTCTACTTCATCAAGAAAGACAAACTAAAACTGCGCATAAAAACAAGGTAATTTTTTGTTACAAATATTACAATTATGTAATACACTTTTCCCATTCCCAGTTTGTACTTAGACACCATTTTAACCTCTGACACTACAGTGCTGAGGCATTACAAAGCTTAGCATCCACTAATTATTCTAAATGCAGCTTACATGCTGCAGGAGCAGCACAAGAGAAATCAGCTTATTTCAGCATGACCACAGGACCTTAATAAAGCATTACCACAGTGACCGTGTGAGGGGAAGCCACGGAACAGGCCGGCTAATTGCGGACCACCAGCAGCTGACTGGAGGAGGGGGTGTGCTCTCACCAGGGAAGACACAGCAGCATAATGATGATAATCAAACTGCATCTGTGGGTTGTTCTGTTTGATAGTGTATCAGAGAGCCCTAACAATGAGCATGTGCTGAGAATGTGCTGCTCGACAGCCCTGCGGCTCATGGAGTAAATCCAACACTGTCCAGACAGTGTACAGAAGACCTCGTTTGAGTTTTCCAAATGCTTCCATAGTGTGTCCACCTGTTCACCTTTGGGAATCATAATAAAGAAAACCTATATCTACATCAATCCTTACAGCGGTAATTATACATGTAGAGTAAAAAGCAAACTGTAGAACAGATTGAAACAGTTTACAATCTTGGGAAGCATCAGTGATGACCAGATAAAGTTTTCTTTAACTATTGAGGCCTTATATTAAATAGTTTAAATTGTTTTTAATCAGAAATACAATGTTTCACATGTTGGAGAACTCAGCAATTTTTTTCATTTTTTCACCATATCAGTAACCATATTTGATGAAGGGGAATGTTTCCAATGGGAAGGTGTTGTGTGGCATCTCAAAGAAGACCAGAAGTGCCACAATCAGATATACAAAATATCTCTGAGTTCAGAAGTTATAACCCCAGAAATTTGCAACAACCACTGGGAACATTGTTGTTGCAGCTTTTTGACAATAAGCCGTTCCGTTCCTAAACTGTAAAACACAGCGATGACAACATGTTATTGGGGGATTTTCTCTGAGGGCCATGAGGAGTCAAAGGGTCCTGGTTGTGTTTCCTTATGTTGTCAGCATCTTGGCAAAAAGTATTACTTGGAAAACACAACATTCAACTGGGACAAGCGATGTACGACTGTGAGAGGACAGGGCATCCGGCACAGAGGGAAGAGGCAACCTTCAGGTTAAATGGATTACTTTGAGTTTGAATTAAGTCAGTTCTTCACATCCCACCAAGTTGTAACTCCATGAGGAACGTGTTAGCACTTCAGACTCTTTTCCTCACAGATTGAAAGCACTGCATACGGACAGAGGCCAATCACAACGGTCCACTTTCTGGCAGACACATTGATCACAAGACATACATTTTTCATACATTCAGTGAAAGTCACATAGAGATAAGCGATATTGTTTATAATGGAGAATAAAAGAAGAAAACCAAAGAAAAAGCTTGCCAAGCTTATAGGGTCATTCTCATTAAAATATTCTATCTGCCAGAGCCTCATTTTCCCCAAATGATTCATTAAAAATGCACTCAGCAGATCAGGGCATCACCAGGTTCTTTTGATCCCATGTAGAATAGAGCTCTAGAAAGTGTAAATTGTTTGAGCTTTGCCAGAAAAGCGCACACACAGCACTGTCTGCTGTGAGTGCATTGAGGGGAGATTAGTCATGATACTGATGAGTATAAATCTTTCCTGACAGATTGATGTCCACACAGCGGGCAGCTTGACCAACACATTCTGCTCCAGCAGCTTCAGCTCATAATCAAAAATATTTGTCTGAATTATTTTAGCTTACAGTGTTACTGTCCTTTTTATTCTCTGCAGAAAAAGTAACGATTAGCTTTGGGTAAAGCTTTGGGTAGACTCTGTGATTTATTTAACAGTTACAAGTTCAAAATGGCCACTAAAACCTTTCTTTCACCCTCTGAAGAATTTAGAAGTATTAAAAAAAAACCTTTGAGATGTTAAACCTTTAGATTTTTAGAAAAAATGCATATATAATGTTACTGTGCCTGTAAAATGCTGATGTCCCGCGGGGGGGGGGGGGCAGGCATATGTTGCTGCTTCTAATGAGTTAAACCTACAGGGAGACTGAGTGATGGTGATGTGCTGCTCGTCTGTATCCGACAGAGCTCATCCCAGCATTACATAACAAATGTGACTGTTGTCTCTCTGACAGCTCCGTTACAGCTCACATATTCACATTAAAAGCAAACAGGACTGCTAAGCCAGCTCGCTGCTAGTTGGCAAAATATGTCGTTAATGCAGCACAGCGTTTGCGTCTGGAGGACTAATTTGAAAGCCACAGCAGGTCTGTTTGGTAAACCTCAGCTTTATGAGCCCTCTAATATCAGCTCAGATTCCAAAACACTATCTGATAACGTACAGAAAGCAAAGCAATGTGGAATGGCTGCTGTTGGCCTTCGCCTCCGAAGCCGAGTTCTCACCAGAGACTGTAGGTGCTGCTCCTCTGTGTGCTCCTCCTGATGGGAGGTGGTCGGGCTAAGGCCCGGCGGGGGCGTCACTCGCAGCCACGACTCCTCCTCCTCTGCGGGAGTCTTCTCACACCTGGACGGAGCTTCATCTAATGCCACACACGGGGTTTCTCCTGCAACCTGGCGGAGGTTAGATCAGTCAGTCAGTCAGTCAGTCCGATGAACCATCTCCAGGTCACACAAACAAAAACTTAAAGTTAAAGAGGTAAACCTCTTCTGCTCTTAACACTGCACCCCAATCTGTAAGGGAGGGATTAGAGGTGGACCTCCTTCCAAGAGGTCCATCCGCAATCAAAGAATAATCCAGGGGGA
This sequence comes from Menidia menidia, assembly GCA_907169785.1. Lineage (NCBI taxonomy): Eukaryota > Metazoa > Chordata > Actinopteri > Atheriniformes > Atherinopsidae > Menidia > Menidia menidia. Next base: position 14,603,585 of record CAJRST010004446.1, on the reverse strand, counting down.
TTCCCTCGACTGTAACCCACTGACAGGAAGACTGTCCTCTCTGATTAGGCTGGATACGTCACAGTAGGTGTCTTGTCTTAAACAATTAATCTCAACGAATCATCTTTATAAACTACAGGGTCTGGCCCTCTGAAATCCAGGTAGAGGTGGTGGGGGGGCGCACAAGCTGATATTGGTTAAGGGTTAAGAATCGGGAATCAGTATCTAATTTTAGAGCAAACCTACTAATACTCGAAGTAAAACTGTGCTAGTGCAGCCAAGGCCATGACCCAATAACAAGATCAAAGGCGCTCTGCCACGTGCGGCAAGGGGGGGTCTATCCTTTACACTCTCCTTTGTTTGATACCAGCATGTCTCCCTGAGCACCAGATGCTTTAGCCCTGGTGATTTCTCAGGAGATGAGAAGAACAGGGTATGGAGAAATTCATTTTGCTCTCTACGGAAGGGATCCTTGCATGAGGGTCGTTCACGCCACAGCTTTATCTAATGAGAAATATCAATCCAACTCCAGGAGGAGTTCTACTTGATACAAGTAACCACAGAATCACCTCCCAAGCGGAACTGAACACCCAAGTTTTAGTTAAAAAAACAAAACAGTCCATGGCTTGATCTGAAGCAAGAATGGTCACTTTAAGAAGTGAGCAAAACCTCATAAAGTCTTCATGGCTATGCATCAATACACTTACTTAAAAGGACGTGAACTGATGTTGGAAACATAAAGGTAATACATGTTTATTTGTGCTGAGTGACTTGTCTTTTCACGCCTGTACCTACTTTAATCAGCCCGGAAGGTTGTGGAAGACTAAACATGAGCTCGATAACTCATTACACGGTAAACGAAAACAGTGACCCGTTCGGTGAAGTTAAGTGCGGCTGTCCCAGGTTTATCTACTGGATGTAAGACCAGATGGCAGAGGTGCTGACGAAAGGCTAGCAGGAGGCACCGCAGTAATTCCTTTGGCTCCTGGACAAGAACTTTGCAAAGGAGGGAAGCTATTTACAAACTAGCTGCTGATTTTTCTTTTTTTAATCTTATTTTAGGCTTTTTTTCCAGCCCGGAGTCCTTGTGGTGGTCATCACCGATCCTGTCACGTCACAAGTGTAGGACTGCCAGGTGATCCCTGCACCCTGGCATAATTCCCACCTTTGTATTTGGTCGGACATGGTTAAACCAGTCAATCCGAAGTGATTTGTAATTAGCTTGCAGCACTTCATACTGTACACATTGAGTGGGCTGGCTTAAGCGTTTGTGGGTTTTACTCCTTCAATCTGGAAGGGGCAGATGCACCAGCAGCACACTGAGAGCACCTGAACTTTTCATAGACATGTTCAGAGCCATCGAATGACCGTCTCATCCAAAACGGGCCCCTCTCTTCACATTCCTGTCCACAGCTGTTTTCTTGTAAAAATACACAAATATCCGTTCAAACTACCTTAAAAGAGCAGCTGTTTTTTTTTTCTAAAGGGAGTGTTAAAGCTCAAAATGATGAGCTCACAGCAGATCTAATCAGGGTTAAGGCAGCATGTGATATAATTCTGACATGGTTTTGACAAATGGACCCAGAGGGTGGAATATTACATAATGTCTCTTTTATACAATGTTGTGAGGAATAAGGGGCAGTCACAGAGAGCATCGGAGCAAAGCTGAAGCTATTATAAATCATTTTAAAGGTTTATGTGCCAAGCCATTGACCTCGCACAAAATGCTGTGACCTCACAGGCTGTGCAGTTTTTAGAGATTGTGAGTGGACAAAGCTGCAAGTTTAGTTTTTCTTTGTCATATGGAAGAGCTGTCTGCAAATCTTTGCTAAATCAGGAAACTAAAAGTTGTCTTTGTGCCACGTATGGGGCAAGTTCCTCACGGCATTGTCTAAAAACAGCCAGGCAGAGTCGAAATACCTCCAGTGACAGCAGGTAAAGTCTGGGTGTTCCCACTTCACAGTACGGAACACCATTAGGATTCACCCAAGGAAGTACCATTATCCATTATTAGTGTTTGATGGTAGATTTGGTAGCAGATTGATAATTTTCAATACAGTAATAGAGCAGCTTCGAATCTTTTTTAGGGAGGCCAACAAAAAAACATTGTATATCAAAAGCTATTCTGCCCAAAAAGGAAAGGACCGACCGGTTAATTTAGTTAGCCTTTCAAAGAGAGGCTAAAACAGATACTAAATACTAATCTGTGATTTTGTCAGTACTTTCAAAAGTGTTGTTTGGAATGAGTTGATGGCCTTTTCACTGTTGATAGGTAGTTTTCGGTCAGTACAAAACAAAGAAGGCAGAGCTGCACTGAGGTGAAGAAAGACAGGATGCAAAAGGAAGGGATTTTTCAAAAGGTGATGTGTCAGGTGTGTTTTTAGAGATAAATTGAAGGAAAACGAATCCAGAAGAAAGAAAAAAGAATCCAGCTTCAGAGACAAAGTGTGTAATGACTGGTTTGATTTTTTGTCGTTAATAGATAAATATTATATGCGAAATATCAGCCAACCCTATTATATGTCATAGATTCAGTTTTAGTGGTCTAATGACCAACTTTACGCAAGTTAAATCTAACAAAAACTTCAATGTCTGGTGGATTCTATCTAAAACACGTCTACTGGACACATAAATTCTTCCTGCTGAGTCAACAGGTCGCCCACCTTTCTGCCAGCAGGTTACATTGTGAGGTATTCTGTCCTCTAAAAATGAGCAAGATCCACTTTTCTTCTGCATAAAAATGGAAATACTTTCATAAAGATGTTTGAAAATAGTCTGATTATGTAGCTGCATTTGGCTCATGGGTTAAATCCTAAAGATCTTTAACCCTCATTCAAAAAACTTAGAAGGAATCCATAAAATCAGCATGTTGTAAAGGGTATTGTAATATTCCTAGCAGAGTGGGAGGTGCCCTAACAAGCCCCTACTCTCTGTCCTCATGCGGACGCCACAGCAGGTGTCACACAGGATGTTTCTCCCTGTGATGCTCTCCTGCTTTGCACCAGGAAGTGCAAAAGGTGCTCTTTTTGCACTGGTTTGGTCCACGTACACTGAGGGATCTAGTACACCCGGGGCCCATGCGTACTAAAGCAGTGTCAGATCCCATTCAGCAGGCCCTGAATGCCATAAGCACATTGGTGTAATCCCTGCAGACTACTGAAACGGGTAACTGGATCACTTCTTTTAAAAGCACCTTAATGGATTGGCCTGGCCGTTGATTTTCTTTTTTAATGCCCAGCATATCGATGCCCACCGACGCAGCGCCCTACCACGTTGTCACTAAGTCTGACGGTCTACATTCTGCATCTGGGAGCTCCAAAACATGACAGTTACAAAACCGGGTTTCTGACAGGCTGCCCTTGACTAGGCCTCGTGCTAGTCCTGCCTTTAAAACTGGGGGAAAAGTGGCAGTCCATCATAGATCAGGGTGGGATTCACACAGGATTTACTGAAATGAATATATATATAAAAAACAAACAACAGCTATGAGACTTACAAGAAAAATCCTTTTAGCTGCAAGTCAAACTGTGATGCTAAGATGCTGGTGCCTGTAACATTGTATTAATCTTTAACACTAAGCTGGTGATTTTAATATCAAACACAAGAGCAGCATCCCCTACTTTGAGCCAACTCCCTCACACTCCCGATTTGACGTGACACTGATTGTTTCTTCGTCTTTCCCCCCCCTCCCCAGCCCTGCACGGTATCCCTTTCAAGCCAAACAGTCACATATGAGGTTAGCCAAAGAGACGCACACTGAGCAGCTGCGACCCACCCGCAACACAACCAAAATCACAAGATGACCTACCCCTTTAGTGTGATCTGTGGCAACGTCAAGGCTTCCCTTGGCCTGCTAGTTATCCAGAGCAGGGCGAGATAGAAAAGTCTTTACTGCGGCTGTAGTCTTACCTACCACCCAAAACCCTCTCACCGCTGCTACAGCAACAGAGAGCGGATTACTGGACTGTACCATTCTGTTGTTAGAGGGGATTAGAGTTCACACAACATGGCCCCTTTCTCGGTGTGCGCGTGGCACTGCGAGTGCGTGTGTGCGTCCCACAGATGAGAGATTACCACAATCGGCATTCTCATTTGAGCCTCACAGGCAGAGCATTTACTTCACGGTCAGTGGAGAATATTACAAAATCAATATCCAGGCAGAAAATGTGGCCTTTCCTGTGGTGGGGATGCATCGGATTTTCTCCTCACGCAGAGGCCGGCAGCCTCCGACACATGACAGTTTACAATTAAAACCAGGAGCCGCGCCGCATTATGCAACCGAATTCACCGATTTTTAGAGAGGCGTTTTATTTCTGCTCTCAGGAAAGATACCAGAGAAGCGGAGCAGATCAGAAGATCAGCATTAAATGCAGAGAGGATCAGAGGGTATGACTTTGGTGGCTTTGATCAGGCAAAAGTTAAAGACAGGGAATCGCCTCATTATGGCTTGTGGCAGATTAGTATTGAGTCCAACCACAAGCCATTACATAACACTGTAAACGGCATCCATGCCAATGTAAACATACATTAGGTTAGGGAAGAAGACAAAAAAAGAAAAAAGAAAAACGAGGGTTGTATTTTACATTTCCAAAAATATACTTAATCCCAACTGTGTTGTAGTACCAGCAACACACATGTTCAATGTACAAATGTTTAATGTACATGATGTGCATGAGCTACTCTGTGTAATCCCATAATTTCTGTCTAAAATCACAGCTGATCTGATGGAAAATTTACCGGACATGCTCATGGCTTACATGCCTCTGTTGAAGATGTTCTCAGATCAGCACAGATCAGTCTCAAATTCGTTTGGAAAAGGGGGGGTGGGGGGCTTTACCTTCTCCTGCCCCTTCTCTTTGGCATTCTCCCCACACTTCTCCGTAGTGCTGCGGTCGGGGCTGTGGTTGGGCTGCGCTCTGGACGAGGTGACGGACAGCTGCCTCTGGAGCCGCAGCACCTCCTTCTGAGACTCCCGGAGAAGGTTTTCAAATTCCACTCTGCAGCTCTGGAGAGGGGAGCCCTGCACAGACACGAGGCAAAGACGTCCAACTTTCAGCGTTGTTTAGTATAAATAAAATATTAAATGATTATCTGTGTCAACTGTGGACCTTCTAGCTGATTTTACAATGAGAATGACCTCCTTTAAACCCTGAGTGCCTCACAGTTGAAACATGCAGCAACATCGTTTCTGTTTTCGGGGTGAAGCACGAGTTTGCATGTTCTCCCTGTGTCTGTGTGGGTTCTCTCCCACAGTCCAAAACATGTTAGTGTGTCACACTAACTGGAGACCTTAAAGAGCCTGTATGAGTGAATGCGTGTGTGCAATGCTGTCCTTCTCTGTGTGGATGGATAATTCTGTTTAATGGGTACCAAAAACTTTAAACCCGACAGATGTTCACATTGAGGATATTCAGCTCAGGTAATTAAAAAGAGGCACTCAGAAAAAGAGCCTCTTCTAGCAGTGTCATCTATCCAGACATCAGCAGTGACGCAGCCTTGGTAATACAGGCTTAGGAGGCTGGATGAGCAGGACCCACAGTGTCCAGCAGAGGGCAAGCAAGTGGCATAAAGAGCCCCTGGCATAGGATGAGCTCCATCCAACAAGTCACTGTGGATCAGTCTGCAGTGGTCAGAAAGGAGCTCTGGTACCTTTGTGGTGCCCAGGCGCGCCTCCAGCTCCCTGCACTCCTGCTGCAGGGCAGCGATCTCCTTGTCTTTGGACAGCAGCGCATCGGCGTGCTGGGCCAGATCACGAGCTCGCTGACGGGCAAAGGCTCTCTTGTACTGTTCCACAGACCCCGGCCTCAGCAGTGACGGGGAATTCGCCTGGAAAGAAACAATAGAGATGATTTCAAACGAGAGCCTTTTTTAATAATCTATTCTGGACAAGTGAAAGACAAAGGATGACTAAGAGGTTCAAATGTGACAAATGATTTTTTTTTAAAACAGACCCTACTGAATATTTTAGCCCTTTCCCACGATTCATGCCCGCAGAAGCTAACTGGTCAGCAAGAATCCAGCGTTAGCATCAGGACGGTAAAGCTGAGCTGTTCCATGCTGATCGACCAGCTCTGTCAGAACGGTGACAGCGGGTTTAATCAGAGATCAGCCAGGAGTCGCTGCAACACGCTCAGCCCAAATGCAGGTGAAAACAGTCCAGGTGCTTAGAAAGTATTGTGGATCTAATCAGGCATCCAGATCAGGGCACGAAGGATTCAGAAATTAATCTCAAAGGTAAAAAATGCCCCCCTTCATGTTAAATGATGAAAAGCATTTCCCTGAAGCCTGACTGTAGTTTTTTCATCACAAGGGGGACATTTCCAACTGGCCACATGCAGTTTGTATGTTTTACTGATTAAAAGTAACTGGAAGTTCATAATGAAAAAAGAATACAGAAAAGATGCCGCAATAACCGTGATATATCCAAGTATTTTATGGGGGATTTAAATGTTCTAATCTTGAACACACTGTTTCATTCATGCAGCCATGATTTATTCATCTCTAGAATGTAAAATGGATAAATAAAAACTGCTTTTTGGCTTTAATGGTAACACTTTATGTTTTACCATGAGGATCCCAGCCACAGCACTCTCCTATTGCTTTCCCTATTCGTGATCGGACATTGGTTTGTGCTCAGAACAACACACGTCCACAGATTTCTGAGATATACCACTCTGAGGTTGGCCTCCTGTAGTTTCCGAGCCCTCTCTTCCAGCCTCTTAGCGAGGACAGCCAGCTCGGTGTTCTTTCTCCTCAACCGTCTGACCTTCTCCTCGGTCTCAGGAGCACTGCTCTTCCGCTAAACAAATGGAACAGAGTTCTCATCATCAGACAGTGCCTGAGGCAGCACAGCAATGCCCAAAAAAGGTTAGTGGAGGCAGTTTTTTCATTGGTTCTTATTAGTAGTCTGAACAGAGGACATCTAGCTTCAAATATTCTGTGTGTACCACCGGGCATACAGAAGATATACGAGGGTGATGTTTAGCAGCTTATACAGTGAATAAATGCCACTAAAAGAGGAAACGGGGAGTTTAAACATCTTTTTATGAAGCCTTCAGTGCACTTGGCCTATTTTCCACAAAGCTTTTCATCAAGGGTACACACAGAGTTATTTTTAGTCTCACCAGCAGGCCGTTCTCCTCCCTCAGTGTGGTGCACGTCTTCTCCAGCTCGTCGAGGGCTCGTAGGAGTTCTGAGTTCTGACGCACCAGAAACCCATAATCTGTGCCATTCTGGGGAGAGAGAGAAAAAAAAGGGTTTAAAAAAGTCTCAAGTTTGTCAACCGTGAGAGTATCATCGTTTAGTTTTTGTGATGGTCGGTATACAAAGCGTCTGGTTCGATTTCCGTTACAGGAAGCGTTCTCTGCTGTGGGCCAATGTTTACAAAGCGCTGTCTAATGGCCCCTGACGGATGACAGCCCTCTGAATGGACTTTTCTTTAGACCTATTCATTTAGTCTACAAATGCGACTGAATGTCTATTGTAACATGTCAAGCCAGCAGAGAGCTGGTGGGAGAGCTCCTGTCTCACACGGCATCACGGCACAGATAATAAGAGATGAACACTGTATCCAACAGGACACACTCATCTACTTCATCTGTAAATGTTTTCTACAAATGGAAACATTCATATGCATGCTTTATTCCCTGAAAGTATTCTGCATAAAAAAAACAATGACACTGGTCTGATATGATTTTTAAGCCTGTGAATCTCTCTTAGACTTTAAGTCCGTTTACAGAAAGCTGCTAATGCATTTTTTTATTTTTACTAGAAAGCTTAAAATAGAACATAAAAAGGCAACAGACTATATTGTTAAATTGTTCCCAATGTAGTCTCTTAATGTATGGTTGTATTTACTGGCTATGACTTTAAATAGATCACAAGTCAAAGATGTGGGTAGTAATCAGGCTTCAGTTTAGGTGAATGTCACATTGAAAATGGAATGAATCACATTCTTTTTTAAAGGTACTGACAAAATTGGTTATTTGATTTTTTTATTTTCTCAGGTTCTACTAATTCTAAGAGCTAATTTTTCAGAGATTTAAATATGCTTTATTCTATGTGTGTGACTCCAGTGAGCAGCCCCAATGATACACCCACCCACGCTCACCGCCCACTTTCAAGCCCAGGCAGAAAATAACTGTGGTCAGGTAGTCAGCAAACACACGGGAAAATATGCAAACGCCACAGAGTACGAATCCTGCCTCACCTCCACATTGTTTTACATAATGATGCACAGACAAAAACTGCACACAAAAGGTGTAGGATCTTCCAAAAGGCACCTGAAGCAGCACTTCATTATCAGCTCCTTCGTTTTGCCTGTGATGTGTGCATTTTTCAGGGACAAGGGGACTGTCCTTATACAGCCGTGCTTATCAAATATTTCAATGATTACATCATACCTAAATGCAGAATGTAAAAGGTATTTAGGGCAGGCATTACCCAGAAAACCACAGGGGCTGAACGGGCCATGTATTCAACATCTGTAATGATGTAGATTAGAAATGTTGCTGACTAGTCAAAGAAAAGCCTCCCTTTCAACATAAAAAACTAAACAAACAGGAAATTTTCATTTTTTTTATCCCGCTACTTCAATCCTGATTGATGTCATAATACTTGCCTTGCCTTGAAAACTGAATCCATGAGGTAGCAGCTCAGATAAGCAAAGCACTGCTAACCTCGGAGAAAGAACCAGTAAATGTCAGCGAAGTAACACTAAAGAGCTACAATTATCTCAGCAGACGTCAGCGGGGTAGGTGTTTTTAGGTCACCCAGAAAAAGATGCTAAAATGAAAAAGACTTGTCCAGGGTTTGCAGATGAAACAGAGTCTCTGAGAGTCAGTGTCCCTGCTCACCAGTTTTCCTCCCAGGATCCCGAAAAACAATCAATTACCCCGGAGAAAGGCCCGGCACACTGAACTCATGCTCCCCTGTCTCCATTCTTATTCTAATGATCTTGGAGTCCATCCATGTCAATTAATTCTTCCCTGGGAGTCATACTGAATTACTCTGGGGGCTTTTTCTCAGACATGACGTGTTCCTTGCAGCTCTCCTTTCCCTCCCAGCCACTAAAAAGGGCTGCAGGTGGTGAAGGTACCAAACCCGGTGTGTGTTTCACCACTCACTGTTGTTTCTACATGGACCTGGCTCAGTAAGGCCAGGCAGATGTAACTCAGTAGCACGAGGGCGGGGGTCTCTCCACCGACGTCTGCCAGGAGAGCCTGAGCAGCGGGAGAGGAAAACCGTGTCCCTCTGCTCCGTTTGAATCTGATGGCTTTAACTGAGGTACTATAAGAAAACAGATACCATCTACAGCCTGGGAGGACGACAAACTGAGCCAGAGATTTCCTTATGGGGTTCAAGCAGTTTATATGTAGAAAATAACTGGAAAATAGGAACAAATGCTTGTTTTACTTAAATGAGTCATTCTTTCCAAACTAACTGTAAGAACCTGAAATCTGAGGCTTCCCCTCAAACTCATTTCCAAAGCAATAAATAGCTTTTTGTATCAGGATTTAAAAGCCCCATTCATGCAATGCTAAAATATATTGGAAGCCGTACAGAAATGGGATGAAGACAGCAGGGGATGAGCAGTCAGTCTCCAGGTTGTGCTTTAGTTATGGCCACAGAAGCACACAGCAGGGGGCTGCAGCAGATATGCTGCCCACCTTCTAGATAAAAGACACTTTCACAAAGACGCCCGTCACAAAACCACCTCTTTGCTAAAAAAATCCATAAACACATGAACAAAGGTGGCACAGACCCACAAAGCGGACCAGGAGCCGCTTGGCGTTCGGCTTTTCGTCCAAGGACGCTGTGACATGTGCGCAGGACAAAGTCCAGCCTCGTGATTTAAGTGCAAATCACTGCCTACACTGCCATTAAGAAACAATACAGAGCAGCGTCACACAGGGATTTTGAAAGTGTACCCACTTGCACTGATACAGTGACAATTAAACCATGAAGCTTTTTTTAATCAATTCAGGTTAAGTGGTTTATGGCTGTATGGGCCAGTTTCTCTATGCATCTGAAGGTCCCGATCGGGAAAAGCTGACGAATGAAACATATATCACACTATACATACATATATCAGTGCATGCCATACTGGAATTATAGAATCATACATTACGAGAAAATAAATAGCAACAGAATTGAGATAATCAAATAAAAGACTTAGGGGGAGACTTAGTGAGCTCAGCAACAACAAACTGTTGGAGATGACTAAAATTTCAGGGAATTGTTCTTACATATTCATAAGGTTGCAATGCCAGATTGCTCTTTTGTCTGCAATCTGTGGCGACTTTTTGCAAGGCGGATGGAAATGTCTGGTTACATAGAATCTACATCATCAGCATTTTCAGCTGACAGCTAAAAATCCCCCACTATAACCCTCTGAGGAGACTGGAAACAAGACAAAGACACGGACAGCCAAACAGGCACCCATGCATGCCCATGTGCTCTTTTGTTGGACACGAGAACTGGAGCAGGAACAAAAGGTGCCATAATTTGTGATTGTGCTGCATAACCACAGAAATTCATACAGTTGGTGGAAACCATGCAGTCTCAATATAAAGCAAAGCCTCACCAGCATCACATCAAGTATAGTCTGTGGGATTCTGCTTTCAAATAAAAACAGTATGAAGCTTCCTGGTGACCAAATCTGTATGAAAATCAGCTGGTATTTCATAAAAAAGGGGTGGAATATACTGCCTAGGTGACTAAAGGAACCAATACAAGAGCACTGAGTCAGTTAAAATGAAGAAATCATAAATAAAAAACTGAGTTTCCTTAAAAGAATGATTAAAAAAGACTGCCACAAAGCCGTTTATGACTTGTTCATTAACAGGAGCTCCCTCCCTGTACTCATATATAAGTCATGAAGAACCCCTCTTAGTGTCCTCTCAAATCCCCTCACGTATTTATCACAACTCAGCACCCCGGGGTACCTGACGGTGACAGATTAGGGGGTTTCTCATATGGCGAGAACAAAGAGCCAACACAAAACACCCCATTACTTCCCCCAGGCATCCAGCCATCTACCTCTACCACTCCTCTAACAAAGGTCACCTGGTCAAAGTAATTTAAAGTCAACCTTTCTATGGTGTGAACTGTCTAGCTTAGATTTGGTGGAGAGAACTGGAAGTCAAGCCAAGATGAGTTCTGATGCCGGTAGGGAATCAGCTGGTAAAAATAATCCAAAAAAAGCAGAATGTAAGCAATGGTACTGTTGTAATATCTTCTGTCTGTGGCTGTTGTTCTTGTTCTGGATTAGGGTGGCATTGGGTTTTCTTTCTAAAAAGCCATAACAGCACTTCCCCCCCCCCCCCTGCCCGACACAGTAATCAAAATCCCTGCAGACTCGGCTGCCTCATCGTCTGACAGTCTACAAATATATATCCCCTGAGCTACCGAGGGCTTAATGAAGTGTCAGACAGGCTGGGGATGCCTGGCCTTTTGAATAGGCAAAGCATGAGCAGTAGGAAGGGCCACCAAATGATTTCGTTTAGTGCAGTGTCAGCAGAAGCTGGGTACAGGGGGGTGGGGGTGGGGGGGGCACAATGTACTGGAGATGATTTGTTTTTAACGCCGACCCTCCACAGGCTCCAAATAGATAGCTTCAAAAGGAAACAGGCCTTCATCTTGTCAAAGAAAATTGCATATGCATAAGCACCCGCCGGCCCCCTGCCATCACACCAGCAGCGCCTGAAACTGAGGGACGGCTTCACTGGATACTTAGATATTCAGAACCACGTTGCACATCACAATAGCTCTATAGTGCTCGCTTAATTCCCATCAAATCCGACCGCGGTCACACGTGCAGCTACATAAACAAACCTCAGGACCGGACTCGGTTCCTACTTTAGTTGGCGTCAAAGAAATGTCACAACGGGGCTTCTTTTGAACGCAGATTCCTCTAAGAGCACTGGTGTTCCTGAAGTTCAGCTGTCTTTGTTAACAGGCTATTTGTTGTGAAAAATGGGCACATCATTTAGCTGGGCTCATTCCACAGATTGCTCTGACCTCCGCAAGCTGCCGAGCACTCAGCCAGATACGGAAACGCAAGGAAAAAAACGGGATTGCAAACTGCCTCCAATCAGCCCCCAAGGGGCTCTTGGCATAATACTTGAAGTTGCCTCCTCCTTCATCACGGTGGTCACGGCAGCTTTCATCACTCCGAGCTGATGGGGAGCGACTGGGGGGCTTCCAGCTGAAACATCGGATTTTTGTAACACCGCTCAAATGTCTGAAATCTCAGTGCACGCTCCTTCTGTTGGTCATTTTATAAAATATTGACAGAACTGCCTGTCACACAAAGTGCCGGCAGGACTGGAATGCTCCGCAAGAAAAACGTAGAGCCTCGCATAACGGGAATAAGGAAGAAGCTAAATGAGCAAAGCGACCTCCATCGACATCCACTTGGTTGACAAAAGGAGCCCTCTTCACTTCATCCAGGTAAAAAGCACTTTGGAGGAAAAGAGGTAGTCATCAGTTTGATCTGTTAGACGATGAAATTATGGCCAAATTTCACAGGCAGAAAAAGAAGCTGAGTTCAGATTGGCTGTTAGATGTAGGGGAAAGGAAAGTCAGATATCCCACTTGTCGTATGGAAAATTATTCATACCCACTTCCATTCTTCGTGATGCTTTTACTGTACGAGGTCAGAATTGCTGACTGAGGTCATCCTGATAAATCTGAGCGAGCCTTTTCTCAGCCGCAGTCAAAAATCTACATCGGTGCCATTAAAGGTGCATTCAAATCAGGCACTGAACATTCATAAGAAAAAAAAAAGGAATCCAAAGCTCATAAAACAGTCGTCTTTCAGCGTGGGTGAGGCAACATGCTCAAATCCAACAGTGATGTCAGCAGAAATGGACTCAACATCACCAGTGAAAACCATCTGCTTCTCTACAGGTCGTGTTCCCACGTCAAACAGAGCAGGTAGCGGAAGCCTTCTCCCTAACGCAGAGATCACTGAACGGTCAAGGTGTGGTCAGAGGGCATCCGAAGGCGCCATGTGTGTCTTCATCCAGGATCTTTTAGCCCCGGGGGGTTTTGGGGAGTGTCTTCATGTGTCAAGCTTGCTATCAGATCCCATCAGACGGGTATCAGGAGAGTTCAGGGGTCAGGGCAACACCTCAGGCTGCCCAGCTGCTGAAAGCAGCTGGTTAAAGGTCACCAGGAAGTAGCCAAACATAAAAAAGAGGAGTGCTGCTCACTTTACCAGTCAGTGGTTCTTTTGACTAATGCAGATTATACAATAAAATTTAAAGTCTTTGGTCCCTTTTTCATTTACAGAAAAGTTTAACCTATCTATGAGTAATAAAGGATGGTGTTTCTCTTTTCCACAGCTTATGTAAATGTCTGTACTCTGTACATCCCACTCAGGGGGCGCCGTGTGGAAGTGGCGTCCAGCGCAGGAAACTCGAACTGTCAGTGAAAGTGACAGCAGGGCATCGTTTGACCCCTGTTTAACAAAGACTGTGTCTCCCCGCAGCCATGTTTCAGCTGGTGTACATCAGGGGACTGCACTCCCAGTCCCCTATTAATAATTCAGAAGCCACAACAAAGCTAACCCACCCAACACACACGTATGAATCAGACCATGATTAACGGAGCTAATACACAAGTCAATGTTCTCTGTACTGGGATGGAAATTGATCAGTCAGTAGCCAATAATTATCATACTATAATCACCGTTATCATCATTTACTCCTACAGCTGCATTGGACTGGACGTCTCTACATTGACTTTACTCCCAATCTGAATAAAGAAAAAACTAGAAATATCCACAAAGTACTAGAGCACTGAGACCAAACGGCCAAATGAAAGCAGATGAGTCTAAGAGATTACTTGTTATCCTTCTTTCACTTGTGCACATCTCCTATAAACGCTGAGCGACTGCATCATCTCAGACTCTGTCTGCCCACACACTCACACACAGAGGCCTCCTGAGTTACACTTTTATGACCTAAATGCCTGTTTAAAAAAGGAACGATAGACGCAAAAGGCATTAAGAAAATCAAGTGGTATATTTGTCGTTTTGTGGATTTTAACGACGGTAATGGAGCAATTTGCACAGGAAAAGTTAAAGCATTCACAGATGCACGACTTCAAATGTGTTCTCAGAGGAATCTACAAATTTATTTTTAGAGTTTCACAAAAACATTTAGATTCCCTCCACCAGCAGGTCTTTGGTTTGTGGATGGAAGCCACACAAAGCCGGCCAACACAACACACGTTGTGGAGAAATAATCAAAGAGCCACTTTCAGTATGTGCAGCACTTACAGAGATGTCAGAGCAGAGTCCCAGCTCCAGGTTTTTCTGCTGAGCATCAGTTGTCACTTTTCCAGCACAGTAAGAGCTATATTTACTGACCTCAAAGCCCCAGCGGACGTCAAACTGAGTGACATGCGTGCTTCCATTTGCTTTACATACAAAGCAAAAAAAAACTGGATCCTTTCAACACATACAATATTTGACAACATTCCCCCAAAGAGGACTGTAGAACAGCCTTTTTACAGTTAATCTGTGCAGCAGCTGGAGCTCAAATGTAAGTGCAAAACGTACCAAATTTATCAGATAATGCTGACAAACACCACATTAGGAAATCTTTAATCTTTATGTAAGCAAAAATGGGAAAAGGACCACATTCAGAAGAGCTCAGACTGTCCATAGATGTCAGGTTTGTCATAAAAGTGGTAATCAATTCTGTAAAACTGATCATCTCGGGGAAGACGAGTCAAACAACAAGGATTTGACGTCTAATTTATGAGTTTAGAACCCACAGTGCGTGAACCAAAAATGAAGAAAGGAGTTAAAGAGGGTGGACAGACTGGGCAGACGGCCAACAGGCCCTTCAGCCGTCAGAGGAATTGTGCATCTTAACTCTTTACTTTAAATGGATGCACGACAACAAAAACACAAACATGACGTCAGCTTCCAGACTGAAACACTCCCGTTTCTAAATGTCACTCTCTCCTTCATTGTTTGTCTCATCATAGTGCATAATGCCACACAAACACACCCACAATTAGCCGGCTAAATCATCTATTACTGGCCCATCTGCTGTAAAGAAAAGTCACTGGAAATCACAGTGACAGCTCCCTAGCGGCGGGAGGGAGGGCAAATGACTCTTTCTAATGCCGTCTTTATCGCTCTTTTCCAGCACCTGTGGCCACACGTCTTCTCTGTGAGTGTGTGCGGTCAGTTCATTAAGGAGCTTTTCGCTGAAGTGTAATGACGGGGTAATAAAGGGAGGCAAGTGGGGAACCCAGAGGGGAATAATGCTCTCAGGTAACTGCCTTGTGCAGATGAGACCTGTCCAGAACCGAGGACAAACAAAGAAATAAAGAGGGGATTCTTTATTGAGAACTGAGCTAATAAAAGTGAAATAATGAACAATGGCTTGACATTTGTAATAAGGGAGCAAATACTACAGCACAGCAGGGA
This sequence comes from Menidia menidia, assembly GCA_907169785.1. Taxonomy (NCBI): domain Eukaryota; kingdom Metazoa; phylum Chordata; class Actinopteri; order Atheriniformes; family Atherinopsidae; genus Menidia; species Menidia menidia. Next base: position 14,588,155 of record CAJRST010004446.1, on the reverse strand, counting down.
TTTATTCAGCTGGAGCTCATAAAGTCTGGGGTAACAGTTTGCACAACCCTGACAAAAGCTACCTATCATAAAAATAAGCTAAAAAAAATAAACACTGTAAAACAAAGTGCTCTCGTTTGCTGCTTTTCCCCCAAAGGAACCCTGTCTTTTGCATAACTAAAACAATCACCTGCACATTTTTTAATCTGCACGGGTCAGCAGTGACATAAGAGAGGAGAGCTCCTTCAGCTTAACAAGCTATTTCACCTGGTTGACTGACAGGATACAGGGCTTATTTCAACAAGGCGTTTCAGGCCTCAAAATGCTTGCTGTTAGTCAGCTGTGTCAGCTTTGGAGAACGTACATACAAAATGGGAAGGCTGTAAAAAAGGGAATCACACAAGTCGACTGAGGAAGATGTTAATGTGTCAGGTGGGAAAATTCAAAGCATAAAGTCTGGAAATCTGATCAAATACGTGGCAAATGATGCATGAAACACATAGAAAGGAGAGTGAAAGTGTGTAATGGAACTGTGGTTTACGTCCAGATTAGCCACACATAAACCATCACTGACGCCAAAACAGAAGAATCAAGACTGCAGTGGAGCAAAGAGACGCAGTCATAGACTGGATGATTGGATGGAAGTGATTTTCAGAGATGAATGGCCACTCTGCATTAGAAGAGACGCTGCTGGAACTGCTGTTTGGCCCTTTGAAACATGATGATGACTGCCTGAAGAAAACAAGCACATTTCCACAATGACAGATGACATGGGGTTAATTTCAGGTGAAGGAGGTGGCAGTCATTAACTGTGAAGTGCACGTACATGTGGACACGTTTCAACTAAATGGAAAGCATTCCTGCTACTTGTTTTAATGAAGTTCTCATTTTCAATTAGCTTTAACAACCAGGGGGCCTGATGTTAGTGAAGAGTACACAGAGAATAATGAAAACAGGTAACTATAAGACAGAATAAATCATCGCGGCAGCTCTCAATACACATTTATCTTTCTCTTACAGTGTGATGATGAGTTTAAAACTCCAGCCATCAAATAGTCTTAAGTAGGTTTTCAAAGAATATCTGATTCTAAAGTCATCTACATGGGGCAGTTTATGCTTGTGTTAGCTGTAGTGCAGGAATCCCCTCCTCCATCCCGAAAAAACTCAGTCACCCATCAGGGCTTGAGCTAAAAGACGCAACACCAAAAGTGGCACGCTTACCTTTCGAACCCCCTCCACTTCAAACCCACCCAGGTTTGCGTAGAGCGAGTGGTGCCTCTTCCCTAACAGCGAGGTGGTGCTGAAATTAGCAGCGGTGGGGACCTCTTTGACCGGGGGCCCGTGGTGCTTGTTGTCCGGCTCCCCCGGCCCCTGCTGCTGTCGCCCGCCAGCCTCCGCCTGCTCGCGCTTCTCCATGTCTGCGTGTGCCGGCGCGGGTTCTGGCTGCTCAGGCCGCGTGCACAGGTCGTACATCACTGTCCGTCCTACATCAGCTGTTGCAGGACAACCGAAAACGGCAGGGACGGCAACGTCCTCTCCCTCCGACGGCTCACACGCGGGAGCGCCGGGGCGAGGTGTGAGGAACCGGCCACGGCGCGTCCACTGCCATGACTGTCAGCGGCACGCAGTCCCGGTCGGCTCTGACTGAGGGAACCCAGAAGCAGCAGCAGTGCAGGTCGCTGAGGCTCAATCCCAAGCACTCCAGACAAACCGGGAGCTGCCAGGCGGCTCGGCTCCCCCTGTGAGTGGTGACGTTTCTCCAAAACGAGGACGGTCAGCTCCAGAGGGACGGTGAGGGAAACTCAACCAATGTCAGCACACTGTAGCATTCTTTGGCTTACTGCTGAGAGGATTCAACACAATGTGGCATTCAGATGACGGCAGGCTTCGTCTTCTCTCCCCCCCCGCCGCACAAAAGACGGGCTGATAAAACTGACAGAACAGGAGACACGCCGGGCCACTTGTGACACAATGTAGCGCTCAGACGGGCTCGCGCGGGCCCAAAACACGCAAACAAAAAGAGGCGCGTGACGGAGGAAAATAAGCAGAGGGGGGCTGGCTAACAGGTCTCCCTCCCTCAGCGCGGCTGGGGCGCGGGCGGCATGGCGACGAGTCTCTCGTCACTGATGCAGCCGCCTCGGAGAGCGTTTCATCCAGATGCAACCAGACGCGACAGCGCCGCTTAATCCCATCCTGCACGCAGCGCCATAAAGGTGAAGAAGAAGGATGAGGGGAGGAAACGTGTGTGTGTGTGTGTGTGTAAGACGACGAGCCTCACTGAGAGGAGGGGGCAGGGAGCGCTGCTTCCCCCGTCCTATCACAAAAAGGCAGGCTGGGAGACAGGGCCCAATCATTAGAGCGTCCGGGGCTCGTTTCCATGGAGATGACGCTGGAATGATGTTGGCTGCCTATTGATTGTTGAAGAGGCCGCGGACACCGCAACAGAGGGAGGCTGCAGGAGGCAGGCGGAGGAACAAGTGTGCCCCTACCTACCACAGCAGCGCTGACATTTCCCAGCCACAAACAGGTCTCAGACCTCAGATCTGAGTCATTTAGCCTCCGACACGCAGAACCGCTTAATTTGAAACTGAATAAATAAAGAAGCACCGGAATTAGTAAACACCTCTAGAAATTTTTTATCTTTCTGTAATTTCAGTGTTTTCTTGGATATCTGAGGGAGTTTTTTTTTTTTTAAAGCTTTGTCTGACACAGAAGCTTTTTGTTTTGCACCAACACTACTTCTCCCAGCTGCAGGTCTATTCATTATTCATTAGTGTTTGCTTGCTAAAAACATGACTGGAGTGGCCCGAAGCCTGAAACAAACCCAGTCATGAACACTTTCTGCTCTGCTTTGCAGAATCTTACTGCTCGATTGGTATCATGCATACCCACTCATTCCAACCTGCGGGCGTATGGTCAGATTTAACACATATTGTAAGTACGAAGAAAATCTAAATAAGTACAAAAGAAGAGAGCACTCAGGTCAGCATGTCCCCGGGGTACATCAAACCCCAGAAACCAGGAGCTGAACCGGGTCATCATGGCTCAGTATCAACAAACATGGTCGACCAGTCTGCCGCCAAAATACAGACATGACGTAAGAACAAACCACCAATAACCAGTTTCACCTGCTGACTAAATTAAATCTATACATGTACCCTTTCTTAGTTTAATTCAGTCATTGTGTTTTATTCATGTATCAGCGGGGTTTTCTTACAATTGTATTTATGCATTTGTTTGTTCGTGATTCTTATCTGGAAAAGCTGCTATTTACTGTACATTTACAAGTTTAACTTACTTATTTACTTATCAGCTCAGTCAGGCTCATTTTCTGTTTAAATTAGTTAATTATGTGGGTTGTTCTTATTTAACAAGCCTGAAAAATAACACTGTGAAAAGGAAAAGTTACAATATATAAAATATATTACAACATCTCTCTTTCAACAAAGACGAGACCAAAGTCCAGGGGCATAAAAACTGAGGACCACCTTTGTGCATCCAGAGGGAAAAGTGGGATAGAAAACCTGGTAGAGCCTTTAGGTCTTATTTGTTTTATTGAATGAACTATGTAACTGCGGGTGGGAACTGTAGCGAAGCAAAAATAGGAACCTGAAAAGTAAACTATGCAATATTGAGAATAATTAGATGATAGTGGACATGCTTCTACACATTTTCAAAGGAAATCTTAATGTCGGTACGCTTAAAAGAACAAATGTGTGTGAAAATTCAGCAGCATCTGAACGTCTTTTTAACATCTGCAGCTGATGCTGACGGAGTGCTGTGAAGAATGTATGCAAAAAAATAGACGGGGTATCTCAATAGGAAACATTAAAGCTTTGATTAATTATTAAGTTTGTTCTATCCAAACCTGATCCAAAATTTAAGAGACAGAAGAACACTGACCTACTTCCGCCCCTCCATAAAGAGGCATTAACACACATATCCGCCTCCTCCTTCCGCATATACCCTGTAAAATTCCCCTGTGAACAGATGTGTTACTCTATGAGACGGTTCAGTCTGTTGATTTTAGAATAGAAGCTTGATTCTTTTTTTCAAGGTGGAAAAGAATCAAATAAGTGAATATCTCAAGAGAAGAGGAGGCAAGTTGGACCACAGCACCAAACAGAAATATGGGCAAAAGTTTGGCCACTCTGAGATCTGATCTCAGACACAATCACTGCTTTAAGGTAGTCTGTGTTTTTAGTTTTGTTTTCTTATGCATCAGCTTTACAGCTATCATGCGCTTGACCCCTTCACAGCCACCAGCACAAGAAGTTTGTAACTCTATGTGAATCACTGGTGGACACAATCTATGCATCGGTTTTGATCGACCACTCACTTCAAAATGAAGAGAAACATCGACAAAGAAGATGCAGAACTGAGAGCACACTTTGTTTTTAAGGGAAGATTCATAAGACACAGGAAGGCTCCGGGGACAAAATTATCAATAGAAAAAAAACTAAAAATCCATGAAACCACTAACAAAAATGACTTCTTATCTGTTACTGAAAGGTCATATGCATAAGTGAAAAACAGCACAAGACAAAGGATGCAAAAGTAGGTGCATATCGAATTTGAATTGAGAAACTGTGGACAGATTTAGCGATTAAATCGAGGTACAGTGAAATCCTTTGCTGTGATAGGCTGATCCACATACATCATAGATACACCACACAATAAGCGTGACCCCCCTCGGCGGCTGCTCTTCCACAGAGAGACAACGTGCTCCACAGCAATACAAAAACTGTAACAGGAACGCATTAAAGGGCTTGTTGACTCTGCCTCCAGAGTCCCCCGATCCCAACATGATCAAACATCCTCGTGATGTGCAGAGCTGAGTTCAACCCAGAGAGGCTTCACCTTGTGACCAAGTAAGTTTAGAGGATCCAAAGACCAGTTTTTCAGAACCACAAACCACAATTTAGCTTCTAATGTTTGAAGATCACAAACATGAAGCATAAGCCTTATTCAAAAGTGTGTGTTCCTTTAAAATAACAAATAATAATACAATGGTAATGAATTGCTGGAAGTGCGCGACCCTAAACTCATTCTCATTACAAAGTAAGAGAGGTAAAAGTCAGGGCTGAGAGGATGCCTTCGGTCTAGTAAAAAAGAAAATGTAAGCAACAAAATGCATCCAGTGTCCAGTATATTTAACATTCAAGGAAACAGGCAGAGCACTGAACGGGGCTGCATGCGCACATAACTTCTGCTTTCCTATCAAAGCAAAGCTGACAGTTGTGAGTACAACGCTGTCACTTACTTCATCCCACACCAGCCAAATATCCTCTGGATCTGCTTGGCTTGTCATACAAATACAAAAACTTTAAAGCCTGTTGAATTTAAAAAGGTTATTGGGCTGGTTGTGCTGTAATATCCCATCTCAGTGTGGCTCCAGAACATATTTTTAAAAGATTTTTTAAAAAGTTAAATGTTAAGTTGGTTTGGTTTATTTAGTGCTTCCCGAAGCACCAAACCGGACATACGTTCTGCACATTTATTTGGGATGGAAGGAAACACAGAAAGGGAAGCCGCTCACCTCCATGTTGCTCTGCATGCATTTGGATGACGATGATTCATCTGACCAGGAGGACTCAGTCCAGGATGACGGCTGACTGTCCCGATCGGCATGGGGACATACGTGAGGCGGGTGGATTCTGTGAGCGGCGTCCCTGACTGTGGCAGCGATGCACGGAGCAGCAGCTGGGAACACTTTGTCTGAGGGATGCCTCCTCCGAACCTCTTTGGATTTCCTCTTCGGGGAGCTCAGAACAGGGGGCACCTGACAGGGGCTACTGCTGACTCCCTCTGCTGGCATCCTTGAGGTGCTCTTGGCGACATGGCCGGGGGATCCTACTCTCCGAGTACCTTCCAGCAGCTTTCCGTGGGCATCTAAAAGGTGGCAGAGGAAGATGGCTTTTTCTAGCTCAAACTCCTGCCGCTGGTGGAGCTTATAAGCGGCGGGGTCCGCGCTTATCTTGTCATACAGCGTCAGCAGCAACTGCTCCAGCTTCGTTTGCCCACCACAGAAACCGCCAGCCTTCTCCCCCGTGGACTCAACCTCACTGCGGCGCCCGCCGCCTTGAAACGCCGCCTCTTTTGCCAGGAGATATCTGCGTCTCCTACTGTCTTTTTGGCTCCCTCGCCTGGCCGCCACCTCCCTCAAAACCCTCCTATGTTCCTTCTCTGCCTCCTCCCGCAGGTGCCTCAGCTCCACGCCAAGCTGCCCCCAAGCCCACAGCGTCCGGGTCTTCTCCACTTCCAAGTCAGCCTGCAGCCTCTCTAGCTCCCGTCCGTACCCCGTCTGGTCCCGGGGCGATCTCTTGGATGACAGTGCCAGAGGGTTATCCCCGTCTTCCCTCATGGTGACTCATTCACAGCACAACATGCAAGGAGGGTTCGAGCAAGAGTCAGAAAGAGATGGGCCATGCATCCATGCATCAAAGCTGACAGGAAGTGCAGGGGGAGCTGACTGTGGGTGGTTAGCAGACATGCATCATGCAATTACAACACTGGATCACTGGAGAGATGAGATGAGATGAGAGTGGAGGATGTGAGAGATATTAAGACATTTTAGAAATTTAAAAAGACCAAAGTAACAAATTAACAGCACATGAGCAGTGAAAGCAGAGGTGGTGATTTCGGGGTGGCTTCTGTTTGGACTGGTTTAGTAAAAGCTTGATTAAAAAGCGTGTAGAAATCATATCTTGTCCGCTAATCTGCAGCTAATTATCTGCACCTGATGCCTTAACCCTAAAATGGGACGTGTCCCCGTTTATTTAATTTAAACGTGGCTCAACGGCAACGAAAGCTGCATTTTACAATTGGTCTTTTGCTCTCTTTTTTGTAACAGAAAGAGTTGAAGATGGACCTAAAGATGCAACAGGTGAGCCCGAAGCAGACAGCCTTTAGCTCAGTTTAACCCTCCACCAAACCACCTTAGCTGTGCCCCCATGGACGAGGGGGGAGGTTTCGTGTTACGGGATGGGAAGCTAATTAATTAGCGTAATGTCGCCTTACTAAACGCAGGTGGTGCTAAAATAATATCTAATGAAATGAAATGAAGTATGTTGTATACTACATCGGATGGAAGTTACTGCTAGTAGCTAATGCGTCCCCTTAGCCACTGTTAGCTTACCGTTAAGTTGCACAGCTAGAACTTATGTCAAACTCACCTCTAAGTGGACCTCACTATCCTATTTAAGTTTTGTATCACTAGGGACATCTTCTTTAAGCACGACTTCACTTTGGACAACAAAGCAGGGTGTGGAGCGCCACTCAAATCTGCAGCGTTAGTAGTTAAAGGTCCAAGGAGTCATGCGAGAAGGGGTTTGTTTATGTGCCGCGGCGCGGTGTCACTCAGGGTCCCCGTCCAGCGTCGTCCTGCCGGCCGGCAGCTGCCTTCAACGCCTCCCCGCTACCCCTTGAGCTGGAGACAATGCTAATGCTCAATGTGTCCGATTCCATAGCCGTTTACATAACTCGTATTATATCTTAAATTATAAAGATGATAATTCTAGGAGTAGACGTATAGAAATTATTTTGCTTGTTGTGTAACGAAACTAGGTTTAAATGTCGCTAATTTAGGCTGTAAATAGGTTTTCGAGTTTATTTTTATATTTCTGAGATTAGCTCGTGCATATTATAAATTGTTACTTTAATTTGTAGGTAATTTGTTTCAAATAAGAAAGCTGCTTATTTGGCTGAGCTAACGGGCATTTCGCTAATTGTAGCATATTGGAAAGTCCGTGAACGCAACACTGTCAGAGGTCCAAATCGCACGGCCGTGTCCGTTCACGGGACACTGATGACCACTAGTGGCTGCACTGTGCAGGGCTGCACTGGGTTAGTTGTATTTTTCCCTGGACTATCTTTTCTGTTTCTTTTTAATAGACTAATATCCCCCTAAAAGTTTTCTCTATTTACACTGAAGCTGTTGTTCATCTGCTCCAAAAGATCCCAACAATAACTTAGAACTCCTCTGATAGGCTTGGAGGACAGGTTTCAATGCGTGAAGTCAACAAAGTTTTATCTTAAAATAATTACTTTTCTATGTTTTTATTATGGGTTTATAAAATAGGGCCTTTCAAATCACTGTTGTTTGTAGTTTTACTGTGATTGGTCATCTGATTTTCTGTGTAAAACTTGTGGAGCCTCAAATCTTCTCCAAATTATTATTCTAACACCATTTTCAATATCATTGGAAGAGGTGTATATCCGTGGCACATCTGTAAAAGCTGTGATAAATCTATAATTGTGTCAGGGCAGTTAGAGGATTACAACACAGGCCATCCACATATATGTTCAGGGTTCAAGATGAAAACTGTACACAGAAAGATGCCAGATGAGGCACGAATCGGGACATCTTCTGTTTGCAACACAGCTAATGGCAGCACCAAAGTGCAGCCCAGTGTGGGGAGTTCCAGGAAAAAACCCATAGACATCAGATAAAGACAGAGGGGAATTCTACTCTTTTATTCATAAATTCCCCGGTTTTACATTTACTGAATTATCTGATCAGATGCTAAGCATTTTAAGAAAAAAAAGATTATTTAGAAAAAAAGGAATGAATACGTGACTGATGATGTTATTAACATCATCTCATCGACCAACTGTTAGCAGGATGTACTCAACAGGAATGTTCTGTTTAATATGATCCACAAGACTTTGAAGGGCTTCCTGGGAGTTTATTATTTGGCAAAGATATTGAAATGCATAAATCCTCAAAGGTATGTAGATGCCTTCTCATTATCATGTTGCAGGAATCTATCACATTTCGACTGATCACTTGGTGTAACGGATGCATTAACGGGATACTAATTTGTATTTTCTGCCATATGTTGTCTTTGATTTTAGTGAAGTGCAGGAGCGATTTGCATCATCCACGGATTGTGTTTGTGGTGTAGAAACATTAAAGATGCAAAGACTGAAACAAAGAGACTCTGCATGCCACTCTGTGTTATCAGGGTGTCCTTGGGCCGCTCTCACTCCCATCTCTATCGGCTTACGTGTGGCAGGCCGTTGGGAAAACCCCAAATTGACAGGGAGGGGAAGCAAATTTTTCACAATAATCTAAATTCCTCCCACCGCATCTGCTGAAACATCCTTCTTCCACCTGAATATTGCACCTGTGATAGTCCTGAAAGCAGCCCTGCCAAGAACACCTCTGTCTACACTTCTCCCATCAGCCTTGTTACTTTTGCTCGAATTACGATTTACCCATGAGGTGATATTTCTGTGTCTAAATCCCTTCTATTGTACTACACATGCTCATCGTGGATTGAATACATTAGATTGATTTATAGCATAATTCTGATGGTTTCACAAAGTAAGTTTACTACATTATTTTATTATGTCTGCATTAATCTATGTTAAATGTGACTCTCAGTGATTCAAACTGGAAAATAAAAAACAGATCAAGTAAACATCCATGAATAGTTTCATCCTCACAAATGACTGGAGGCGAGGATAGTGCTGCCTTACAGTCTTTTATTTTCAGGACATTTTATATTCTTGCCATGTTTTCTCCCTTTTTTAAAACTGTCCTGCCCAGTATTGGCCCTTTGTTACTCTGCCTGTATGTAATGTAGGGTGTTAAAGATGGGCTGGCACTTCCTTACCTGCCATGATAGAAAATAATACCCTTAAGGTTACATAATGTATCAGTAAAATTTATTTCCTGAATCTTTGAGCCCTGTTGTTGGTTCTGCATGCCATTAAGAAGGCTTACAGGTACAATTCTTCTAAAAGGGAAGATATTAAAACTGGAAATAATGGAAATTGTTCTTCGTCTTTGCTTTGGATGACCCTGTTTACATCTGTCACACTTTTCACAACCCGCAGGGCAAAGAACACTACCTGTCTTCATGACCCACTTTGAATAATTGTCCAACGCAAAGGTGTCAGGATGTTACACTGTACTATATGTGTCAGCTTCATATTCAAGACCTTTGTAGCTGAAGTGAAAATCTCATGCAGACTTTCAGAAAGAAAAGCATGTCATTGTGTAACTGTATCCTAGTGACGAGTCCACGACTTGCTGTGGTGCCTTTGTCGTTTTTCCATTTACGACTTGGGAACATAAGTGTACAATTCAGGGCCTCTAAAAGAAAAAACGGTACATAAGTCGAGAAAGTGCTTCAGCCATGGATCTCCTCCTATTGTGCCCATATTTTTGACAGTGTACAATACATGACTTAACCAAATTTTCCTGATGATACAGCAGATTGGTTTTTAGAAAAGGTATTTCTGCCAAGTGAGAGTGGCCCATTTGCTCACATTGTGTGTCTCTGCCCGGACATTCAACTGGGAACTGAGGAGAACAGTCTTCCTCTAACTTTTCCTCCCTCCAGACCTTTTGTCTGCCTTAGCATTGTTTCCTGTTCTTGTCCTCACTCTAGTAACTGTAGCAGAGGCTGTCAAAAACATCTGATCCAATTATATTTACGATTTCATGTAGTTCAATCAGATAACTGATTATCGATGAGAGATGTTGAACAGCGGACAAAAGCTGAATTTATTCTCCTACTCTTTAATAAGTGAAACAATGCCATTAGTTATCTCATCCAAAATAGCTCTTCAGTACCTAAGCTTTTAAGATAACACCAATGGAAGAGACAAAACAGATAAATAGCATTTAGATAATCATCTTGTGAAGAAGAATATTTAGTCATACAAAACTTAAACTAAAATTATGTGCCTACAAATGAAAACAATACTACATATTTATTTCAAACACTGAAATATTTTAGGCATCTAATGCCAACGGCTCTCAGTTTAAATATCCCTTATGCTAATATCATAGAACATATAAATGCTGTAACGAATGCTTAACGCATATCTAAATTTAGCTGCCCTCTTCTCATTAAACCAGTTTACTTTGAACTTTTGCAACAAAGTGAAAAGAGGAAAAAAACAAAGCATGGAACATCTATGGCACATGTGCACATGTCCTGGGGGTTCATCTAATGAGTGCAGTGTAACAGATTCACTGTACTTTGGAGGAGTCAACACTTAATGTGCCATGGTTACAGCCCTGAAATGTTCCTTTAAAATTCAGATAATGGCCATAACAGCTTGTCTACTTCTCAGCGGCTCATGAAAGATTTCCTTTTGGCTCCGCTGGAGGATTGATATTGTCAGCCTGTACTGATCTTGGAAAAATCTAAATTCACAGCAATTAGTTAGTAAATGAAGAGCTGTTTATCCAGTCTCTGAAATATATGGAAAGTTTGGGCTCTGGAGAAACTTTTAAGTCCAGCGTGGCCAATAAAGACCATCATTCTGGGAGAAAAACGCATCTATCAGTTCACAGTCAGTCAGCAGCCTTCTGTGAAACCCATTGCTTCATAATCATAGCCCTTTACATTAGATGCCGCTTTGGGGGAGAGCCCATGCACAAACACACACACATGCACGCAGAACTTAAGCCACAGCCTCGTCTCTCTCGGTGAGTGTGTGCAGGGATGAGCAGGACCGCACCTTCAGAGAGCGCCACCTGAAACTGGAGATGCAGGGGTACCAGTAAAGGGTTAGCTTTCATTGTCTTTGTCTTTTTCCTTATGCCCCTCCTGCTTCTTTTAAGCATAGACAGGCACAGGGCGTTAGAAGATTAACATACAATACTGTGGTATTTATTGTTTTACGTAATCTCTGTCACTGAGAGCAGGTACTTATAGTCACGCAGAGCGAAGGAGATGAAAGACCTAAAACACGTAGTGCTGGATACTCCGAGTTTGCATTCTCTATTTCTGCGCAGAGTTTCTGTATTTTCTGTATGACTTGTGGAATTAAGCTGCCTGTTATCTGAGCTCTGGTGACTTTTTTTTATTTTTTAGATTTTTTGGGGGAGGAAACCTATTCTGTTTTTTTTATTTATTTTTGTTTGTGGGTTAAGATAAATACTTGTACACCAGGTATGTATTAATTTCCATGAAATACCTTCTTTATGCTTGATTTAAGTGCTCTGGTTGGTTAACATGCTCAGTTTAACATGAAACGTGGGCTCCATGCCAAAGCAGAGGATGCTGAAGTCTTTTATTCTTAAACTTTTCAGTCAGTCAAGGGTTGTCTTTTCAAATGTGAACATATTCAGAACAATGTGGCAAAGCTGGCCAGACGGGGCATATTCCTTACCCCACAGTGCTGGAAGCAGCTGAGATCACAGTTCTTGAAAATGTTTGTATCCGTTCAAGAACTATTTTTTCTTTTCTCTTTAGTCAAAAAACTATTTGTGGAGCTTATGAGGAATAAGGTCATGTGACATGGTGACAAATGATTCTCTGTTTAAGTTACAATAGATTCCCTGCATTGTAGGAACGGACAGTGCTATTTTCTGGTTTATCTCAGGCATTAAGGGATATTTTTGTGGGGCCGAAATCTTTCAGCTATTTCTCAGCACAGGGAAGTGAGAAGGGAGGGGAAGCAGGGCCGACACAAAAGACAACATTATTCCCCAGCGGATCTGCGCTACATCCTACCATGAATGGAGTATTGAAAAACACAACATTGGGGACTAGATTATTTTTCATCCCTCATAACTGAGCCATTTGTCCCGGAGTTTCGAGTGGTTGGTTGGTACTGTCTGCAAATGAGCCGGCCATGGTTCTTGAGTGCTGTGCTGGTGTTAAAATCCCAAGCTGATGATGACTGTACGTATACAGTACCATAGTTCAACATCTTCACATACCGCTTCCTTTTCTCTCCAAGGAGATGAGAGGCGCCCCTGCAGTGTCATCAGGTGCCTAAGCGTTTTGGAGAGTTTTAGTGACAGATTGCAGGAAGCAGCGTTTATGCCTGACGAAGGGGACCACAGAGAGCAGAAATGTCTTTTTGTGCCCCCTGGGCCCGGAATGTCCACTATCTCGAGGGGCCAATATCAAATTCTCCCCTCATCATCCCCTAATACACATTCCTGTGTAAGGTCAGGGGGAAATTCTTCATGAGGGAAAAGACAACTAACCAAAGTCTGAGCCAAACTCTGGAGCTTCTAACAACAATCCTGGATATCTGATTTTGAAGGGGTGTGTGAAATATGGAAACTTTAAGTGTAATTTACAAATCAACTCTGCAAACTTAGATACAAAGAAGAGATGGCTTTGAAATGGACACTGAGAGAAACCGTGTTAAATGAATGAATTCCTAGAAATGAAATTTTATGGTAGCACATATTCTGCAGAAAACTGTCCTCTAGAATGCACACAGCTCTGGACTGCTTCTCTTTGGGCTGTGCATGTCACGTTTTCCTGTTACATCCAGACTGAAACCTAAATCTTATGGCTTTTTGAGTTCAGAAGAATGCGGGGTATATGGTGTCTGGCATTTTTACTATCTACTTCTGATTATTGAGTGATCGTTGGTTAATCCCAATGTTCTCCGTCTGAAGGAAAATCCCCTGGAACACAGTGACAACTATACTGTAACTCAAACCTTCTCCAGCTGATTTTGCCCAAAAAGCGAACTTCCCCTCTTCATCCATCAGCACAGAAGACCTCACACTGTTGCCCGGTCGGTGCACAGCGGCCATTTTGTGCTCCCATAACATTAAACCCAGGTCCTAGCATTTCAGTGGAGACGGTTGTTGTTGGTAATCGGTCAAACCTTTGCAACTTTTTCATCCTTAGGAGCTCTTTCACACCAATGGGGAGTGAAGTGCATCATGCCATCTTTGGAATTTATTTCTCTCTGAGTTGCAGACCCTTTTGAGCTCAGACTACAATCAATACCTCACTACAGGGCAATAACAACAGCTGTAGGCTCTGTCAGAGAAAACAATCCAATACTATAATTAGGCTTCTCTGAACCAGGACAAAAAAACACTGACGGCTGTTTTAGTAGTAAAAGTGTCTACTACGCAGTCGCCTGTCACATTCCGTGTCACGAACGGCTCAGGACTTGGAGAGTGACTGAGAGATTGTGATTTATTTGCCTTGCAGACTGATGGTCAGTCAGGCAGCCATGCGAAGCCAGCGTGTGGTGGAGAGCGAGTGCAGGTGCTGGAACCCGGCTGTCTGGCTCCTGGTGTCCCTGCTGGGCTCCCTCGTCCTGGTGGCCATGAGCGTGCTGTTGCGGCTCGGTGAGCATATCATGATGTTCTTTAGTAAAGCCACACTGAGGAATTATGTTCTGATAAACTGTTTAAAACTCCACATTTCTGTTTGCATATTAACTTTAGGGGCTTTGGAATTCTTATAACATCTTTCCGAATTTTACTTAAAAATGTTATACATCCATGAAAGAAAATTATGTGAAATATGTTATATGTGGAGAAGTTGCAGGCCCTGAAAGCCTATTGCTCTCATTTTCAGACAGTAGATCAGCAGCTTTGAGTGAGTCAGCTTTTGTTATTGAATAGAATCTACAACGAACCACTTATGAAATGTTGGTCAAGAAGTATAAATGTAACTTTTAATGTAACTCATTGTATAAACTTCTACAGAAGTTTATACAATGAATTAATGTGAAATGACCTCCTCAGCTTATAAAGACTCTTTTGACTGTTATCTCTTAGAGAATATTCACTTTTAGATTCTGCTAAATCAAAGAATAAAGGTCTGAAACTGAAGCAGAATGCGACACATGAGATGATTTCTTGTGTGTCTGTGCTGAAACAAATAGTCGAGCTGCTAATAATGCTTTAGTACCGAGTGTACCTGCAAGCAAACTCCCTGATGGGGGCTTTTGTGTCCACATTCACTTTTTGTTCTGTGTTGGCTAGATAACTGCCCCGCAGTTGTTTTGAGGCAGCCAGGATCAATTCCACTCTCTGGATCAACACATGCAGTTTATTCAATTGTGCTGACAGCAGCATGGTGGTTTTATAGCATACAGATGTCAAAACCAATATTTATTTTGGTTTCTTCTTACAGGAGACATGAAGATAAACAAACGAGCTCTATCTGGTAAGTGTCATTCAACTGTACTTCTCTTAAGAAAAGAGAAAGAGCCATCTGCACGTGACTGAAATAGATGTCTTTACAGGCCCTGTGGCAATTAAATTGTATATATATGTTCTGTTCGTGTTTCAGTGTCACAAACAAATGGGAGAACAATGTGAAATGACCTACATTGAGTGCAATGGTTTAAAAAAGGTCACTGTTGAAATTTGAGATAATTGTCTTCAGGCATAAGAATGTCCTGCATCCTCAAGCATGACTCTCATAAACAGGTTGCATCAAAGCACGCAGCCACGGACCGCGAAGAGCATCACTCAGTTGTTTAATCCAGCCAAACACACGGTGCTTAGCTGCTTGTGATTTTTACACACAGCACAAAAAACATGCATATCAGATAACGATAAAACGATAAGATAAGAAAACTATATGATAAAAAGAAAATGCAGTGATTTACAAATATAATCATATGAAATGCTGGAAGAGAGACATTCCATCATTTTTAGCATTATTTTGAATAAAGCAGCAACAATGCAATGAAAAATTTAATGTGGGAACGTGGCATAAAAAAACAGGAGGTTGTGTTGAAATATATAGCTCAAAGATATTTTGTAAATAATTATGTGAATTAGCAAGGGTCAACAGAGTGACAGGGTCTAACAAAAAGACCACTGTGGAAAGATGAGGTTGTATGTCTCCCCTGTAAAGAGTCTTAACTCAAATGGACTAAACTTGACTAAATTTGACTAAAACGGCAGCATTCCTCTCCCAATGATCCAGCCCTTTGTCTCCAGTTTCCAGATGTTTACAGGCCATTAAAGTAAGGGAGTGCATCGCAATGAAGAACATGGTTCTGTCCCAACGTTTTTAGCTCAAACGCTCCTGTTTGTGAATACAATCTAAATTTATGAGATGTAAAAAGAAATTGCATTCTGCTTTTATCGATCGTCCCAACATTTTCAGCATTTGGGTTGTTCCTTATTTTAGTAATTTCCCAGTGGAACTTTCATATGTCCCACAGTGAATTAACCCCCCTCCCTCTGGGGAGGGAAGATTTTTTTCTCAATATGACCTCTTTTTCATAGTATTGTATATGTGCTAAAATTCAGAGCATTGAATTGTAAACCACACGTGTCAGACCCCTAAAAAGACATCTTGGCCAAATATCTTTATTGGTTGTTTATTTTCCCCCCGTCACACGTGACTAAAATCACAGTTAAATATTCATTTTCGGACTTCTCTGTTGCAGCTGGTACGTTTTGAACAGCCCTGTTGTTGCTGTTTCAGTCTGTGTCTCGTGTTACAGGAAAATAGATATAGTAGATATAGAGTACAGTAACTATGGAAGGCCAAGAACCACCTGTCAACGAATGATTTGACCATACTCTCTTGCTTTTCTCTCCCCTCCTCTTAGCTATTCCAGCCAATGATATGCAAATCTCAGAGAGAACGCAGTACCAAGGTAAGGTAATTTCTCTCACTTGAAAAACATTTTATTTCCAATCACATTATAAAGATCTATCCATTGTGGATGTATCAGTGAAAGAGAGGAATCAAAGCAGTACCAGGGGCTTTTTAAACCAGATATCTGTCTCGGCTCCATTTTCCTAATCCTTTCCCATTTCCTCTGTAACCTTCCACCCCCCAGCACCCACCTCAAGGGTTCACGTGGCTTATTGTGTGTCAGAAGTGGGAAGGATTAAACTCATTTGAAAAGAAAGATTTTTCTTTTTCATTAGATAAAAACAGACGGTGGTGATGTGACACTGCAAAGGAAACAGAGACAGAAACCTTGACAGGCATCCTGTTTTTTTCTCCCTAAAGTTCAACTGGTGAATGGCCGAAACAGGTGTGAGGGCAGGGTGGAGGTGCGCCACAACAGCTCGTGGGGCACAGTGTGCGATGACGACTGGGACATGGTGGATGCCAACGTGGTGTGCCGGCAGCTGGGATGCGGAGTGGCCGTGGCCGTGGGCAGCAGCTCTCAGTTTGGTCAGGGGACAGGGCTCATTGTGCTGGACAATGTGGACTGCAGGGGGAGTGAAACGGACCTCAGCCAGTGCCACAGTCTGGGATGGGGTGTCCACAACTGCTACCACTATGAGGATGTGGGTGTTACCTGCAGAGGTGAAGCCCCTCACTCGTGTCTGAGGTATAATCCTGATTAGACGTATATAAATGAAGGATGTGATTAATTTATTTTTCTATATATGGTTAAAGAACCCACCCTGGTGGGGGCAAGAGGCTTTGAGGAACGCACAACACCATCCCAAGTCAACTCTGGCTTACGTAAGTGTCCTCTGCTCTATCCTAAATGAGACTGGTCCTCTGCCAACCCCAGAGGACCAGTCTCCAAGACACAGTTTATTCATATTCAACCCAACAAATACTGGACTTTGAGGGCAGCAACAATTAAACCTGGGACATACATGTTAGATAACAGTTTTTATTTGTTTTATTGTACGTCTGAACCTCACACACATGTGTTATGTGGGACTCAGCCCTGACTTTGAGAAACAAACCAAATCTGTATTTGGTAATATTAAGCCCCAGTGAGCAAATCTGATTATTTATGCCAGCCTCCTCAAAAAAGAGTATTACCCCATCAGTCAAATTTACTGTAGGAATTACAAACAGATGTTGCTCTAAATATCTGCTATATACGTTTTGAATCAAGTTATTATTGTCCTTATGCAATTCTGAGTTATTTATTTCAGAATGTACATGGTATCTTGATTGGGATTTAGATTAAATGTGTTTTTTCATAATATTCTGATAATATATGGAAAAGTAAAGAAATGTGCCAGCCAGATGTTATTCCCAAAAATGCAAGTTTTATTAAATGCTGACTGATGATTTATTTAGCAACTGTGTGGTCTCCAAAATAAAGAAATCCTAAAGGGATTTATTAGCATTTCAGCTACAGGATGTTAGACACCACAAAAGAGGTGTTGGTTTAGGGGATGGTGTCCTTTGGAAATCTTAATGAAAGCTGTGAACTCCCCGGAGGCCTCTAGAATTGCAGACAGTTTCTCCTTTTTTGCTTTGTTGTGGTCCCCCTGTTGTTCCTGTGTTATTTCAATAATTCCTGAGAGGATCATAAGAGACCAAAGATGAAACTACACTCGCTTAATAGGTGGCCAAGCGACGTATTAACCTAATCCTCCAGTGACCGCCATGAAACCAAACATAGGGAGGTCATCCAGATTCATGACATGGACACATGAGACTGTCTATTGTCTGTGTGTTTTTGTCTGGGAAAGAGCATAAGGTGACATACTCTCTGCTTGGTGCAATAGGAGATGTTCACACTTCCTTTCCTTTCCCCCCCTGACTCTCACTTTGTATTGTCTCACTTCATTCTTTTTTCTCTTTATCAGTGTCTCGTCATTTCCTCTGTCTTCAAAGTTTGTGTGCATTTGAAGATTGATAGAGCCCGTTTCAAAATGTGTTCAGTAGAGAGAGAGAGATGTGTTCAGGCTCTGTGCTTATAAATCCTTCCTGCTCCCTCTTGGTTTAGGAGATGGGACCATTCGTTTGGTGAATGGGAAGACCTCTTGCCAGGGCAGAGTTGAGATTTACTACCAGGGAAACTGGGGGACAGTGTGTGACGACGACTGGTTCCTCAACAACGCCATGGTGGTGTGCCAGCAGACCGGCTGTGGCACCGCCGTCTCTGCCCACACCAACTCCTACTTTGGCTACGGCACCGGCCTGATTCTGCTGGACAACGTGAACTGCCACGGCAATGAGCAGGAGCTGAGTAAATGCAAAAGTCTGGGCTGGGGCAAACACAACTGTGGCCACCACGAGGACGCCGGAGTCACCTGCACTGGTACCTTTCTCTCAGTAAATTTTCTGTTTGTTGCCATGGAGAAAAAGTTCAGTTTCAGAATGAAAGATTTAGTCACAAGAGAAAAAAAATAGCACTTACATCAAATGTATTCAACTTTGCAAGAGAACATTTGTATGCTTCTTTGAATGATACAATTTTATGTCAATTTTTCTACTTTTCTTAAGGATCCACTACTGTACCCCCTGTTGCAACAGAAATCCAGAGAGGATTCTGGGAAACGATGAACACTGAAGGTGAAAACAAACTGTAAACCACAGATTTTTGCTCATTTTTTAGAAAACAACCAGACATTTACCCTTTTGCAGCAACATATCTCACTAGTTGTGCTGAAATCCCACTGTTGGACCCAAAAATGCACTTTTGACAAATGACCAACAGAGGGGGCCATTTCTGCCCCTGCCTGTAAGTGTCCTGCACCATAGTGGTACCATGAAATGTAGAAATTCTTTAACTGAATCATGAAGGATTGGGGAAATCGGAGGAGATTTTTTTTTCCCCCAAAACTTTTTTGTTCCTCATGGAGAGCAGTTAGGGGTGAGTTAAAGATGAAAGGGGCCAAACAAAGTTTTTTAATAGACATTGAGGAATAATTTCTTATATATATTACTATAACCCACCAGTTTCCATTGTGGTTTGCATTCCTTACAAAGTTCTCCCTGAACCCTTTAACTTAGTTGGGAACTTTTCTCAGCGAAACAGAGAAAATTCCTTGCCTTTATGCTATCTTACTGATGGATTTCTTCTTTTTTTTTATTCCAGCAACACAAAGAATCCCAGTCACAACGTCACCAACTACAACTACTGTTAGCACAACTGCCCAGACAAAAGGTGTACAAGGTAACAATATTAAGCCAATTTCAGCTTCACAGACACAAATACAATGTTACTTACAGACCTCAGCCAAGAAGAGAATAATAAAGGGCCTTTCTAGTCTAGAATGGCAATGATGCACTGTGTGTTTACGTATATGCAGGCAAACAAACCGTCCGAGTGATGAATGGTAACAGCAGCTGCCAGGGTCGCGTTGAGGTCCTTTTCAGAAATGTGTGGGGAACGGTGTGCGATGACGACTGGGACATGCCTAATGCCAACGTGGTGTGCAGACAGCTCGGCTGTGGCCCAGCTCTCGCGGCTAAGACCAAAGCCTACTTCGGCTACGGCTCTGGCCCCATCCTGCTGGACAATGTGGAATGTAGTGGATCTGAAGGCGAGCTGTCCCAGTGCTTCCACCTGGGCTGGGGGCAGCACAACTGCGGCCATCATGAGGACGCTGGAGTCATTTGTGCACGTAAGACTCGACTTGGTATTATTTGGCACATGGACCCAAACTTCATAACATTTAAACTTCTGTGGTCAACATAGGGAGGTTCTGTTTCCATTTTCTTACTGACACCTATCTTGAGTAATCTTTTCCACTGAAAGCTCAACCTTTCCTTACATCCAGTCGTCTGAGCCTGCCCCGCTGAGCTGTCCTTCTGCAATGCATGACTGTAGTTCTCTGAGGAGGAGACAACCCATGAAAAATAAAGTGGATGAGTCAAGGCAAATCAGCCTCACTGAATGCCTGCAGGCCAATTTTCCCTCCTCCAGGGCTGCATCAAAAACACACAAACTCCCCCTTCAACATATAGTCATTTCTTGGTTAGAGATCAACTGGTAAACGAATAATATTTTTATAAAAAAAAACAACAGTTTTTAATTATTACTCGAATAATTCTGCCAGATAAGATCAATCAGATTGTATGTACATTAAAACAAGAACCGTATGCATCGAAATCATTTTGAAAAGACACATTTGCAGTGAAAATGACATCATCCCTTTATGTCTGTGGAATTTTGCCTTTAAAGAACCCAGGAGACAAATAGGCTTCCTATATTGATCAGTGGAGTAATTAGAGGAGAGCTCCTTGCTAATGCTTTTGTGACCTGATATTTCCGGTGTAAGCTCAGAGAGTAGGAGCATCACTCTGTTTTCTCTGCTTTCCTCTGAATCATGTAGCTTTCGACCCTCAATTTTTCTTCATCCCAAATGGACGAGACTTCAGAGTAACAGAAAAAACGACAACCGGCACCACCACCACAGAACCCCCTGAAGGTATGCCGCATATATCTTCAAGTAGCACACAATCAGCCCATGTCAGCTGCAGACCGAGTGTCAGGAGCAGCTATGACTCTGGCTTTACAGCACTTTTTGTTCTTCTTTGCAGGAATGCTGAGACTGGTGGGTGGCCAGCACCACTGCGAGGGTCGAATAGAGATCTACTTAAACTCTGAGTGGGGCACAGTGTGTGATGACGCCTGGGACCTCCCTGACGCCCAGGTGGTGTGTCGGCAGGCGGGCTGCGGAGAGGCCGCCACGGCTTGGGGAGAAGCGTACTTCGGACCGGGCGCGGGAACCATCCTGCTGGACAATCTCAAGTGCAACGGTGCTGAGGCCTCCCTGCAGGAGTGCTCCCACATATCCTGGGACGTGCACAACTGTGACCACTCTGAAGATGCCGGCGTCACCTGCTCACTGTCATGATTCCAGCAGGACACCACTCCCATTTCTACCCCGGGTTAGGAAGCGGGTGCACTGAGCTGGGACTTGTACACATCATGTAAATAATGTCTCTCACAATGCTGAGGGAAAACTTCCCCGTCATCAACACACAGAATAACTAATGTGACCATATATGATTTATACTATATCTATCTATGCCTATTAAGCACTTTATAAATATATTATATAAAATATAATGTACACATTTTTATTTGATAAACTAAAAAGAAGCAAAGCTTTGAAGTGTCTAACTTTCTTTGTTTAAATATTTACTGTACATGTTATGCTTGGATTATTAAGAACTACACAAAGGGAAGTCCCTCATTTAAGTGAGTGCATAAAGTAAATGTATTCTTAAAGAAGAATTGACCAATCCCTTACATGTAAGATAAAGCAAATTGAAACATGAATGGGAAAAATTATATCTTATACAATAAAGTCTAAGAATGCAAGGAAAGAGAAGCACCCACGAATTGTGTTATGTTTTGTGAATATGTGAAATATATTGTGTGATCCTTGTGTTCTGTAAACCCACACTTTAATAAATGTAACTAATAATCATATATATGTGACAAAATAAATGTTCTTATTTTTTCTAAATATCCTTGGTGTAGAAAAAGATATGTTAAAAACAGTAAACACATTTGGGTCTTTTCAAATCTTTTTTAATGTTTTAACATCATCTCAAGAGGTATTGTTTATAGTTTAAAGTACTTATTTGACATATTTTGTGATCAGTTAATCAGTTTTTATAGTTCAGTCTCTGCTTTGTGTTTCCTCCTTAGCTAATAAGAAAGGATAATGGTAGTGGCTGCATTTTGGTGAAGATTTACAATGGCGAGCAAAAAATGGGAAGTGTGTACATGGGCCAAAATTGTTTGGTGTTGCACAGATGGTTCTTTCCTCCAACAGAGGGTGGTAATAGTACAGATGGGACGTCATAGATGACTGCTGACCCAAATGACTCGTTCAGGGACACTGACTAAATCCTAAAATCCACACTTAACAGAGTCATTGACTCTGAGGCTGGCTCCAGCCAAGTGGAGGAGGGCTCACTTTCTCATAATATCGACTCATCAAAATCCCTTTGAGCAGCAACCTAGAAAAAAAGTTTGAAAGAAGGTTGTAAAAATCTCCATGCTGCTATTCCCAGTCTCAAAATATAATGGACTTTTATGTTGAGCCCACACAAACAAAGCCAGCTTCAGCAGCTGCTTCTCACACAAGCAAATAAACACCGCAAACTAGTGAACCCCAACCTTTTAGAATAAGCATCAATCAGTTACAAGAGACAAAGGGAAAAACTTCCTTCACAGAGACATATCCCTGCCCGTCAAACCACACACAACCAGGGTTTAAATATAGTGTACAGGCTTTGCTGATGGTGGGGCAGTTAGAGGACCAACCCATCCACAACCAGCCTATCCCAAATGAGGAACCTTTACAGAGTAGGAGCAGAAGCCGTATCAAAAGTCTAATCTATGGGTCATAGCGTCAGAGCTCTGAAGCACGTGGTTGAATTGGTACAGGACCCCAAATTGTTTCTCATTGTAAACCATCTATTCTCTGTCATCACAGCGGCAAAATCTAAGCAGACATCCCTTGTTGAGACCTCCTTATTGACCTTATGGTGCTGGAGGAGTTTCTGATTCAAAGAGCCAGATCCTGTCCCAAATCTGTCCTGAGCCAGACAAAGCTCACATGTATAAGGTCATATTTACAGTCACCTAACACGTTGTCTTCAGAGACTAGGCCTGGAGGAGATGGTTGTTGGCGAGCATCAGTTGGTCGGACCTTCTCTTATGGGGTTCGACCAAAGAGACGCGTTACACCACCTCCTGCGAACCTGAAGGACTCCATGGGGTTAGTTGGTTTGTGAATAAAGTGGTAGTCAAAGGTGGAGACCTCATTGCTCCAGTCCCAAGCTGGTGAAACTAGTTATTGTATTGTATGACATAAAAAAAGCAAAATATACCCAAATACGTGAGTCGGTGAGCATTTAGTGATTGGGACTTAGAAACCAGGATTAGGATACTGTTTTGGAGAGAAACAGAAATTAAAAACAAGGGTTGATAGTATTGATTGATCCATTTAAGAAAATGTCCAGTAGGCACTGTAAGAGTGCATGTTTGATGAGTAGTGATAAAGTGACTCAGCACTTCTGCGTTAAGCCTGCGTCATAAAGCCACCACATTCTGCAAATGTATTGGGAAAAAAGACTGTCCATATAAGCTAGTTTCAAACTCAAGAAACACATTGTATTTTCGTCATAATATTTATCATAAACTAGAGAAATACAAGTTAGTTGATACAGATTTTTTTTTTATCCTTCTTCTGTTCCAATTAACAATGCCATGTTCACATCAGACATGATACTCAGCGCTCTGTGGTCGTCGGTGTGAGTCTTTGTCGGCATTGATAGTTAAACAGTCTCAGACCGTCAGAAAACATGTTCAGTACTGTGCAAAAGTCTCGAGCCTCCCTTTATCTCTTCCTATTTTGACTCCAAAGAGCTGGACTTTATTCTAAGTGGTCTTTTGCAATAGTTCCACGAGCTTCTGGAAGGTCCATTATAAAGAGTTTCTTTAAACATTGGCTGATTTTTCTCTCATTTTCCATCCAATCCTTTTACATGACCATCTCACACTGAGCTATGAATCATCCAGGCCACAGTACGCACCTACCCCTCTGATTTGACAGTGTCATGCCCAAACATAACTAACAACTTGGCAAACAAACTATTTCAAATAGTCTCTTCAGGAAATTGTTAGGAACAGTCAAAAAGACACATAGTTTATTCCCATAATTCAATCTTCAAAAAAATGTCCGGAGCCTCATCAGGAATGGTTTCCGGGGAAGGGCGGCTGTCAAGAAGCCATCATTAACAAACAGAAGACGTTTGCCAGATGACACAAGCGGTGGACGGTAAATCGGTGGTCTGATGGAAGGATGAGCCCTCCTGCAGCTCAACATTATTGAAGCAGCGTGGGATCATCTCACAGAGAACGGGACAAAAGGCAGCCAACATCCAAAGACGAGCTTTGGGAAGTCCTTCAAGAAGCCTGGAGAGCTGCTCCTGAAACTCGTTAGACCTGAATAAACTCTGTTACGTCATGTGGACGACATGATTTCATATGACAGCCAGTGGTGAGTTCATATATGTCACTTTGAATTTTTTTCTGTTCAGCAAATTGTAGATGAATGTGGACTTCATTACAATAGACCTAAATGGAGTTGGATAGATATTTACTAGCTAAAAGGGACTGTTGAACAGAGGCTCTAACAGCAGATCAAAACGAAGAGAACAACATGTTATCTAGTCTGATGTTTATCTTAAGTTTGAAATACTTACAATCCACGTTGGCTTACTCTTTTAGTCAGAAATTAAACAGAATTAAAGCATTTGCATATCACCTAAATCTAAATTCCCCCCTCTGTGAACATATGGGAACTAAGACACACTTTGCTTGAGCTGTGACAGAAGAATGTCGTCCCGTCCAGCTTCTGGCATCTCAACAGTCAGGACCCACACTGTTTTTCCCATGAAGTTCTGTTTTTTTTAGTGGAGGCAGACTGGTTTGGCATTGCCTTGCAGAAATATGCAAAGCATCCCCTCAAATAGATGTCTGGGTGGGAGCCCTTACAGCATTGAAGGTGCCTTTCCAAATTGGCCGGCTACAGAGCAGATCATGGACAACAGCCTGAGTGGCTCTTCTCCTGTTTCGTGTTGAAGATCTGAACAGTTTTCCACTGAACAGTTTTCCATTTTTCAACCTTTGTTCCTCAGCATGTTCACAGACAATGAAAAACCAGCACTGATTCAGTGATTTCCAGCCTCCACTCTCAGAACACACAGTCCATCACTGCGTAAAAGCTGTCAAACCTGCTTATTCCAACAATTTCTGACTTTTAAAATCCACTTCCTGAATAAGCAAACGTGGGTCTGGTTCCTGTGGCTCTCGGGGTGGGGGTGTGTGGGGTGGGGGGGGGGGGGCTGTGCTGTCAGTTTCTCCGGCTGCCTGGGTCGTTACATCACTCGGAGAGGACACGCCTTTTTAGGGTGGTGACACAACCCAGGGAGAGCGCTTGGAGGGGGAGGGGTGTCCCGTCGGCAGGCGCACAGACAGCAGGCAGCAGCTGCGGCGACAGGACCCGGCACCGTTTCCTCTGCCTCCCAGCACCTCCTCACACTGCGACGGTTCCAAACCCCGAGACCAGGCGAGACGAGAACGTCAAAAAAACCAACCACCGCCAAAAATGGTAGACCGCGAGCAACTGGTGCAGAAAGCCAGGCTGGCCGAGCAGGCGGAGAGGTACGATGATATGGCAGCTGCCATGAAATCGGTGAGTATAGCCTTCCTCTGCCGTGACCTTTCTCCTTTTTCTCACTCCCATTCTGCGGCCGTTAACACC
>CAJRST010004446.1:14525832-14562074 GCA_907169785.1 Menidia menidia | reverse complement strand
GGCCCGGGCACCTCTCCGCCATTAACAGGGAGGGGAAACACAGACCAGAGACAGGTTTAATTCAGCCGAGGTTTTTCAGAAAGCGGGCTGGTTTTGTCCGGATCCACCTGAAAGCGCGTCCGCCGGGCCGTGAGACCACCCTGCCCCCCCCCCCCGCTGCAGCAGCAGGTCTACACCGTGAGCTGATGCTGGTGTGGAGGGAGCAGTACTACCGTGTGCATGTCTAATGAGGACGTTACATCATGCTGTCCACGTGGGCGCAGAGCGGCGTCTCTCTGAAGGCCCGGGGTGAACAAAGCCCTCCCGCCGCCACGGGCCCAGCGTGCAGCAGCCTCTGCGTTAGCTCTGTCTTCATCACGTGAACTTCATCAGTAGTTCACTTTCGTGAAAAAACGTGGCTGTTTTCCCTGTTTCTTCACCCTCCAGGGTCCCACCAAAAAACCTTGCTCTGGATTTCATTCCTGAAATGCAGGCAGCAGCAAACACCAACCAGATTTTGGTGGATTTGGGGCTTTCGGCGCCGCCACTTTTTTGCACAGGTTGCAGTTTTTGGCCTGGTGTCGGTGCAAACAGCCCCTAACCCCACCCCCCCCCCCCCTCCCCCACACCCCCCACAGCTGCACGGGTCCTGTACAGTGCCTGCACACTTCAGGGGCAGGTTTCACTTCTTGCTCTTACTCAGCCTCGTTTCTTTTTTACTTTTTCCATTCAGCCTTTTGTCCCCAAGTTACCTCTGAACTAATTCCTTTACATGTATGTTTTCTCATTTGGAGCTTCTCCTCTCACCGAGCCGCCGCGGTCAGGGCTACGCCATTAGCTGATCTGGCTCCATCCCTCTGATTTATCGTTCGCCCTCTCTCTCTCTCTCTCTCTCTCCCTCACACACACCCTGAGAAGGGCTGACATCTTTGTCTTCCAGAGCACAGATAGCCAAGGCCGAGCGCATTATTCCTCCATGGAAGTTTGCTGAGTGCATTAGCAGCTTTAGCGAGTAGCTGTCGGTGGATGGCTGGATGTGCTGTGGCCGTGTGAGTTTCTGCTGATCAATAGCAGCATGACGACACACACAGAGGTGCCAGCATAACTACCTGAAATCAGACCGTAAAGCAGAAAGGCTAAATGCTTATTTACTCAAACAAAACCTTTCTTACACATCTTTGGGTTTATATATTCATCAGATATGCAAATCCGTGTGGATGGTGAATATATGTCGATGATTAGTCATTTGTGAAATGATTAAAGAAAGTTCGAGGTGTGAAACTATAGCAGGTCGCTGGAGAACCGGCACAAACTGACAATCATCACTGAAAGTTGGTCCTACTGATATGAATCTCCAACTCTGCTGGTTTCCTTCCACTGGTGTCTGAGGCAGCAGAAAGAGGCCACCACCGTCCCCGCTCACTCCTGCCGTGAGCTGCAGTGTTTGTGGCTTTGCCTCCGACAGGTCTGAAGCAGTGCTCTAGTCTTTGTGTTAAACCAGCTGGAGCTGGAGTTTGTCTTGATCTGATGGTTCAGGCGTCGTGCATGTTGTTAGCAAACAGGAAAACGTTCATGTTTGAAGCATTATGCAGCGGTCAAGTGATATTTGTTATTTTAAGTTTATTAACAGAGGGGCCAAATGACTGATTTTTAAAGGAAGGAAATGAGCATCAATAATACACACAAAATTAAAACGAAAACCTTTAACCTGCATTTGTCTCAAAAAGCCAAGGACTCAATACAAGTGTGACTTACTGGAACTTTTAGAAATAAAGATCTGTGATCTGGGTGGTGTAAAAGCACAATGTGGGGCTTTTAGGAGGGCTTTTAGGTGGCCTTTTAGTTACTCCTGTCAAAACTCTAATCACATTTTTGGGGTGTGGGATTCTAAAGACTCCTGTTTCTTCCTGTTTTTGGAGGAACGTGAGCTTCAGTCCGGTGTCGTCGGAGGAAGTTTGAGGAGGGCATGAAATGAGTTTGACTCAGCGATGAGTCACCAAAGTACTACGAAAAACGCCCACCGTCCCCACCTCCACCCGGCTCATTCCACAGAGTCTAGAAGCCCTACTTACAGCAGCTTATTATCCCAGAGTCAACCTTTCCCGGTGCTTACTCACCGCCACACAGTGTGGGGACGCTGGCAGCCGGGGGAGGCCCCTCCACCCTAAGCTTCAGCTGTAGAGGAGTTTGTACCACAGCGAGGCAGCTTGGACAGAAAAATGAACACATTTCTCGGGTTTTTGGGTTTGGGAGAATCAGCTCAGCCATCCGGTGTGGAGCTGAGAGCTGTGAATTTGGAGCTGTGTATCATGTGCTGTGGGTGGCACCAGATTATCAAACATTTTGATTTTCTCCGTGGTAACAAAGCAGCACAAGCCTGTCGTAACGTGACCAGCAGACGCACAGATCACCGCCATCTGCTCGCTGCTCTGATGGCGCAAAGGGACGGAGCTCTGATGGCTTCTGGTTGGCATCGCCCGCAGTCACAGATGCAATTTTAGTCAAAAAAAATGAGAAGACGGGAAAAGAAAGAGAGAGTGGACTTTAACGATGTAGAATGAATTGTGGTGTCTGCAAGCTTGAAGAAGAACTGACATATAGAGCTACATTCATCCATACGTGTTGAGTTCTTTTACTAGACATTAAACCCAGAGCATCTTTTAAGTTAAAGTGACAAAGATTTAATAAGCTTTGACTTTTTGGCATTTTGAGCAGTATCTATATCTTGGATCAAAGTCGACATCTGTGCGTCAGGGCTGGTTTTTTTTTGTTTTATTCACTAAAGTTGAATAACTTCTATGCTAAAAAGGAAGCATTTTCAGGTTTTGCCTTTAAAACTTCTGCTGTTTTTGCCTCTTATTAGTCTGCACTGCTAACTGACTGAGCGGTGTATGTGTAGAGTCTGACACTGGGAAGCATTCAGGGGTTTTCAGGCTGACTTCAAAGCTGAAAATCTCCAGATTCAGCACTTTTAATGAGCTGCTATTCATAGATTCATGCATAAGATAAGAGAGAGCTAAATGCGGTGGCAGTTTCTTCTCGAATCCACCCTTCACAGATGCTGTATTAATATTTAAATCCTTTTATTTGTGGCCGTAATCGCCTTCTAAAGGCACTTGGTGGGACCGGGCCACTTTTCCCACCTCATGGTGGAAGAGATGGAGCTGTGGCAATGTAGCTGTTGAGTAGTAGAGATGTTCACAGCTTTTTTTTTAACAGACATTGAAGTTCCCGGCAGTGGATGACAAAGAACGAGTGATGCAGTCACACAGGCGGCCATCGTTATCAGCAGCGAGCACATCATGAGTCTCCAGTGAGTCAGAAGGGAGGAGCTGAAGGAAAACCCACTGTTTGACTTGTTTTTGAACCTGATGTAAGCTAGTAGTCACTGGTACCAGTTCAGCGTTGCTCTGTCCACTCACGGCTCTGCGTTTTGCCGTTGTTTCTCAAACCTCTGTCAGCCGCGGCCGCACAGCTTGCAAAGCCACCAAGAAAATTCCTCTATTTGTTTACGTGAGTGCTTCGTGTTGTGGGTTTGGTTTTTTTGCAATCACAGAAAAGCGAAGCCACAAAGAGCCGCCCGGAGCCCTCTCCCTCCGTAAGAAAAAACTCACAATGCTGCCTTGCCTCTCTCTCTTCTCACCACCAGGGCTCTTTGTGGCTGAGTTGGCTAACCCCGTTCACGCCGCCGCTGACGTCAGGTTGTCCGGGGCGCCTTTGTGCTCCGCTGCCTGAAAGAGGGTTGGCAGGAGGGGTTGTCACATCAGGTTAGGAGAGGGGGGGGGGGGGGGGGGGGAGTAAATGACCAAGAATGGAGCGAATGGAGAGCGTTAAATGGAAATATGAGGCGGCGGGCATCGAGTGCCCATGCAGCTGAGACTTTCAAACAGCCACTCATAGATTAAGTTGTCATGAAGCGGGTTATTGATCGCCCCGGCCGGCCAGTGTTTGCATTAACGTGCAGTTGTTTGGAAAGTTTGACCGGCCCGTGTGGGGGTGAGTCACGGGCGATTGATGGGCTTTGCGGGCAGACAGAGGCCCATTGTCATCCCCGCCCCGCGGCTTCCGTCAGGGCTTTCTGCCGGCCCTGCAGCAGCCCTCTAACAAAGGCGGCCATGTTTTGACAGGGGACTGGTTTAAGCCCTGTTATTCTGACCTCTGCTGCTCCGGCCCTGACCTTCTCCGGCTGCCTACAGTCACCGCGGGCCTGATGCTCGTGTGCTCCGGCTGTAATTTAATAGGTGGGACTAAGCCTCCGGGCTGCTCCGTGGAGGGGGGGGGGGGGGGGGGGGGAGGCTTCCCGTGGGGCCTCGAGGCAGGACGGTTACGCAATGGGTGCCTGAGTATTGTTTACTCATCTTCATACCTCCAGTTCAGAGGTCACCTCGTTTATGACCGGGAATCCATTACGGCAGCCTGTGTTGAAACGCTTCGTAACGACCAAGGAGCGGCGTGGCTGACAGGGCGGCAGGGCTCTGTGACTGGTTTAACAACCTAAAACAACCTAATAAAAAGTTCAGCTTCCTCATTGTGGCACACAGTTCAGTGCAGGGCTGTGGAACGGTCTGTAAGAGCAGGTTAAAGTCATTAGTCATTAGGTGAAGCTCACCTTTTGGACGTCGATCCCACGCCGGACTTTGTGCCTCCTGCTCCCTGAGTGATGAGTCACACCTAAAGTGAGATTGAATGCTGGATCGTTTCAGCGATCACTTTATCGAGACTAGTCTTGACTAGTCCAGGAAAATGTATCGTTGGTAAAGGTTTGATTGTATGTCGTGTATAACTTAACTAAAGCAAAGTCATTATGCGCTGCATAGAAAAAGGTCAAATGAAATCACAAAAATAGCAACAAAACAGGCAACTGCATGAAGGGAAACGTTGATTCACAGCAACAATGGCAACAATCTGTGCCCTGACACAGCTTCCTCCCCAACCACGCTGCAGCACATGACGGCCTTTATATAGACGCACCACAGCAGCACGATTCTGTTGGGTTTTCAGCCAAAAGCAACTGGTTCATAAGCGAAATTTTGACATGTTGTGCCTTTTAAAGTTTGGCATAGGAGCCAGCATCCATCATCTGGAGCATATGGTTGTCCAGCTACAAGATGAGAGTCTTAAACCATGTGAGCTTCTTTGTGGGACGTGTCTCAGTCAACCTGAGCCCCCAAAAACGCAGATCTTGTGTTACAGTGTAACATCCAGAATGTATTTATTTGATATAAATTCAATGCAAACTGTTAATATGAATACTGTTTGGGGCTGTTTTCCTAACAAACCAGTAACACTTAGATTATAATATTGATATAAATGTAAACTGGTAAATTGCAACATCGTGGCAACTTTCTTTGTGGTCACCAATCTCTGTCAGTGCCTATCCGATAGAAATTTAAAAGATCATCAAAGGGGAAAAGAATGGGATTTTGCCACTTCCTCTTCATCCCATCCTCTCCCTCCATGCTGCATCGCCAGCCTTCTGCGGCCTGCATCTCCAAGCGAGAGACAGAGGCCTTCACAAACAAAGCAGATTCTGCTGTTGCCATGGGAACTGGAGATTACATCACAGCTTGCTCTTTGCCCTCCTCTCCCTCCCTTCCACAGCTAAAGCAGATACCAAAGCTGCCTTCCACCCCTGAGAGTGACACCGACACATGACCGTGGGTGTCCATGTGGCCCCGGCCGGGAGGTGCCCCCCCCCCACGGGGCAACCTTTTCATTTGGTGGCATACTCCAGATAATTGTATCCTCGAGTCTAACGATTGAATCTATTTGAGTATTATGTATTATCAGTATTGTGGTCCCCAAAAAAAGGATCCTCTAAATTTGGTGATCCCCTTATTTTTATTGAAGTGACATAATGTGTAAGCATTCAGCTTCTCTCTCAGAGATGAGGTCCAGTTGTGCTTTTGTGTGAAATCCTTCTACAACTTTGTCACGGCTTGTCATAAAACACACATTTCATTGACTAAGAGCTCTGACTCAGTTTGTCGAGTGCTCAAGTTTACAACCCAACACCTGGAAAACCTTTTAACATTCCCACGATCGCCGGCTGTACTTCATAGGGATGATTAATTCTGGTGCATCCCTTTGTTTAGGCCCCTGATTGTTACCATCAGAGTTGTTTGAATCCCAGAGGGGGGAAAAAGTTTTTTGGGGGGTTTTAATAACTTTTTAATAATAACTCGTCCACGTGACGGTGCTGGGCCCCCTGCTTTGCTCTGGAACTGAATTCTGTGCTGAAAAAGAAAGCACCAGCGGGCTTTATCCTCAGAAAAGATGTGGAAAGATGCCCCTGCTGCGGCACAGTCCCGTTGCGGTTAAAGGGATTAAATCCTCCAGCCAGACAGAGGCCTGTCAAAACAAAACCAGCTTTCAGTGCTGTGGACAGCCAATCGGCAGCGGCCTCAGGATGATGTCAGTGTCCCCAAGTGGAGCTGGCTTCCCCGGGTGCAGGGCCTGTTGTCTTGGGTGTTGTGTCCTGAAGCCGTTTATTTATCTGATTAAATCCACTTTGTCTGCCATTCTTTCGCTTTGCGGCATGAAAGTCGTCTTATTTGATTACTAACCATATTTTCAAATTTGATTGAGATGAATAGAACTGGTAAGCATATCCTTCTGTTACCCCCCCCCCCTCCTTTTTTGTTTTGTTTAGGTCACAGAGCTGAACGAAGCACTGTCCAATGAGGAGAGGAACCTTCTTTCCGTTGCCTACAAAAACGTGGTCGGGGCCCGGCGCTCCTCCTGGCGCGTCATCTCCAGCATCGAGCAGAAAACGTCGGCCGACGGTAACGAGAAGAAGATCGAGATGGTGCGGGCCTACCGGGAAAAGATCGAGAAGGAGCTGGAGGCCGTGTGCCAGGACGTGCTCAACCTCCTGGACAACTTCCTGATCAAGAACTGCAACGAAACGCAGCACGAGAGCAAGGTCTTCTACCTGAAGATGAAGGGCGACTACTACCGCTACCTGGCCGAGGTGGCCACGGGGGAGAAGAGGGCCGCGGTGGTGGAGTCCTCCGAGAAGTCCTACAGCGAGGCCCACGAGATCAGCAAGGAGCACATGCAGCCCACCCACCCCATCCGCCTGGGCCTGGCCCTCAACTACTCCGTCTTCTACTACGAGATCCAGAACGCCCCCGAGCAGGCGTGCCACCTGGCAAAGACCGCCTTCGACGACGCCATCGCCGAGCTGGACACCCTCAACGAGGACTCCTACAAAGACTCCACTCTCATCATGCAGCTGCTACGGGACAACTTGACGCTGTGGACGAGCGACCAGCAGGACGACGAGGGCGGGGAGGGCAACAACTAAAGCGCCCGGAGCCTCACTCTGCCAGAACAACACGACGCGCGCTCACAAATGATGACAAAAATAATAACAATAGGTAAAAAGTTCTTAATTTAAAATTAAAAAAAACAAAAACGGGCGGGTGGGGTGCGGGGGCGGTGGAATGTTGGCGGCCAGTTCAGCCGACGCTACCGATGCTGTTCTTTATTTTTCCACAAATTTAAAGTGAAAAAAAAATGGAGGAGGGAAGGCAAGTTTAGTTTGAGAAATAAGCTATGATTAAAAGAAAAAAAAATTCTGAAAAAAAAACATGGAGACCCCCCTCCTTGACAGCCTCTGCGGCGTTTGCCAGACGCGATTTTTAGCGGGAAGAAGCTGGTCCTGGTCAGAGCGGGGCTTTGTGGGGCGACGCCCCCTCAGAGACGGGCAGAGACTGGTCTGATCGCGCAAATGAAGCTGAGCTGTCTTAGTGCATCCAGCAGGGGGGAGGCGGGGGCGGGGGGGAGGTGGGGGGGGGGGGCGGGGGCAGGGGGCCTTCGATGCTTGAGCAGAAAACTAGCGTAACCTTGAATGTCACGGCCTTGCTTAGTGAGAGGGACGGGCTCCTGAGCTGGGGCAGGTACAGAGAGGGGTAGGACTTCCATCACCAACCGGCATCTTTAGTTGCACCGCACCCATGATCGTCGAGCCAAACGCTGGTTGTCTCTGTGGTTGAAGATAACATGGTAAAAAACAAAAAAGAAGTTTCTGTTTGCTTTGTGTCAGGTGTGTGTCCGGCTCAGTCACACAGTCAGCCATCCTGTAACTTAAGATGCAAACTCATAAAGTAAACTTAGTGCAGCTTGTCCTTCTCATGTGCTGATGTGCTTTCCTAAATAAATTAACTGTTTTTGGACACCTAATTCATATTGTCAGTACTGTCATTACTGTAACGACTTCTATTGGCTCCTTATGTTTGTGGGGAACAATTAGACTGAGATAGCTTAATAAAAATTACTGACCACTTTTGAAATGTGACTGAAAACCCTTCTGCAGGTCGTGGCCCTCTTGGCCACAAATCAACACGATCTCTCCGAAAGAGGCGCCACAGACTCAAATAATGAGCCACCGATAATTTGAGCACATGCATTGTAAAAGTGGAAGCTGTACAAGCAGATTTGAGGTTTGTGGATTTACTTTGTCGTCGGTTTCTTCTGGGTCAGGAAAATGCACTTGCCTATCATACTGTCTCTTCAGTGTAAGATGATAACTGCTCCAATATTCTCCATACTACAATATTGTGCATGCTGGTGATGTATTTATACAGTAGCTTCAATTTATTAACTTATACTGTAGATGTTATGTATTCATATGAACATGGAATTATTAGACCTTAATCAGATTATTTTCTATTTCCTTTTCTTGCAATTGTTAGCTAGACCTTATTTTAATCTGTGTTTTCTTTACTCCATTTGCTGAAGTACGCTATACCAAAACAGTGATTGTTAACAATAAATTGATCTGTTATGGACTTCGGTATGGTGACATGCATTTATTGATAGGGGAGGCTAGCAGTGAGGATTGCCTTTCATTGCTCACCTAAATGTCATGAAGGAGATTCTTTGGCTGATGGAGAAGCGAGGTGCACCTTCTTCAGGACGATTTAAGAGGAAAATCTGGTCATTATCAGGTCTTGAAATGAGGACAATTCCAGCTCAGATGGATAATAGCACATCTTAATTATGCAGCCTGTAGAATCGCATGCAGCAGAAATCATCATGTGTGACTATCAGCCCCCTCCACGGTTCTTTCCACCCTTGCTTCAGTATCTGGAGGTTTGCAGCGTTTCTTTGTGCTGACCTCTCTAAGGGGCTACCGTTTGATGCTTATTTGTGTTTTTTTATGATGACTTTGCAAAGCGTGTTCTTGTCAGAGAGAGGCAGCTTTCTCCTGAAATGCCTCCAATCAAGCTGCACCCGTTCAGTCTCTTTCTAATAGTGCCGTCACGGCTTTAAAACCTTTAACATGCTAGCCGTGGTGAGTAGCGTGTGAGACGTAGCTTTTAGTTCTGAGTCTGGGCGTTAATTGCTGCGATGCCTGCTCTTAAGAAGATTACAACTTTACGGCTCTGAATAGTTTGAAAATGGCCTTTCCACTCATTCCAGATCGATGGGCGTTTTGTTGATGCACATCTGGATGCTCCAGACCAGCAAACTGAAGAAACATCTGCTGTCACAGAGGCGCTCACACTGATGATGGTGGTGAATGATGTGCTTTTGATTAGCAGCACCTGGCTGCTGATTGCCCTCTTAATTCCTGTTAAAGTCTAAATGAAACTAAATGGCTAAATGATGATTTAGTGGAAAACGTCAACGATTGTCCATCTGAGCTTTGATGTCCTCATTTTTATCCCCGCTGAGAACCAGATCACTTTGTGATGTTCTGATATGTAAAACCTTTCATCTCACGACCGTATTTGCCATTAATTCTGTTACATTTAATATTCACACCACAAAACAGGGGCGGCTGTGGCTCAGGGGTAAGAGCTGTCGAGGTCTCGGCAAGACATTGAACCCCCCCGTTGCCTGCAGGGCAGCCTCAAATGGGGCGCGATGTTCTGTGTCCAGTTTGCGTTGGGATAAATACGGCAGTGGCATCAGGAAGGGCAGTTGGTGCAAAAACTCCTGCCAAACCTACCATGCCAGTCCAGGGACCCCTGACGGGAAAATCAATATTCAAAACTCTCCATTAAGAATTCAACTTGAAAGAAATTTGATAATCTAGTAATATAACTATTTAGCAGACATTGCTCTCCGTTATCTCTGGCAGCGCGTTCTAGATCCCAAATAGTTAAAGAAAGAGACCAAACTTTTTTACTTCCTCTATTCTCCTTTAGATCTGTGAGGTGTTGCTGTGTAAATGGCACCTATCTAAAGAGGAAGAAGTAGTGAGTTCCTTAAAAGAAACACACCATACAGTTTGGAGGGTGGCGTGGTTCAACATGGTGGAAGAAAAGTGTGTGTAAATATATCTACCTGATAGATGCGTTACTGGAAATGTGCTGTGATTCAAAACTACATTGGTTTAAACACCACAGACTCCTAGCTCCAGGGTTCTGTGGGAGGAACCTGAATCATCACCGGTTTTCAAACCTCGGGAGAGGTCATCTTCAGCGGAAATGAATCTCCTCCCTCTGGGATGTGTAACTGAATAAAATGAGATAAAACACAAATTCAATGATCGGACAGTTTTGCATTCAAAAGTAGAAGAAAGCGAGATGACAGATTAAATACATCTGACGACATGGAAAGAGCCTCTTCCTATTCATGCGCCAGGTGGCATTGGCTCATTTGAATCTTTGACATCGGGGATGGAGTTACTGCCCACACAGAGTTATCAATGAACCGATTACACTGATCAGCAGAGGGCAAATCTTCCAACATTAAAAATACAAAAGAAATAATTTATTTTCTGATAATTATAACAAGGGCAGAGACTCAACTACAAATCATTCAGCCAAAAATGCTTAAAAAACTAAAACATGAATCACAAAAACCCATAAGACAAAAATGGGAGAAAATACCAACTGAGATCACTACACAAGATAAATTAAATACCAACCAAATAATGAAACCACAGAGGGGACCAGAAACTCAAATAAATAGAAAATCAGAACATGCACAAAGCATCACAACACAATTGATTGCAGCACCAGCACAGGTCAGCAGATTGATGCATATTCATGTCATTAGAGCCACTAATAATCCCTCTGACTCAGATGAGAAACATATGTTAGCATCACTCACACGCCGCCATTCTTACCAAAGCGTGAATCAAAAGGCGTGCCCTGAATGGAAAAAGTCCTCTTAAACTACGTGCCAGTGAAGACAAGCCAGCCGAGACATTCTGTACCTGAGAACAATGCAAACACCTGATTAACCCCAGAATGGCTGCTCTGAACACACTTGATATGATCAGTCAGATTAACATCTTCAGCTGCACATGGAGAGGTAATCATTGGAAACAGCTGGTGAGCGCTAATTGGTCACCGGGCAATCAACACTGGCACAATCCAGAGCAGTTGCTAAGCGACAACACAGACACTCACACACACACGTATGCCTTTAATCAGAGCCCTGTGCAGGGGTTCACACCCAGTGAAGACACCACTCCTTTGGTAAACTCACCTTATCTTTTATGATGCTACAGATTGGTTTGATGATTCACTGGGTCGGCACATGAACTCTGTAGAGGTGACTATTAGATTTCGATTGAACTAGATTTAAATGTCATTGATTGCTTTTGAGTTACAGAAAGATTTATTGTCACACCGTCCTAACTGAACGACATTGGGGTGATTGCTTCATGCTGATCTGCAGCTGTGTGTGAGACTATGGAAGGCACCACTGCCACACACCATGAAAACATAAAAGGCTGAACATCGGTAATCTGTCTGAAGTGGCCCTGTGAGTGTTTTAGACTTTGAGAGATGAGCTAATGCTGCCAAGCCCTGCTGGGAAGCCCGCCCTGACCACTGTCTGCTGTTTCTGTCTTATCACTGCTGGACTTTGGTCGTCTTCCGGCTCTGTGGTGTCAGCACTCAGGCCTTGTCTCACCATAGTGCTCCGCGTCAAAAAGATGATTTAACCCCTTCAAGGCCTTGTGCATCAAATTTGATACATACGGTTTCAGAAATGTTTTGCATATGAGACCTTTTACATCATTTAATGGTAAAAACTTTGCTCAGACATGCCAGATAACAGTGTTTCCAAAACAGACCCAGTTTTTGGGGGGTACGTTTATGCTTGTGGTCTTGATTTCCTTTCTTTCTTTTTTTTTTTTTTTTTTTACTGAGATCAAATTTTTGTGTGTTGTTGTGACATTATAGCTAAAAAGCATCTGCCACCAGACCCCATGGCCTTGATCAAACTGACCCACATTCCCAGACCAAGTCTTGAGGATTACCTTCTGATTTTAAACTGAGCGTGGGCGTGCATGGTCAGTTCAAGCTCTGCCCAGCACTGAGATGATACAGTGAATGTAAAAAAAGAATGGATAGCCCACTTATTTGTTGTTAGTCAGAAGGAAGCGGATTGTCTGGTATTCCAACTACTTTTTCAAATGATATTCTTGTTCCAAGTAGTTGATATTTGCAGAATTTCTTAAATTGTCTGTGGTTTATATTCATTAAGATTATACTGGATTATCTTTGTAAAATGCTTCTCTGTTGGTCGATCTGAAGGAAGTTGAGGTCAGAGATAAATCCAATCAGCAGCGTTGGAGCTTGCTGCTCTTTACTCAGAGCGCTCCGAGCTTAAGGGCCGAGAGCTGCTGGATTGAATAATGACATGCATAATTTAGGCCGGCATTAAAGTGGAATGAAATGCTGACTCAATTTTTAACACTAAGTGGTTCAGAGACCACTGGTTTGTCCTTAAGCAGTATCTCTGTGTGTATATTATGGATTATATAATAGGATGCGCAGCAAATGGACACAGTTACGCCTCATACAGTCGTGTTACTGGAAAACAGAAACCAACCTAATGATATCTGAAATGAAACCAGCCAGTCACTGCAGGTCAAGAGCCATAGACAAAACCTGCTGTCCACCCTGTGAGACCATACAACACGCTGAAGGCCCAGTACATAGCAGAGCACTCTATAAATAGACATCCCCTGCAGCTTTGGAGTCGAAAGCAGAGTTAGTATGTGCATTAGCGGCTGGCACGCAACGTGAGTGGCTGCAAGTTGACGGGGAGGAAGAAAAAGAAGTGATGGAAACGACCAACCTCTCAGACCGTCATCAGCTGTGCAGATTTATTTTCACCCGCACAGACGACGAACTAAAAGGAGATGACCACGTTTAACATGTATTACACAACCGCTTTCAAGCAGGCAGCTGTACATTGTATTGATCGTGTAGTTGTGGAGGGATTGCCAATGACTCCTGTTGGCCTGGTTAGAGAAAATGTATTTGTATGTGTTTTTTATTTTATTTCATTAGAGTATCTTTATATAAATCCTAAATAATTCATGCTAGATGTTACATTTTTTGATCAGCCTCTTCCCTACTGTCTGCACGTGAGTCCACTTCCTCCACTAATCCAAACAAAATGCTCTGTGTCAGTCTTTGTAAATTAATACCTAAAACTAGGAGGAACCGAAGGGAGAAGGTGAAGAGAAGACGGGGAACAGTGAAAGGATTGGTGAAGTTACCAAAGGAGTGAACAAGTGAGAACAGGTGAGAGGATCTGTAATCAAAAGCAGGTGCAACACACAGGTAAGGAAGTCAGACTAGATAGGCTAAACAGGAAGTAATTCAGGACCAAAAAGGGAAACCATAATTCAATAACTGAAAGAAATTATGACACGGCAAGACAGAACGGGTCATTGTTCCTTCAAATAACTGAAAAACACACAAGCCAACCACATGGGGGCACTCTTCCACAGATGTCATTAAAACTAAAGACAATAAACTAAGTCTTCAGGGGCTTTTGAAGTCCAAACATGTCTAGTATTTCTGCAGATGGTTTACTTCCCTTGCCCAAGTGGCATCCAGGCCTGGTGAGATTGTTTTAACTGAAGTTGCTCAGTAAAGAGGAGAGCCCATCTTCATCAATTATGTATTCGACCGGTTATGAATTATTCATCTGAAACATCTTTTATGATGGAATTATGTGATTTGGGAGTTATGAAACATTTCAGTGTAGACTCACAATGCAAATGGCTGAAATCTGATATAATGGACTGGCTCAGCTTTTCTCCGGCTGGTCAGGTATGGACCCACACAAACAGAGACGAGGCACAAACTGCCCACATCCCTCACCAGGTCTACGCATCTTACTCCATCAGATAAATTATTTAGCATTAGAAAACTACATCATCAAGGAGTTATTACTGCCTTGTTTTCAGAGATGTAATAAAAGCAGCTCAGAGGCGTCCCACATGGGGTGAGGCCAGCTGATGGTCAGCGGGACAAAGAGAAGAAAGGACACACGGCATCTTCTGAACTCTTCCTTTATTGTTTCAGTGGCAGAACGGTTTGTTTACAGGACTACTTCTTTGCCACGGCGCCTCTGCTCTCCACGTTGACGGGAATGGTGGTCTCTGAGGACTGGATGGCTGGCCTGGCCACGGGGGCCTCCACGGTCAGGACCCCATCAGGGGACAGGGAGGACGTCACCTTGTCAATGGTGGCCGTGGGCGGCAGCCTGCCGGGGAGCAGAGACACAGTCAGAGACACAGTCAGGCACCCGCCTCTGCTGGGCTGTCAAGATGTGACAGAATACAAATCCCATCCGGGGGAAGCATGCTTAACGGCCCCTGGATGGCAGCAGAGCCTTACAGAACTGAACATCCAATGTAAAGGAACGACCACTAGGAGGCTCTTAGAGCTAAGACTAATCAAACACAGGCATTAAGAGCAGGCAATCCTTCACAAACTGGACCCGAAGAGCCTCACAGCAGCAGAAAAACTCGACTAGAGAACGCTTAACATCATTAAAGAAGCTAAAAGCGCATCAATTTCTGGGAAAAAGCTGGAGACCTCTTGCCTGGTCAGTACACTCGTCTCATCAACCAAACGTCTCAGTAATAAAAAGGACGAGAAGCAGTCTTTTTCTCTGATGATGAACCACTTACGTGTATTTCCTTGTGAAGCATCTGGACACAAAGCCGTGCTCATCCTTCCTCTCTTCGTGCTTTCCTGTGGACACAAACAACATTTACTCATTTTTCAGCTTTAAGGACAAAAATGCCCACTTAACCTGAAAGCATTGAGTGGACAAAAAGAAAGATGGTGAATGATTGAGAACTGCTCCGTGAAATCACCAGTCTGCTCAATCCAGTCAAATCTTATCAATGATAAAAAAGTAATTTTTTTTATTACTGCTATATGTTAAAAAACATAAGCCAAAGCATATAAATGCATATGCTCTTCAGCAGTCTTCCCGGCTAACGCTACACAAACTCCTGCTTGGCCTTGGTTAAAAAACCTATAATAACATTGTGGATCATTAATGGTGCCCGATGACACGACCACTCAATAACACAGCTCGCAGCATTTTTATGGGCCTTTTCCGTAGATTCACTTAGCCAAGCACACAGAATATGCGTTAACAAGTGCAATGACCCTGGAAACATTTCATTAATCTGAGGCGACCTGTCAGGAAATATCGACTCAGAGGGATATTTAGATTGATATTATTGACCTAAAAGCAATTCAGAACACTCGTGAGCTGAAAACTGAAAAAGGTAATGCGATATTATCATATAGTTATATAGTAATTATATTTATTAACTCTAAAGCAAAGCATTTCCTAAAATGTGGAGATGTACACTGCCCACAAAGCAATGATCATGACCTCATCAGTAATCACACATCAAACCAGCTCCCATTCCTCTCAACATAGAACCCTCACTGGGCCTTATCACTCATCCGCTCATCCCTCTACACCCTAACTGGAAATCCATGTAAGTGTTTGCTGTGGCAACGGCCTGATGGAGGCCACCATCTCTTCTCTGGACTCTGTAACGGTGACAAGTGGCTCTGGCTGTGCCAGGCAGGCTTTTTCCAGTCTGCATGACGGGCCATCAGTTCTGAGCACGCTTTAATCTAACCCAGCACATTGTGCTTTGGTGTGTGTACAGACGTCTCATTAAGGAGGGTATGTCATCTTTAAACATGAGGTGGCAAATTCTCCCTGGACTGGATCACGGGCTTTGTTTATCTCTGGACTCCTCACCAGGTCCAGTTACCGGTCCAGCCTGTTGGCCACAGACAGGACCGGGGAGCTGGATAAGATCCAGCACTCCTTTTAAAGTAGCACATACACTGACTGCGATTATTTTTGAATGACAGAGACTTTACAGAGCCTCAGAGTGAAAACATGAATACATGAATGGAAAAATCAATAAAGTGAATGTAAAATAACTGATAAATATAAATCATGCGATAAATAATAAATAAATCTGACTCACTGATGATTTGTTGGTTTATTTATGAACCTATTTTGATCTTACTCAACCTATTTCACACTATTTAACATAAGTGCTTTATATTCATTTCAGTACTCCTACATCAAATCATTTAACATTTTCAATTTATGGATGTTTTTATTGATAATTTTTTTCCTTTTCGTTGTTGAAGATATAGTATTGCTTTTTTAAAGTGTTGTCTTTGTGTAATTAATGATGCATTAGAAATGGGAAATTAGATACATAAGTATCAATACATAAGCAAATACATATTAAATCAAACTTTTAAATAGAAATGATGTTGCTTAACTTGTTTAATGAGCCATTTAGATAGTTATTTTTTATTTTGATTCTGGTAGCTTCAGAAGTAAGCATGGACAGAGAATGCATTCCATGAAAATAGATAAAAGTGCTCTCAGGAAGTGTGACTTTTTCCCTGTTAGTGCAGCTCTGTTTTTGTTTTGCTTCCAGCAGGCTTTTTGCCAACGTTCCCCTCCCATGTTCTGCATCAGATTATTGTCTAAAGATGTGATGTAACTCTGTAGGCATGTTCCTTGTACTTTCCTGAGTTTTCTGCCCTCTGACCTTCATCAGTTCTTTTTCAGCACTCTTGCATATTATTTTGCTCTAAAAACAGAGACCCCTCTGTGCCTTTCTGTGACCATTTCTCTCAACCAAACCTCAGCGGTGGATGGGTGATGGAGGACCGAACGCTCACCTGAGATTTCCAACACGCCGTCCTTGGTCTTGACCACCAGCTCCTCAGGTGAGAAATGGCTGACGTCCAGGGACACCTTCCAGTTGTCGGGCGTCTGGTGGATCTCGGACATGCCGCTGCTCATCTGGCGGGACAGGGCCCGGTGGGGGTGGGCCATGGAGTGGCTGGGGTACATGGTGGGGGTGTGAGGCATCACGGTGGCCATGTCCGGGCCCAGGAGGGACGGCCTCAGGTACCCCGGCCAGTGGCTGCTCGGGAATGTGGCAAAGTCTTCGGGCAGGGCGGGCATGCCAAAGGCCTGGTCGAAGATGCGGCTGGCCTGGTGCCACTCCCGGAATGGGTCCCAGCTCGGGCTGCGCATCATGGTGAACGGGATCCGTCTCTCAGCCATTTAGACCTGTGTTAAGGC
Organism: Menidia menidia; assembly: GCA_907169785.1. Lineage (NCBI taxonomy): Eukaryota > Metazoa > Chordata > Actinopteri > Atheriniformes > Atherinopsidae > Menidia > Menidia menidia. The sequence continues at coordinate 14,544,728 of CAJRST010004446.1, read as the reverse complement.
AGTGGAAGTTAGAATCCCCCGGTCGGTTCCAAACTCTTCTCCTGAAATGCTGGAGTGTGGCTCCGCAGAGAGCTTTTATACACCCTGATACCACCCCAGCCAGCTGACCCCTCCCCTCTGGTCAGGCCCCACCAGATCACACCCCCTGAGTGCCTTGGAAACTACTAGAATGTCTATTTGTGGCGGACGTAAGGCTCAACTGGAATCCGGCAGGAAGGCCGTCCCCAACAGCTGCTCACCACACCACTGAACCCTCCTCCCACCCCCCAACCCACCGCCCTGTGAGTAATCTGTCCTCCCCCCTCTCAGCCCTGAAGAGCCAGAAGGATCTAGTCACTGTTGTGAGCCTGTCCCATTAAAGACACACTAATCACAACAACTTTTATAGATGGTGATGCACACATGGGGGGGGGCTTGAGCTCAGACTTCAAAAGTAAAGTTGAGAGTCATGAAAAATGTACTCAAATCCAAAAGGCACGCCTTGAATATTCAGCCATGAGGTGATGTGTGCTTACGTCGATTATTATAGAGGTCACAAAATTTTGTTGTACTGCCCCGTTTTTCTACAATAAATCTGCTGAGATTCTAAAGTTCCATCTCATGTCATATATTATCAGTAAAACTTGATATTTTGTGAAGTTATTCATTGAAATGTGTGAAAATGTAGTTAATAGTAGTTAAGAGTAGTTAATAGAACACGGAAATCATTCCCAGGAAAATCTGGAACCAACGGGGGCAGAAAGCAAATCAATTTGGGGCGGCTTTAAGCGGTTTGAGAAACAAACGGCATGAAGCTGAAGATGTAAGCATAAATCTATTGAGGTGGTTGAAGGCCCAGATTAAAACGAGGACCCCATTGTTCTCTGGCAGGCGCTGAGAGTTTAGTTTCTGCTGCCTGCCCCCTCCCCACTGCAAAAACTGTGTCTTCCTCTCAAGGTGCTAACTGTCTGCATTGAATTGTGAACAGGACTCCATCCCCCACTGAAGCCAAACTGCAGTTTGAATGACCTCTGACCAGCCCAACATTACGTGTTGCTTCCTGTTCTTTCTCTGGTCCTGAAATAATATCTAATTTTTGAAGTAAATTTAAGTAATGTAAGTCATGTTTTACTTCATGGACTGAGAAACCATTTTTTACTTTAGATAGTATGTAGCCAAAAATCAGACGTACACGGTCGCCTTATTTTTTCAGTGGATCCCAGAAACTCGCTCTATTCGTCATAAAATTACTCATTTTAATAATGGCCAGTCATAATGGGATTGGGTGTTTTTCTTCTGAGAAACTCTCCTTTCACAAATCTGCTGCTTGCACTCTCCCTCTTTTGCTTTTTCCTGCAAAAGGCACCAGAGGTCACATCCTTTTCCGGGCCGCATTTGAAATGGTCCTAATCGACACCAGTGTTTGTTTTTTGTTTTTTGGTCGTCCGCAATTTCCACTTTCTGATGCACGGTGTTCAGGAGACAAACAGACTTCTTTTTTTCACCGTCAGCAAACCCCTTCCAGATGTGAACACCTGTGTAGATGGTGCCGAGCAGAGTCTTCTTGCGTTGAAGAAACCTGTTAGCTTTGGGGCTGGCAGGGAGACAGCTCAATGATTGGTCTGATCAATGTGTTTGTACTCATCAAGTTCACTCGACAACAACACATTCTCTGTTGGGAGACAGAAATGAGACATATTTCCTACCAGCATTAGACTGCACGCTGTTGACTTCCTCGAGAGAACAAAATCCCTCAAAGTCCTGTTTATAAAGTTAGCTTTAGAGATAAAGCGGTTAACTCACAATGCTGTGAGTATCTCTAGGAGGGAAAACTCATCCTGAGCAACTGCTTTGATCCGGACATTTAAACAGAAGGGAGGGCAGAGGAGATAAAACCATGGAGACAGCAGAAGGGAGACAATCAGCAGATAAGGTTTGACTGTATGTGGAGGTGTTAAATCATGAGAGACTTCAGGTGGCAGAGAGAACATCACATTATAAAGGAGTCAGACTTTAGATGAGATGACTGCGAAGGGCTGGAACTGCAGGAGGCAGGAAGCCTTTCAGGCGTGGATTAGGGCCTGAGATGTGTTTTGTGAAGAGATATGTGTTTCAAAACTATGTCTGATATAGAATCTGACAGATGGCTTTCAGGCAAAAAGAGAAACAGAAGACCAGGTTTAGAAAAAGATTCGATAAGAACCAAAAACCGATAAATCTGGTCCTGAGAGATGCTGAAAGTTTGATGTGTTTGAGGCCAGAAAAACAGAAAGACATGAAAAACCTCACAGCCCGTATCGTTTCAGAGGCTTCCAGACGGATGGCTTTTTTGTTCAAAAGGTGCTCCATTGTCCTCCACAAATGGAGCATTTTTACACGTTTCTGCTAAATCTGCGGCTGAATGTGGTTTCTTGTCTGTTTTATTGTCCTTCTAACGGCTCGAGCTCGCTCCTCGGTGTCTGCTTGAATCCAGTCATTGTCCTGAAGGCTCCACGTGCTGTGTTGTGGGGGTTGGGATTCCATTTCAAAAGCTGTTCTTCTTTTTAAGAAACAAGCTGTTGAGTGTTTGATTTACAGCTTACAGCTTATTCCCATGTTCATGATTTTTAATATCAGCCACAAACTTGCTGATCTGATGCTTCTCGCGTTTTTTTCCATTTAACAAGTTGTACATTTACTCTGAGTGGTGATATTCAACACACCATCGTGCCTCCTTCATATTTGGCTTTCAATCATTTCTATTTCACGCGTTCCAAACTAATGTCTTTGTTGTCGAAGTGCAGATATTTCATTATCTCTTAAAACCGGTTTGGAGACATTGTGGCTTTGATGTGCGGATTGCCAAAGTCTTTGGACCACAAACCCCACGCGGCGCCAACACTCCCCTGAGCTGCCTTCATAAACAGAACTGCGATGAAGGCCATCAGCTCATGCACACTCATTTTCCAGCCCTGTTCCGTTCTGCGGCCCTGCTGGACTGTCCAGTCTCTGATGGTCATCAGCATACCGATGTCCACTAAACAGAGGAAGCTTTGGAGGAGAAGCGGTCACATCCCTTTCAGAGGAAGATTCGGCATCTGTGGAGTCTTCCCCTTCAATGTGAAGTCGACCTTTTCACAGTCAGAATCCCAGTCTGTAACATAGCCAAAGCCTCCAAAGCGCTCAGTCTCCTTTTTGCATGCAGAGCCATGTTTATGTCGAGCTCGAAATCTCAATAACTCTGAGTCGATCTGTTGATTAGTTAGACCTATTGGTGTCAACAAATTAAAGCACTTTGCAATGAAAAAAAATATATATATATATATATATTTGGAAGAAAACAAGAAGATTTCCCCTCAGGAGAGTAAAACCTATTTCTGACTGGCTGGTCATGCCTTGTTTTTGTCTTTGTTTGCTCTCTGTGGCCCTCCCCCCCCATTAGTGCCCCTTCCCCCTCTGTCACTTGGAATTTTCCATCACCTTTCTGTATAAACAAGTACCAAACATTTAAGGAGAGTCTGATTCTAAAATACTGTGATTCTAACATACTCTAGACGTATCTAAACATATATCACACGATCAAACCTTTCTTTAAACAAACGGCTGAGATGTCAATGTGTCGATATATAACAAAAATACCTCACAACTTATGGAATAACATCACCTGCTCAAACAAAGCGGTACATTTGTCTATATATCAAAGATTTTTGTCCATCTTTTCAATACGACTATTGTCATTTAGACATGTGCTCTGCAATAGGGGCAGAACTAACAGCCTAGAAGTCTCCTCATCTCTCCAGAATGTTCCACCCCCATTAACAACCCCCCACAACCAACCAAATCTGGATGGCTCCAGCTTCTTCTGCATTCAAGACACACATCTACAACAACACACACAGTACTAACTGCATTGTAAATGATATAATCTTAACTGGACCCTCAGTAAAATTTGGATTGGCATGATCTGAAATAAAATGCCTTTTATCAGAAAACTGACAAGGTTCTATTCAATTCAGTTGAAATTACATGGTGGCAAAAGACATAGAAATGAAATAACAGAAGTCGTCTGAAGTGTGGCAGAGAAGAAGGTGTCTTCACCATCAGCCTTGTCTGATGTTTTTTATGGCTGAGATGTCAATTCTCACTATGTGTCCATATATAACAAAAAGGCCTCACAATTTATTTAATAACATCACCAGCTCAAACAAAGCAGTACATTTGTCTATATATCAAATATTTTTGTCAATCGTTTTATTAAGACTATTGTCACTTAGACATGTGCTCTGCAATAGGGGCAGAACTAATAGCCTAGAAGTCTCCCAATCTCTCCAGAATGTTCCACCCCCATTAACAACCCCCCACAACCAACCAAATCTGGATGGCTCCAGCTTCTTCTGCATTCAAGCTACAGATCTACAACAACACAACATGACTGTGAATGTAACCTGGCGCAGTTGCAGTAAAGGTGTGAGATGTTGATACCTGACATCTGCCACAGCTGGGGAAGGTTTCATTCCAGTTAAGTGAAGTCTTTTCAGTTTTCAGCCATGCGCACCAGGAACTGGAAGCTTCTCACCAGTTCTAAGACCATGTAGATACTCAATGACTTTAATGCAATGACTGCACATGAAATCAGAGAAAAAGACGGGCCAGGGTGTGATTATTTCCATAGTTGTTTCAGTTTATTATCAGGTATAATAACTTACAATACAAAGAATAATTTGAACAAAATGGGAAAAGCTATACTTGGAGTAAATAAACAAGTTTGCAGAGTATCATAGTCGGGTTAAGTCTGCTTACGCTGGGAATGAAAGAGAGTGGAATGAGACCCAAGAATGAAAAGGAAGACTTGGGGGTGATCCCTGATTGCATCACCAGTCCGTTTGCCACCTTCACTATCACCCGTCTTCTTCTGGAGCACGCCAGGGCTTCTTCCGGGCCGGGGGAAGCCGAGGTGATGCCTTCTGCTGAACAGGCAGCGCCCCCGTGGCTCACGGCACTCTGGGGCTGCTCACAGGTGGTGCTAACACGTCACGTGTGATCCAGTTAGAGGCAGACAGCTTTCAGCACAGACGCAAACGCACGGGGATGTGTGCGTTCGGATCTGCTCCCTCCAAGAAAGGTTCAGAGGCGTCTTTCTTACGATCCCATGACACAGAATCTGTCATGGGGGGCGCTTTCTGGGAGCTAACACTGATCTGATGTGACGCCTAGCAAGCAGCAAAGTCATCGCCATTATGTTTTCCTCTCCCATATTCCAAAAAAGCTTATGGCAACAAGCCATCATAAGGACATCAGTCAAATTTCAACAACTTCATTCTTCCAACAGTAAGTTTAACCAAAGGCTGATTGTCTGCTGGTGAGTTGTTTGGATATTAAAGCTTCAGAGTGCATTAATTCTGCAGAAATCAGCGGAGGAGAGACCTGGAGGACGCCAGGTCATTTATTTTGTGCTCCTTCACTTCTATCCTCTCACGTATATTACATAACCACCCATAGTACAATGTACTCTGCAGTTAACATGTCTGGAGCTGGTCCAGGTGAGTGCATTCGGGTCCTACGGAAACCTTCTAGGATGCTTGTGACTGGATCATCCGGGATGCAGGTTAGCAACCGCACGTGAACGGGCCCGAAGAGCCGTTAGAGTAAGTTCCACTGGCTCTAGTCAGAACATTTTAAAAACGCAGTTTTGCGCACCGCTTGCTAATCTGAGAAAAGCAAGTCAAAAGTAAGCCCTCCTCTTCAGTTCAGTTTACGTCACTGAAAGCGGTAATCCCTTCTTAAAAGCATGAAAAAATGGCTTTACACGAATAAATTAAACAATAAATAGCCCAATAAATAACAAATAAATATGTCATAAATAGCTGAGGTCAACACATGTGCATGGAGTGTTTGCAGAGGTTTGCTGTAGAGCGGCCTGAGAGCAGACCACAGAGGAGAGGAGGATGAACACCATCAGTTCAGGAAGAGAGTAAAAAGAACTAAACACGTAGAGTAGCAGGCCCCCCCCCACCCAACACCAACCCCGATCCCACCCACACCCCGTCCACACCTGTGCACCCCAGAGGGGCAGGTGCTTTTCTTCCAGCGGAGTCCGTCCGTATGCTTCATGCCAAACAGACCTCCTCAGGCTAAAGGAAATATACAGTGCATAGTTTACAAAGCCGGGACAGAAGAGGGTTTACGTCTATACAGACATGTCTATACAAGAAGGATTGGATCATAGAAAAGCTCCTTTCTTTTTCGCGCCACCCGGCTCATCGCATTCTCCTTTCTCCTTTGTTTGTTGATCTCAGCGCTCAGGTAAAGTGGAAGTTTGATGGGGTGAGCACATAATGGTGGAATAACCGAACACTTTGATTCTCTGAAATGTACATTAACGTGTTTTCTCTTCTTTTTGTCATCTACTCACCCCCCCCCCCACACCTTTAAGATATATGTATTTCTATATATTAATACAGTATATAGTTGTCAACAAATTGATTTTTGGTTGCCTCGTGGAAGATGAAAGTGCTAACACAGGGAGAGATTTGTTCTTTGGGCTCAGCCAATTCCCCTCTGACGAGCGTGAACCTGTTTTTCTACGAACGCCTCGTCTACGTGAAGACATGATCAGTGGAAACCAATTGCATGGCGATGTGCTTTATCAAAAGATGTTTCTTTTTGATCCGGGCTCTGTACCGGAGAGCTGGCGGTCCGGGCGCTGCGGGGGCGTGGGGGGCTGGACTGCAGCTCTGGCCACAGCTCTGGTGTCTGTCTGTAGTTTTAGTCTCTGCTGATCAGAAGCCCGGGCTGTCGTAGCTGCTGCGGCTGTAGGAGCTGTGGTGGCTGCGGGAGCGGCTGCGGCTGCGGCTCCAGCTGCGGCTCTGGCTGCGGGAGCGGCTCCGGCTCCTGCTCCGGGACCGGGTCCTGGACCGGCTGCGGGTCCAGCTACGGCTGCGGCTGTGGCTGCGGCTGCGGCTGCGGCTCTGGCTGCGGCTGTAGCTGCTGTAGCTGCTGTAGCTCCGGCTGCGGCTGCGGCTGGACCGGGACGGGCTGCTGTCGTAGCTGGACGAGGACGGGCTGGGCCGGTAGTAGGGGATGGGCCGCTTCCGGGCGCTGGAAGGGGAAGGGAGACAGCAGGGGAGGAGAGCGAGGTTAGCAAGGTGGTGGGATGCTGAGGGGCTGACAAACGGGGACGGTGGCGGTGGGTTTGCGGGTCTGTGTTAGGTCGAAGAAACTTTGTTATGATCAGTGCAGAATCTGAAAGAGAGGGGATAGGAGGGTGTGAAGAATCGGCTCACACAGCAGAGAAATGCGTGTCGTTAGTTGAAGCTCAAGCTTAGATCGCCTTGTTAATAGCCACCGTGGATGTGAGTCCTGGAAGGTAATTAGTTATTAGATCCCAAAAGAACCTCCTGTTCTCAGCGGAGGCCGGCATCCAAACAGATCGGCAGTCGACGGGGCAGATAAACGCTATCAAGGTGCCCCCGCTGCTCACGCCTCCTCCTGCATGTGTGCATCTGCCATGGAAACCCACGGCTCGGGTAATGAGCGGAGCGTCGGCTAAAGCAAACCTTGATAGCGTTTTAATCTGAGCTCCTGTGTTACAACGTGAGCTGGAACCACAGCGGGGTGTGAGCCGGTGTGAGTTTCAGAGGCGAGATGGAGAAGCAAAGAGAGGAAAAACGGGAGGAGGCCAGGTTTACTCAGGGGAGCTCTGATGGTTTCCTGTTCAGATCAGCTTCTGGGGTCCCGCTGCATGGTAACTGTTACCAGGGTAACCAGCCAGCAGCATCCTGTTCACGTGGCGCGAGGACCTTTAGGACTGCAGTAAGAGAGGAAAACGGGAACAGGTTTGACTCTATGCGTGGCCACACCTGGGCAGGAACACTCCCCGTCTCTTCCTGTGCCAGAAGGCCCTTCTGTTTCAAACAATGAGAAAACACGTTGCTGGTAGAAGAGTGAAATGTTTAGGCAGGCGAAAGGGACGTTTTAAAAGTGCCGATGCCCTCTGAGTGGAGGAGCAATCACTTGATTCATATTAAATGGAAAAATAAATGAAACATTAACTTCAGATAGACTTAATAAATCAATTATATCCTTCTCTGGTTTAATCATACTTAACTTCTAATTCCTGTTTCTCTGCTCAGCATATTGTAGCTTTATGTCTCTCATCCTGTACAGAAGCACTTTCTTCATTTGTTTGTCATTTTCATGTTTTAAATTAAATGTATTAATGTCAAGAAACAACTTTACTAGAAGATGAAGAGAACTGACACAATTCAAAGGACCACTTCTAGTGGTAGTTCAATAGTTCAGGGGATCTGCTTGTGAAATTTACAGAGACTAATCCAAAAAGATTTGATAAAATCCAAATACAGAGGTTGTGAAAGAGTTACAGTAGCTAACAGTAATGAGTGAGAACAGTGCGAAAAAAGTTCTCACAGCAAGGAAAGAAGTGAAAGTGGGATTGTCAATGGAAGGAATTTCCATTTCTGGTCTGAAATTTAACACAAGAATTCAAGCAAAGTGAACCCTGGGTGCACGGTCGTTATCCCTGAGACTGTTGGCCTCTGTTGTTCTGTTTCATTTCCTGTCTAATCATGAAAAATAGTTGAAATAGTTTCAGTTTGATGACATGACCGCTGGGAGTTTTTCAGCCTCCACCGGCTGGATCACATTGTCTCTCCTCATTTTTCTTAACTTTTCCATGTACCACAGCAGCACATCGTTGCAGTGAGAGGCTGAAAACCCAGGGTCATCTTTTGACCCTGATACCTCAAAGCATTTGATAATTAAATGCCACGCCTAACACCAAATGTCAACGCTGGAGCTTTGGAGTAAAAGCCTCCCGGTGGGGGACGGCTGGGACGGTATGGAAAACGGTTACCTGGTGATCCTCCGCGCCTCCATGAAGCTGGGGGAGTCTCTCCTCCTCTTCCGGATGGGCGAGTAGCTGCGGGAGCGGCGGCGGGCGCGGCTGTCTGTGTCCGAGCGGTTGGCGCTGTCCTTCTCCCTGCCGGACAGACGAACGGCCGTCACCGGAGTAGAGAGGGAGCCCATAGGGGGGGTGGGTGATGGGGGAGGGGGCGGGGCCTCACCTGGAGGTGTTCTGCCGGCTGTGGGGGGACTTGGCCTTACTGGGGGCCAGGTCTCTGGAGGCGGAGCGCGAGGAGGAGCGGCCGCTGCTCCAGGAGCTGCTGCGCTGCCGGACGTCGGCCTTGCTGCGGCCCTCCTCGCCCTTCCTGGCCGGCGGGTGGGCGGGGCGCCCCGGGGACGGCGAGGGGCTGCGGGGGTGCGCCTGACCCCGGCCGGGGCGCCGCCGGCGCTTGGAGGAGCGGCCTCCTTTTGACCTGAGGAGACAGGCAGCACAAAGCGGACAGGGTCACCGGCGTCCTCCTGCTGGGCCCCCACTCCCTCCCAACGCGAGCCTCACTTTCTGTGGCGGCGGGAGCCCCTCCCTCTGTGAGCGTGGACGTGCGGCGAGCGGGCCGAGTCGCTGCTGCGCGCCGGGGAGTGGGGGCTCTTCCTCGGGGCCCTCTGGCCCGCCCGCTTCCCCGACGTCGGGGTCAGGGAGCCCCCCAGGGCCGGGATCCTGCCGTCCACGCAGGCCTCCCCCCCCGCCGCGCAGACGTGTCCGGCCGGGGTCCTGCCGGGGGCCCCCGGGAGCCTGTGCTCTCTCAGCAGAGCCGACTGGACGCCCGCAGAGCTCGCGGTCAGCAGACGGAGCTTCTGCAGAGAAACGACCACCAACAAAGCAAAAGAAATAAAGGAAAGAAAAAAAAAAGAAAAAAGGACAAAATGGGAATCAGAGTGTTTTCACGTTGAAGGCTGAGAGCTACGGTGTACTTGCCAAAAGAAGGTAAACATCTAAAAGAAAAAGGTCTAGGTTTTCTCCATATGGCTTATAGATAGTCCTCTATGGTGCAGCGCATGCAATACTTGGCATGCAAAACCATAATGAGTTGAAGAACCAAAATTGCAAAAAACAAACAAAAGAACTAGGAAGAGAAGGAAGAGAGGGAAAAACAAAACAAAACTGTGAACCAAAAAGGTTTTAGAGCAGAGGCAGAAAGTACAGAGCTACAGATTTGGAAAGTAGAAAAAGAGGACTTCTTTATTTATTCTTTTCTTTAAATGGCTAAAGAAATTAAACAATAACAGAAAGAGAAGACAACTTGACGAAACATCACAGAAATGGAAGGAACAAAATAAAGATCACAATTATCAAATCAATCGAATCAGAAAAACAAATTGTCTGCTACTCAATTTTCTCTTTGTGGATTTATTATTTTTTGCCCTGAAGACATTTGCTGAGATGTGAACAGCGACCCATTGTCTTTGTTTTTTAAAACGGTTACTCTTGTTTAACTCCCTTCTGGTTAACATCCACTTACCAATAAAGTGGTATTCCCTCCTTTAGTAGGTAAGGTATGAAGAAAAGGGAAAAGTGGGGCAACATAAGTGCATCATTAGATTCACAAAATGCAAGAGAAAAAGACACAAAACCCTTCCCTGCCAGTGACTCATGAGACAATGCATGGAAATCAAGAGAAAAGAACTCAAAAAAGCAAAGAGGAAAACCACAATGTGCAGGGAGTCCCTCACACAGAGTAAATCCTCCGGAACCTGAGCATTACAGAGCCACCAGCCGGTGAGACTTGGGGGCATTTTTCTTTACCTTTTCCTCTCCATAAGGCCTCTACCGTGGACCGAGTGGTGAACTACCTGACATGTGACTGCCTGTGCTGGGCTTTTGCGCTCCCTCACACAGGACATTTACAGATCTTACAACAGCGAGGTTAACCTGTTTAATTCCATACAGCTGTTGCTGTATAACATCAGTGGGCATTAAAACAGATATTTTCCAGGCTCCCGCCACATTTCTTCATAGTCGGAAGAGTCGTGAATAAAGTCATGGATAGAGAGAACCGTACAGCTAGCAGTTGTTTGAAAGGATGAGGGAGGCATTGATGTACATCTCAAGAAATATTCGAACATTTTCAGAAAATAAAAAGACCAAAACTAGCAACTATTTCTACTGTGACACGCTCGTTATGTCACCCACAGCGCTGTCGCACGTCCCAGAAAAGTTACCGTCTCTTCTGTAGTCTGTTTTTATGATGTCAGATGTCTTTAGGAGGAAGAATATACTGACAAAGATGGTGAACTGTGTAATGGAGGTGTTTGCATTCTTAATGTATATGAGCTACAGTTCTTATGGAAGCACTTACAGCATCAGCTTTGTGTTGTTTGACTTCTTCTTCTGTGTAAAGACAGGATTTACTGTGTGTACCAACACAGCCGGGTTACCCATCAAGCTGCTCTGGACCGCGTATTTTTCTTTTGCCCGACAGCAGAACGTCTATATCATTAAGCTTTTATGACGGCAGTCATCGGTCAAAAGCCTCCATGCAAGTGACTTAAAGATGGTGTTTGTGAGCACGGCTGTCTTGAGATGTGTGATTGTGCCACGGCATCTTCAGCCTTTAGAGTCCCGTTACTGTGTATGTACACTGGGCTGAATGCTGACTGGGCAAGAAAACACAGACAAACATGTTGCTAGCTTTGGTCTTTTTAAGAGTATTTTGACGGTAAGAAATAAAGTGATGCCGGTGTTATCCTTTAAACAGTCAGTGTCATTAGAGTGAGTCAGTAGGAGTTATGGGACTTGCGATGGACAGTTACACCCTGCTCATAGCAAACAGGTCATAAAAAGAGGGCAAACCTCCAAAAGGCATTTTAGAATGAAAGCAAATGTAGCTGGCTCTTCAGCATGCATGATCGAGTGCTGTGTAAACTGCCCTGTAACTGAGGTACAACAAAAAGCACCGACTGAGAGGAGCCGTTCTTCACTAGGACAACTGAAGCGGTAGAAGAAGAAGACACACAACCACTGGTGCTTATGACAGTTGTTAGAAACAGTCGAGGAAATCAACATGGTGAAAAATCATAAGACGAATGTTCTAGTTCACCAACAAACAGAGAGATGCTGGACAAAACAGGAATGCATTCTATCAGAACAGAATGAAAAGAAAAATGGAAAGAAATGGACCTGGAAGATAAAGATAAAGCGGGATACTGGACTTCAGAATGAAGTTAAGGAGGAAAGAGAAAAACCAGAGCTCTATGTTATCCAGTCTTTTAAAGAGTCAAATCAGTTGATCAAGTCAATCAATTTGGTTAATGGAAGACCACTGGTAAACAACAGAAAGAGAGAGGAAGAGAGAGAAAGAGAGAGAGAGAGAAACATTGACGTCACTCAGGCTAGGGTGCTTGTCACATTCTCATCTGCATAAAGATCACGTGCGTAGGCAAAGCATTACCTACCTTCCATTTCAATCAGTGACACGTATGCAATATCAACAAAAAAGGAAAGAAAGAAAAAAAGGAAAAAAGGAGAAAGGAATGTTCTCCGCAGCGAAATGGGAAAAAGACAATGACCTCTTTTAGTATCAAAGCTACATATTTAGTCCAGAGACCGAGGAGGTATGAACCAAAACAAAGTAGAGGGGGAGCAACGGAAATAAAAAACCAAGATGGAGTTAAAAACCAAACTAAGATCAGAAACAAAGGATGACTTTAAACACTACATGATTTGCTTTGTCTTTTTCGCTTGTACAAATGCAGCCATATTTGTATCAAAACAGGAGAGGGAGGAAAGAGGGAGGTGGACAGAGTTACCGGTAATCGTTTTATTAGTGGACGGAGGAGGGATGGAGGGAGGGAGGGATGGAGGGAGGAGGGAGGAGGGCATGCAGAGCTGGCTGATGTTAAAGAAAGATAGAGAGGATAACGAGAGTGAGGCATGAGTCACACGGGACACAGATGAACAGGTAGCAGAGGGGGGAGGGGGGGCTGGCAGAATGGTGGAGGGGGCAATCACTGCTAAGATGGACAAACTAACGAGTCAGCACATTTGAAAGGGACCCCAGTCACATTTAGGCCCGGGTCTTATCCAGCAGCAGCAACACCTCTCTACTCTGCTTTATGGATGCTGGCCCAGCCTCCCCCCCCTCCAGGAAGGGCTCTTTTTATTTATTTATTCATTCAGTTATTTATGAACATGCATCACTACAACAGCTTCAGACAGAGGGAGCCTCATGGAGCTGAAGTTCCACCTTTTAGTGTGGAGGGGGACTTTACTTTCAAAATGGCTCGGGTCCCTTTTTAAAAACAACAACCGTGTTGAAGAAAAAAAACGTGTGACCTAGTTGTTTTATGTACTCGTGGTTGGACACATCCATTATTAATGAGCAAAAAGACAACTGGCTCTTTTTTTGGAGTCCTTCCTCCGCTGTGTAGGAGATAATGATGGATGCCTCCCACAGAAAAGCTCAGAGCAGATTTTTAGTTGCGGGGGGTGGGGGGTAGTTAGTCCTTTAATCAAGTTTTATCTCTGGAAAAAAACGTGGTGTCATACTTGTGCTTAATCATTTGTGTCAGTGACTGAGCTCGTTGCTGCCCCCCTGTGGCCGTAGAGAAGAAAACAGCCTGACCTCCATGTAAAAATATCTATGCAGTCCTAAAACCTGGACAAGAGTAGTTAATGCACAAGTGTCTGTATAACCTCTTATTTTCTGTGTATCCTGGTGGCAAAACGTCCTCTTTGTTGCACTTTTCCATTACAGCAACTACTGTTTCTGGCTGTTTGCAGCCAGATTTTGTCAGAGCAACCTCCTGGCAGCTAATGACAGAAAAAGAGCAGTGGGCTGGCTTTAAGTCTGCAGTTCAGATGAAGGGGAAGATTGAACTGAGCTGAGAAGTTTAGCATCTTGCTGAGCTTGCCCATTGCTTTCAAATGGAAGCCGATGATTTTGCCTGCTTGGCTTTTGTGCTGCATGACTGTTTACTTTTGTAGTGCCAGCCGGCACGGGCAGCTTTCGGCCGGTCGGTTGCTCCTTCTCATCAGCAGAGGCCCGTAATAACTCTCTTTAAAATCCTCTGCTGTGGTGGATGTCTCTGCAGGGAGCAGCAAGGAGCCATGGACGAACATTTCCAACACCACATGTCTCTTTTTCAGGAGAGAAGGCTCAGAGAAAAGGGAAAGGCTTGTTAGTTTGCTCATGAGTGCGCGGCCCTTGCCTCAAGCTTTTCTGTGAGGTCTCTGAAGCACTTCCTCCCACACAGTGGATGCGAAAGTTCCAAACAGGGCGAAAGGGCGGCTACAGGAACACAAACGGAGTTGATAGAGAACCAGAGCTGCCACACAGAACATGGCCTACGTCACACGGCTGCAGCAGTGAAAACAGACTCCAGTCCCATCCAGGATTGGCCGCACGCGACCATCTTTCTGTGAGTGGTCTACGTCTGGAGACTGGAACGTTTGAAACGTTTGATCTTTTTTTACGGGGATGCACAGAGATGCTGCTTGAAAAATGTATGAGCCAATTTCATACTCCTGTTCCCAACCCAAGTAATCAAACAGACTTTGCTTGCCATTTTCCAACTGGCCTGAACACAAAGAAACAAACAGATCAGAGACAGAGTAGATACCGCCACCTAGGGGCAACATGCACACTGACATGGTAGAACAAAAGCAGAAGAGAGGAGCATGTGTTTAACCCCTGATGGTTTGGCAGGAGCTGTTGGATGCCTGAAGGAGAAGAGGATCTATCACTGAGCAGAGCATGTGGTTGAGAAGAAAGACAACTGTATTGACAAGAAGAAACTATTAAACATACCCAGTTAACCTACGTGGTCCAGTTCCAAAGCATTTGAGTGCTTTTTATGTAAATGAGACAGAAAGATTTGGGTATTTAATCACGGGCAAATATCCGGTAAACTGATAAGTGAAAAAAAAAAGGCAATGAATGAAATAAGCAAAGAGAGAGAGAGAAAGAAAGAGAAATAGGGATCAGATAAGAGCTCATAGACACATGCAAGCTGGAGTAGAAAGAGAAGATATCAGCTCTAATGAGTAAGTGTTTACAGGGGGTGCGCTGCTTAGTTGAGGAGCATATGTACCAGAGAGGGTTTAATCACAAGTGCTCGGTGTTCGATCCCCGGCGAGTAATGTCTTTTGTTTTATTCCAGCATGATCCGTCAGCCGGCTCAAGCTCTAATGATCCATTTGTAGTAAGGAGGAGCAAGTTGTTTCCATAAAAGCACAAATCAGTTTAAAGCTAATGGCAGGTAATCAGAGCCTGGCAGAAACAAACACAGAGCTGTGTCAGACCAAGCAGAGGGGTGTACCACAAAGCAAGAGTAATGGTCTCACAAGGGAGGTTAACTGTAGCCAGATTGGTTCTTTAACCTGGCTACATCCCCCTGGTAATATCGGCTGGACCCACTACCTCCTCTAGAGCAGTTTAGGATTAAAATAAACCATCTTTTCCCTTTTTCTTCTCCTGCTGATGTCCCAGACAGCGAATTCAGAATGAAATCAAATTCTAAATATCGTCTTGTAGCAAAGATGCTCCACAAGCGATGGGCTTCTAAAATTATTGATGGGAAAATTGGAAAGTTAATTTTGATCTGAAATGCCCTCCAGTGAATTTAGACTTTAGGCATTTAATCTTATCAAATCTAATTATGATATAGGGACATCTTTTCCAGCATCTTAGCTAAACAATTGTTGGTAAAATGATTAATAAAACCGGTGGAGCTATGCATCAACCTGTCAAATAAGCATTCAAACATCAGAAAAAAAGGTCCAGATCTCTCTGCTGTAGGAGGCTTATCTCTAAAAGAAGCTTTAGGTTTAGTTGAGCCAGCTGAGAAACAAATCAACAACTTTCTTTGTAGTACACCTCCTCCATGGAGAACGTCATGCTTTAGAAGGAGTATGTGGGGCCATTCTCATAAAAAGAGCAGAGCAGTAACCTATCAAACCAAAATGTTACATTTGTGGCTGTATTGGTGTATGCAGACTTCCATTAATAAACATCCCATTACATAAGGTAAAATTGTTCAATTTTCTGTTTTTTAGGAGTTTTATCCACAGAATAATCATTTCAAATATTCAATTTTGTTTGGGGTGCCTCTTATATTCTCTGTTTGTATTTATATTCCACCACATATTTTGCTTCCATGGAAACGGGGGACTTTGCTTTTCCATTAAAGTGTGAAACAGGGAATGTTTTAAAAGGTCAGGCCTGTCTCTTGTTCAATCCTCCTTATTTTTTTAATGTATCTTTGCATTATCAGGCAGCTGCTCATAAGACTTTTTTACATTCATCAGGAGCCATTTTGTGCCAGAATAAACTCTCCATTAAGGTGTGGTATGCTAATGTCGTGCTTTGACTCAGAGGATGTGTGCTGAAGAAAAAAATAAAGATGTTCCTGCTATTTGCTCCCTCCCTCTGTCACTGGTAAAAAAAAACTAAACTAAAAAACAATCAAACAAACCAACAAACAAAACAAAAGAATAAGAAAAAAAAAATGAAAAGAAATAAATAAGATGGCAGAGGAGTTAAAGAGAGCCAGAAACAAAGCAGCAGCAGGAGCGTTTTACACAGGGGAGGAGTGTCTTCTGCATGTCAGAAATGATACTACTTAGAATGTTAGGAAAAGATTAAACCAAATCTTTTAGTATCTGGAGGATGAGAATTCATGTAAACCATCACAAGAGAGCAAGTCAAAGGTTTGCTGATACCGCTAGAGTGGGTGGTGGGGGTGGGGTGGGGTGGGGGGGGTAAAGTAGCGGAGCCTACATACATCATTCCCTTTCTCGCCCTCGGCGTGGTGGAGTCGGCCGGCTTTGCCGTTGCGGCTCCGTGGGGTGTGCTCCCCGTTGTGCCACGTGGCGGGGTGGTTGGGACCCGGGGACAGCGAGGTGCTGGACGCCTTCTGTCCGTCTGTCTTGTGCTTGGAGTTCAGTCTGGAAAAGCGCAGCCACGGAGAGGAAAAAATTCAAGCGGACTGGGGGGGGGGGGGGGATGTGGTGATTTTCTCTAACAGAGTGAGATATCACAGCTGTTTGAAAAGGAGTTACGGCAAGACAGCCTATTTGTGTTCTAATCTAGCCCACCAACACAAAATGAGAGGCAGTTACCAGGGGAGACACTTATAATAGAGCGATACTTTGCAGGAGTGTGTCTGAGTGGGTGTGTGTGTGTGTGTGTGTGTGTGTGTGTGTGTGTGTGTGTGTGTGTACCTGGCGGGGGATCGGGAGGCGCTGCGGGTGGAGGACAGAGAGGCGCTGCGGGAGCTGCAGCAGCTGCCTTGACGCTGGGAGCTCCTGCCAGGTGTCTCGCCGGGGGACCTGGTGGATGACAGCAGACGGACCAACACACACACACGCACGCACACGCACACACACACACACACGCAAATTCACGTGGGCACAGGCATACACATGGGGGACACACAAAGCTTAGCGAGCTCAGTAGTCTCTGCGGTGACATGAGAAAGCGGCCACGCATCAGCAAACTCTTTCAGCATCTTTCTAATCGGCTCAAAAAATAAGGTTGGCTGAAATCACGCACAGTTTTATGCTCTTTCCGTTCAACGTACGCTGGAACCATGGCCGCACAATGCTACTGTAAAGTCACGAGAGACTCAAAGTGACTCCAATTGTTCCAATTGTTGAGGACACTATGCCTCAGCGCCTGCTCTAATGAGGACAGGGGACATATTTGCAAAGCTAAAACTCTACAAGCACAAAGCAAACGTGTGTTTAAAATGCA
Organism: Menidia menidia; assembly: GCA_907169785.1. Classification (NCBI taxonomy): domain Eukaryota; kingdom Metazoa; phylum Chordata; class Actinopteri; order Atheriniformes; family Atherinopsidae; genus Menidia; species Menidia menidia. The sequence continues at coordinate 14,527,158 of CAJRST010004446.1, read as the reverse complement.
ACAGTTAACCTGCTAACGGGGCCCTTCATCTACTCCTTAATGAGATGTACCAGAAATCTGTACCAGAGTCTGTGCGCGTGTCTCACCTCTTTTTTTGTTTGTTCTTGTCTTTGTGTTTGTTTTTCGGGCTGCCCGACCTGAAACAAAAGTCAGAGGTGGGGAAAATAAAGCTGCACATTCCGGTTTGGACTGATGTCAACCATTCGGTAGAAATGTCACAGGAAAACAGGTGGTATTTTCTTATGTCATACACACCTGTATCGTCTCTTTTTCCTGGAACCAGACGCAGATCTGTGAAAACAAAATCATTAATCATACTCATACTCATACGGACCCGAACGATTAGGAACGTGCATTCTAAAGCAAATGATTCACGAAGGAGCTTCAATGAGGACCTACAAATCTTTTCATTTATACAATGTTTTTGATTAAAAGTGGTTATGGGAATTGTTTGGAAAAAGTCCCTGGAAATGTGCAGCCTCTCATACAGGTGAGCTCTGCTTAGCGAACGTCAAGTTAGATGGACTTATTTCTGTTGAACATCTTAATGTCAGTTACGTGTGGAACTGCCAGTCAGCCCTAATGATATCTAATCACGTCCCTCTGTTAATGATAGGCACAGCAGGTTTGACAGCTGTTGGACTTTGTGGCTTATTTAAAAAGCTGTCCGATGTAGAGTCCCAATCTGAGCGACTGGGCTCTGTATTGACGGACACCCTGCCTTCCTATCCTCTATTTCACCCTTCAGCAGCAACTCTGCTGATTAGAGAGGCCGGTCGGCTTCAGAGATTTCTTTTCCTGAGCATCCCCCCCCCCGCTGCGTTACACACCTACAGAGTGGAGTGGGAGGGAGGGAGGGGCGGCACACTGCCAGCTGATCTGCTGGGATGGGAGTAATAAAGCTGTCACAGTAACATATGTGGCTGATCGGGGACTCGGAGCCGCCGCGCATTTCCTCACAAAGACGGAGAAGGCACTATTGAGCCTCATATGGGCTCAATAGGGCCTTCTCCCTCGCTTCCCAAACAAACTGAGCGGACGGCTCTGCGCTCCAGCAGTCATCTGGAAGCGAGACGCAAATGCCAACCGGCAGAAATCTAACAGGAAAGCGCCCCGCGGTCCCCCTCCTAATATGGCTTTTAAAGAGAGCCATCAGATGGGGGAGGATCTGTGGGGAGGAACCCTGCATGTTGCCCCACCCCTGCCAGTCCTATATATTATTCATACATCAACAGTACCTGCAATGCAGAGCATCTTAGGAGCGAGGCGGGGAGAGGGTGGGGGGGGGGGGGGGGGGGGAGGTGGGAAACGGGAGTGGGGCAGCGC
>CAJRST010004446.1:14467340-14525732 GCA_907169785.1 Menidia menidia | reverse complement strand
TTGGGGGAAGTGGAGGAGGAGGAGGAGGCCCCTCTACGCAGCCTTATTGTTGTTGTGATGTCCCAAGGCATTGCACAAGTTTTTGTTGATGAGCTCTTTATCTTTTTGTCTCCTCTTCTCTCCTTTATTTGCTCCTTAATGTCTTCACCCCCCCCCTCCTTCATTTTTCGCTCATCCAATCTTTCCCTCATTTTGCTCTCATTCTTTTCTTGGCTATCAAATCATTCTCCTTTCACTTATGCCGTCTTCCCGTTCCTTCCTTTCATCTACCCCTTCACTCTGTTTCTTCTTTGCCATTTCAACCCCCTTTGTTTTTATTCTCCTCATTTTCTTACATGTTCTCCACTCTCCCCATCCTATCTGGCCCTGTGGCACTTCAACATTTTCATATTTCTCTGAGTTTCTTGAATTTCTACTTTCCCACAATGTTTCCTCTCTTTTCTTTTCCTTTTTCTGAAGAATCTTTCCTTCATTGTCATCCTGTACATCTGCACACTATTCACTCTTTTTTTAGGCAATTTCCTGTGTCAATGTCCTTTTTTAACTGCACCACCTTCTACGTCTTTTATACTTTTGAATGGTTTCTATTTCTTTTAGTCTTTTAAAATGCCTTCCTCTGTCCCCCCTTTTACTTTGTATTTCTTTCTTTTGAAGCTCATGACTCCCTTTTCTCTTTTCTTTCCATTTCCTCATCTTTGCCTCATTGAATCAGTCATCTCCTCCAACAATGCCGTCTTTTGTTGCACCTTTCCACAATTTCATTCTTACTAAAAATAATTTTTTGGTCTTTGAACCCAGTCTTTCTTCTTTTACTTACTCTCTTCACCTTCACTCCTTTATCTCCTTCTCCCTGTATCTTTTTCTTTTTGCATCTCTTGCTGCCTCTCCTCCTCTTGGCCCTGACTTTCTTTATTCTCTTCTTCTTCATCTTTCTACTGTTCTTTGGGTTTTCTTTAGTTTTTTCCTTCCTGCCTCCCTCAATAACAAGCATTGGATTGCTGTCACAAGTGTCAAACAAACGCTAGAAGAAAAATAAGATGGAGATTAATGTATTTATGTTTCTGTTAAGTCAAACTGCCTCTGTGAACAATCTGAGTGAAGACTTGAAATGCGTGCGACTTGTACTTGTGATGTGATACACTCAGCATGTCCACTCTCACCTGTCTCGTTTGTGTTTCTTCCCACTCTTCTTCTTCTTCTCTCTGCGAGTGGGTGAGGAGCTGCCAAATCTGTTGGAGAGCAGAGGAAGGCATTCATGCAATGACTGCAAAATGAACCGCATTTTACTGCTAACTTCCTCCACAGAGTCGCTCTCAGTTTCTAAGAAAACTGAGGCTGAGATTATCCTTTTGCTCATGATTTCAACACCATCTCCACCCTGATCTGAGGTAGATCGTGAAAATTGTTACAAATTTAATTTCACAAAAACCTAGTTTTTGGGCTGGAAAATAATAGAAGAGGAATAATTTGTGGACACACTCACCGACTCCTTCGACGGCCTGATTTCTTCTTCTTTCTTTTCTTTGGACGAGGTGACGGAGAGCTGCTGGATTTCCTCTTCAGTCTGAATTGGCCGCAGGAAAAGAGAAGAGAAGAGGAGGGAGTGTGAGACAGAAAGGAAGCGATTGCAGTCATAACCATTTTCAGTCTTCCATCTCTGATTTTAGTTACTTGGTGCTGTGCCGATAATGAGACGCTATATGTTTATTTTCTCATTTCCTCGTTCTGTTTGGCTACAGCACAACATTAGCGCAGGAGCGTAGAAACTGGGAATCAAAGACGTTACGCTTGATCTCGTCTACGAGGAGGTGTGAGGAAAATACACAGTCCGGATGACCATCTGCGCTGTGATTCTGCAGCCAGTAGCGCTCACTGTTGCTGTCTGTCTGTTGCTCTTCTGGTATATTTGAAGAGCATTTATATGCTTAAGCTTGAATCTTACGCGGGGAAACGTGGGCTCTTGTGACAAAGACTGAATTGACTCCTGCAGATGTGACAGCGGGGGCTGAAGGCACTACCTGTCGTGGTCAGGGTCTCCGTCTTCATAGCCATCCAGGTCGGGGTCCTCTTCATAGTCGTCAGGCGGATAGTGCAGGTGGTTCACCCTGAGAGAGACACACCATGAGATGAAGGGGCTCTCTCAGCAGCACCTATGTGGGGATTGTTCGGCTTTTGGCTGCTGTTTGCTTTGCCATCGCGACGGCCACATACACAATAGAGGGGGAAACAATGGACCAGCTCATTTTGCCGGCAGCTCAATAACTCACTTCTTCTTGGTCAGAGTGCAGACGGATCGATGGCTCATAAGTCTGATCATCCCCTCTGGCATTAGAAAGGATTCCAGGTAGCAAAGCGCACTGTAATCATCAGGTCATTTTACTCACCAATTAATCTATTTCAAAGAAGAAATCTTGGGTCTTAAGCTGTGAGATAACCTCATACAGACAGCTAAGTGGTTGATGGGACAGCTTCTGTTTCTAATGTTTGAGGGATTGCAGTAGTGTCGTGGGACAGTGAAATATTTTTTTCTCTAAATGGTCCCAAACTCATTTTTAAATAAACAGATCATGAGGCTGCGTCACCATTTCATAGCCAACTATTCCTAACTACCACCAAACAAAACCAAACAGAGGCTCAAGTCAGTCATGATTTTTCAGTTCAACTCAGTTCAGCCTGTTTATATTGTGCTAATCGACCACAAACGTAATCTACAGCTACAATAAACGATAAAGGCGACAAGTTCAATTCGTCCAATTAGAAAATAGTCCAATTAGTTGAGCTTGCACAAGTGGAATTACCCATTCAGGGGTCCCTGAGCAAACCTTTTATTTTTACTGCCATCATAAAGCCCATCTGCCTCTTCCAGGTTTCCCTAATTTGCCCACAAACTGAGTTAATAACCGAGCAAAATAATAATGATGATAATTATTTTTGAGACTCATACATGATCTAAGGTTTGAATTAATATATTAGTCTAATTTTTTAATTATTTTAAATTTCAAAATGGTGTATTTTTCCACAGAATGAATGATTAGCTAGCTCCAGTTTGTCTTTCAGACAGATGGCCGCAATCTCCTCCCTAATCCTCCTTGTTCAGCTATACCGTTGAATACCCCCCCCCCCTCTGATTCGTCTAATCTCACCTTACCATGTCTGAAAACCTATAGCATGCAGACAACACTGATTCTTTGTTCCCTCACCCAGTCGCACCTCTCTGATCATGTAGCATCCAGTCACTGTTAAAAAGTATCTTAACACTCTGCTGACTTTGCTGACTTTTTCTGGGGTTTATTCTCAACCACGAAAACATAAACATAACCCCAATGACTAGTCATGCGACCTGCGTTAGAAGGAGATAAAACGGGGTTGAGGAGTGTGAGGATCCAGAACCATCCATTTGATAAAGGAAAGCATGCCGCAACTTAAGTGAGGAGATCAAACACCAGCGAGCACATATGATGAGTACATTTCTGGTAGGAGAGCAGGGGTGATGCAGAAAAAAGCAGAGCATATGGTGTAACATTTCCAGAGGCAGAGAGCTGCGTCTGTTTGAACAAAGAGTAGGCTGGGAGGTTTGTTAGGAAAACACACGGCAACAGAGCCCTTAATTGGCTGAGCACCGTTGAGCACAGCGGGGAGCCGGAGAGCGGCGGAGAAACCTCCTTTCACCATGACAGACCTTTTCCAGCACATCCACAGAACACGCTCCCGTCCCCGCATACAGAAATGCCTTATTTACATAGACTGAGCCGGACTCTCAGCAACAAAACAGTCTCAGACAGCAGAGGAGAGAAACCAGCTGTAACCGTTTATGTGCTTGAATTAGAGCAAATATAGACCGAAGGGGGCTTCAGATGAAGTAACGAGCGGGGGCTGATGAGACTAACTTCACCACTGCAAAAACCCAGGGAGCCCCAGAAACAAAATGGCAGGAGCAATGCGCAGGAATGCCAGTTCTGAGTAAGTCAGAACGGGAGACATCTGATTATGTGTGTTAATATTATACAGATCCAGGCTAAAGAACAACCAAGCAGCAGATCAACTTTAGAAGAAAATCAAGAAAAAAGAACTACAGAAATGCTTGAAAAGGTGTCAAACAAGTGGTGACTTTATGTCAGTATTTACCTTCAGAGCTTTTAGGAGAATAGATAAACAAAAGAGAACATGTTCATTATGCTGTTTTTTTAAAGCTTCCTGTTGCTTTCCTTTGGCAGATTTGGCCTTCTATAAACAAAAATAATCGTTTTGACCAACTAGTCTTTGTGTGGGTTTATACAGGAAGCGTACAATCCCAAAAAAAGGCGATTAAGAACAATTAAAACTATCTAATGGTCCCCGTGCTCAGTCAGTGGTGATAAATCAACTAATTCCCCGCCCCGTCTCTAATCTCTTAATTGATGCCGCGCTCTAATATGCAGGAGACATCTGTCTCGCCACACAGTGGCCCTGTTAGGCTGATGAGTGAGTGTCGCCATGTTTCCTCACTCAGGCTCTGTCCCTGGGACCTGGCAGTGATGGACTACAACCCAGTCCGTCCTCAGGGCTGCGGCACAAAGTGCTGCAACTCATTCATATCCTCTCTCTGACAGCCACTCAGACGCTGAAGGCCCGGTTATATTTCTGTTGCTGCAGAAAATTACAGTGTGTTATTTTTAGGGAGCGGTAGGTGGAGGACGGATTAATTAATTCTCCTCCTCCGTGCGGGGGCGGATCTCATAGCTGTCTTAAAGTCGTCGCTTTAACACAAAGCAGCGAACGTTAGAGCTGAACCCATCATTGCTGAGGCGTAGATTGTTTAGAGAAATAGATCATTTTACGCCCTGGCGGCAAAATGTCTGTGTCAGGCATTTCATCAGAAGGGAGGCAGCTATGAGAAGCCCAGGATCAGCCACTGCAGGACTACATGTACCGGCCAGAGAGGCCCAGTGGAGCTCCGGGCTCCGCAACCCCTCTCTCACACCTCTCCTACACCCAGCACAGAATCAATATGGACACAAGTAAACAGAGTTATGAACTAGCGCTGGGCGATAAACATCAGTATCGAGATGGATGAACGTACACCGCTAAAAACGTCAGAACTTTCCAATCACAAGTGGGGATTGCTTATGACTGCTGTGTGACGTGAATGAAGGGTTCCAGAAATAACTGAAGACGTGCAAACTTTCTCACATAGAAAGGCTCATTCTGAGATGACCTGGGCTTTTAAACACACTGATGTTCTCGGAGGAGCTCATCCAAGCATACAGCTATTACTTTAATGCCAATGAGTGATGGTGAGATATATAAAGCAACTGTGGCTAAAGAGCCTCATCTGCCATTTGTACTGGTCTTGTGAAACTTTAACAGTGTTGAAAAGTCTTTTAATGAAAAAATCGGAGTAAGTGGTGCTTTAATTCACTTGGTGACAAGATGGACCTTTTCCTAAATACTTTAATATCCATTTATCTCCAAAAAAAGACAATAGTTTGCAATGGCTTGAATCCCTCATGTTTGCCATAGTCTTTTTTGTCATTAAGTTTTCCATCTGAAAGATTTGCTCACAGTTCTCAACTCAGCATAACAGGCTGCCTTGTGAGGATCGTGTACTTTGGGTTTTAACACAGCTTGGCCTGCCCTGTTATGAGAACCATCAGAAAATAGAAGGTGGACGGCTCCACAGTCACATGGATTATTGACTAGCTGACAAACAGGTCGCAGTTTGTTGTGTGTTGCTGGTGGTCAGGAGCACAGGGGCACCACGGGGAGCCGTAGTCTTTCTCTCCGTACAGCTCAGAAATGCTCCAACTCTGCTGTATCAGTAACTGACAGGAGGCAGAGTACAGGGAACCAATCAATCACAATCTCCTCATGCTGAATGTGAAAAATACAGAGGAGAATACTGTGAATTTTAAGCGAATAATGAATAAACCAAATCATTTTATGCTGATAGATGTGGTGGAGGCAGTGGATGACTACCAAACCTGAACATGGCTGTTCACCGTGACAGCAGAGAAAGATTTAAAGAACAATGCAGCATTGTGTCGGGATTTGTGCGGAAGATGGACCCAAATGTAAACAGTAGCCTGGAGCAAGATAGAAGAAATATGACGGGTATTTTAATTAACGCGAAACAAAGGCGCTGCTGAGGTGGGCTAAGAGTACAACAATAGAAATGAAACAATTGAATGAGTTCAAAAGAATAACTGGCAAGATAAATGGACAGAAACTACAAGTAGAAGGCACCTCCAACAACCAGGCTGACAAACATGATAGATATGGGGCAAAATGCTACATATCTACCATAAGTCAGTGGAAAGCACTCATCTGTTGAGGCTGAACAAAGCGAAAGGAGGCCGTTAAGGAGCGGGAATGTTGAGTTCAGAGCCTGAGCCGACATCTAAAACAGACGTACGCTTTCTTTTAGTTGGTAGAAGTTAATTTATTCATCCTACTGTACAGAAGTGTCCAGCTTAACAGCCCTCCTCCACATCTAATCGTGTTCAAGTTAAATGTCAGACACCAGATGAGGAGCAGGGGAGGCAGAATCATTTACTGTAGCGGAGAGGCTGGAAGCATCAACCTCATTACTGGTCACAGGTTCACGGGGAGCGGGTCGGGTCGCCACCATGCCACACCACTCCATCAGTGAGAAGCCCCCCACCCCCCTGCCTGCTGAGGCCATTTCTCATCATTTTAAAGGCTCTGACTGTGGCCAAAGCGAGTGCGCTGTGGATGAGGACTGTGCAGTTTGTTATTTTTCATTTTGACTGCTTTCCTCCCCTCTCTCTAGAGTCAGATGAGGCCCTCTCCCTCCCACCTCGTGCTCAAAGCTCGAGGGAAAAAACAAATGAACAATTATCACGCCAATCTTTGGCTCATTGGCTTCCAGCAGAGTTTAGAAAGAATTTTAAATGCCACTAATTATTTTTTAAAAGCAGCAGGCTTTTTACCATTTTCTGTGTGCTCATGACAAGCAAAAGCAGTCAGAAGCCAAAGAATTGAATTAAAATATTTTGAACATATGCTATTACGATTAACATATCCCAGACAGATGCCAGGAGGGCATTATTACCTGAAGCAGGTAACTTCTCCTGCGCCTCTTTAAAGGAGATTTCGACTTGCATGTAAAATTTGAATTAAACAACAAATTAAATATGAAACATCTGTATTACTTTGTAATTGACTTGTGATTAAAGAAAGATGAATTAGATGGGAAAAGAAAACAAAGAAATGAGTAACTACAAGTGTGTGGAAAAATGAACCTGAATCAGTTGCAGGAAACGTTCCGATTTATGTGGGTTTTATGATGCAACAGGCTCTTTGATGTTCAGAAAAACATTAATAAAAATACACAGAATGATCCTGGTGTGCAGTAACTTACACTGGTTGTGTGTGAGGGCCGTCTCTGGTGATAACGCCCTCTTTGTCCATCAGCATTTGCCTGAAAGTGCTCACTTTCTGCCGGATCTCCTCCTCTGTGTACCTGAGGATAAGAAGCAGCAGCAGTTAGCAAAAAAAAGAAAAAAAGAAGCCCACATTCATCAGTAATCCACATCCGCAAACACACAAACTTAAAAAAAAACAGCTATGGATGGGGCAGACACTGGAGCGGAGCTGTCATCCCTTCATCCCAACAACTGGAAAAAGCCGCCCTCTGATCGTGTCTTGACCCAAAACGGCGCTCAGCCAAGAGATGCAGATTCTGGTGACTCACTGTCACCGTCAGCCCCGGGCGGACCTGCACAACATGCCATGTTTTATTCTGCCAGCGAGAGCTGTATCCTGCTGAGCCGAGAGGATCTGTGGGGCAGCGTGAGGAGCTCTCGACAAGCTGACACCGACATAATACTGCAACCCACTGCAGAGGCACACAAAAGAAACGGCTGGCCTCGGACTCGGTAATCTACCGAGTCGATTCGCACAGCAGCATTTTTTAAAGTTTTTTTTAGATCAGGGGGTGTTCTTGTTGTGAGATGGTGCAAAAAATAAGAGGAGGGGAAAACCGATCTGTTATACTATAATTTCTTAACGGTCCAAAACAAAACAAATGACTCACAACTGGCACGCGTTCAGCCCCGGGCAACATCCTCAAAGTCTGTGAATAACACAAGCAGAAGCTGTCAGGGGCTGTCACAGCCAGAGCGCTGACAGCTCTGCAACAGAGATGGCAATAATTCAACCAGCCTGTCCAAACAAGTCCGGCTCTATTCTGGAGATTCTTATAGGGGAGCTGTGCTCTGTATACCAATGTGCTGATGCATTTACAACCTCCTCAAACCTTTTCAACACTCTGAACTGATGAGATTTCACAAGCAAAGTGATACATATCCTGAATTTATATTACAGTATTATAAAGAATATAGCATTTCAAATCAATTTGCAGATCTGATCTTTGATCTTTTCTTTATAAGTTAGCTTCCGATGGCTTTCTGATGTGACAGTACTCTGTTTATTCCTTTATTTGGCCCTCATATCCAGGATTAATGCACCTCTTAAGGGATCCAGTAATCAGTGGAGAGCTGTGAAAGTCTTCATCTTCCTTGACCCATGATCGGGTATCATTATCTGCTCTGTATGCAAATGTGCACATCTGACTGGAAACGGCAGGAAATCGATAGCCCTGAAAATGTTTCTGCAATATCCCAAATTAGAACCAGAGATGGAACAATCATATTATAGATTTAGATTTATCTGACACAAATGAGATCTGCCTCGTTTCTCCTTCAGTAGTTTACAATTCACAGCTACACAATAAAAGCAATTTTGACAAAGAAATCTGAGAAAAACAATGTGTTTTATTAGTTCTGTTTGTAAACTACATATCTTTATAATAACATCTATCAATAACATATCTATAAGAATATTCTTCATGCAAAAATGTGAGATGAAAAGGTATAAAATTCCTGAAACAAAGGGAAATTCTTCACAAACAGAAACTTTAATACCTATTATACTTTTATAAATTGAATAAATCTTATCCATCAGCATAATCGAGCCTTCCAGGCTGCCATTCGTTTTCATACATATAAGCCAAAAATGAATAGGAAACCCTTAACTGGTGGGAGTGGCTGATATTTAGGTTTTTTCTTAAATTGTTATATTATATATATATAAGTATATGTATATATATACAAAAAAATGTTATGTATTGTTTTGGTCATTTGATAATTTTTTTTATGAAAGAATGTGCTCAAATTGTTATGGTTCAATTTCCTGTTAGTTATTTGAGATAAGAGATTAAAGCTGGAACAAGTTTGCCTGGTTTGCAGTGAAGGAGGGGCGGTCGCCCCCCCTGCTTCTGGCAACAAATTCTCCTTCCTGCTCCTCAGCTGCGGCTCATGGCCGGATCACTTCCATAAGCCGAGTTGTAAATGAACCCGCAGCTCATATCAGCGTGGAAATAGCATTAGTCTGAGGGGAGTTTGCTTTTCTCAGATTAAAAATAGCATTTGATACCACATATTCGGTGGTGGTTGCTATTTGCACATTGATGGTGCGGAGAATGAGATTAAGAGGAGGCTGATGCGGAGCGGAAACAGCCGGAAGATGGTCCGACAGGGAGGAAGCCAGTCGGTAAATGACAGCGCCATCAGGTCCTGCTGTACGCCAATCTCTCAGCCCAGCAGCTGTCTGCTCTGCACAATGAGGGTCCGAACACTTTATATTCATGGCTTTCCATTCACAGCGCTAGAGCCATCGCTATAGATTAGCTGCTGCTCCTCATCTCTGCCGCAGCAGCTGTTTTATGTGGACCGAGGAGAGGAACACAATACAGGGACCACTGAATGGTTCTGGCCCAACAAAGGCGTGCCTGTAAGGCTTTTCTCCTTCATGTTTTGCCGAATATAGTCGGGGTGTTAACATTAGCGGCCGTTTTAACATATCCGAAGCAAAGGAAGACACCTCACAATTTGTGAAGTGCCTATTGAAATCCAATCTCCAGAATGGCACGATCCCCCCCCCTCCGCGTCCCTCTGAATGGCTGGATTCTCAAACCCAGCACAGCGTGAGGCGCGGCAAAGTTCGGTCGTGTCTGATCTGCCTATCTCACAAAACAAAGTGGGAGGATGTATGCCCAGCAGAGATGCTGCTTTGACAAAGAGCCTGCAGCTCAGGGGGAGCGGGCTGTGACCAGCCTGACAGCCCGCAGCAGCAGCCTGCCAGAAAGCAAAGAGAAAAGCCTCCAGCTTCCTTCCTCTGCCACGGCCCAATCTTCTGCGGGGAATTCAGATGGAAGTTACACGCTGCACGCTGGAACGACACACCCCTCCACAGCAGGTTTAATTAGCACTTCCCATCGCTGTAAAGGTAGCAGCACCCCCCCCCCCCCGCCAGAACGCACCATCTGGTGGGCCTGACAGAGCTGAGGAGGAGCGGATTCAAGATTCAAGCCGGCCCCAAAAACAAGGCTGCGTGTCTCTGAACTGTGAAGTGTTTAACTGACTGTTTCTCTGTATATTTTCATATTTGTGTGTGTATATGCCTACGAGGGACTGTTAGCAAACCGTAGTTATCTAATTGGGGCCAGCGAAGGCCGTTTAGCTGGGGCCGGCTGCCTGCAGCTTGTGGAGTCCCGGGGATTCAGGGAGAGAGGCAGAGGGCGGCGTTCTGAGCCGAGGTCCTCCATCCAGCTGTGGCTGTGAAAAATCACCACTATTACAGAACTTGATTGGAGTAATTAGACAGCTCTGAGCATGCACAGATTCCCCCATTAGCTCACGGTCCGGGAAAATGAATAGATTTGGCCCCAAGACCATCCTAATGGTAGCAGATATCGATTCCAGGATAGGGCCGTGTGTGGGGCTTATTCTAATGTGGCCGTGACGTCCACAAGGAGCTTTCTCTCCCCGAGTTGTCCTCAGGCAGTGCTGTGCACATGTGAAATTTTGGCAGGAATCAATCCTGACTGAAAGAGCAGAAGGAAGTGAAAGTGAGAGCGTTTCTGTCAGCAAACCTCATTAGCTGCACATCACTTTTTCACGGGCAGGATTTAAAAAGTCCTGCCGAGGCCTGTTAGCTCTCCAGAGGAGAGCTTCTTCACTCCATGCTCTCCAGGCATAGATTTTCTGGCCCGGCTGCTCGATACTGAAAGGAAGAGAGCGCCTACGCTGCCTCTCCTCTTTGCATGGCCATCTAAAGCTGGAGCAGCACGATCCACCGCTCGTGCCGGTTTACTTTCAGAGCCACCTGAAGGTGTTCAGCCCGGCTATGAACCTCTGGGTTGTTTTTCTTTGCACTGTGCCGATCTGTGACAGAATGGGTAATCAAAATGTTCCGTTTTCTTTCTGTGTTCTCATAGAGCAGCCTTTGGTGTGCTGAGAAACCTCCATCAGGGCAAATACAGCTGATTCCTCTGCCCTTCAACACTCTGAGAGCAGCCCTATTAATACAATTGTAGCTTCTCACACTATATTTCCCGCAGTCTGAAAGCTATCAGGAGGGAGCATTTAGCTCTTACTCCCACAGCCTTCAAAAATATTGACTTCTGTCTCGCCGTGTACACGTACTCCGATGTAAAAAATTTGTAATATGCTTTTTTATATGCTTAAACTGGTCTTAACCTTCAACTGACGATCATGTGTTTAAATTGTTCTTATTCAACTGTGTCTCATCACATGGGTCTAAGGCAATGTACCTCCTTTTTATAGGTGCACCACATCTCTGTTAGGGTGTGTGTGAGTGTGTTTGCATGTATTACGGGAGACATAAATGTTGAGTTCACGTCTTTTTAAGGAGGACCGGAACATCCTGCAGCTTAGTCTGACTGAAGCCCCACGAAGAGAGAGCTCATTAAAGGGCCTTAACAAGGCTCACACATCACAGGAGTTTAAACCATGCACAATCACTATGCCTCAATTAGCTTTGGGGGAAAAAAAAAAAAAAAAAAAAGCTTGTAGATTTTGGACCCTCGCACGTTCTACAGCCGCTGGACTGGAAATCAGCCACTGGGCCGTGTTGTGACATCCAAAGCTGTTTTCGAAACTGTGCAGTGTTACGACAGCAACAAAGATGCCCTCTCATCCAAAAGGCCACTCGCACAGATCATTCATAATGCTCTTATGACAGACGTCCCACACAAACGGCCTGCTATTCGTAACCTCCAGCCTGCTTCGTCCATTTAAAATGGCCGTATTCCCAGCAGCAGTGAAGCACTCAGTGGACAAATGACCGAGGCAGGCTGCCAGGCTCTGGATTGAGAAATGAACAGACTTCCTTAATTGCTGAGGCCAGTTTAATTGGCTCCCATGGTGAGGCCATCACTCAAGACAGGCCATTTATCCCGGTCTTTTCTGGGGAGGAGGGGAGTGCCTGCAATTCCGGTGGAGTGGAGAAGGTGGCAGGCGGCCAATTTGCCCCCTCTCTCTTTCATACAAGCCTTCACCTCAGCCCCAATAAGGACCAAGAGCAGAGAAGTGGACGCTGAGCTAACAACAAAGGAAAACAGTCTGTAGCCCCCCATCTCAGTTCAATCTAAAGCCTGCCGCTGCTCTCCCGCTCCATCCCGGTGTTTCATCCACTGCTGTATCCCTTAACCCCGCACGCACGCTTTAAGAAGCCCATTAGGAATCAGCCAAACTGGCAAATGAGATTCTTCTTTCATTGCAGAGGTTAGCGTTTGAAATCTTTGGCGTGCGAGTTCCTGCCAGCTTGTGGGGCTTGTGGCGTCTGAGGAGAGTGGAGCCGGTCAGCGAGGGGCGTCTGCTCTTCTTTGTGTTCTGTCATGATCGCCCGAGCTGTCGCCTGGCTCTTTTGCATCCCTCTCAGCACCCAATATCTCCACCCTTTTTCCCTGCTTTCAGCTCCATTAGTCTTCAGCCGGCCTACCACCACCAGGCAGTCCTAATGAGACTAGGTCACCTGACACCCGTGGTCGTTCTCAGGCAAAGACCAGCTCCACCTTCTGTCTGACACAGTCCGCTGCCTCCCCGTAAAAGCTGCCTAATTAGGTGGACTTCAACTTGTTCAGCCCCCCCCTCCCTTGCATATCGAGGATTAGCGATCTTTCTGTAAATCATAAACGTGATGTGAGCAAAATGTCAGCCGCTATCAGTGGAAAGGGGAGCGTTCCCCGCGCTAACACCGGATCACAGGGCTCTCCATTAATTATGGTCTCTGCCAAGCTGGACGCTGCCGACGAGATTTAGATGTTCAACCAGTGTGTGTGTGTGCGTGTGTGTGGAAGGGTGGGGGGATCCACCAGGGAGAAGCACCGACATTGTGTATTAAGGGTGCCTGAGGTCTTTACAGTTTCAGTTTCTCCTCCTAACTTTGTGCTGGATTCTAATTAGAGAGTCTATGGCGAGCTGACCTGTGTTCTTCACTTCCTGTCCCCCGGGTAACATCACCCATAATTGTTACTTGAAGATAACGGCTCAAACGCTGCCTACGCGGAGCATTCGGCGCCACGAATGAGCAGGATTAAATTCTACCTTTCCCTTTCAGAACGTGTAACTAACTACCTTTTCCAAAGCTTAAATTCAGAAAAGAAACAGGTTTTGTGACTGTTGCACATGCTGAAACGTCCCCGGGTGCTCTCACTTCCTCCTAGCTTGGAAATGTTGTGAAAACACCTGACAGAAACAGTGCTTTTCCAGCCCGGATCGGAGATGAGGACGTGTTCCCTCACGCGGCTGCTCGCCCACTCATTTTGACTGTGCTCCCTGGCCAATCAGGACGCACCCAGGGCTTTCCCAAAAATACTCCTGATACTGATCTCGCCCTTATTTCAAAGATAACAGCCACCTCCCACACAGGACAGATCACAGCTGCATTTCCATACCACAATGACCGCGTTACAAAAACATTTTCTTCCAATAAAAAAAACAAAAAAAACCTTTTGACATCCTTTTTTTCCCCACAGCTGCTTGTTTTTCCCTTCCCTCCCACAGCTGAGACGAAAATGGGTTTTGGCAGGTAGCAGATTCTGGATTGGGGGGTTGTGGGCTGCGTTTGATGTGAGCAGCAGATATCCCAACGCCCGCCATATCCCAACTGTTCACCTCATTCTAAATCTGTCCCTTCCATTGGTTAGCTGTAGGAGACTCCATTCACGTTGCGGAGCATTGATGAATCACGCTCACGTTAGCATTCCCTGACACAGCTCCCCCCGCCCACTCCAAGCCTTCAGTTCATCTAGATTCTCCCAAACACTGAGCAATACCGGGATTCTCTCCCCTCAAATGTGTGTTTTCTCTGCACCCAAAACCATCCAGCTCTGCGTCGGCCCCGCTGCTGTCAGATCCACTCACCCATTCCAGTAAGCTGATCCCTGCTAATAAGACCGGTTTTAAAGAGAAGCCCGGAATTGTAGGCAGGAGTGGCCGGAGGCAAGAAGAATATTTGGATTACGGTTTTTACATGAGAGGATTTTTGGCTCACTCCATATATTTCAACATAGCTGTGCACGTAAGCTTAGCCAGCATCAGGACTCTACGAAAGATTTCTGGGCTTCATTACACCTGAAGAACCTAAATAAGGAACTTTTCTCTGAAAACAGACATGCAACATGACATAAATTCCTCATTAAAACTTACTGCGATGTGGCCGTTCAAGCATTTCAAACTGAATAAAGTTTGATCAATTGTATAGTTTACATGTTGTTTTTTTTCATAAAATAGAACTAAAGCAAATCTCTATTGGACCTCTATTGGCGTTGTTATGAATAACAAAAAATTGAAGAGAGGAAGAGGAAATAATTTGACATGAGGTTGAATTTTAGGACAAAAAAACCTTCAAACACATCGTTACATAACTAGCCGGAAACTTTAGGGAAAGTTTGGGCAAATTTTCTTCCCTCTTTCCAGGCTCTGGAGCTTTGGCTCCTCCTCCCTGCTGCCTTACAGTATTTAAAGTGTTACTGCTCAGGGCTGATGGGGCTCCTAAAAGATCTCTGGTTTCATTATGTGTCATCTACTTCTGGCTCAGTCCCATTTCTGTGACGAATGCCTTAAACTTTAATGTCAGATCTGTGCCTCCTCGCTCACATGGACTCTCCATCACTGAGCTCACCGCAGCTCAAACTAAGAGGACATCAGCTCCACTGCTCAGTAGAGATGTGCCATCTCTGCTGATTCAGTATCCTGGAGCTCGGGCGTGAGCAAAGCGAGGGCTTTGTGAGATCATGTCAGCTCGTGTGCCTTCAGGGCCCCGTAGTTTTGACTTTGTTATGAAGCCATTTAGCTTTCATATTGAGCTCCACCTCTATTTTTAACCAATCTGTCCACAAAAGCTTCCAAACTTGCCTCAACATCACCCCAAGCTGGTGTGTAACTACATTTGGTGGGTGAAGGCATTTGACCAAATGTCAATTTCTCATTTTTAATCTATTTTTTTTGCCCGAGGGAGACATCTGGTTCTTCAACTGCTTTGTTCTTTGCTATTTCAGCAGGCTGGAACCAGCTAGTAATAAACTGTTTTTGTTGTTTGATGCTGAGAGGGAAAAGAACGATTTCAGGGGTCACAATGAAAACAGATGCCATCTTATAAACAGCGTGTGAGAGAAAATTCCCTATAATTGACTTGGTTATTAAATTTACGGTTTGGTGGCTTAAAATATTACTTGAAAAACATAGACTTGCACTCATAGCAGTTCTTATGTCTTGATAATGTGGTTTTGTCTGTTCCCTCATAATCTCTAATGACGCTTTCTAAAATAATTCCCCCTCTGACTGTGTGGTCCAAATCATTTGTAATCCTGTCTGTTATTACAGGAATTTCAGAGCTGGCTGTCGCACCTCTGCTGACCTCCATTATTATCATCTTCTGGTGAAATACCGGGAGATGATCAAAAGAAAAAATAAAGAAAAGAAAAATATCTAAAATACCTCTAAAACAAGCTTAATACCAGCACACAGGCTGGGCTACATAGCACACTGCTCCAAAGCTGCATTTTCAGTTTGTTTATAGATTCCGCTGCACTTTTTTCTGAATAAATCTCTTTCAGGATCTGGAGTGCTATACATTCAGGAGTTTATTGTCTGTAGGTCTAATATGATTCATCCTCTTACCCCTGTTCTTCCATCATCTCCTGGAGCTCCATGCATTTGAGCTCCACCCTCCTCTTCCTCTCATGGTCCAGAATCTCTCTGTGTGGCTTCTTCACCAGGACAGGCTCTGCTTCGGCGTCCTCCTCCTCCTCCTCCTCCGTGCCCGGCTGGCCCTCCTCGCTTTTAGCCTGAATCGCCGCGGTCAGCGTGGGCCCGCCCGACGCCGCGGCCGCTCCCGGCTCTGCTCCGGACACCACGGGCTGCGCCACACCGTTCGCGCCATCTTTGGGAGACGGCACCCTCGTTGCATCGTACATGATCGCTTAAATCTGTAGAAACACAAACAGAAGGTTAGCAGGGAACACTGGACTTTTTGTTATGATAAACATACGGAACATTTAAAAATATCTGTATTAAAGCCCTGCGTCATAGGTGACACCTTCAAAAAAGCTGTTGTGTTTCTCTACATTAGCAATCACACACAACAGACATACAGAGCCACTCTCTGGGCCGTCAGACACTTCTGAAATCCCTTTGAGCATTCCCCACACCCAACATGAGAGGGGAAAGAGGGATGACACCAAGAAGAGGAAGATGTGCAAAACGGGTGAAGAAAACAGGTGACACATGAAAATGAGGAATGAACAGACTGGCCTCTAACTCAGACTACACGGACGCTTTGTTTTTGACTTCTTTAACCTTTCCGTTTGTGGCTTGTTAACTCGCCAAGTGATGAGACTGTCACTTTGTTGGATAAGAAGCCGTCTGCTACGAGTGCTGCGTGGATCCTGCCCTGATCAAGACGGATGGTTCTCTTACGGTCGGGGGTAGAGAGTGTGGCGAGGGAGGAGGGTTTTCTCTCGCCGACCGGCCTCAGGTTGCCCGGCCCCCCCCCCCCCCTTCCCTCTGAAACTAATGGCTTTGGTTTGGTTTTCACAAAGGGGCCTTAAAAGACGGGCCGGTGCACTTCATCACTGTCAACCGAGCGGAGCGGAGTCAGGACGAGGAGGCTGCGGCTGCACCAACGACCTCCAGAAAGCCCCCCCCCCCCCCCCCCCCCCCCCCCCCCCGTGCTGCGCTGTGCAGCCATCCAGTTCTGCGCTCCTCGCCTGCTCCCGCTCATCTTTGACTGCTTAATCGGGACGCGATTGTGTTCTGAAGTGCCGCGCGCTGGTAAACGAGCCGTGCATGTGTGCACAGCCAGGCCGCTATTGGCTGACGGAACAGGTGGCAGGACAGCAGGAGGCATCATCTCTGAATCTATTATACAGTAAATCAGCACTTGATATTCAGCGACAGCAGCCCCGAGCTGCGCACGCTCGTCTGCAGGAGCCCGTGCCGAGGAGAGCTCTCATCCATCAAAACAGACTTTAGAATGACATTCAGGTGGGCTGAGGATCAGTAAAAAGGCTTTGAGCGTGAGAAAAAAGGCAAACATGTGCTGCGTACGAACCACGGAATGATTGGAGCCACATATGATGCTTCCCCCGCCTGAAAAAGATAACAAAAAAATCTTAAAGAAACAAACATCTAATCGTTTAGTTGAGAAATGCCATCAAACTAGATGAACTGATGTTAAAAATGAGCTGCTACTCTTCCAGATCCCGTGTATTTGGCCTCACGACACACAAAGTGGTCAAAGATAACCTAAAGCTGGACTTTCCAGATAATTACTAAGTGTGTTGTGTAGGCACAGCGGCCAAATACGCACCCGGCCAACCGTGAAGGGCCGGTTCAGCTGGAACAAGCTGGAAATGAGTGCACAACTCGTCTGAAATTGGGCGGGAAACACTCCACAGCGAGGGCCATAGGGGTGTACAGACACGTCAGACACGGATGAGCACAAAATCCCTTAAAATTAAAACAACTGAAACATTTTAATTGTGTCCTGAAAAAGTGTGTGTGTGTCTGGGGGGGTTAGGGGGCTTGTCAGGCAGCCGATAAGGCAGCGGAGAACACAGCTAATTGTATGCTAGTCCTCCACGGGGACTGAAGGTTATCTGGAGCCGCTGAATTAATGCTGCCAGCAGCTTTTTCTACTATTATAGCCGGGGCGTAGAAGAATGTCACATCAAGACAATCAGCGGCTGTAATTACGCATTATGCCGTGTGAAGCCGCTCAGCCACACGCAGGCGGTCACATAATAAGCTATTTCAAACTGAGAGGCGATAAGATCCTTTTTGGGCGTTGGACATCTTGTTTTGGGGCTCCGAAGAGAAGCACCGTTCTCCACCTCTGCTGCTGCCGCCTGGCCTCCAGCCGGAGAAATGTATCACCACTTTCTTTCCATTTCTCTAAATCCTGTTCATGTGGAACTCGCCTGGCTTTGAAAAGGGAATTTGAGGCTCTTTTCAACATTTGTGGCCACATTTGCTCGAGTCAGGGACAAAGTGTTGAATCAGAGCAGACAGAAAACAAGCGCTCCCGGTGCAGCTATGGGATTTTTTTGTTTTTTTTTGCTTAGGTGACAAACAAATGACCGTGAGGACAAACGAAGAGAATAAAACCATCCTCAAATCAAAATCTGATAAAATACCAAAGTTCCAGACATCCAAAAGAGCTACTGTCACAAAGCAGGTGTGAGCAGGGCTCTTTAGACCATCACAGCTCCCTGCGTTTGGCAGATTCCCGGGGACCCGTTCTGCAGTATGCTCATTACAGACATGGATTTAAAAATAAAATAAACTATTTTCAGCCTTTGTGGAAATCTGGGTCACACAGTTTCTGACCCGGAACATCTTTCAGCAAAATTTGCATGACGTTTCCACCCGATCACACAGTCTAAGCTGTACTTTGTCGCAATGGAAAACGCGGTAAACGTTTGGTTCTACATACAGACTGAAAACTCATTTTCTCCTTTTCCTTTCATTTGAAAGATGTGAAGCAGCTCTAGATTTATTCTACAACATCTGCTTTATGCATTTCAGTGTAATTATGATTAAATGCATTTATGACATTATAACAACAACTCCTCAGTGTTTGTTTCTTCCTTCTGTCCTTTATGGACTCTGTCAATGCCAGTGGAAAATACACACCTCCTCTTTACACTCTGCGTCAGAGCTTATAAACAGAAGGGGAGTACTTAGAGGGGAAATATGGGTTTGCACAGCAGGACACACACACAAGCCTCTGAACATTATATCCAGTCATGATCGACCTATAGAAATACTGACCGCAAAATACTGGAGGAAGCAATGGAGCTGAGTCTTTTAGTCAAGGGGAGAAGTGTGAGAAAGCAGAGGCGTGCTCCAGTGTCAGCCGAGACTCCAAAAGCTGCTACCTGTTTAAGTGGATTCCACCTCAGCAGCAGAGGTAAAATAAGATTAAAAATGGGGCTGGTCTCTTAGCGGCTAAAAGCTCTCTCGCTGCTCCCCTCCAATACATCTCCTCTCTCTCGCAGGTCACAATCTGTCGTGCACCGTGATTGGATCTCATTCGGCGGCGGATGCACCTCGGCGGTGATTGCAGGGTGGCAGTAACAGGGCCCTGACCTTGGTCCAGACGGGCTGGGAGTAGCTGCCAAACACCCAGAGTGGCTGTCTGCTGCTGGACATTACCAGCAAAAGCCGCCTGCCTACTTCAGCCTAATCGCTCCTGCTTTCCCCCCCCCGCCCAAAGTTGTTTTGTTTTTAGCACTCCGGCACCCTGAGGATGTCTTCAGCTCTCACAAGGTCGCCCGTCTTTATTCCAGGCACGTCGCCGGGTGCCGGGAAACAGGCGACCTCAACTGTTTGTTCTTCGGGATTCATCCCCCTTTTTGTTTCGGTTGTAACGGGATGTGAAGCAAATACAAAATGAGAAACTCCACATGAGAAGAAAGGCTGAGGAAGACGTGCGCAGCAGTGAGGAGCGGCACGCCTTTTGCTCATCATGACTGCCGTCTGTTCCCAGACGGTTTTACGCGCAGCACACTCTACCATTTAACCCACTCGGTGGAGGAAGCCAAGAGCAGATGGGCAAATGGCTGCAGGATTTTGCACAATTCCTGAGACAGCTTTTGGAATGGCAAACACCTCCCCTCTCAGGTGGGGGAGGTGGGGTAGGAGCCGTGCGGTAAACCCTCGTGGCGCTCCAGAGGAGAGCCCTTTAGGCACCGTTTGAATCCCAGAAAACAACTAAACGCCTCGCATACAAAAACTCTAAACAAACGATAGAGACTTTAGTGGAAAAGTCCCAGAGACAGACATGAGCCACCGCAGCCCATTCAATTCTGAGTGAGCTGCGTTTAGGCTGCTGTTTCTACGGCGACGTCTGGGCGTGGAGACGGGGTTGGTCGGCGAGCTGACAGCCGGGACGGGGAGCTGAGTTTGCAACAGTCCGGTCTGCTTGTTCGTAAACTCAGTTGTTTTGAAATGTGTGAGAGAAGATTAGCATGGGGCTGGCTGATGTCATTAAGGAGGTCAGAGATGGGCTCAGGTCTGCGTGTCTGAGCGGCTCAAAGGTGGCATTTTCCCCTCCGAACTGAGCAGAAACCCAACAAATGCAGGCTTACTGATTCCAACTCCTCTTTAATTGCTTCTCCAATCTCTGCAGCACAGAAGCTGCATCTCCAAAGGCGGGGCTAAATAAATAAGCCTGAGCTATGATTCTCTAGAAGATGACAGGTTCGTTACCATCTCGATCTGGCTTTTAGCTGCTGTGACAAATATACAGGGGATTAAATTCAAATATCTATGCAAGTGGGGGGAAAGTAGCTCAGAACTGTTTGTGACAGCTAAGTGCACTGTGCGCAGTTATGATCAGAAAATACTACAAAATGTTGTTAATGAGCTAGCATTGGCTGAAGATGAGGCTTTCAGCTCTAATTAAGGAAGAACATGCATGCAGCTAACTGTGGAACTGGCCCTGTTCTCTGACTCCAGCCCGGTTAAGTTACGCTGAGCACTGACATCAGCAGACAAGCTCAGCCAGCGTTAATCTACTGGGAGCGCATGAGTCACACATTCACATCCCTGTTCTGCAGAACGTTTACTGAAAGAAAGAAAAAAAGGGTCCATCTCAGAGTCCGATGGTGTGTGCAGTGTAATGAGGACTGCAAATGAAAAAATAAATTCCACAAAGAGCTGGACTTTGTAACAGACAGTAAAAGACAAGTGAGGCCTTTGAAGAAATCATTGTTGCTATTCTTTTAACCGATGTCCACAAGAGTGTGTCTGCATGCCTCACCCTAACCATTATACAAAGTTCAAGATATGTGCCTTGATACAGATAGATGCTTTTTTTTTCTGAACCTTTTCCAAAAAGCTTTCAATAAAGACCTCCCAGATGGCTCCATCTTAGCTCGAGGCTACTGCGGCCCCAGCCAGATCCACCTCTGACATGGGGAGGTCCAGCGGCATTGTGGGTAATCGGTGTTAGTTCAAACTGTTAGTGGGGAGTTTGGTCTGTGCTGTCCTCATGTCCATTATTTGTAATATAAAAGCGCCCTGAGGAAAAACACAGGGATGAGCCAGGAGAGAGAGTTTCCTTAAATTCCGTGCTCAGTTTTTCCAAAGGACTCAGCCTTTTAAAGTTTGCCCTTCCTTACTCAGCAGATGCAACTTAGACTGTGTATCTGATGTCATCGGCCGGTTTGATCCTGTGTTCTGCTGCTACGGGCTCCAATGCTCCTCCAGCCAGCAAAGCACTTTTTTATACTGCTACAGTGCACATCTCCGAGGGAAATTCTAATCTAGCTGGGGCAAAAATACATATTCCATTTTAAGACAGAGGCAGGAAACCATGCCTTTCACCCCAAAGGGAGATTCAGACTGTTTGGGAGAAGTGATGCCTGCAAAACTTTAAACCACATCATGTGGATAATAGAGTTAGTATCAAAGGTTAAATATGGAAGTAGTTTTTAAAGCTGTGGGGATGAGCATGCACACGCCACACACCTTCCATCCAAGCCAACCATCCACGGCAGAAAGAATCATTTCTCCACATAAATGAGCTCATCATCATACATGAAAGAAACTATTGAGCATGCAGTGAATGGGTGATTTCATCTCACTCCATATTCATTCTCATTTTCATGTATATTCATATTCAGTGGCTTAACGTCGCAGACATCATCAGCGGCAATTATTCATCAATTATTATTTCCAAGAAATCCTCATTAGCCTGCGATAAAGATCGAAATGTTGCACCACCGTAGGCTCGGGCTGCAAACTTCAACCGAAGTTTCTGACAGAGACGAGCCGACTGGAGCACTTCTAACCTTCATGACACAGTTAGCTTCAAAGGGAAATCTTATTTAAATTTAGCAGAACCGGCACAGCCTGAGTGTCGGGCGGCTTAAACTTGGCAGAAGTCCATCTTCAAAGCCTCACAGAGGAGTTATCAGTGTGAAACATGAGGTTAACAGGACAGAGAAGCTCCACAGATTTACGAATAGCTTTGTACTCCAAGATTCTCTGTCTTCGAAGGCTCGTAAGTCTGTCGAATCACAGCACTGTTTTCTTTTGTTTTTGGATGTCTCTTATGTTCAAAGCAACGTTAAGAGATAAACTCAGAATATGAAACTATCTTTCGACCAAAAACAGGATTCCACTGCATATGCTGGAGTATGTAGGGAAACATGAGTTCTGCTTCTCTGGCTGAAAATCCAGGGACAGAATAACTGATCATCCATCTGTGAGTTAATGCTCAAATGCAGATGGGTTATGCGGTGAGCCAACAGCCCCGAGTCCAACTGCAAAGAAAAGCTCATTTACTAATTCAAACAAAACAAAATGACTCAGAAGAGGTCCCTGTCGTGGGTTTCTGACTTTCATGAGGACGCACTCTTGAGGAACGGCGAGGGAAACAAATACGTGCTCGGCACAGCCGCCGTTTCCTGCTTAGATTCCGGGCTGTTAGTCAAAGCTGCTGTGGAGAATTCTCACAATATCCCACCGCACTCCAGCTATTTCATCACGTTTGAACTCGGCCTGCTTTGAAGACATGTGAAGACGTGGTATTGATATGGATGAAATCTTCCTCTTATCCCACCGCCTGCTGCGCGGGGGGGGGGGGGGGTGGACCCTCTCAAAGTGAGAGCGCGCTCAACCCGGCCCACGCCTGCAGCCAATCTCCAGCCAAAACCAGGCCGTCCTCTTTTTCCACCTGCCAAGACTGCTGCTGCTTAATTGACGCGGCCCTCCTGGGCGCCCAGCGATCGGCCCCGCAATGCCGAGTGACGAGCGTCAGTTTCCAGCAGGCCCTGCGGCCACCTCCGGACACACATGGCAGAAAAAACCTCAAATGTTCAAACACTAAGCAACTTCACGCAGAAATAAAACAATGGCAGAATTCGTTTTACTGATTTCCACCAAAGCTTCGATTCGAAACGCAGGGCTGTAATAAGCAGCAGGCAGCAGCCCGTCTCTTCCCTCACACAGATTTATGCGTTGTGGAAAAAAAAAAAAGTCCACACAGGCCGATGAGTCACGAGCTCAAACATCTGGTTAATTACCCTTTAGACGAACACTGAGCTCAAGACATACGAAGAAAATTATTTTGTTATTAATTCTCCGCACGGTAAGACCCGGTTTGGTTTGTTTTACATCCCACGTTCCAGCCTCATTTTAGGAAGCCGATCCATTTCATGACATTTTTATTAATAAGAGACAGAAAGCTACCTTTGGCAGAGGAACACTGCCAGCATGGCTGAGCTGCGTTGCTCTGATAAATGTGAAGTTTTCCCATTGAAACCCTGAAATCGTGCATATGTGATTTGGGGGATTTAAAGTTAGAAGATATCTTTGTTTCATTGTTTTCTAGCCATAAGAATCACCATGATATTAGATTGGAAGATTTCTCAGACCTTCTATTTTTACTTTATGTGTGCATTTTGTCCAAATTTGCTCCACTAACATCGATAGTGTGAAGTTGTAATAGTGTGAAATGTACCCTGCCAGTGGATCCCGGCCAGCAATGCATTTCAGGCTTTATTAAATAAGGCACTGTGGCTGAAATACTGCATTCTTTTTTATAGCCACTCCACTGTGTGTGTCCCTCCATATACGGCGGGGACCTGCTCTAACTGGAGGAGTTCTTAACTCTGACATGTTTTTTTTCTGAATTCATTTCTTTTTTTTTTCTGTGTGCTCTCTGGTGAAAATCATGTCTGAATATTGGTCAAACCTCCAGAGAAACCTGTATACAATGTTTTTCTGTTTTTTAATCGATCAAAAGTAATCCCTTAATCAATACAATAGTCAGACGTCAACCTTTTTTAATCTCTACTGAACCGACACACCGTGCACCACACATCGAATTCACCCCCGATACTCCTCCGGTGGGCTTCATATTGGATAACAATGTGTCGGACAAATGGAGCAGTGCTCCGCGGCCACAGCAGTGTTCAAAGCAGAGGAGGGGAAAAAGAAAAAGAAATGGCAGTGAATATCAGGTCAGACAGGGGCAACCGCGCACCATTTATCAACACAGAGTCTGAGCAGGTATTAAGAAAGTGCTTTACTGGACACCACTTCAGTAAAAAAAAAACTTACAGTGTATGATATCTATTCTGGAAAAAGTAAGGGAAGAGAATAGATTTGGTGAATCGAACTGATCTGAGAAACTAATGATGAAAAAATCTAACAAAATCAGATCTAAATGTCTCAATCATTATCATTTACAAGCTTTTAGCCAATTAATTCTCTAAATCCGGTGCCACTGAAATGGGGAATGAGTGTGTTTGATTTGAAGCCTTTGGTTTTCTTTCGTCAGCTGGCTTTATGGGCTGGCTGTGAAAGGAAGGCTGCTCCTAAATCACTCCTCATTTCAGGTAGAGACGCACAATATGTCATCTCATAAAAGGCAGGGAGAGAATGCAAGTCCATTCATTTTTCTGTGCCAGTGAAGAATAATTATCCATCCATTTTCTAACCCTGCTTAATCCAATTCAGGGTCGTGGGGGGGATTGGAACCCATCCCAGCCGCCATCAGGCGAGAGGCGGGGTACACCAGGCAGACATGTCGCCTCCTACCCAGAGCCAGCGCAGACAAACAGGCATCCATGCTCACACTCCCTCCTGGACTAAATTTAGATCCCTAATTACCCTGACATGCATGGTTTGGGAGGGCGGGAGGACGCCAGAGTCGCCATAGAGAACCCACACACACCACAAACCACCTCACCACCGGGATGGCTCCAATACTTAGATCTTCCACAAAGGTGAAATCGACGTTAGCTTCGACAGAAACAGATTTAAGCCTGAAGACTAGCAGCCGTGGCGACACCATTCATTTATCACTGCTCATCTTGTCCGATGTCTGCGCCCACGTGCGCACTCGCCGAATTCAGACTCTACAAGATTCATTAGATGTCGGCTCATCGTGTGAGTCACGGCATTCAGCTGCCAGCCAAAGGCCCCGCACGTAAATGCAGATCCCATTCTCTCTTTCCCGGCACGCACGTAGAGGCGGCTGAATGCAGGAATGAAAAAGATTAATTGAGATAAAAGCGAGTGTGAAGAAAGTTGGGGTCATGGTGACTACGGCGCCGTGGCCAAAGAACACAAAGCAGAGCAAAAGCAGCCTTTATCTTCTCTATCCGGCCCCTTAATGAGGGAAAAAATAGGATGACAGGCAATTCTGGCCGACTCAGAAAACAGGACAAAAAGGAATAAATGAGATTAAGAGCGGGACAACCGGATGAGGAAGGGAAAAAATAAATGTTAGCGCGCCTGCAAAATGTCAATCACCTGAGGAGGGGGAGAACATGTTATTCAGCCTTTAGAGAGCAACTGCCTCCTCTCACGCGGCTGAAACTGCACGGAGAGGAGCCCGGAGAGCGGCTGGCCTTAGAACTGCCTCTGTGCTCGGCTAATTGGACAGCAGTGAGACAAGCAGCAGAGGTTTGGAGAGCCGCACGCAGGCAGGCTCTCAGCATGTCGGAGTGAGGCGGCAGCAGCTCCATGACGGCCCCGACACCAGCAGCTCCTGTTAGAGGAGGGGACTTCTGCTCGGATCTAAAAGGCTGAGGAGGCACTTCTTCTTAATTAGAGGGAAGTTGTGGGTTCAGCAGAAAAGCCAGAAACAGCAGAAGGTTAAAGGATAACAATCAGAAGGACTGCTGAGGGACCATCCCAGTACAGCTAAAGCAGGACGCACAACCGCCGTTATTTCTAAGGTTTTACAATTGAATACATGTAATTATTCATGTCTCATGATGGAACAACATATTATTCCTAATCTATAATCAGCACCAACACCTGATAGCCACTGTGAATCACAGCGGTGGAGGGCTTGTTTTTAATTTGGTTAGTAAATTATTCTGGAGTCAACTGGAGCCATCTGTCCCACAGCTGAAGCTCGGCTGAAACCGGGTCATCAACAGAACAACGATCGGGACCACAGCACCAAATCTACAACAGAAGGTCTGAAAAAGAAGAGTCGAGGCTTCAAATGACCCTCCGAGACCTTCAGAGAGCTGAAAGTCTACAAAGCTCCAAGAACTGAGGCAACACTCACAGAAAATAATTCACAAAATGCCTCGAGAACAATGCGAGAATGAGAACTAACAATGAGAAATAACCATCTTAAGCTATTGTTGCTGAAGGTTGCTCCCCAAGCAGCTAAATCATGGACTGAAGTCCTTCCTCTTGAGGCAGAAAATACCTGCATGCGTAAAATGTTCACAGAATAAATCCAAAAAAGGGCTAATTTATTTCTTTATAGAGTTTGCAGCGAATTCATGTGACTGTTGAAGGCTTTTTAGTTCAGTTAAGTTGTATTTCTATAGCACAAAGACACTGTTCAAGTATGTATGCTGATTTGATAGAAAAAGCAGGTCGGTCTAGTTTTATCACCGACAAATGAAGGCAAACAGATGGTGTGAAAATGCTCGTAGACATTTCAGTAACTAATATTAATACTTGATATCTACTGGAGAAATCAGACGTGAGCAGTAAAGGCTGATATTCGCAGCCTACTCAAAGTAATTACAAATCCGAGCTCTCCTCCATCATGGCTGGCCCTCCCCGGCTGCTGCTGCGCTGAGGTGACTGCTCCCCTGCTCAGCCTTTCCCTGACAGCCCAGGTGAGTTACGCCGGCAGGCTCCCTCCTCGCCATGTCTCCAAGGCAACCACAGCATTCCATCTCAGATTCATTTGGACAGTCGCACTTCTAGAAATCCAGCGCGCGGCGGCGGCTTCCTTCCACCTCACACTGGATATATATATATATATATATATATATATGTATATATAATTTTTAAAAAAGAACAAGAAAGGAAGGAGCAGAAAACGTTAGGCCCCGCTCTGCAACGCGGAAATCAGGAGGGGAGCGCTTGTATTGTGGCGGGGATTTGATTGTGATTGTGATTGTTTGATGATGATTATGATGAAGACAGAGAGCCGTAATGATGTTTTCTCCGTGTTTGTTGCGGCTCAAAGCAGGGCCCTGTGTTGGCCGCGCACGTGGTGAGACCTGCCCGTTGAGATTCTGGGCGGCTGACTGGCTCCAGCTGGTAGCTTGTAGGCTCGCATTTCACGGCTGACTGCCCGCGGATGTAATCATCTATAAGAATGAACAAGAGTGTAATTTGCACGCGTGCTCCGATCGGAGACGACTGTCGGTGATGCCTCCAATCAAGTCGACGCCCGTGACAATAATGAAGCGGACGGGGTGTGTTGGAGGGCTTTTCGGGGAGGGCCCGCTGTGTGTGTGCGCAGCCCTCCTTCTCATCAAGATAACGCGCAAACCGTTATCCAGCCCATAAACGTGCAGTTCAATTACATCTCCATCTCCGTCATCTCCCCCCCCCCCACTATGATTCCTGTTGCATTCGGGGAGAGGGATGGAGGGCGTCCGCCGACGCAGCGCCACAAATCAGACAGATCAAACACTCCGTCAGAGGCTGAGCCCCGGGAGAGTGACGGGGGAGGGTTGGCGCGTTTCCCCAACAATCACAGAAAGCCCACTGCTTGTCACGATAAGGACGCCGGCTCTTCAAAGCGAGGAGACACCTGCTGATTCACGGATAATAGCTTCTACTAAATCAAGGTCAAACCTGAGAGAGAAAGAAAAAAACACAGTTCTAACAGTATCTATGGGCCAGCTCTCGCAGACAAAAGCCGAGCAGCCAGACTCCAACAGCAACCGAAGGCAGTCGCGTTTGAGGATAAAATGAATCTGACACTGATATTGACTGAAAGCTGAAACTGCAGAGGGCCGAATAGGAGGATGCCAAGTAGGAGGGTGAAGTAGAAGAGAAGCTGACATATTGATGGAGGACTAAAGCAAAAGAGGGGTCCCCCCCCCCTATCATGTAATATCTCCAACCTCAATCCTGTTATAATATTGTTATAACGCAACGAGAGAGAAAATTCCGAATGAAGACGTGTGAGCTGATGTATATTTAGAACCATTTGTTTGGTCCAAAACAAATTTTAAAACCCTCCCTTAGATTGACAAATTGAGACAGCTCACCTTGCGGCCTTATTCCCGCATGGGCGGCGGTGCATGAAAAACACAGGTCACGGCAAAACGGGAGACAGCCAGATTGGACTTCACACCTCTCTCAAATTTCACGTCTCTTTAGGCCATCTGTCAGAGAACACTTCCTGCTAGTGGGCTACACCCCCCCCTCCCCCGCTTTAACAAAGGCAGCAGTGCTTATCTCCCTGTGAGGACCCACGTGTGCATGAACACACTCCCGAGAGCTGCTTTTGTTTTTATTCTTCCCCTTTTTTTGGGTGAGGGGGTCCAAAGCAGTTGAAAATGCATTTAACATGCGTGTGGAGCAGCTGATTTTAGGTAAAGTCTTCAAAACCAAGATGTTTCTAATCTGCAAGCACCTGCAATCAAGAGTTTGCAAAATTCCTACAGAAAGTAGGAGGGGAAGAGTTGAGGGTCGTTTCTGAGCATGAAGAGAACCGATCAGGGAGGAAAATACCCACCGGCCTTATTCTGAACAATAATTCCATGAAAGATCATTTTTATTAGGCATGTAATGTCCAATTTAAACACCCAGTCTGGACCCGATCAAGCTAATGTCCTAATGTCTTCATCTCAGGGCTGATAGCTGTTGAAAAGCATGCACACACAAAGTAACTATTGTTAATCCTCTTTGTGATTGTGGAATATAAAGAACTGCTCCCCAGTCAGAGTGACTCGTAGTGATGGCTGTGACCAGAAGACCTCTCTGTCTTCTTTGTGTGACATGCGGAACCACCAAACCAAACACTGTGCCGGGAGGGCCCCATACCAACTTTATCATTTCTATCAATTTGAACAAATGAAATTGTAACTTCAGAAAAAAAACTAGATTTTTGAAGATTTCTGACAGTCGTACGGATGCACAAAAATTAAGTATTGTTTGCTCCTCTTTGTAAAGTTAGGCTGTGGATGCGGGGCCCATGTCCGGGGAGCCAGTCTCTCCGCGCTACACGCCCGGGTCTGGTGGCGCCGGAGAATCCCCTGTGGAAAGGAAGGGCTGGCCGGGGCCTTAAAGGTCAGGTGAGCTGGCTTCTGCTCCTCCATGGGCGACCACTCGGCGCCACAAAGGTTGGAGCGAGCTCCCAGCTGCACCAGAGGTGACGTGAGAGTACAGGAAATGTCACCAGCGCCGGCAGAGCCCCAGACAAAGTCAATATACACACAGCCAGAGTCTTCACCCGAGAGCCATTTTGGTTATCTCACAGAGTAAAATGATCGGTTATCGGTTTGAGAGGCAAGTCGATGATCTTGCTACCTGTTCGGCTCTACTGATGTAAAAACAACCTCAGTGATAACCAAATGCAGCTCTCCGGGTGTTTTTAAAAGGCAGAAACAAAGTCTTTTTCTCTCTGTCTGAGTCTATGCCTCTGCTCCCAATCACAAGGGAAACAGAAGCCCAGTCCCCGAGCATTCGCAGACAAAATGGCTAACCAGCTCCAGAATCATCCCCTCGGTGTCACTTCCCGTCTGTGGTTCCCCATATGGGCAGCGGCCACGATGGGCTTATTAATCCCCTGGGAGGCAGGGGACAGAGGATGAGTGTGTCCAGGCTTTCTGTGACATTCTGTGGCCAGGCGCTGCGTCTATCTGTGCACCACCCGCCCCCACTCCCTCCACCGCCGCCATCTGTTTCCTGCCCAACACTCCGGCTTAACTCCCCGTCCAACCTGGGCCTCTATTGCTCCTCTTCTAATCCCTCGTTCTGGCATTTCAACCTACAAGTTTTGCAATTTAAAACGTGCACAGTTTGTCCTAAATGGCAATTCAAAAGCTACATTTTTGGCCTTTGGGTTTGGCATACATTCTTTCAAAAAATGTTTGTAGAAATTTAAAACAGCTAATCACAGCAGCTTTGTAGCATTTGGTATACTAGAGGATATCAGAGGAAAGATGGTAAACAGAAATAAGGAAAGAGTTCGCTCCAAATAATTCGGCTAAGCAGACGTCTCCCGGGGACCTGTTTTCCATCCAGCATCACTCTGAGAGCACTTGTGACATTTAGGCTCCGTGGCTGGAATAGTAAAGCGCTGCAGATGCACCTCGGCTCTGGAAATTCCCCCAGCAGGCCCTCGCAGCGAACATGTCACTGGTGTTTTGGGTCAGCTGTGTTTTGCATTTCAAACCCCGGGGAGAACGAAAAGTAACAGCCAATCGAGCCCCGGGGCCTCCCTCTTCCCCCTAAATTCAGCAGGGATTCAGGGCCAGGTCACAGATTCCCTCCTTTCCGCGCTCTCAGAAATCTTGTCCATCTCCAACTCCCCGTGTTATGCTCGGAAAATCGCATTTTCCGGCAATGAATCGGGGGCTTACATCATCAGCGGCCGCGGCGCCGCTGCTGCATAGTTAAAAAAGCCTGAAAACCTTTAGCGATTCACGGCACATCCAGCTGCTCTGCGCTGACAGCATAAATACAAACCCCGAGTCGAACGACCTTGCGTGCTTTTTGATTTAAAAGGTGAGATTTGAAAGAGCCAAAAGCATTCATGGCCCACAACTTTCAGATGTACGCCTCTGTTGAGGTGGATTCTCCTATTTCTCCCTAATGGAAAAGGCATTGGCCATGAAATTTCCCCTGACAGCCGAGTCCTTTAAAGTCCGCAGAAGATCTGCTCCACACTGTTGGGTTAATCAATGTTATTGGAGAGTCAGAAGTGACGGAGGAGAAGGACAGCAGGCAAAATGCATGGCCTTCAACAATGGCGGCAAAAACCACCGACGTACCAAAACTCTTACAACCCCCTGTTGCTGAAAAACTGTCTATTTCTGTGCGCTCGCTCAAAATGTGAGCCAACCGGATCCTTTAATGGCTGCTGGGAGCCCTCAAACAGAAAGGCTGTCAGTGTGTCTGTTTTATCAGATGGCTTAATAGAAGCGGGCCCCTGTGGTAGAGAGCGCCTCTAACTCAAACACAATAGCAACAGTAAAACGTCCCACTTTATCTCTGTCTCCTTTGCCGAAGCTCCTGCCTCCCGTAACCTAACACGGGCTTCGCGGCGGCCTCGGGGGGGGGGGCTAAGCCAAAGCCTTCACCTGGCCAGAGGCTGTGGTCCCGGGTGCTCAGACCTGCTG
This sequence comes from Menidia menidia, assembly GCA_907169785.1. Lineage (NCBI taxonomy): Eukaryota > Metazoa > Chordata > Actinopteri > Atheriniformes > Atherinopsidae > Menidia > Menidia menidia. Next base: position 14,494,288 of record CAJRST010004446.1, on the reverse strand, counting down.
CGCGTGCCCCCCCCCCCCTGAGCTCCCAGTAAGAGCGCCTCTGTCTTTGTTTTCTGGAGCTGCATTCTCTTTGTGGTATTATTTCTGGAGGACCAGCTCATTATCCGCCCTCTTTTCTTATGCCTCGTGCTCTCTTGAGCCAAATGTATGCTGATGAGTGGAGCCTTATTCAGAGATTCCTGCATTTGCACAATTCAATGAAAGCTAAACTCAATAGACGGCTTCAACGGTAACTTTCATTCAGGGACAGCTCTCCTAAAAACAGTATTATCTTAATCCAACTGCATTCACTGTGTGAATCATGAGCAGTAAACAACCAAAAAAGGAAATATCAACCAACTTTTGTAAATTCCAAAAATGTTAACACATCTACTTTTTTCCTCTAAACTTTAAACTCCAAAGAACACTGAGGAAAACTCTGGGAGAGGCTGAGCTCTACTAATAATCATCAGCACACACTTTGTGCAGGGGGAAAAGCCAGACAACATTCAACTCTCTCCCAAATTTATCTCCCTTCTCTTATGATTTCAGAGTGTCTTTTTGGGGTGTGCGTGTGTGTAAAAGCACATCAGTTGTTGCCGTTCCATGGCCGACAGAAGTTCTCTGCGAGCGCTGAGCCGAGACAACACAATTACCTCCCGTATTCATGAGCAGCCGCCAAAAAACAGAAAGCAGCAACAGGATAATGATCCACCAACCTGCCCACGTCCAACACCTCCTCCACAGCCGGGTTTGGACCACCAGGAAGGAGCAGTTTTCTGCTTTTGTCTCGTCAAAAGCGTGTGCCGTTGCAAACGGATACTGAAATACTGAGAGGAGAGGTTTATCTTTATCTTTTGAGGTTCGTGTTGGAATACTGACCAAACTTTTCCTAAAGTTACACACTGTCTGAGCAATTTGAATTAGGCTTACCTGGCAATGGTGCATAAACCTGCTTTAGTCAACATTTTTTTATCCTGTTTATCCGTCTGATAAGTTTATAATCCACCTCATCAGCCTTGACTGTTATTTGTTGTATCTTAAAGGTGACTTGACAATGTGTGGAACAGAAAAAAACTGTACAATTTGTTTATCTGGCGCTTGTTTAACACGTCAGAATCTTGCAAATGGCTGCATTTCTTTCCCATTTAGCAGCTCTGAGGAGTGTCCCTCTCTCTCCCTCTGAGATCTGCAGACAATTAGTCTGAGAAATTGCTTGTGGTTGCTCGATCAAAGTGGTGAAAAAGGCTTGGAGGCATTAAAGTAGGTGACGGGATGAGATGTTAAGAGGAGGCCCTCCTTCAACACGGCTGTGTTACTTCACAAAAGCCTGACGCAGCCCCGGTGCCTGCTCTGCTTTAGCCAGAGTAAAAACAGGACCCTCTGCCCCACACTCATCCCATATGAGCTCTCCCTCCTCGCATATCAGACCAACATCAGGTCTGGGACCTTGTCTGGCAGACACTGGCTGATGGAGCTCCTAAATAATTCAAAACCCACTATCCGAGGCCATTATTTGTAAACTCTCTCTCAGAAGACGGCATCTGAAGATATCCAAGCAGGCTGCTGTTGGACAGCCGTGTTGTGCTTTTAGCTTTTAAAAAGTCCAAGGAATGGACAAGGAACCGTTTCCTGCTCCTCCTCTTTGTGTCCATCTGCTGCCGGTGGCTTATTTTTCCCCCCACTGGGACTCAAGAGTGCTGTCAGTTTTTGTGTGAATCAATTGGACTCAAGTATGAGCATCAGCGCGGGGCAGTCTGGCCTCCTGTTAGCAGGAGCGTCCTGGTACTGGTAAATAATCCAGTGGAGAATATGGCAGGACTCACTGTGCTCTTCTTCTTTTGCCCGCTCACCCTGAAGGTTACACTGACACTTGCTGGCTACTTTTTGACACTTAAAATGACACGAGAATGTTTTCAGACCACAAATAGTCTTTTTTTTTCTCTCCTGCTCTGTGAGTATCAAACTATGACAGGTTACCCAAACCTTTGCGTGCCTCTGTGCTTCAGCATCACTGTGCGTTTCCTGTTTCCAAAATGTCTTTCTCCCTTCAAGTCACACTGTTATCAATTAATTTAAAATCTACTGAAGTTCATTTCAGATCCAGATGGAATCAGATGTCCGTGCTAATAACTCCAACAAATGTGCAGATGCATTTGTTTGTTGTTACATCCTTATAATTCCTAAGCCAGTTGTTCGAATAAATCGGGTCCCGGCGGTGTTAAGGGGCCATTAATCCATGTTACAGGGTAATCAATGGATAAATTAAAACTCAGCCGGTCCTCGGGTCTTTGGCTTAAATGGTTTATTTATTATTTACAAGAGCCATTTGCTCATAGTCTCGCTATAGATGATCGTTCAATCCCACACACACAGAGGCAGAGTGCCCGGCTGGCCCCTCCCCCACGGCAGCTGTATAACAGGGAGGACAGGAGCCGCAGGGATGCCGGGAACACATCATTCTGACCGCAGCATCCCCAGAGCAAGTGGGACTCAAAGCCACAAGCAGGTGTGGGCCGTGCACGCCGGCTCTGAGCGCCGGATAAAGACAACAAGCTGTTCCTTCAGCCCGGGCCTGCTGGAAACAGCGGAGAGCTGCGTGGCGACCGCAGCGGCGAGCTGATAGAAATTCCCACTGTGCTCCGCAAAGAACAGGCGGAAAAGGTCAAAGCAGCATTCATCTTTTCAGCAGAGATTTTTTTTTTTTCCTGCGCGCAGCATCACCTTTCCCTGCTTTTATTCCTCCGCGTCCTTGGCCTTTTTCCCCAGCTCTCTGGGGTGAATAAAACCGACTCTGCCGCGCGGCGCAGCTCGCTGACATTTTGTCCTCTGCCTGTCACTCATCACAAACATCCAAAGCCCGGCTCCTCTGAAGCATTTAAAAAGCTATCCGCCCGATTCAGGGGCTCTAACGAGCTGCGGATAAAAGCAGATGTGATGTGAAACGATTTGAATAAACCAGATACAGACAAAAAACAAGGCAAGTGAGGGACGATAAAAGTCTCGCCTTTATCCCTGCGTGAGAGGGCGAGCTCGCTTTTTACCAAACAAGTCGCTACTGAGCCTCTGTGTCATTTCCCAAAGTCAGAGCTGCTCCCTGAGTCATCGTCTTATCTTTGCGCCATCCTCTTCACAACATCACCCACTCAGGATTATGACGGCAGGAGAAGAACTGCTGAGAGGACCGGGTCTCCCACTCACTCTTGTTTTATCTACAACGTCTGGCGCTGCCACTGGATTAAGCGAGAAAACAGGAGGAACTCAGCAGTTAGCGGTCAAACATCATCACAGAAGACAGCACAACTCAGAGGCCGTCACAGCGAATAAACCTGGTTTTGTGCACAAAAAGAGGGAACCCGCATATTTATGTACTTTGAAATGACACTGAACTTTGTCGACGTGTCACTCAATTACACTATAATTAAACGATAGATATCTTCGTGAGACACACTGTCATTTTTACGGTTGACTTGTTCTTTAAATTATGTTTGATTTGATGAAACGTCTACAGATTTAATGTTCAACAGCTGAACAGCTCGTGGGATAAAGACAGACATCCTCCTCCGCTGATTGATAAATAAACCGTTGGGATGCGTGGATGGATGGCTGGACGGAGGAGACAGATGGGGCATCTTATTTCTTTATCTGGTTAACTAACAGGAAAAAAAACAGCCCAGGAGGATGAATGCGTGTGGGTGTTAATTCTTCCGAGTCAGCACGGCAGATGGTTTTTGTGTGGCTGCTGCCACTGCCCCCCCCCCCCCCCTATTCTTCTCCCTGTCACACCCAGCTGAGCGCACGCACTCTCATGAACACACAAGCGGCCTGTGAAAACTACACCTGGATCTCCTGCTGAAACCGGACTCTGCTCCCCCTCCATTATTCATCGGCGGGCCCAGAGCCGTGGGCTCCGCCGCTGCCCGCCTCTCGCTCGGTCTATCCGCTCCCAGTGTCCAATTTACGGGCAAATTGCTCAAACAGCAGCACTTTTCTGCTCACAAAAGCGAGACGCCGGTCAGGCCGGAGACGGCTCCGGGCAGGAGGACGCCGTTTTCTCATCGCCACGTCAACCATCAAGACCAACTTCAAAGCATCCCTGCAGTCAGTGGGAGAGGAAGGAGAATTCTAGGGGTACTCAAACACCAACACGTGCGCACACATAGCCCACAGACGGATAACAAGCAGCCCGAGCGTGGCCTTTGAGCGCCGGCGGCGGGCTTCAAAAGGGCCCGGCTCAAAATCAGCCCGCCCTTTTTTTTCTTGACTGCTTTGACTTCAACGATGCCGTTTCATCTGAACCGTTGTGCAACACACATCTTCCTCTGCGTGGTGCACACGCCGACAGACGTGCCAGTGCCCACACACGCGGTGGCGACATCTGATAGGAGCCTCTTTAGAGCAAAAGAATGTGCTGATTGTACAGGATACAAAGCTAATATCCAGCTCTGTAATAATACATCTGGGGGAACTAATGAATGAAACATTTTCATATTTAATCAGTCTCAATGTGCATAGGATATAGCACATTAGAGAGGCCCCTCCCCCACTCTAGACAAAAACGAGCTGGGTTCAATTATTCAGATTATAGCCTGATCTAAATTTTATCTAATGTTTTTCTGCTTCTTGATGCGGAAGAATCTGGGGCTCGGCTCCCTTTGATCAGGAGATGAAGCGGGCGTTCCCTTGATCTTCCAAGCTGTGTAAATGCATCCCAGTGCCGAGAAACCTGACATAAAAACCGAAGCCGCATTCCAGAAGAGCAGCCTCTAAAATCCAAGCTATTGAAAAAAAAAATCCTTAATTACTCTTAAGCGTCGAGTGTGAACTTGAGGAAGGTGTGAGAGGTCAGCCATGACATTCTGCCTGTGTAAAAGTCCCAGGCTAGTTCAAAATCAATGAAAATTCACCACATCGTTATTCTCTGTGGATGTTAGGAGACAACAGACTGGAAAGTAACAGCTACTATGTATATTGCAAACCCTTTGTTTTCCTCTCTCAAAGCTCTAAAGTAGTTTATAGCGTCCTCTACTTACAACAAAGCGAGTCCAAGAACACACTGAGAATCTTATCATCATTTCCTTTGTGCTCGTTTCTGTTCAAATAAATTCCAGATTTGAATATTCGCTAATAGGCTTTATAAACGTTATCCTTTTATATTACAAAAATAAATTCCTAAAATTAGGTGCAAGCAATAGTCTCCAATCATTAGACTTCTTTCTCTCTCAGCCACACAGTCTGTGCTGCGTATGTGTCTCTATATCCAATGATTAGAGTCCAGCAGTTAGTGGACAGAATCGGCTGCAGTGGGGAGAAAGGTCCGGGTGGTTGTTTATCACTCTAATATTTGTGTGTGTGTGTGTGTGGAGGTGTGAGTTGGCTGTAACCGCGTGGGTGCGGGCGTCAATAATCCTGACCCAGGCAGTGGCGGCGGGAGAACGGTTTTACTCAAGCTCTGATCTCAGCATCCTCACCGTACTCAAAGGCATTCCAGGTGTGATCGGGCCATCAGAGTGAGTCATACTCCACAGTTACACAAGCCCTGCTGCCATAGCTGCAGATGTGGTGGGAGCTGCCTCACAGGGAAGCCGGACCCAACAAAAACAAGAACAAACATCCCACAGGGAGAGTTGTTCTGGAATCGATACTGCACATGTGATGAATCCGTTTTTTGTTTGTTTTTTAAACCAAAGGCAAATTTCTCAAAGAATCAGACGGAAGGTAGGAGAGCGTGCGGTGTTGTTTGTGCAGCCGCCCTCTCAGGGTGAGGATTAAAAATGGATGTGATTTAACTGGAGCTGTTTTGTCTGCGGAAAGGTGGGTGGGGGATTTGCGTCTGGGGGAGGATTCACCTCAGGAACCCTGATGGAGGACAGGGAGGTGCTGCGGTCTGCCCTGCAAAGAGAGGGCTGCAGCGGGTTCTGTAGATGTCAACAGCACAACATGACCAGTCTACAGGTGCCTCCGATCCTTCAGGACAATGGAAGCAATGGCCCCCATTCAGTGGGTGACCAGTCCAACTGGGGCGTTTGCTTTGGCTTTGTCGATAAAAAGCTGTCGCACAGCTCTGTGCTGAACCAGCAATCCAATACCAGTGAAAAATGTAATGCAATCTGCGGTCACATTGAAAATTTGACCACAGAAGATTAGAAAAACATACAAACAACGATCTCCGACCCCCATTATCATGCAGCGTAAAGCACATTTCAGAGCTGTGTTTCATTAGATTTTAGGGTCCGTGTAATTACACTCAAAAGAGAGAGAGAAAAAAAAACTGAAATTCAATTTCATTTAAATGTTGAAAGTCATTTACAGCCGAGCATTAATGTGTCATTCAGAAACACGATATGACCAATTAATGAGAAAAGCAGAGTGGTGTGAAGAGTGATGGAGCCCAGGCAGGTGCGGAGGAGAGGACTGTTATCTCAGTTGTCACTTCTGAACCCTTTGCCGTGTATAAAGTGTGACAAACGACTTAAAAGGGGTGGATCTGGATCGGAGACAGAAGCAAACTGACAGGCAGAACTAGTGTTTCAATGAAAATGAGAAGGTAATATCGCAGGCAGATTTGTCTCCTTTCCTTCCAGTGAGGCTCTGGCATCTGGCACAGACACACCTGCTCAGCGTCAGTCTCTAAAATAACACGCTATCAGACAACATCGTCAGACTGTGTGCTGTTTCTGCTGCCCGCTCGGCTGCCCCCGCCCCCCCATGCCCCTGCCCACCCTTGGAGCTTCGCCCTTCAGGAGAGCTGAAGAAAGAGGAATTAGGGCAGGAGGAGGAGCGGCGTGTCCGTGTCTCTGCCGGCGGGACCAGACAGGGGAAGAGCAGAGGGGGGGGGGGACAGAGAGGAGAGCCGCTGGGATGCTGCTGAGTGGTGGAATGGTTTTGGGAGGAGGTGGCGCAGGCTGAAGGAGGATGTTGGGAGGAGAAGGAGCGGCTGACACGGAGCGAGAGTGACTGGCATTCCTCTCCTACCTCTATCAGCAACCACATCCTAATGCACGCTAATCCCTCTGTCAGCCTCTTACCTCACTCAGGCCCATCTCGCCAAACGCAGCGCCGTGACAAAATGGAAGGCTGCTTTAGAATATGCCCTCCATGCTTTGGCCTGGCCAGGCCGGCACTTTGGTGCCCACATATCAGGTCAGCGCCTCCACTGCTGCCCACTCCCCCAAAGCAAGGGGCCCATTCCACATTCACGGGGTGTTCATAAAGATTAAGTTAAGCAATCATTTGCTATGTGAGCAGGAAATGCCGGGGGATTTGAGGATTGTGAGTTAGGGCAGCAGCTAGCGATTACTCCATATTTGTTCATAAACTCTCAGACAACACCCGAAAGTGTCTGGAGCATTAATAAGATACTCAAGCTCATGGACGCCTTTCTATGACGGAACCACGGTCGAAAATCTGAAAACATTTAGGCGACGAATGACACAAATGAGGAAAAAGACAAAACGTGTGAAAATAATAGCTGATTTATACTTCCACAATCAACTACAGGCTTTTCCGACTAATCACTTCACAATATGATAATCCCTGGGTAAGGAAAGCGGCACAGCAGTTGTGCCGGGATTTATGAAGCACTTTGCCACGTTACCCCTAAAATATCCAAATACAACTCAACGTTTTGCTTGCAGAAATGCTCTACTTGTTACTTTTACAGTGGGGCATGTGCTGGAGTCACATTCAATTGATAAGATCTAAATATATATGGTCATGCTTTTGTTCATTTCTTTAAAATATTCCTAAATTAACACTTCTCCCCGTTCAGTTATGCAGTAAAGTCAGCAGATACTTGTTAGATGAGGCAGGTTTCCAGCCTGGACAGGTCACCAGTTCATCACAGGGCAAAACAGAACCAGATTATTTTAAAGGATTACTCTCCAGCATTGGTTAAGTGTTCAATACGAAAGATTGCCCACTTTATTACGGATGAGAGCAAGACTATCCACTTCCTCGGACAAAATGATCAGCAGATCTGTCAGGATTGGATCTCCACATATGCACAAAGTGAAGGCAAGTCAAATGCAATAATACCCTCAATTCACAGCAACCAAAAATGGCTACAGAGATGTTACGTGCCCGTCAGCGATGGCAAAGCCACATGGAAAATAGAAATGAGAGAACAGAGCAGCTGGCCACAGTGAGGCAGGAGACGGGGATGACCAACCAGAAACGCTCAACATCCGCAAAGCGAGCAGAGGCTGCGGGATCAATCCCACCGCCCCGAGTCCCCAAAGCGCCCCTCTTTGTCTCCCTCAAACTGCCCGTAGTCCGAACATATGATGCTCCAACACAACGTAAACACGGCCTTAATACGAGCATGCAGTATATATGAAGCAGGAAGGGGAGGGGAGCGTGTTTTTCCCCTCAGAGATGCCCGTTATTATGCTCAAACTTGATCCTATTCGGGCTTCTTGGGGAAACTCTTACCTTTCCTCCGGGGTCTAACGCCTCGTTGAGGTCGGCGGCTCTGGCAGATATCGGCGTATCTTTTTTCGGTGTTTTTTTTTTGTTTTTTTTTATGTATGCGGGGCTCGGCTCGGCGCTGGGTTCTGGCGGTGAGCCGCCTCCGGTCCCTCCTCTGCGTTAGCTAGCTGCGCTGCCTCCGCTCGGCTTGTGGTGCTGAAGTGGACAGCGCACCGAGGCGCTCCGCGAACAAAAGCCCCCCCACACTGCAGCTCCGCCGGCCGCCGCGGGAACAGCGCCCCCTGTCCGGCCGGCGGAGAAACAGCAGGGTCACATTGAGCCGGGGGAGAGGAGCCCACGTAAGGGCGATCCCCCTGACAAGTTTCAGCCTACAACACGTTTGCCAAAAATCTGGTTCTGAAGTCTTCCATCCATCCATCCATTATCAATACCGTTTATTCCCTAATGGGGTCGCGGGGGGAACTGGAGCCTATCCCAGTGGTCAACGGGCGAGAGGCAGGGTACACCCTGGACAGTCCGCCAGTCCATCGCAGGGCCACACACAGGACATACAAGGACAAACAACCACTCACACTCAAATGCACTCCTAAGGGCAATTTCCCCAATCTCCAATCAACCTAACAAGCAGGTTTTTGGACTGTGGGAGGAAGCCGGAGAACCCGGAGAGAACCCACGCAGACACAGGGAGAACACAGAACTCCACCCAGAAAGGTCCTGGTTCCCCCGGGATTCAAACCCAGAACCCTCTTGCTGGGAGGCGACAGTGCTAACCATCACACCACCGTGCCGCCTATCCTGAAGTCTTATCATTTTAAAATACTCATTACACAGCAGACATTGCCACATCTAAGGGCCAGGAAAGTACAGGTAGAAAGGCCCAAACAAAACAGGTAAATCAATTTCTATTATTCAGTCTGCTGAAACTGGTGGTGTAAACACACAGACACACACACACACACACACAAAGAGGCAAAACAACAAGCCAGCAGAAGTGCTGCATAACTGCATTTAGTAACTGCCTTTACCAATTTTTTTTACACAATATAAAAAATCCAAAGTAATAGCTGTAATCAAAATATGAGACTTATCGAGTAGTAGACATCACACAGAGTGTGTATTACACACTGATCTGATTTTAAGCATCATCACATTTGGGTCCCTTTATTCTTGATCTGGATAGAATACGATGTTATTGTTGTAGGGTGTGTTTTATTGGAAATGCTTATGAATTATTCACTATTAACGGCCTTCAAGCTGAGCTTTGAGCCCGTCTTGTAGTGGTTTCTGTTTTTTTTCTGCAAAGGTCAGTCTTTTCATCACAGGTCCAACAAGTGTGCATACTACTGCTGAGAGGTTGTGTGTAGGGAGCGGTCCACGGCAGCGGTGGGGTCCTCCTGGGTGACGGCGAATGTGGCCTGCTCCGGCAGCAGGCTGGGGTCTGTCAGGATGGCAGTGGTGGTACTTAAGAGACGGAGTGAGCTCAGAACCACTGAAGGAACACACACGACAATAAAAACACGACAAAGCTTGGGTTACTGCGAGTGTGACAGGAGGACGGGGGTGGGGGGTGCGTTCCACTCACTGGGCCTCAGCGCAGGCAGGGCGCAGTGCTGGTCCAGCCAAGACAGCGTGGAGCGACACAGGTCCTCCACACTGGCAGTGGACACCATCCCATTATAGGACTCAAACAGCGGCTCAATGATGATACTGAACTGACACTGAGTTAGGGAGGGAATAGTTTCTTGTATGTGGAGAAGAAAGTCGGCATTGGATGTAAACCCATTTCCCAAAAATGTTTGGAACTGAATTAAAACTTGACTAAAATGACTTGTGACTTTTAACCAGCTAAAACCCACACTTAAAATACAAATCTGCACAGATAATCTGTCTGGAAATGTAACATATACTCTAGGAGCTTTACACTTTACACAGTTTATTTACATAAAAAAAAAGGCTCAGAAGCAAAACTTCAGTTCCTCTACTGATTAGTGATAACCTAAAATGGAACCTAAAATTTGATCAAACACTTTACTGTGGTTTGGTTTTCAATCGCATTTTTCTTCTCAAAGCCCCTTAAACTGAAATGTTTCGATGACGCTTTGGCAGATTCATAAGGATACGATCCAGAACTTCCAGTTTTGCAGAGTCTGGGCCCGGACGTACTCTCTGAACTTCTGCCTCATGTAGTCGAAGCGTTGCCGTGTGATGGGCACTCCGGTGGCCGGGAGCTGCTGCTGGCAAGCACTGTGTGAAGAGGCGTGAGGCAAAGAGAGGACGTGCGTGTCATTTTTTGCTAAAAGGGCTAAAAGTTCAACTGTGTCTCAGAGGCTGGGGGTGGTTAAAGGTCTCACTTGATGGTAGAGTTCAGGTGCTGGATCTCCTCTCTGAGTCGCTGAGCCTCCTCGTGCAGCTGAGCCCTCTCCTGCTGCATTTTACTGATGTACTCGGCAGTCTTCTGCAGGGTGGTGGCTTTGCTGATCTGAACCAGCACACAAAGAGAAAACAACATGTCATAATAATTATTAACAAATCCTCAACATCAAAGCGCCTTTATTCCCTACAACCCGTTTCTTCAGTTGAATTTTTAAGGCGTACAGTGCCGTTTTTCAGCTGAGCTCTGCAGGCTCTTTGATGCTCACCGCCTCCACCTTTCAGCACATTTATCTGTAATGCAGCTGAACGTCTCGGAACATTACCTTTATGCTTGGCTGAGAGCTGAGTGTTGTCACAAGGTTATGTAAAGTGTCAAATCCCAGTTTGATGTTAAAACGCCTCTTCTGCTCCGCCGAGATGTGCGTTATCCTCCTGCTCTCTGTTTGCTGCTGACAGCACGGTCCAGGAGCATGCACACAGATCACAGCTCACGCATCAGATGAGTCCGTCACATTTTTGTCACTCCACAAAGATTGTATTATACCGATATCTAAAAGTTTGACCTACCTTACTTGATTCTGTCTTTGCGTGTCCTGAGAAGCCTGACTGTGGAGACTCAGGGTTCAGTGTTTTCTCAGCGGGGTTCGGTGGAGATGTTTGGCTGTGTGTTGCAAAATGAACTAAAAGAAAAAAAAAAACATAATTGATCAACCTGACTTAGACATATTTAAGTCTATAAATCCTAAATAAACTTGATGAAGAATCATGATGCATGGTAAAAAATCTGTTAAATCATTAGATAAATATTTCTGCTGATGTACTCCCTTCCTGATTGACTCGTTCGTTCTATTACATTTTACTACACTTTGACATCTTCCGTGCTACAGAAACTAAATAATGAATGGAGTTTATTATGCTTCTTAATCTCTGACTCACCTACCCAGTAAACATCTGTATTTGAACTGTAATTTAGGCGGTCTTATGTTTATATCGTTCTATTGATCAGCTTAATCAACATGTGATAAAGGTGATATGCACGTCACAGCATACTGTTCAGGCTGCTCCTGTCCGTGGCGTAGAGCTGGACAGGTGAAAGTTTCTCGGTTTTTGGAACGAGGAGGGTCGTGCTGGGGTGCGTGGGACCGTGGGAGAGTAGGGAAGACACCGATGGGCCTCTGGCCGAGCTGGGGTGGTCTGTGCTGTGACGCAGGGGGGCGCTCTGGCCCGGCAGGGGAGTTAATATCGCAGGCCATCCGGCTCTGTGCTGCAGCTTGGAGGACGCTCCACCAACGCCGCTCGTCTGCTGAACAAATGGTTCATTTACCCCCCAGATCAAACATGCCACTTTGATGTTGTTCAAGGAAATCCAAGCACCCCAGAAAATTCATCTGATTTTATTCTATTCATTTACCTTTTATCAGGATCAACAGAATCCTTAAAAAGGAAGCTAAACATATAGCTAATTTAATACCAGATAAGATGGTGTTTTCAATACAGTCAACAAACAGCAAGCATGGGTTTGTGGGAGCTGCGGAAGCGGAAGAATTTGTATCTTGTAACTAATAATAATACAATTCAGATGGTATCACAGATGGTCTGCTACGGCAAATGTGAAAAAATAACATAACTCTCTCCACAAGCTGATTTGTAAAGAACTTGCTGTTTCCTTTCTGTTTCTCCTACTAAGCTTAATTAAACTAACCTAAGATGAGGTCAAATAAGCCAAGCTAAGCCAATAGTCTTATACTGGATTAGCTTAAAATTGATTTTCTTTTAATATACAACAGATATTTTACCTATTAGAAAATTGTTTAGGCCGGGCTCATAACTTCTTAGACTGACAGTTAGCCAAAGCTCTTCAAATGGACTGTTCCCAAATAAATACTGCAATTACTCCCAACGCAACATTTGCATTTTACTTTTTGGCTTCCGTGTAAAAAGAATACAATATGTAACAGATGTTAGCAAGCAAACTGATAAACCGAGTAGACAGTCCAACTACTCTGATATAAATGCTAAGCTATCCTAACTAGCTAATATTTGTAGCTTAATTTCCAATGCAAAGACCTTTTCTAAAAAATGTTTTCATGTTTTAAAATCTTTAAACAAAGTAATGAAGTATAAGCACTGATATCAATTTCATAAAAAGCTCACCAGAGAACTCTTAGATGTCGACCTCTGACCTTTGGCTGTCACCGGGGTTGTATCGTTAAATCCAAGCGCTGCCTTTCCTGAAACCATCACAGATAAAATAAACTATTTTTTTTCCGGGTCACTAATTGGTGGAGAAGATGAGGCATACGTCTGCAATGACTCACGTTCGTGGGGGCCCGAGGAGAGAAGTTTGGCCAGGCAGCTGGTGGGCATGGGGGCAGCGGACGGGGGACCGGGCGGTACAGCAGAGGGGCCAGCTGTCTTCACTCCCCCCGTCTTTTGCTTGTGCTTCCCCTTCACCCCCGAAATGGCCACCAGCTCGGGCACTGAGAAGCAGTGGGCGGACGAGGCGGACGGAAGTGCCGCGTGAGCCGGGTGGGACGTGGAGGCGGGGTAACTCAGAGGCTGAGAGTGGCTCTGGGAGTATGAGTCTCCCTCGAGGGGGTAGCCCAGAGGCTGGTGCGCGGCCCCCTGACCGCTGGCGGTGGAGGCGGTGTGGGTGATGACAGTGGAGGTCACGCCGGCCGTTGTGTCGTAGCCAAACTTGTGGCACGGCAGCTGATGCGGAAAAGGAATACTTGACGGCGGCCGATCTGCGTTGCTGTTAAACGCTATAGAAACCGCCGTGTCATGGTAAGCCTGGTGGCCGTAAGGCATGGATTCTGACACCATGCTGGACGTGTTAAATTCTCTGCAATCCCTGCCCGGCCTGGTCTGGTCTGGGTGAGTGTTGGATGTGGTCGGCTGTGGCAAATTATGAGAGGGCATTTAATGATCAGAGGCCTGATCAGTACAGATTGAATTTGCCTAATTCATTAACAATTACACAAGTTTCTGATAAAAAAAAAAGTTGAACATTATTACCTGATTCAGCTGGGTGTCCATGAGGAGTTGAGGAGCTGTCACCACGGGGGAGGGACCTGGAGCAAAGACGGTGCTGGATGAACCCGAAAAATAGCCACACTCAAGAAATCCAGTCTGCTCAGTGGGCTGGCCCTGATAGTTCAGAAAAATATCTGTAAAAAAACACATGCAATTTGTTAATGTGGCAGTCACTTAAAAAGACAGCTGGCAATAGTGTCAAATATTCTCCAAAACAGATAAATCAACCGAATTTGATATTTAGGAATGTTCAAAATTAAAAGGGTAAATGTTATGCTTATGCTTTCACAGATGTTTCTTATTATAACAGGATGCATACAAGTGGAACAGTGCTCTCTTGTGGAAAAACTACAGAAATGTTGACACCTGTTGCCTGCATACAGCAAGAATTGTATAGAACGATGGCTGATGCCTGTTCTACTTCAAGTTCTGTTGATGGGCGCCTCAGTGCTCCAGATGAGCAAACTGACCACACGTCAGAGTCGCTCACACTTATTGATGATCATCCAATCAAGTGCATCTGATTAGATTGGTTGCAAATATATCAGAGATCTAAAAACCAACGCTGTGAAACTATGAGGTGCTGTTTGCCATCAAGGAGGAAACCTGAAAAGTGATATTGCCACCAGATTTTTCTCTTTCATTCTCTCTTTGTTTCATGAATGCAAATAAGTACCGGTATAACCTCTAAAACAATGATCCATATAAGTAATAATTGACAAACCCAACCGTTAGATCTCACCAGCAGAAAAACAGGAAACACAGACGGAGGAATGGGTCAAAAGTACCTGGTATATCCATGAAATCCTCCAGGTTGGGCTGTAGGGGTGTTAGACCCGGCTGAATGATGTCTGCATTGCTGGTGTAGGCTGAGGGGAAAGAGGACATTGAAATGTGATAGCCCATTAAAAAGGAATTTCCTTATTTCCAGGGTAGCAATGGCTGAGCCAAAAGAATAAACACATTTTAATTGGAGCCGTGAGGGTCTTAGATCGTTCCCTTTGAAAAGGTTGGACCATTGAAAAGGTTGGACTATTGAAAACCTGATTGTGTTGTAAATATTGTTGAAACACAGCCTATCTATTACTGATTTTTTTTTATTTAAATCCACTGAACTAATATAATAAGTTCTGATAATCGTAGGATTAAAAGACAAAACAAATGTCAATATTAATATTTATTTTCAGTTAATCCTTTGAGTTGTTTTAAAGCTTTTTGTGGAAAAACTGACTGCATTTGAGATAAAAGCTGAATATCATCCTGAAAACCTAGAAAGTGGACGCCTCACTGTTGTGCCGGTCCCCGGTCCAGGGACAGGGTTTCTGTGTCATGGTGAACAGGGTGTCGGAGATGTCAGACAGAAGGCAGTCCAGGTCAAACATGTGGGCCTCCATCGGGGCCGTCTCTGGCTCCTGGTAAATGTGATGGGAGCGTTTTTCCAGCTTAGCTTGGCTGATCTGACCCTGAAACACATCAACCAGCATTAATAAAACCTAAAAGACCACTGAAAGCTTTTGGTTCTCGAGTCTCTGGCGTGTCCCCATGTGCAGCATGCTGTTTGGCAGAAACTGTAGAACACATCCATGTTGCCTTTCGCTGCACTGAGAAACAAGACTTCCCGCTAGAACTGTGAGAAATCAGTGAATCACGGTAGAGTGAAGACATAGAAACCCAAATATTTAGGAGAAATTATCAACATCAACTTACACCAGGTCAAAACGCATGATATGGAGCCAGATAGAAACAACCTACAGCACTAACCGTTCTCTCCAGTAAACCGGTTAAAAAACACACCAGGTCTTTCCTCCATGTAAAAGCAGCTTTGTTTCCACCTGAGATTCTTCGGCGTTTTATCCCTCCTCTCTCGGTCGAAGCTCGCCCTTTATAGGGAAGCCCAGTTTGGGCCGGAAACGGTTGTGATTACGTCTGAGCAGACGACATCCCCTCCTACAAGATTGCTGCGTTTGCATCTGTGCGTACGTGCAGTCCATTATGACCAAGCGGTTTTTGACAAAACACAAGCCCCCTTACAGGTTCTCATTATTTGGCTTTATTTTGATGTCTCACAATTTCAATAAGAGGGGCAGCCTTTTGTCCCTGACCTAATTCTGGGAGTCTCACATGCACGTGCATACAAACAGGAAAACCTGAGGCCACAGCTAGTATGAACTGCCCTCACACATGAGCAAAAAAAACAACTCACCTATAAGTCCTAAAATTGCTCACTTCCTATTGTATTTGCATTTTTGGAAGAATTCCCTTCGATTGGACAGCACACTCAATCTATGTTAGTGTCAAATGCTGAAAGTAGGTAGAAAGAGAGCATAAAGAGGACACAGGGTCTAAATGTGAGTCGTTTCTATCTGTACAATAAACACAGTTTCTATGCTAAGTTAAAGTTCAAAGCTGATTAGCTTGATTCTACCTTCTAAGACCTCATAAATGGCTGCATCGCATTCGAAATTCAGTCAAATTCAGAGGACTGTTAGATGGATTTGGGATTTAGGAGGATGCCTGTCTGTACGAAGCGCCAAAGCAGCTTCTTCAGCGAATCATACGGTGTTACAGACTCAATCAAAATGGTTGCATCACTTGAGCCAAACTGTTTGTTTGCTCAAAGATCCATGGAAATATTCCATCATCGTCAAAGTCCTGACTCCTCCTGGGTTTTGCTGCCAACTCTTTCATGATCCGATTCTGTTGCCTCAACTTCACTTTGCTGGAGCTCAGGTGAAGAACAGAATATCTTGTGTGGAACTTGAACCCAGAGAACAACTCTGTTCCACTACAGTTCCTGTTAGGAACGTATGTGATCCCTCTGAACTGAGAGGATGTTTCGAGAATATTCAGGAAGGTTCAGCTTTACTTTTGTGTTGCATCATCTTCTCTTTTCATAACATTCTGTGAGGCAAATGCTCAATATTCTCTAAGTCAGTTTTCTGAGTCCATTTATTTTGTGTTTATCGTACTGTATCATGACGCCTAAAATGTTTTCCGTATTACCTGATGTTCAGCTTAATCAGCCAGCCAATCAGGGAGAACATGGACCGACGTCACCGACGGCCTGGTGTAACATTGACTTTGGAGGATCATTAACCTGGAGCTGCATGTTCATCAAAAGTCCAATAGATGGCCTCCTAACAGCAAACATCTGTTTGTTTGGCCTGGTTATTATTTTTTTTTTCACAATAAAGTTGGTGAGTATATACATATGAAATCAGTTGTGCTCATTCAGAGATAGAGTGAAGAAGAGCTACTAATAAACACCTGTTCTGTTATTTGTTATAGGAAATATTTAACCGTTTCACTGATAATAAAGGAAGAAAATAAAAAGAGCAAAAAAAGTACTTGTTTTTTGGTATCACTAATGTTATAACTTTTAACATCTTTAACAGCATCTGTCCACAATATCACTCAGAATCCTTGGTAGCCCTGCTAAAAATGTGAACTGTATTCTAACTATATACAGAAATAATCCTGTACTTAAAAGAATGCACAATCAAATTTCCCAGTTAACCATGTTAAACTGGGAGATTTGATAAATTATGTTTACACTGTTACCTTACCTGCACTTATATTATAGAATATAAGGACAGCCCCCAATTCACTTTCAGAGAATTTGACTAAAAACTGAGATAACAGACTTGGTTTAACTGAGTGTTTCTCCGGCTAGTGTACCTTGTTATGTGGGAGGCCAGATAAGGATCATGGCAGCGTGGAGCATAACAACCCGGTTTAGTGATCTTTGACCTGTCCGCTGTAAAATGTGCCCTTTGAAGTGCCGCATGAAGCAAGCCTGAGCAGACAGCAGCCATCAGTGTTAAATATAAGCCTGCAAAGCTAACATTTCTGCCTCCCGTGTAGCTCTCAGTTTAACGCTGTCGTGTGAGTATTGTAAACAAAGAGGATTTTCACAAGTCCTTCTGTAAATCTTTTGTTTCACTCACAAACGAACCGAGGCCTCTGCGGGAAGACACTTCACAAAATGCTACTGGAAGTGGGTCAGATTTGGTTAAATTATAGAAAATCTTGCCGCTATTTCCCTTGAATAATGAGAAAAAAGCAAAAGAGCTAGAGTTATTGTCTCTTCCAGCCAACAATGTGTGTCAACTGCCTACAAATGTCAGGCTGTGACGCACAACTGGAGTTGCTTTGTTGTTGTTTTTCTTCATCTTCTTCTCTTTTCCTGACACGTTCACATACTAAAAATAGCCCCTCGGGGACTTTAATGTCCTCATGTTGACTCAGATTCATTCAAATGTGAATAATGTTAGAGTGTCACTAACCCACAAAAGAGGGCTGGGTCATTCTACCGGCCTCAGCCTCCAAAAGTCAACATCAATATTACTCTAACCTACAGAAACAAGAGACTGGAAGAGCTCCTTTCACTTACCTCTTGCAGCATTGATAGAATATCATCCTTCTTTTTCTGAAGCTGCAGAAGAAAAAAAAAGAGAAATTGAGACCTTTTATTTTTCAATCAAAAAGACTGCAGTCATAAATACAGACAAATTGAGGCAGGGTTTAAAAACGGAGTCTTTTTCGAAATGTGGTTCCCTTCAGTGGCTCATTTCTAAAGGGTCAAATTAATATCACCAAAAATAAAATATGTGCTTGAGGTCCAGAAGCCGCGGATCTTTTTTCCTTTATTATTATTTCTGCTTTTTGTGGTTGAAAAGGTGGCTCACGGCTCAGTGTGCCTGTGGGAAGGCATTCCTGCTTCATCAGAAATCTGCTGCCTTGTTTTGTGGAATAATTTGGGTCATTTTCCCATTGAAATTGGCTGGATGCTATCCCAGCTGTCACTGGGGAGAGGCAGGCTGGACCCTGGACGGGTCACCGGTCCGTCGCCAGGCAACGCAAAGCAGACGGACATGCACACCGACTCCTACAGGCCAAGTTTCTCCTCTTAGCCCAACATGTATGTTTGTTGGACGCCGGGAGGAAGTGGGCACGCATACACAGAGAGAACATGCAAACACCACATAGTAAGGCCCCCAGCCTGGATTCAAACCGACAACCCTCTGGCCCCACGGTGCATATCTGGATACCCCCACTGCAGAGTGAATCCATGTGAACTTTCCGCTGTCATATCACTGATAAACATTTGTGACCGGTTGGAAGTCATTCTTATCCATGTAATCGCCCTGTGCTCATGTGTTGTACAGGATGTTTCATACTTGGGACCAACAGCCAGTTTTTGTTGTCGTTCTGGCTAAGGTTGACCTTCGTTTAATCTCTCTAAAGCATGATGTTCCGCAAGTGCTGTGGCTTCTTAAGAGGATCTTATCTGGTGATTTAGCCTCTTCTAAAGCGCTTACCATCCTTCTGATGGATCAGCTTTGTCTTTGCAGCGTCAGCCTTTTTTTGACTTGCTTTGAGAAATCCTCAAATCACCTGCGACTTACTCAGAGGAGCCGCCTCCGTGTGCTAATGCCATATTAGGAGCAAACTCCACATGTGTTACTGCCTAAATGAAAGTTTTATGGTGACTGAATCGATTGCACCGGCACACGAAACGCCTTTTGAAATCAGCCACATAGAAAAACTCCCCACAATAAAAGAAAAACAAAACATATTCAAATATCCTTCTTTGAATTTGGATGCGAATATTGTTGACTGAAAGCTTCATATATGCTGCAGACCCAGGTCCACCAGATTTGTGTTGATTCAATATCACTGAAGTTGTAAAAGATGAAAAATAAAAAAACACGCCTGTTAAAAAATGTCCAGAATCAGTCCAGACTGAATAAGTAATCTGTGAAAGATGAGCTCTCACCCTCTTCTTGTAGTAAATCCTCCACTTGTGGTACTCCTTGATGACCACTTCAATCCTTCTTTTCCAGTAGCTGCCTTCTAAAATTATGGCCTGTCAATACAACAGGAAAACAGTTGAAACTCTTGGTAGAGAAGACATCATTTTTTCACTACAGCCCTTTGTTAAATCACTCACTTCGGGCTTTCGGTGAGCCTCGGCCTCCGAGCCCTCCAGCGGGGTGACGAACCCACACACTGGGTTCTTCCTTTTCTCCACATCTGAGCGCAGACGACACAGAGCAACAGCATCAGCGCATTTGCAGCTGCGGAGAGCTACACTCACAGTTGTGTGTGGATGTGGACAATCCCGGTTTCCAAAAAAAGTTGGGACATTGAGTTAAATGCAGATCAAAAGCAGAGTGGAGTGACTTACAAAGCTGTTAAGCCAACATTTAGTTTTACACCAGATCATGAAAAAGCTGAAGTGAGACTAATCGTGGCGCCATTTCCCACCAGCTCAAATTACAAGGGCTAGAAATACTTAAAAACAGACCCGATTCTGTCCAGGAAATTACTGAAATGAATGCTATGAATTTCCCATTAAGATGAAAGAACTCTCCTTCTGAGGATTTGGGAATTTCAAATCCCAATGAAATTTCTGGAAAACAATCCAAACCCACATACTGCATTAATTATAGCAGTGTTTCTAAATCCTGGTCCTCAGGGCCCACAGTCCTGCCAGTTTTCCTTGTTTCCCAGCTCCAGCACACCTGTTTCAGTGTCCCCATCGGCCCTGTGCAGGGCTTGAGGAGCTGGAGCTCCATGCAAAACTCAGAAAGCATGCAGGACTGTGGAACCTGAGGAGCACGGCCGGGAAACACTGTTAGAATCAGGTCCTGCCTACAGCTCATACCTAACTGAAACAAAAGTAGATCCAGTTATGTTATAAAGCTATAATCTTATATCAGAATAGAATGGGACATTGTTTCTGTTCCAGGTGAGGTGAAGCAACTATCAGCTTCCAGATTAAATTTTGGGTTAAGACACTCTCTAATCATTACCTTCAGGTTTAATTTACATCTAACACAATGTCCCAACCTTTTCATTTTTCTAAGTGGAATGAGACGTCTCTGGAATTCATTCTTGAGGTGAGTAGAGGTGGACTTACACTGAATGAACCAAGCTCTCCAGATTGCATTGTTCAGACGGATCTTATCCCTCCAGAGCAACCGCAGACCTTTGAAAGACTTCCATTTGGGGGAGACCAGCTTACCGCTGTAGAGAAAAGAAAGAAAAAGCTGAACATGCACATGGCGGAAATGTGTAAGAGGGGTGTAGGAGGGACTGCTTTACAGAGAAAGTGGTTTTCAGAGAAACATTCGGCCTGCTGGGAACCTGTCCTGGTTTTGACTAATTGTGCTCCATTAGCTTTCTTTCCAGTGCACCAGCAGGCTGTTTGCACCTTTAGCTAACATCCCCTGATCAGCCGGGAGCAGACAGGAGCGCTCTTAATGTTAGGCGCAATGGGAGTTGCTAGGAAGCCATCTGAATCCTCTTGAGCATGCTTTTAATGGAGTAACATGGCAGCATGTCAGTCTCAAACAGCCAAGACATCTTTCCAATAACTCCGTAGAAGAGCCAGTCCCTCCTGGTTAACGGAAAATTACATTTGAAAAAAAAAAATCCATTGTTAAAAGCTAATTTTGCTGGTAATCCGCACCAAAAAAAGCCAGCGTTGTTGTTTCAGGGGTGTCTCCTCTTTCCCCTCAGTTATGCTGTAATCTCTCCCCTCCTGCCAACTAAAATCAAAGTCCAGTTTTTTTGTGAAGTTTTCAAAGCTGTTGCACAACACACACGCACACTCATGGCAACAGGCTCCGTTATCAGTCCCAAGTGGGAGATCTGTTAGGAAACCTTTGCAGACAGTGTCCAGTCTGCGGCCGTTTGAGGCTCTTAGAGAAAAGTAGTGACCAAAAATAGAGGGTGGACACAGCAAATGCAAGTATTTTTAAACAATTCTACTTCTGGAGTTGCAGCATTAATGAGAGCAAACATGCACAATCATATATATATATATATCAATATATATGTGTGTGTGTGTGTGTGTAAGAAGGAGGGGGCAGAGAGTTGTGTCTGCCCCTTCCCAGGTGGAGCAGCAGCGCGTGCCCACCTGTAGGCCAGGGACATGCACTCGAACAGGCGGGTGAGCGTGGGGTCGATGCTGAGGCTGGCGGAGCTCCGGGGCCCGTACCGGTACGTCTGGCACCAGGTCCGGTTCACCGTGTCGAAGTCGTAGCGCAGCGAGCCGCCGCTCCGCCGCCGGCGGGCCGCAGAGTCGCTGTGGGGCGAGGACACCATGAAGTGTCCGCTGTGGATGACCTGGGCGCTGGTCAGGGGGGCCCGCGGGGCTCTGAGCCGGGCCGCCGGACCCCCCTCCGGCTCAGAGTCCGACTCCGAGGAGTCCCGCCGCGGGCCGGTCGGGGCCGGACAGCCTCCCCCTTTGCCGGCCATGGAGCGCTCTCTTTCGCCGGTGGCTTCTGAACTTTCTCCTCAGCTGACTCCCCCCCCCACCCCCCCCCCTCCCCCCCCCCCCCCCCTCCCCGGTTTTGCTAATATTACCTCGAGCTGCTTCGCAGTTGCAGAGCAGCCTCTTCTCTCCGGACACACCATCACTGTGTCAACTTCCTGCGGGGTAAAATTCTCCAGCCAAAGCACCGAGGAAGCTAATTATTAATAGACCAGAGCCTCCAGATGACAGCCATTATGGATTATTATTAGAACATGTGGAAACACCATCACATCTGTAGGTGTTTGCAGCACGTCTTGGTTGTTTTGGGTGATTTCTTAACTGTCAATGTACTTCTCACTTTGAGTTGTTGATCATGAAGTCACTTTTTAAACAGTGTATTTTATCTGATTAAAGTTCTACCCATAATAGGAGATTATTCCATGTCCATCCTGATCTTTGTCCCACAGTGTTTTAGACTCAGAATCTTCCTGCTAATCATCTGCAAAGCACTTTGGTTACGTTTGATAAGACGGAGAGGAGCAAAACAGAGTTTGAAGAGTGGAAACCCTTTAGAGATTTCCCTCAACCAGTTTGACTTCATATCTGGTGCGTGCTGGCTATAGGCAAAGATTTAGATAAAAAATGCTCCTATTGAGGCCCTTTTCTGAACTTCCAAGTTCTTATTTTCACACAGGTCTACAGCAAAGAAAGCAGCGATGACCATATTTGAGAGGCCACAATCTGGATAATAAAGAGTAAAAAAGAAGAGCGGATTTTCCATTCTGGTACCAAACTTTTATTGGACAGACTTCCCACCATCAGTAACCACGGTCAAACGGGGTAACACAGACTCTCTGCTGCCTGTCAGATTCAGGGCTTGTGACGCCACCCAACCGACAGCTCTCACAAACACACCCACCCTTCTTGATCATTGACAATAGTTGGGGAGCGTCCACAGAAGCGGAGACATCCACAGCCGGGTCGCGGACCGGAGCTGAAGATGGCTTCAGCACATCATGGCTGATTTTCGTATACATTTAAACTATTTGTGTTAAGTTACAGAAAAATAAACAGAAGAGGAAAAAGTCTCTTGTGGCAGCTGCTGCTGAACGTCACACCAGAGCAGCTTTATGTGTGCTGTTGGTGCTCCACTCAGATAGAATCTCCACCTTTACCAGGAAAAGGGACGGGCTCATTTACGCTCGTCCTTAGTTGCATTTCACAAAGCCTTGGAGATCTTCCAGAAACTTGATGTACTCTTGATGCTCGATGGCCGTGCTCAGCTCCATGAGCTCGTCGGCAAAGGTGTTGTCCACCCCGCGGTCAGCCAGGAAGTCCATCAGGTGGTCGTACAGCGCCTGGGGGAGAAAAGCGGGTCAGTCCTCGGCCTCCCGCCTGCCAAGTCGGCTCCTGTGGCTTCCTACCCAGTCCAGAGAGTCTGTGTTGAGCGTGTAGGCGGTCTCCTTCCACTCGGAGTCTCCCTCCGGCTGGAAGCTGACCTCCCGGATGGCGAAGATGTCGCTCTCCTCCTCGCCCTCGCCGCGGCTCATCTGCAACACACGCGTTCAGCTGGCTGAGCACCGGCAGCCGGCTCAGACAAAAGCTGCCCGTTTTTACAGGCCCGTTTTTACCTCGTCTTCAGGATAGTGGCAGTCAAACACCAGGGAATGTTTGGCGCCCTGCTTCGTTACTTCCACCACAAAGTTGGGTGTGGACACGATTTCTGGCTGCAAATGGAAACAGAATTGCATGCGGTTCAACACTCAGAGCTCAGATTTTAAATCTGGACTCACGGTTCAGTCTAATCTGAGAGCTGGG
The DNA here is from genome assembly GCA_907169785.1 of Menidia menidia. Classification (NCBI taxonomy): domain Eukaryota; kingdom Metazoa; phylum Chordata; class Actinopteri; order Atheriniformes; family Atherinopsidae; genus Menidia; species Menidia menidia. The sequence goes on along the minus strand of CAJRST010004446.1, from coordinate 14,470,386 downwards.
GGACTCACCTCCTCCTCTGCGGACTTCTGCTGCTGTCCCTGCTCCGCCTCCTCCTCAAAGTCAGGAGGGATGCTGTTGTTGACATTGAATGTGACGGCAATCCTGTGAAAGGAAGAAAATAAGACGGTGAGCGAGCTCGCCGCACCAGCTCGTCCGCGAAAAAAGAAAAAGAAAAACCCACCGCGGCTGCCTTACTTTTCTCCAGAGACACTTCTCGTGAGTTTGGCCTCTGCGCCGGTCATCTCCAGCTCCCATCCTCCCGACATCTTAGGAAGAGTTTTATTCTTCTGGATCTTTTTCTCCTCTTTGATTTCGTCAGACAGAAAGTCGCCAAACGCTTTGTCACCTGTTCGCAAAGAAATGCCAAACAAGTTTATCCAGCTATTCATTCACATTATTGTGAGTTTTCACACTCGAGGACGCTTTTTTTGTTTTGCTTTATAAACAGATGTGGCAGAGAATTATTGGGATTAATAGCTGCTTTATTAATCATAACCTCTGAACTACCTGTAAAGACATTTTTGTTTACACTTTCATTTCTATATCTATACACAATGAAAAGGCCAAATGATTACATTCATATGTGCTGATCTTTTATTAAATAAAAAACACCATAAAATTGTAATGATTTTAAAAACACACAAGATCTAGTAATCATTTACTTTCTAGATCTTACAGTCAGGTCTTTTTGGCCTTGTGCTTAAGTATTCTGAGCACAAATTAGACCAGATTTCCATTCAAAGTGTTAATTCATGTTCCTCAAGGTTAAAACCAGCTTCTCACAGCATGAGGATGCTGTCTGCCTACTCAGAGCCAGCCTGCGTGCTTTGACACATGTGCGGCCGGGACGATAGAGGCTTTTAAGCAAGTCGGGTGACCGTGAAAAGAATCAAAGTTACCTTCTGTGTGTAGCGCTCCACAGCCGCACGACACCGACGGGTTCAGCCCCTTCGAGCCGAACAGCTTGGGCCTGTATCCCGACGAAGCTCTGTTGCTGTTCATCATCCACAGGGACCGGGTGAAGGGCCGGGTCGTGGCCGAGCTGGGCACGCGCAGCGCCGGGCAGATGGGCGGCAGGGCTCGCGCTGTGGCGGCGGCGGCCGAGGGGAGCCGGACGGCGGCGCCCACCGCGCGGACCACGGACTTTAGCATGACTCTGTTCAAATACCAAGCGGTGCGAAGCTGAAACGACTTGGTTTAGCGCGACGACAGACGCCGTAAGCTCCACCGGCACCGCTGTTTCTAGAAGATACAGACAGCACGTGGGAAAGGACACATTGACCTAGCGTAACTATGACCTCTGAACCGGAAGTGATACTTCAGAGAGAAATACACTCAATGTATCCGATAAATGAGCATTACTTAAATAAATATTAGACGGGAAAACGTTGGTACAATAGGCAGGGAGTGTAAAACCTACCCACATTTATCAAATAATTTTTTCTGAAGTATAAATTATGAACGTCAGCAGCGCTCCTTGTGGCTACAGCTAACATGCATCGTTATGTGAGGATTTATGCCCTCAGTAAAGTCTGAAAATTATTATTTTTTATTTATTTATCGTGCATAAAAAGCAAAACTAACATCCCCACACAAAGAGACAGATAACTAAATAAGACATTAATCATCACAACAAAGCCAGACGGACAAAGTCGATCTGAATAGGTGTAGAAGTTCCAGAGGCTTTCTGCTACATTCATCACTGACATAAAATGAACACAAACTGCTGGCTTACAGAGGTTGTGTACAATCTGGAGGACAGTGTTACATCAGTTGAAAGTTTCAGCGTCAGGAGGGGAAACAGTTGCGTCATTTTGAAATGTATTCCTCGAGTCCACCAGAAGATGGCGCTGTTTGATACATTTAAACATGTTCTGATTAGTGTTGCCAACTCAGCGACTTTGTCGCTATATTTAGCGACTTTTCAGACCCCTCCAGCGACTCTTTTTCGAAAAAGCGACTAGCGACAAATCTGGCGACTTTTCCGGTGTCACTGGCGGCTTTTGGAGACTCTTATGTGAAAGCACGTATCGTTCATAATCTTGTCCTCCAGCGGCAGCTGCTGCCGTGGGGCGCCTCCCCCCTCCCAACCCCGTTCTCCCGCTCCAGCAGGAGTCCCTCTCAGCGCTGCAGTCAGAGGCACCTGTTAGTTTTCGCGCCCATCCCCCGTCTCAGTGAGTTCTAGAATAATTTTATCTTTATCCAGCCAATCAGCAAAGATCACCCTACATTATAGGTTACTTTGTTTTGTAGTTTAAGATATTTGGTTGAATCTGCTTTAGTTTAGATTCTCATTGGTTTGTTTTTAGTCATGTGACTTGTTTTTAGTCATCTGACAAAAACAAGGAAGTGGGCGGGCTACCGCGATACCGCGGTAAAAGACGAAAAACGGAAAACCGGGAATACCGGGAAAACCGGGGAATATCGGGGAAAACGGCCACCGGGGGAGGGGGGCCGGGGCTCCCCAGAGGGGAGACCCGGACCCCCGACCCCGGTTCGATATCACTGTCAGAGTAGACCCGCACCGAATCCCGGTATCGCAGGAGCCCTAGGACGCAGTAGCCCGGTAGCCCCCCCTCCGGCCCCGGTAGCCCGGTTGCCCGGTAGCGCGGTTGCCCGGTAGCCCCCCCCTCCGGCTCCTTACTTTGTTCGTGCGTTGCAGTGAGAGTCCGCCATCTTGCCATTTGAGCAAATTTAAATCACTCTGGAATTTGGGAAAAAAAAAAAAAACAGGGGTTTTCAAAACATTTAGGGAAACTCCAGATGGGAAAACAAGTAAAAGTTGCAAAATGACATTTAGTCTTTCAAATCTTCATTTTAAACTGTAAACAAGGAAAAAAGTACAAGTAGCTTATAACTGTACTTATAATATAGAATGAATATGACTGTTTTAAAAATATAAAGTAAACTTTAGGGGGACATTACATACATACATACATACATACATACATACATACATACATACATACATACATACATACATACATACATACATACATACAGACAGACAGACAGACAGACAGACAGACAGACAGACAGACAGACA